>CM026433.1:12722022-13922022 GCA_014871385.1 Ceratodon purpureus | reverse complement strand
GGTGAACGATGAATTCCAATCCGAACTAACCCCTGAAGAAGTTCTTCTGGAAGACAGCGCTCGCACACTGTTGTTCGTTGGAGCATCGTTGTCTTCACTTGGGGCGACATTAATCTTATTGAACTTGTGCAGAACGCATGGCACCTCGAATGCCTTCATTAGCGACCTTTTCAAGATACTGGCATGTAGCATCCTGCCACTAATCAACACAATGCCGCGGTCAGAATACGTAGCGTCCAAGAAATTGAAGATGATGGGGTTGGCCTATAATGCTATCCATTGCTGTCCGAACAACTGTATGCTGTTCAGAGGAGAGGCGGACAAAGACCTCGACAAATGCCGGATATGTGACGCCCCGCGATACAAGAAATTTGGAGATTCAAGAGTGCCCATGAAAGTGCTTCGCCATTTTCCCCTCATCCCACGTCTTCAGCGAATGTTCCAAACTCCAGTCCAAGCCGCACTACAGACACACCATTGGGAAAATCGAAGCCTTGAGGGGTTGCAGAGACAGGCAAGTGATTCCCGTCAATGGGCTCTTGTGGACAGCACTTACCCAGATTTCGCAGAGGAGCACCGAAATGTGAGGTTGGGATTGGCCACCGACGGTGTCAATCCATTTTCAATCAAGAGGTCTACCTGGTCAACATGGCCAATTCTTCTTCTAAACTATAATCTTCCACCTTGGTTATCTACCAAAAAGCACTTCATAATCCTGGCGCTCCTCATCCCCGGGCTACAATCGGTTACAGGCTCCAACTTCGACGTCTTCTTGGAGCCCTTACTTGAAGAACTTTTAGAGCTATGGAGTGTTGGAGTACATACGTGGGATGCAGCAGCTTACAGAGGAAGCGAATGGTTCACCATGCGGGCGATGATACTCTGGACGATACATGACTTTCCGGCTCTCGGAATTGTATCCGGGTGCGTCACTAAGGGATACATGGGCTGCCCGGTATGTGGACCGTCGAATTGCAGTAGGTGCTCAAGATTCCTCAACAAGAACGTCTGGGACAACCAACATAGGAGGTGGCTTCCCGCTGACCATGAGTGGCGTTCAAACGAGGACGACTTCGACGGGAAGAGCGAACACAGACCTCCGCCATCTCGAATTTCAGCAGCGGATCACGTATTTTACGGCCGTCTGCGTCAGACCTTCACATACAACGGTTCTACCCCCAAAAGCAACGACCCAGCTAGGGTGTATGGAATAAATCGTGTGTGCGCCTTGTGGAGACTCCCGTACTGGGAGGTATGGGAATCCGATGCACTGTCACTCTTAATTTGTTACCATGTATGTATAGTGTGAAATTCCGTGTAGAGTCAGTTTTTCCTCGCTGTATGCAGATTCTTTTAATTTTTGTGTTTCTCAGTATCTATTTATCTCGAAATTCTTGTGCCCCAGATCGGTCCTCTTGTAGAGGTGATTGCTGTTCTAACGAATCGCAAAGCTTAAAGTCGTGGACGTAAGCAACAATGCTGTTGAATGTTGGATGTTCAATACTCTGTAATCCTCCCAATTACTTTCCCCTTGCAGAAACTCAAAGTTCGTCATACTCTCGACGTCATGCACGTGGAGAGGAATCTATCAGCAAATATTCTGAATTACTTGATGGGAGAGAAGGATGGTCCGGCAATTCGGAAAGATATGGAGGATGTTGAGCAGAACCGTGAAACCCAAAGATGGAGAGATTTTTGGCTTCGGAGAAGGGCAAACAGCGAAGCATACCTGCAACCGAGAGCCCCATATGTCTTCAGCGAGGAAGAAAGGCGGCAATTTCTCCGCTTAGTGGCCGCAACACAGGTTCCTTCAGGGTACAGTGCAACCTTGAGAAAACACGTCGGTGATGGAAAGCTGGCTGCATTGAAGAGTCACGATCACCACATTTTACTGCAACAGATCATGCCGGCTGCCGTTCGAAACATTCTTAACGATGGTCCACGAGACGCCATCATTCGTATTGGTCACGCATTTCAGCGCATATGTGCCAAGGTTATTAACCCTGATGACTTGAATGATTTGCAGACATCTGTTGCAGAGGCTTTATGCATGTTTGAGGTGTGGTTCCCACCCGGATTCTGGGATATCATGGCCCATTTACCTATTCACCTTGTCGAAGAAATCTATTGGTGTGGACCCATTACAGCTCGGTGGTGTTACCCCGTCGAACGATACATGGGGACATTAACTCACTACGTGCGGGACAAGTCTCGCCCTGAAGCGAGTATGGCTGCGGGTTATGCGGTGGATGAGGCACTAGGTTTTGTCACTGAGTTCTTCCAAGAGTATGCTCATTCCACCCGACGGATTTGGGACCCTGAGGAGGAAGCGAGGGACACCAGCGAAGTACTGAAGGGCGACCGAAAGAGCGTCCGTCTAGACCGTGAAAGCATCGGTGAGATACACGAATACGTAGTGACACATTCCATACACACGGCAGAGCTTCTCAGGTAAGTGAGAGTGTACAGGATTAGTTGATTTTGTAAATTTGACCCTCCCCTCACTTCAACGATTGCTTGTATGGCGGTTGCCTGTGAATCACAAGGTTTGTCATTAATCTAGGCATGGCATATGAAGTGTAATAAGTAGAGCTAATTTTTTTTATCTCCTGTCTAGTGAATATGAAGAGAGGTCTGCGGCGCGCGAGATCGCTCGAGAATCCTTCCGACTGTCGTGGCGTCGGCGCAGGGGAAATTCAAACTATGCATATCCTCAAGGACTTCATCAGCTGGACACCTTCCCTCATTGGTTATATGACCATGTGCAAGATCTCCGACGACAAAACGTTCCTCTGTCTCGTGATCTCGTTCGACTATCATGTCCCCCTTCAGAGTATGCAGGCTCTTACAAGTTTATGCATGCATATGGCTCGATGTTTCGGTGTCAAGCAGGTGACACACTTCCCAGCCACGTTACGTTTGATGCCGGAATTGCACGGAAGTTGAGTGAACAGGAGCTCGGAAGTGTGGATATCGGCATATTGAAGGATATTCTAATGGTGGATTATGGGGCGTTCAAACCAGTGGTAATGAAAGTGGCATGGGTGAAACAACGCGACCAGGGCCGATCGACAATAAAGAAAGACCGCCATGGCTTCTGGATGGCCAAACTTGACTGTATGGATTTCGGAGAAAACCACAACCAGTACGTGTTTCCTGAACACGTCTCCCAGGTTTTTTTTATGGACGATCAGCGCGATCCAACTTGGAAAGTCGTTTTGTCGCATGAACCAAGATCAAAACGTGAGACAGGGGAACACGATCACACCATGTTTGGCGGTACAGGACAGCGTGTGGACAGCGATGGTATCATTCCCCGGCGTCTTCGTGCCGAAGTCTTTCAAAATTCCAATGCTGACCTCCAAACACCAGTGGCGGAGGTGCCCCTCCCAGCAGTCGATATTCTTGAGGCTCTTCAAATTCCAGCACAGGACGACGCCGTCTATGACGACGAGTAGTACGAGGACGATTACATGCCATACGATGGTCCGTGAATTTGTTCTGGACTGATATCCATGTCCTGCCATGTATGCCTAATTCGTACGCTTGCTTCGCCTTTGTAGTACATCTGCAATAAAGAAGCATCTGAAATTCAAGTTCGATTGTGATTATGTATAAACACGCAAGAATTCACTTCAATGGTCTTTCAAGTATCGCAAATGCTCTTTACATTATAAACTCAAACCTTTGCAATGTACTGGCTTCGCATTGTCAGACGATCATCATCCCATATCCAATCGCAAAACATTATGTTCTCACTTGGATTGCTTGACGGTAAGACTGTCAGGAGGATACCTGGATGAGGTACTTCGGATGATACACGGACAACGACGGTGTAACCGGCATGCATGTGGTTATGTCGATTCGATGCCCGGTCACTCCCAGCATATATCCGTCAAATCGGAGTCGATGGCGATATACCCGCCAGAAAACCTGATCACCGTTATATACCCGGACGATAACCTCCTCAGCCGTGGATATCTTCCATTTGTCCCTGAACATGTACCTCGCCACGTCACCCTAAACCGATCAATCAACCCAGATGGGCGAAGTGACAGTCAGAAAATTGTTGCCCATAAAATGAGTGCGTTTTCCATGTTGATTTTGATCGCATGCTACACGATCTAATCATGTCGATCCGCCCATTAATAGTCTGCATTATCGTGGGCGGCCATAACAAGACCTCCCTCCTCCTACACGGATTTCAGAAAACCTAATCCCATCTCCTTCATCAAGGCGCTCGTCATGTAGTCGTAGATCAGTCTGCCTCCTCAGTAGCTCCGAAGTCGTAGCGCAGACCTTCCCACCTCACCTCGGAACTCCTGTCTCCAGCGGAGTCCTCGTCAGGTACGCAAGCTCCCGCGCGCTTGCTTCCCCTTTCCCGATTTGCGAGTACCAATTGGCTGTCGACATATTCCATGGACAAACATTACGCTGCTTGCGACAGTGTGGGTGCATAGGCAACCGATCCTGCTGTATGTTTGCCTCGTTCATGCGGTTTCGTTAATTGTAGTTATTGTTGCATCTTTGTACATGTACTCGCCCTTGTCAATTAGCTTAGCGCAAAATCAATTTGCTTGTGTGGAGTAGTACTCTGTTTGAATGCATACTCTCTTCCTTGCCTAATGAATTATGTTCTCTATTTTTGAGGTCGACTCTTCGCGCGCGATCATGGCCGAAGTAGAGGAACCCGAAGGCGCACCATTAGTCCTGGAGGCTGCATCAATTCAGTGGTTCGTCACCTTCATGCGCTTACATGACGTCGGGCTTGTGCCAACAGTCACTCCACGCGAGCTGATGCCGTCCCGAGAGGCAGTGGCCGAATTCATGGGTCCAAAGGTTATGCACGGCTTTGTTTTCGATGATCACGGCAGTCCTGAGTACGCTCGATACGTCACCGAACTGTTTACTCGCGTCCTACAGCTTAATTGGCCATGCAGCTCAGTAGTTCCCTTCCACTTTGCACGTGGATTAGTAGCAGAAGCCGCAGGTGAAGACGTCAACTGGGCTGAGTTTGCCTACAAGATGACTCACCCCCATCAGTCACACACAGGTGTCCCTCGAGTCTTCTCCGAGTACGCAGCCCTGCTCGTGCCACTGCCTCCCTTAGTAAAGGTGATCCCGGTCGACGACGTGAAGGTAAGCCAGAATATAAACCTACCACAGAATTTCTGAAACGTAATGTCGAATTCAAGCTTCTTATGGTGACATTCAGAAAATCCTTCTGGTAGGAAATATGCAGTACGCGCATTATAATGTAATGTTAAAAAACGCAGATCATTGGAGACGAGATTCCGCCGAAATATCCACCGATCCCGCCTGAGGAGCAGCATGTTTTGCCGGACGAGAAGGGGAAAGCGAAGATGGAGCCTCGAGATGAACACGGCGACAGTGGCGCTGCAACATCAAAAAGCCTAACAACTCTCTCCAGTCGAAAGACACTATCTCCAACAGCTCTGTATGGCCTGTACCTCGCCCGCAAAGGAGTCACGCACGCGGTGGCAACAGAGCGGATGAAGCTCCGAGAAGCCTCCCACAATACGGAGAAAGAAGTTGCGCTCCTCAAGGTGCGGTTGTCTGAGCAGAAAGATCACCTCAAATTCCTGAATAGAAAACTCGCTGAGAAGAATGAGAATTACGAGAGGACCTCGGCTGAATACGAAAGAGCTCATGAATTGTACGTGGCGGCGTGTAAAGATGGCACCTCCAATGATTTTGAGCAGATTTCTGCTCGAAGGGCCTTCAAATCAATGTGTGAAACTCTGGACAATTCCTGGTTCAAAAATGTCGACTTCGCAAAACGTGCCCTAAGTATGTGGGCATTCAAAGTTCAACGTCAGACGGCGCTTGTTGAGAAGGTGACGAATGAATTGGCAGAGGCTGAGAAACAGTACGCATATGTTCACGCTGACATCGACGGTGAACTGAAGCACTTGCAGGAGCTGGCAGTGTTCCTAACCGAACTGTAGGCAAGCACATTACATACGACTCCATGTACTAATCGCGTGGACCCAATTTCAACTGTCTGCTCCTTACTTCATTTGCTGTAATCGAATTAGTTCTGATGACATTGGAGACAGTATTTGATCACAGTTTTTGGACAGCCGCTGAAGACAAGTATTGTCGAATCTCATACGTTGCTGCAAATGGCACTGAACAATGTAGTTTTGAATTCATCCTGATGGTGGGAGAAGTCGGATTAGATAGTGCAGGACGAATATCTACTTCCAGTGTAGCATGGTACAGTCTCTTCATGTAGATTGAATCATTGCCAATCGCTTCGCATTTGGATTGCTTGTATAGATCAGTCGTCTGTCATTCCAGAGCAGAACAGAACCACACTCATCGAGTGCTAATTACCCCCATTGTCCTAGAAGCTACTGTAAACGACGTGGAATATACCCGGGATGACTCTTCATATCGCAGTTGGAACGGGTTTGTTAGTTTACATCTCACTATCCGGATATCGACCCTGAACTAATACCCACAGGGCATGGCATGTTCCATCAGGTTCTCGAACAATAACGAATTTCGCCCACTAATTCAACATCACCGCCGCACGTAATGGTGAGAGCTTTCACGCGGCTTGTGACTCAATTACAATGGGGACGAGAAAAAGCACACCATGGATGAATCATCCAGTCTCGGGTCTCAACATGCAACCCGCACTCCAATAATGGAAACTCGGAGTTCCTCATGCCATCATGACCCACCCTCCAATTTCTCCCCGCTGTTCCCGATTCGCAGTACACCGCAGAAATTATCCATTCAATTTCATTGGCCGAAATTTTGATCTGTACACTACGAGCTCAGCTCGGTGTACTCCTGTGGTGTAGGGAAACCATTTTTCCACTAGTGATGGTGGGGTCCTGGGTTGCTGTAATGCATGTGATTGGACAAAGAGAGTAACTTAAGTTAGTAGTAGAGTGAAAAAACAATATTAGGATGAGAAGAAGGGCCATGACAGAGGTGGGGAGAGAGAGCCTGGCCATGATCCAGAGTGATCCAGAACCACCATCACCACAGCACAGCACAGCACTGAAGTGCAGTTAGCACTGCAGTGGTGGCGCTGGAAGGCGTGACGTTCACGGGGAAACCTGCACTCACTCAGGGCACCAGGCACGCAGGCACGCAGGCACCGACGGAAGGAGAGGGCTGGAAAATGGAATGGGAAGCAAGGAAGGCACAGTCAGAAAGGAAGGAAGAAAGGAAGAAAGGAAGAAAGGAAGGGAGAAGGGAAGGCGCTGCGATGCGAACCTCCCCCCCCGTCCCCCGGGTCTCTTTAGTTTCCCCCAACGAGCGTAGCAGTTCGTTTTTTCCCGGGCAGGGGCAGCCCGCTCCTCCCCGTCCCTCCGCCCACCCGACCCGAGCCCAACCCGACCCACGCCGCGGCCCCGCCCGACCCCCCGCGATGCCTCCCCGGCCCCGTGCGCCCTCGCCCGCCCGTGCTCGTCTCCTCCGCCCGCCCGCTCCCGTCGTCCATCCGGCACACTCCTCATCCAACCCCTCGCCGTCCACGTCGTCTCTCTCCCATCGCCGCCCGCGTCTGCAATCGAAATCAATGCAGCCGTCACTGTTATACGCCTGTAGCGTCTTGAGCTTCATGGCGGCGTCACTACCAGGGACGTTGCTGCGATGGTTTAGGACAGGGTTCTGTGTTTTCCTTGCAATGGCTGTGTTGTATTGCTTGTGGAGACTAGTTCGGTTTAGGTCTCCACCTTGGTACACGTCGCAATTCTCGGTAGTTTGTCGCGGATCGTTGCTGGAGAGGGGGGAGAGGAGCTCAGATCTGTGAGTCGCTGCTCTTGTGATGGAGGCCGAAGGTCCTAACCAGGAGGGGGAGACGTCTGCGCATCCAGGGGTCTTCTTGGCCGAGATGGAGGACTTCAATGCGTGGGATTTCGATGGAGATCCAGGAGTTCATGTGCAGCATGCCTCTATTGCAGTTCTGCCCCAATCTCGACCGACTTCAGGACAGCAGGTTCTGTTAGATCTGAACGTTGATGTTGTGGATCTTGCTGCACAACACGATAGCTTTAACTGGAACAGGGACGGGGACAGTCATGAATCATCCGGACAGACTGTTGGGCAGGGGGACGATGATGTGCAGGGCAGCGGTTCTGATGCTGAAGTACCAGATGCTGGAGATTCAGTGCGTCACAGCATGAAAGTAGAAGACAGTAACAATGGAGTGGGAGGGAGATCTGAGAAGGCTGGGGCGAGTACTAAGAAGCCTAGGCCGTCCTGGAGATTTCCTAAGGACAGGGTGCTGGCTTCAGTACAGATTCCACCTCCAGGGCCCTTCAGCAGAACTGATCTGCAATGGGAGAGTAAGTCTAATCAAGGCTGTGGTCGACGCCGAGAAACTCAGAAGGCCACCATACCCTGGAACAGACTGGATGACTTCCTTGAAGGGGAAATGACTGCAAGGCAGCATCCATGCACCTTTGTCGAAGAAGCAAGGAAATGCATAAAGAAGGATGACAGGAAGCAAGTGCGAGCAGATTCGGCTGTACAGGAGATCAGGTAAACCTCGACCTGTCCTAAACCTATAACTTCCTGTTCTAATGCATTAGACTGCAACATATGTTGACTGATACATTGCTCTGTTGAATTACAGTTACTGGTGTCAATTTGGGCCTGAGGATTACACTAAGCACTATAAGGTAGAGGTGCAGAAAGCTTTTGCACATTGTCTGACCCAGAAGAAGAATTCGACAAACCATCGGAAGATTCTCCAGCGTGCCCAGAAGATCGTGGACAAGGCAGCAAAAGAGGCTGCAGTGAAACCACGTCCTAAGAAGAAAGGTAAGAAAGAACCCCCGGTGGACCTGAATGCAGATCCAGTTGACGAAGACGCAGAGGAACAGGCCAGGGTCAAGGAGGGGCAACAACGACTATTGGAGGCGCAGGCTTTACTGGATGCCGCTGTGAAACCTAAGAGGAAAACAAGAGTGGGCAAAATTCGTGCAGGGATGTCTATGAAGAGAGGTTGTCAATGTAACTTCGTAGCAAAGCAGTTGCAGATTGATGAAAAGCTCTGCACAATTCAATTTCACTGCATGACACACACAGACAAAGCTGGGAAGCCCTGTCATGGCGAGCAGTTCGGAGGACAGCGAGCTGGATTATCTGGGCATCTGTCACCTGCGACAAAACAGTGGATTACAGACTCACTTAGGGCAGGCAAGTCGCCAGCCCAGGTCATGGCAGATCACAAAGCAGAGGTTCTGAGGTGTGCCCGGGACAACATACCAGCAACGAGGGACACTTTTGTCATGCCTAGTGATGTCTACAATATAGCTAACAAGTTGGCAAAGGAGCTTTGGGAAAAACATCCCAGGGACGCAATGAGTGTTCGAATGTGGACTGACGAAAATCCACACTCCTTCTATCATTACAAGGAGTATGGGAACATAGAACTGAACGATCCACCACCTGATGAGGATGACCCTTTCTGCCTGGCCATTCAGACAGATTGGCAATTGGAAATGATGGTCAGGCACGGACATCGCAAAGCACTCTCTATGGACGCCACATTCTCAACAAACGCTCCTAAGGTGAGAGACCTCTCTAAGATCCCTGTCTTTTTAAATTCTGCCAGTACCTTGTTTAGGACACCCTGTCTTTATACTGATCGTCCTGTCTCTGTGGTCCTGTAGTACCCACTTTACACCGTCATGGTGTTTGATGATTGGGAGCAAGGCATACCAGTGGCATTTACTATACAAGGGAGGTCCAGGAAAGTTGACATTGTGCCATGGCTAAGGAAATTAAAAGAGCGTTGTGAGGCAATCAAGCCAGACTGGAAGCCTACTTCATTCCTTGTGGATAATGATGACGCTGAACTGAATGCCATCAGGTAATAGTTCCTGGATCTCTGTAGTAGGGTTTCGCTTTGTACACAGTTACCGTTTATAATCATCTGTCCTAACTGTGACCGCCTTCTTTGTGTCCAACAGGGAGGTCTGGCCTGAGACAGAAACGATGGAAGGACATGCAAACAATGACGTCAAGATCCTGCTCTGTCTGTGGCATACTAGAAAAGCATGGTTGGAAAATGCAACCCAGAAGATAAAAGCAAACTATTTAAGAGCAGAGGTACTTAGTGCTTGTGCAGACCTGATGTATGGAAACGGAATTTTACAGGGTGAGCTAGCTGTGAAATCCGCTCAGGACAGGTTCGAACACCTGAAAGCGAAATATCCACAGGCGAAGGCGTTTTTCAACTATTTCGAGAAGGAGTGGATCCCTAAGCTGGAGATGTGGGTCAAGGGATTCAGAAACATCCCTCATGCCAATCAGGACACGAATGCAGCTGTGGAGAGCTATCATGCTAATCTGAAGGCGATTCTTAGGACAAGCAGACAGAAGTTCGACGGCAGGCGTGTGGATTGGTTGGTTTACCATCTGGTGAAAGACGTCTTAACACACTACTGGTATGCAGTGCAATGTAAGTTGTATGGTTTTATAAAGAATGGGAAAGCTGAGGGTGTAGTGGCGAATGCTGTGATTAGGGCAGAAGAAATTCCTGACGAGCACGTTAGAATCTGTGAAGAGGAAGATGTGGCCTACGTGGCCTCACAGACCAATTTTCCAGTAATCTGGGTCATCACCAGTCCGAATTCTGATTGGGCTAGCTGCAACTGTCCCTTGGGCATGAGGGGGAACATTTGTAAACATGTTATGAAGGTTTTCAGGATGATTAACAAAGATGTGCATCCTGGAGACATTGTTCGTTATGCAGGGTCTTTGAGGGGTACTATCCAGATGGGGTATGCTACAGCTGGTATGGACGTTGTATCTGCACCTGGTCGAGCTGACAGTGCTGCAGATTCAAGGACAGGCACTGTGAGAACTGATAATCCGGAGAAGTTGTTATTAGACTTCAAAGCTGTTCTTCGTGAAGCGGAAGGGGTGGCTGAAGAAGACACTGACCTTAGGTCTCACTTTCTGGCTTTTGCTCATGAATTTAAAGGGAAGATGTCTGCCCTTAGGGCCAAGAAGGAGAAGGGGCTTCTTCACCCACTATCCCAGCCGTCCTTTAAGGTTGGGCCTGGACCGAAGACTCTCCGACGATTTAAGGCGTGCTCTGAGACCGGTAGGAAGAAAACTAGCACTAGGACGAGTCAAGCTAGGTAGAACAGTAGGTGCTCTTATTCTGACTGAATCGTAAGGACAGCGGAAAAACTTCTTGCCTGTTCTACACACAGGGCATTGAGGTGTAGTTTACAGCATTTCATTTGAATTTTGGCGAGAGTTCTCATATGATCGGACTGAAATGCTTTTCATTTGAAAACTGTTACAGGTTCTTTGTCATTAGGACAGGTCTGTCCTATAATGGTACTCTGAAAGCTGTATCTCCACATTCGTATGTTAACTTTTTATTTTAATTCGTGATTTTCAAATTTAAGATTCCAAGAGTTTATTTTCCCATCCACTCTGCTTATGGATGTGCAGTTTTTTATAATCTAAATATTCTACTTTTTTGCATGTACACTATTCCCGTGTCACTGGGTACTGGTACGCATTAGACGCAGTCTCCGCAGCTGTGCCATACACATTTCCGGAATTTTTGTTTTTTTCTTTTTAAGCAAACATTTACAGGAACATACACAAGTTCTATGATCTTCGTACAGTGAGACACTCAAAAAACACGGTACCCAGCAACTCCAATCCGGCACCAGTAGCGGCTAATGCTGTTCATAATACAGCGCCTGTCCTAATATATACTTGCAGGCATGTACGCTAACAGTCACGTAACTATACACTATTTTGAAATACATTCTCAGAACTTCTCCAATCGGACCAGGTTTCCAATCGGGGTTAGCAAGCACCATGACACCCTGACCTAATGAACAGACTTTAACTGAGAGGTACTACGCTGCCCCTGTGAAAAGCACTATTGGAGAAATTGAAGTTGTGGCCGACTCGAGCTCTTCCCCTACTCCGGAGACGTCCTCCCCCTCGCCTTGTGATGCAACGTTGTTCCATCCTTCCTTGTCCGAGCCGTGCGAACCCTCTCCCTGAGACGACAATGCTGTCCACGCAGCTTCGAACTTGGCATGATCAAAAGTGCTTAGAACTTGGGATGGTCGGAAGTCATCCAGGTCCTCAAGTTTATCTGTCAAATTCCACGCACTAATTTTTGACTTGCAGACAGTTAAGCTCTCCCTCCGCATGGCCTTCGCGGATTCAAAGAAGTCCTCACCTGCCTTCGGCCAAACACCAGTACACTCCAAGGACCCCAGACAGTACTCCAAGTCTATATTTTCACGGAGAAGGAGAACAGATCTGAAAGACCTGCAGACAGCCTCGCGGTCCACGCCCTCCCGGTTCAGCCACATGTCGCGCATGACGCCCGCCTGGTCCAATGCAACCATGTCCAAACAAGCACGAATGAAAGTATTCGACCTCCACGACGTGTACTTCTCGACCTGCTTGCCTGTATTGTCTCCCGAGTCTAACACAACCCGGAAATCAGCAAAGTCCTCCCCCGTGGTATCCAGTGTAGGGAAGAAGATTTTCCCAACTCTAATGAGTTCTTCCATAGCAAACAGCACCTGCTGGGGACGGGCATTGAGGGTGGCAGCAGTCAAGCCCTTCACCGGGCACAACATAGGTGTACGACTTCCCAACTCACTCCGGCTAAAAAGCTTCAATGCTCGTGCAAAGTGGGGCGGGGGATTGGCGACACCAATACGGCTTCCTTCGTCTCGCAGCCAATCCAGAAGTCCTTCGAACTCCTCCTTCGTGTGACTGAAAGGTCGACTAAGGATAGGCGGCATCGGATTCAGAATGAAGTTGGCGTACAGGGGGGACCAGTCCCATTCGGCTGCCTCGGCCGCAATCTTCAACCCTGTTTCAAACTTTTCCAGTTCGTCCTTCATGTAAGCAGCCCGACTCTCCTCAACAATCCGAATGGACTCCTCGTATTGTGCCTGCCGTGCCGGGTAACTCAAGACGTCGTCATGGTGAAGGTAGAACTTCTGTATTTCCTTCTCAATATCAGCTGGTGATTTCTTCATGAAAACTGCCTTGCACTTGTTCACTGCGTCCATGGTGGCACCCGGCAACTTGTCCTACATGCAAAGCAAACCCGGTAAGACATAAAGCTAAAAAAGTAGAGGGCGGACAGAAAAAATTTAACTTAGAAATCCGCGAAGCTTACCAGCAAGTCGGGGCTGAATTGGATAGCCCCCCATGCGTTGCCGACCTTCCTGCCTAACTGCCCTAACTCTTGCAGACCCCGCAGCGCTTCCACTGGCGCATGCAGATCCTGGAGAGAGTCTAGTGCGAGGATATCTCCGGTACAATGAACAAGTGCGTAAAGCCCCGGCGGTGGCCCGGGCCTCTCAGGTGCAGCTGAAGTAGGCACTGGGGGAAACAGCTGTGCGGCCCTCTCACGCGCCGCGATGTGACACTCCGCCCTCGCCCTTGCAACTGGATCCTTCGGCAGCGTAGTGGGCCGCACCCTCTTCACAGTGTCGATACGGAATCCTGAACTCGACAGTCGCTCCTGCGAACCCGCCCGCTGATGACCGGGACGCTTGCCTGGCCGACCTTGCCCGGTTGAGTCCTCTCCGTCTTGCGCTGCTGGCACCGCATCCTCTCCCCTTCCATCCACCGCCGGCTCGCTCCCCTCCCTCCATGCTCGCTTACCCTTCTGTGATCCCGGCGACCCCGCCTGTGCAGCCCTTGTCCTACCGCCTACCCCTTCCGGGAAGAGAACCCCACCCCCTGCCCGGTCCCTCGTTTGTCCAGCTGCTGTACTTCTCGCTCCCTTTCCACTACTCTCTCCCACCTTGGCCTTTGTCTTCCCCTTATGTGAGCTCCCGGTCGCAGCGCCTTTCCCCTTGGATTGCTGCCGCAGTCCTTCCAGAACCTCTGCTACGCTCGGCCCCTTCCCCACGTCTACGCCGGAATACGGGGTCCTCACTTCTGGGGGCTGCACCGTGGCGGGATCCGCTCGCTCCCCACTTGGACTCGACAAGTTGACAATGTCGGGTCCTCCACCACCGGCTGCGTCTTCCATGAAGTCGTCCTCTCCTGATCCGCTGTCCTCCCCGGTATCTGAGTCGAGGACCACTCTCCCCTTCCTCCCGGAAACTGGCTCCTTCGGCCGCATGTGCTTTCCTACCATCTGCCATGGTACTGGGAGATTGTACTTGCGGAAGACAGCGCGGGACTCCTTATTGCCGTCCAGACCCCTGGAGGGATAGATTTTGAGCTTTCCACTCTTCTTCGCGTCATAATGCGCACAAAGGTCATTCTGCCTGTGCCACCCAAGGTTGGCTTTGTCAACCATGTCGACGTTGCAATATCTGCAGACGAATGGAATTTTGGCACGTGCCTTCCCGGACCCTGAAGAAGACGCATACTTCCTACGCCACAACAGGTTCACCTCCACCATCAGCCAGTCGTACTCCGACATGGTGAAGGCGTCCCTGTTGGGGTCATAGCATGTCCAGGTACTCTGGCATACTATGACCTCTTCGTCCCCAAACTTCCCCTTCACCTTCAGCTGTTTACACGAAGAACAGATCCGAATTAGTAATCAATGAAGCAATGGTAAAATGAAGAGCACCAAGAATTAAAGAGTGAGGGAGGAGAAGGTCAGTCTTACCCCTTCGACGATCCCTGGAGTCTGCGTTGCGATCTTATCCTGCCATTCTGGCGACAAACTGCTCACGTCCAACACAGTTGCTCTTCCTTTCAGCACGCGGCATGCGTCCTCGTCGCTGAGCCGGGAGAGGTCAGGAGCGCTGGTTGCGGCAATCTGGAAGGAGGAGAATCCAGCAGTGAATTAACCCTAAACCGAGTGCAAATGCCGAATAAGCTTTAACTTGAAGAAATAAAAACGAGAATGAAGAACTAAACCATTACAGCAATGAATACGTGGTGAAGAGAAGAGTGGTCTGAAAGCATGGCGAAAACAGAGAAATTGGAAGCTGGTGAGATCAGTGACAGGAATGGCAGTGGAGCTTGGGCAATAAGACGAAATTCGAAATAAAAACAAAAAAGGAAGAAACAATACCATAAGAGCAAGTCAAATGTACTAAGGGAGGAGGAAATAAGAAATATAACAAACACTTACACATCAAACAGAACAGACTCTACTACATGACCGGCGACTTCATTGCCAGGGGGAGAAATTGAGGTAAGGCAGCAGGGGCAATTGAGGAAGATGGTCTGACAGCACTGATCGAAAGGAAACCCTAATAATAAAAAAAAAAACGCAAATACCTCAGAAACAGACCGGACTACGAGAGACTGATGAAGGCATCCTACGGGGTGTGCTTCAACAAATACAGCAGACTCAGCGTAGAGTTCAGAAGGACGTACCAGGGAGGACAGGGACGACATGATTTCTGTCTTGCGCCCACGCTGCCAGTACCCGAAACCCTAAGTGGAAGGAGACGGAGATGCTGCGGTCGACGTTATGCTCTCGCGCCCCCCCTTGGAACTCCTATCGTCCTTCCCGCACCAAGTTCACCCCCGCCGTCACCTTCCACCTCCTGATCGTGTACCCACTCCTGGATCCCCTCCTCCACGCTAATCCCAGGAATCGCACATACGACGGCACGCCCCCCTCGGCGCCGCAGCAAAGACTAAACCCCGCACACCGCACCTAAGAGTAAACCCCGCACATCGCCCGCTCTCTCTCCCGCAGCGACGAAGTCCGCTCGAGTATAGCTCCTCCCGTGCGACCGCTGAAAGACTTCTCCCCAACACCTCCGAGACCTTAATTAATGAAATGCTCGCATGCTGTCACCACCTCCAGCACGAAATCGACGACTCTCTACACATCTCCTTCGTGTGCTCCAACCCTAAACACCTAAAACCTCGACTTGCGCCATCACCTGTCCTAAACCCCACAACGCAACACAGAGAGACCTAGGACACGCATTGATTTCGATTGCAGACGCGGGCGGCGATGGGAGAGAGACGACGTGGACGGCGAGGGGTTGGATGAGGAGTGTGCCGGATGGACGACGGGAGCGGGCGGGCGGAGGAGACGAGCACGGGCGGGCGAGGGCGCACGGGGCCGGGGAGGCATCGCGGGGGGTCGGGCGGGGCCGCGGCGTGGGTCGGGTTGGGCTCGGGTCGGGTGGGCGGAGGGACGGGGAGGAGCGGGCTGCCCCTGCCCGGGAAAAAACGAACTGCTACGCTCGTTGGGGGAAACTAAAGAGACCCCCGTCCCCCCCGCCGCACGGCCACATCAGCACTGCTCAAACCCCAGGGCGGCGCCAAGGCACGCGCTGCCTGCCCTCATCCCCTTCCCCTACCCCACTTGCGCTACCCTACCCCCTCCACCGCGCCCCTTACCACCCAAATCTACCCACGATCTAGACCTGCCCAGCCGAGAATGTACGCATGTGGTAGACTAGTGTTGGATTTGGGTGGCGTGGTGGGATTTGGGCATTTGGCCACGGGTACAGTGGGTGTGCAGTGTGCAGTGTGCAGTGTGCGTGTGCAGCATGGTCCATGACTCCATGGTGGGATGGTGCAATTGCAAGTGCCTCTGTGGTGGGCGTAACCAAGGAAGTGCACACTACCACTACTACTAGTACTAGATTCTTGTGGATGCACGTCTGCTCTCCTCGCCCGCCCGCCCGCCCGCCCATCGTTACTCTCACCATCTCCCCATCTCCCCATCTCCTTGTTCAATTCGTCCACCTGCTGCCAACAAACCCCGCTCCAGGGTAAGTGCCCTCCTCAACCTCGTGCCTCCAAAACATGACCCTGCCCATGCCCATGCTCATGCTCATGTGCTCCTTCGTATCGTCTTTTCTGTCATTACCTTCTCCGCTGTCGCACATGCTGTTTTCTTCAAGCTATGAACAACATTCCCTTCTCCCTTCTCTACGGCTTTCGAATTTGGCTTCTCAGGTCACGTCAAGTCAGGGTGGTGAGACGAGGGAATAATATATATACGCATCACACGTAGGGTTTGCCGGTGTTTGGAACTACGGTGTCCATGACCTGCTCTGCGTGAACCGGGTTTTGTTTTTTCGTTTTCTTTTTCCTTTTCCCTTGGTGTTCTAGGCTTTAGGTGGGCCTTGGTCTGGGCGTGGCTCGTTATGAGCAGTATTAGGGCTTGCCATGTTCTGAGGGTTAGCATTCTGGTCAGTGGTATTTGTACCTGCCTCCATCTCAGAGAGCGATGTCAGTGACTGCCGCAGACTAAAGCTCACAGCGCCTGTCACAGTCTCTGTCTCAGCTGACAGCACTCGATCGCATGTGGATTAATTTTATGCTTTTGTGAAGGTGACCTGGGAGGCTGCACTATGCGAGGGATTTCACTTAGACGATACAAAGTGTTTAGTTGTAATTATCAATCACTGCGTGTGGGTGTGGATGAGTTTGGATGCCTTTGATTTGTGGGGCTTCTTGTCGCTAGATTGAAGCTTATCATGATATTTGCTTTCTTTTCGTGTCCCTTAGACATGGGGATTGTTGTGCGGGTTGCAGTCTGGGCTTGGGCTTGCTTTTCTTGGATGAGCATATGGTAAAGAGCTTGTGTTTTCCACGACCTTAAATTTCAAAAGAAGTATTCGCGCTGTAGTGTATACGACTGAGGAGTTTCTTTCGCTGCTTCGTTGGCTTCAAGAAGTTGCCTCAGATTAAGTGAGCTTGTGTCCAGCAGGGTGGTTCGATAGTGTCTGACTCTCTTCTGTTCGTCTTTCCAGGTGATTTTTAGATCAACTGTTTTACAAATCTTTCCTGCAAAGGTAGAGAAGACGGCAACGGAAGGGCAAAACATGGCCGGAAATGCTGGTGTTTTGTTGGTTTCTGATGTGCAAACACTTCCGGACTCAGTGGAACAATGGGTTAACAAGATTTTTGTGGATAAATTGTCTGGCGGGGCTTCATTGCAAACCTTGACCAATGTTCAGGATACAGGTATGCATGTATTTGGTGTGCGTTTTCTGTTTTATAGCTGCCAAATACAAATTTATTTTTGCTCACACATGATGCAAGATTGCCAATGCCTTTGTGGTAATCTACACTGGTAGGGTTTACAATGTCAGGCACCATCCTTGACTAACCGACTCTAACAGTCTCCTGGCAAGTCTTTCTTTCAGTGAATTGTCCCTGATATGAAAGTTGCGTTCCACCTTGTGATTTTAGGGTTGCTTCTGCTTGACTCACATTCTTGTCAATCCTTTGTGTTCTGTTCTTGAAGATGGCAAGCTTGAGGCTGGGACATCATCACTAGATGCGGTCGTAACAGTGATGCAAACACCAGGACGCCATTCCTCGGTTCTTCTATCGGAGATTTCCCGGGTTCTCAAGCCCGGTGGTGACTTCTTGATTCAAGAGCCACTTGATGCGTTAACGAAAACTACGTTGGAGCGAAATTTGCTGCTTGCTGGCTTTGTTAACGCTGAAGCTGTCGAGTCTGTGAATATAGAAATTGCTGAATTGACAAATTCTAAAGCCCTGAAGCCTATTGCCGTAAGTACTAGATCTTTGAGCTTTGTTTACTGAATCAGAACCTAGGCACTTCAGCAATTTGGATGTGTAGGAAGGATGTGTCCATTTTGTATAATCTGGAGAAAAGCATCCTGTCTTTTCAGCATTTTCTGAAATATTTGGCTGTTTCTTTGCATTTCCATCTCTTGTCTTTGTGTTTCTAGTTTTAGGTGTCTATGTGTGTTCATATTGTGAAACACAGAAGCTATCAACTGGATAAGGTCTTACTTAGAGTTGCATTGTGGCAACGCCTTTATGTTCACAATGTGTAAATGTACTTGGATTTTAGGTGAGAGTTAAGAAGCCTTCTTGGGACTCAGGATCTGTATTCCAGATCAAGAGGAAGGTTGTAAGCAAAAATGGTGAGCTTTCATGCCTTTAGTTGATGTTTGCATTTCTTATTTGCCATTGCATTTTGAATATTAACTTTTTTTGAATATTTTCAGATTTTTCAAAGGGTATTTAAAAACAGTTTTAGGTGGAGTGGAGAGGTTAATTTGTTACTAATATCTTTATAATTCTTTCAGAAAATTTCAACTTGAGCAATTTATTTGTGATAGACGAGGAAACCCATCATAAGTGACAGTTGCCATTTGCTGAGCTCTGGCGACATGACCAAGGCTGATAAAGTTAATGATTTCTGTCTTGACAGGTAATACTAGAACAAACGGCAACTATCAAGCGGTGAAGCTCACTTCTGGGGACGTGACGGATGATGTATTGCCAATCACCAAAGCGACTATCAAATTGGAATTCTCTAGTGATTTCAAAAATGATGATGATGAACTTATTGACGAGGATGATCTCCTGACAGAGGAAGACCTGAAGGCACCTGAGTTGCCTGGTGAGTGTCCAATTCGGAGCTGGTAAATGAGTTTGCTGGCTATATATCTAATTTTGGTTTGCTTACAACTCGGAATGAATAGACAGCTGAAGGGCTCACATAATGGAAAATGTGCTTGTGACAGTGGCGGAGAGCTGTGCTCCAACGAAGAAGGCTTGCAAAAACTGTTCATGTGGGCGCGCAGAACTTGAAGAGAAAGAAGAGGAGGCTCAACTTACAGCTGCACAAATCAACAATCCGTCATCTGCCTGTGGAAGTGTAAGCAGCAAGTCAGCTTATAGGAATTGTAGTTCGATGCTTCGAAGGCTTCCGTTTATGTTACCTATTCCCTACAGTAGCATTGTAGAATGTATGGCATGCGAAGTTTACATTGCCCGACTTAGACAGATTATTAGGAATGTATTATGGTAAAGCAGTTCATATGCGTAACCAGTAATGAACATTGAAGTGGTGGATTTTAGGAGCTGACATTTCGTCAATATGGGTGTTGGCAGTGTGGACTAGGAGATGCCTTTCGCTGTGCTGGATGTCCTTATAGGGGCATGCCTACTTTCAAGCTTGGAGAGAAGGTGAGTCTTCATTTTTTTGTGTGGATATTCTAGGAAGAAGGTAAAGATTGTGTGCACATCAATTGGCCTCTGGACGAACGTTTCTAAATATTATGTTGTACTATTAGCTAATATTATTAGCTGGTTTTATAGATATCTAATGTTTTTGTTCTTATGTTATAATATGCTGGAAATATACCTGTATTGCCTGCTTCTCAACTTTTTCCTTTTTTCGTGCGCAGATCACTCTTGGAAGTTCACTGTTGGTGGCCGATGCGTGAGGCGAATTTGATTGTAATTATGGCGGGTGTCGTGATGGGAGTTTAGGTCAGACTTCAGACAGAAGGAGAGCCACCAATTTTGACGTCGGTGATTATTGAAATTGGACGGTGTGACCATTGTCAACACCAATTGAAGGGAAGGTAGTAGTCAGGTAGAGGTTTAACTTAGTCCTCTTGCGTGTTGTCCGACATCATCAAAAGACAGTTCTACGTGTAGTCCCATGATTATGTCAACATGCGAGCACATTGCGTGAGTTTCTGTCCCAAGACAGATATTTGCTTTGGACGTATCTTGTTTATAAAAGTACTAGGTGATTTTGATTTGGTGGATGTGAATGACCAACTACATACCATTCTTCACTACCTATTGAAGTGTTGTGACATGCTGGTGGTTTATGTCGATGACTGAAATTGTAGAGTTTTTCTAGAAGTCTTAATAATGAATAGTGTGGCTTGCTGACCGACATGAAACGGGCAATCGGTCACCACCTTCGTGTAGGGTTGAACAAGTTTATCGTCTTACGGGATAAACTTAAACGCTTCAAGAGTATCCTGTTTTGAATTCGAGCACAAGCCGTAAGAAACACCGTATTACATGTTTGCTCGAAACGTGACTTTTGAATGTTCAATTATCTTAACGTGAAAGAGAAGCCAGAAAATCTTGCAAATGTCAAGCCTGTGGGGTTCGTAAATTTCGGAAAGAACATGCGGACATTCACGAATGAGCAACAGAAGCCCCGTAGTGAAGAAGCTATGCACTTCAGTTGACAGCAGGAGCGAGCTTGCAGAGCAAGTTCCATGGATCAGGAACTTACAGCGTAGTGGGTGGAAGAGAGCGTGAATTTGTGAAGTAAGGTTTGCAGGCAATGATTTGATTCGGGGAATAGGGTGCACTGAGCAAGGTGGTCCTGCAAGTCATTCGCGGAGGTATCACTCAACTCATAAATGTAGGACCCGCAGTGCACGCGTCGTCGCCACGAGAGAAGCATCCAGCTGCCGGTGACGCCAGCCTTGCTGGCCAATTCCACCTTTGACTCGAGGGCTCCACCTTCACTGCACAGTGCACCCATCTCACATAACTTACATCGCAACTCACAGACCAGCCAAGTTGGGAATGGTTTACTATTCATGTTGGCTGGCTCCTAAGTTAGTACATTTAATTTCATCATTCTCCTGGTGCCGCAGTTTGCTTGCACTTGTCGCAATCTCAGGTACCACTGCGGAGCCGGAGCCGGAGCCGGAGCCGGAGCCGGAATCTTTCAACGTCCAAGTTCTGTTAGGAGCTGCAACTCTTTGCTTTCTTCGTGGGTTTGGGGGCTGGCAGTGTAGTGAGTGAGATTTCAGACTGGGCCTATGCCATGCTAAGTTAGTGCACCTTTACACAGACCCTTTCGAGGTTGAGCTTTCTGGGAGCTTGATGTGCACGGTTGCTGACTGTTCTGCTCTGCTCTGCTCGATCGATCGTGGAGATCTAAGTGAGCGGGTGCTGGGGATTTTGACGTTGTGGAGACTCAGGAGGGGGCTGCGTTCGTGGGGCAGTGGGAGCTAGCACGTTTGAGTTCCCTTGGTGCAGATTGGAGAGCTAGCGTGGTAAGTGGCAATGACTGGGCTGCTGGGTTGGTTGGTTGGTTGGTATCACTAACTTAGATGGGTCTGCAATTGGAAAGTTGGGTGAATTTGGCGGAGATTGTTTGGATATTAGACTTCGTTTTTCTGGCAGCCTGATACTTATTTTGCTGCATTTTGACAGTCAGTGCCCACTGTCCTCCAAATTTTGAGCAATCTTCGTTTCTGAGTTCCGCGGTCTAGGTTCTGTCTCTGAGTAGGTTAGGTTGCAGGTGTTTTCCTTTGCGTGCTTAGTACTTTATGTGACTGTGCTTGGGCATGTAGTTCTTCGAATTTGTTAACAATCATTTGTGAATTTTGGTGTTAAGGTTTTTCGAATTGTCAAGCCTGAAGTTAGCCAGTGAGCACGCTCTGTTATGGTTGACTAGTCGCTAGGTTAAGCGAGGTCATGAGGGCTTTTCAAATGTGGATAGCTTTGCCTTGTTGTAACGATGTCTTGTTTTTATTTTTGGTGTATCTTCAGGGTGCGAAGCTAATATCGGTTTAGGCTTTTTGTGTGAGCAGCGTACTTGAAGAGAAAAATAGTTTGTGTTAATTTACGAAGATGGTGAAGGATAAGGAGTACTATGACGTGCTTGGAGTGCAGCCTGATGCTACTCCGGCCGATATCAAAAAGGCATATTACATAAAGGTTAGTTTGGAATTTATATAATAGACAAGCGTAGTTGCAATCTACTGCTTGACATTGTCTTGGAGTTGTTCTTCGCTTTGATCGGATCTTATAATGAAAGGATGAAGGGGATTTTCTTCCTAAATTTTGTCCTTCAATTGGCACAGGCAAGACTGGTGCATCCTGATAAGAATCCTGGTAATCCTGAAGCAGCCAAAAACTTCCAGGTATTGGCAAGCACGACGCTTCACTGAATTTCTGCAAATACGTTTTCTTGGCGATCAACTCACTTTCAGTAGACGTGCGATGACCTACCAGAGAGAGGTGCTCTGAATAAAGTGCCTGGCGAGGAATTCCTCCTTGGGACTTTTTAGATTGTAATTCCCAGTAACGATGATTGACGATTTTTGCGGGTTTTTATTGCCTGCTGCAGATCTTGGGTGAGGCGTACCAAATTCTCAGTGACCCGCAAAAAAAAGAATCTTATGATAGGCTTGGAAAAACGGGCGTGTCTGGGTGCGTACCTTCCCTACTCCCCTTCAGAGATAATCGCTTCAAATTTATGAGATAATCGTTGTTTTCCTGATGTCAGTATCCAATTTCTTATTGATGTTGAGTAGTTAGATATGAGAAATGGGATGTTCAGGAACTGAGGGTTGCCAAATCAGACATAATCTTGCATTCTGCAACACTACATCCCTAAATTTGAAGGCTCTGGTTGTAATTACCGTTATAAAAAAGGACTGCTTAGGAGCTCAATGAGGCTTTTGCTGTGGTGCAGGGAACCGATGGTTGATCCAGCTGCAGTTTTTGGAATGTTGTTTGGTAGTGATGCTTTTGAAGAGTATATTGGTCAGGTAAATTTCTAATTTTCCATAAAATCAACTTGTAGGTTTGCAGATGTTTGCATCCTAAGTAAGTTTTTGAACATCTGCAAAAAGGCTGATTTTTCGTCATGCTCTGTGTGAAGTGAGGAATTTTCTTTGCTGACTGCACCTTTCCTTCTTCTTGATGAGCAATTTACAGCAGCTACGTGAGGGTTTTTAATAATGTTTTTTTGTATGATAGGATCTCGAATAGTGAGCAAAATAGTTGGAATAATTGTGTTGGAAATGTCATCCTGGCTGTCTGCTTTGGTTGGTTTCGTTTTGTTTTGGCAGTTGGCCATGGCCTCAATGACTGGAATGGACACTGGTGATGGTCAAGGTATTGACGTTGGGCAAGTTCAGTCGAAATTCAAGGTGACCAGCTCTTCCTTGTTTGAAAGCTCTGCCTGGATCAACAGTGGCATGCGTAGCATCTAAAGAACACTAATTTGTTACTGTTTGTCACTAGCAAGCGTTCTTAATACATTGTAAATGTCTCTGTTGCAGGAGATTCAAAGAGTTAGAGAGGAAAAGCTTGTTCAACATCTCCTTACGCGAATTGAACCATATGTCAGTGGCAGGGATAAACCTGGTTTCGTTGATTGGGCCAAAAACGAGAGGGAAAACCTCAAGGATACTGGTAAGCACAGAGCCTCAACTTCTTCTTCTTCAAGCTGGTTACTGTTGGCATCTAGTTGCTCTCTTGCTGCATCTATTGCGTTAATATCTTTGAATCAGAATGTGTATAGTATGTACAGTTTGTCCTGCAATCTGCAAGCTAGGTGGTGGTCTGCATTTGTGGATGGCTGGAAACGGGAGAATACGTTGGAAGTCATGGATATTGTTGTTGTTGATCGGTATCTGATTGCTATTGGCAATGATTACGTATATAGAAAGGTCGTGTCTTCAAAGATTCTCTTTTGCTTGAAGGTCACTAACCTGGGTGTTTTATCATATGTGGACAACCTGTTTGATGCAGCTTTTGGAGAACCTATGCTACACACAATCGGGTACATTTATCAGAGGCAGGCTGCAAAAGAGCTTGGAAAGAGCATTTACCTTCTGGGAGTGCCGTTTGTGACGGAGTGGTTGCGCGGCAAAGGTCATTTCATCAAATCTCATGTTACTGCGGCTGCAGGTACAATCCCACTTCTACAGTTCTGATTGAGAAATATCAGTTTACAGGTGATTTGAAATGTGAGAATTTCAACTACGTCGATTGTAATAGGAGATTTTTTGATGCAAAGTTCCTGTTTGCGCAAGGCCTGGAGGTTCTTGTTTGAGCTCCTCGCAAGATGTGATTTGTGTAGTTAACTTGGTGGAGCGTTTATAAATGTTCTAGTCCTCTATTCCTAACCAAGCAATTCTCCACCAAAGGCCTCGTAGAAGCAGTTTCCTTTCTAATGAGGGCTTTTATATAATAATAGCTGATGGTACACTTCTAGAGTATCTGGAGTTATAACCTGTGTGGTGAGCCCCGGCATGTTTTGATTATTTGTTCTTGGCCTCTTCTTGGTCCTCAAATTACTTCAGTCATGTTCATATTAGGCTTCTTCTCAGTTCTCACCGGGGATGATACGGTTGGGGTGCAGGTGCAATCCAGTTAATGCAGATGCAAGCAGACTTGAAGAAACAGCTTGAGGCTGGTCAGATGGAGGAGCAGGGGGTTGAGGCCTATCTAGCTTCAAAACAGGACCTGATGATTGGGAATTTGTGGAAGCTCAATGTAGCTGATATTGAGAACACGGTCTCAAAAGTCTGCCAAAAGGTACTAATTGTCATTTCATTGCTCGTCATCCTTGGTTGCAATGTTGTATATTATGACATTGCATTGAGCTTGAGAAATCATAATCAATGTTTTCAAAAGTGATGACAGAGTTTTCAATCAGTGGCATAATGAATCTATCACACCGTTGATCTCCGTAGAATATAACAAATTAAAAGTTGATAAATAGATAACACAAGGAGTTAGAAAATTTGTGTGTCTGTGGATCGATGTTGATCTTATCATCTTGATGCTGACCAATCACTTTGCAAAGTGTGTAGATCACATTATTGAGTTAATGAAAAACGTATATCTGGTGCATGTGTACAGGTTTTATTGGAACCAAATGTACCCAAGCCTGTTCTCATGGACCGTGCCAAGGCACTTAAGAAGTTGGGTCAAATTTTTCAGGTTGGAATCATTCCTTATCTTTGAACCATGCAAAACAGTGCAGCGATTAAAACCCAATCTGAATCTCAATACAAACACGCAGTCATTCTCTGTAGTTTAACTTCTTTATTTTCCTTTTTGGTTCCACGATATTAATCCAGGATATGTGATACCCGCGAAATAGAATGCAGCTGCGGCCTTCAAAGTTCTGCTTATGAGACCCATATTTATCGTGTCTGATTTGAAGTTGTGTCGTAATCAGGGCTCAAAGCCGGCAGATTTTGTAGCACAGACAAGCGAGATGGGGTCTCAGAGCGGTTCTCCGAGGGCTCGTAAGACCCCTCCCGTTTACCATGCTGAGAACACCGGAGCGACCCCCATGTTCCGTGCTAAAGCTCCAAGTCATCAAAATAGCTTTGTAAGTCGGGCATCACATCTCCTTCAAGCTTGAATTTAGGTGAATCTCACGTTCAATTTATGTTATTTTCTTGCCAAATTATGCATTTATTGATATGGGCATGTATTTGCTGTGGTGAGATCAGCCTGTTCCAGCAGCTCCTCCAGGAGCAAGGAGCGCAGCATCGTCCGGGCCGCCATCATCCCAGTATCCTGGCGGTGGATACACAAATTTTTGAGTTTATGGACTGCAGGAACGATGCCTGTGGACAATCTTTCAAGTCTATTACCATAGAACCGTCTCCATTGGGTCTAGTGTAAAGAGTGTATTATAGCAACACTGCGTGTATTCAGTGTATACAAATGTTTCTCTTAATGGTGATCCACTTTTTTGTCAAGTCTCCTATTTCAGTTTTTTATGAGAGTCAGGATGGCAGTACATACTACTTATGTCGGCATTCAGCTAATAAAGAAGAAACTTGGGGCTTCTGTAAGCATGCGATCGCTTGTAATGGATGTGTTTTTGACAGAAGGTAGGGCATACTTTGCTCCAGCACAAGCCATTTCCCCCCTTTTCTCTCTATTTTCGTGAGGGTAGAAGATGTTTCACTTTCCAAATAGTTTCAGTTTGGATGCATCCAGCTTCATATTTTTTGAAGTGAATGTGGTGTTTCGTTGATCCACCCTACATCCGAACCCTTGGAGTTTTGCTATGAGGATCTCTTATGCTTATCAACCTGCTCGAACTGTGGCTCCAAAACTTTGAAAACGAGCTGTAGTACTTGAGGCGGCAGGAAACAACTAGCCTTGCACCCTGAGACCAGCAAATGGGGATCACTTACTCCCCTGTGCACTCCCACCTTCTTCATGGGCTGCCAATCCCGAACTCGTTTACATCAGTCACACTCACTCACACTCGCACCATCGCCAAAGCCAACGCGACGAAGCACCTGCACGCACGCACACCCAGGATCCAGCATTCACGAAGATCGAATCCACAACTCACACAAGACGAGCGCCGTTGATGAAATTGGATACCCGGGCGTCGTGAAGATTGACATCCGGCCAAGCAAAAGGAAGTTGGGGAAGCATGGCACATGGACAGCACCAGAAGCGCCACCCAGGTCCCAGTTCACACACACTCACTGGCAAGCAACTCCGAGGACTCCAAGCAACACTAGACTAAGTTAAGTTAGACTGCCCACACCAGAGTCCAGACCAGGTTGCCATTTGCATTCAGGGATCCACTGGCAGGGCATCAAGACACCGGACTTTCGAGGAGAGGCACAATTCACGAGTGACTGAATCACTGTAAGTTTGTTCTGTCTTTATCTTGCGTTGATTGGCACCGGTGTTGAAGTAATTGTGAACTGGGAAGGGATTCAGTTCGTCTGCATTTCAGGATTTGAGCCCACAAAGTGCATGCATGCATGAATGCATGGATAAGGGTTCGGTGGGCTGATTTGGGTCCCAATTCTCCGTTTGTGCAGTGGCAGTGGAGGATTTTGAGGTATTGGGAGCAGCATGGTTAGCGCAGTGGCGTTGGCGCCTCAATGTGGGCTGGCCACCACCACCACCACCACCTCCTCGTTGAGCTCGAGGAGAAGTGGTGCGGACGTGAGGGATATTGTGTCGTGTTCGCAGAGTTTCTTCTCGGGAAGTGGGGGACAGCACTTGGCTGTTGTGGGGTTTGGGCTGAGAGGCGGGAATGCGATTGGATTGCAGGCGGAGAGGAGCCCCACCAAGGCCGGGGGAATTCGAGGTGCGTTGTTCCCGTTTCTGCAGAAGAAGAAGGACAAGGAGGTGGTGAAGAAGGAGCTCTTGGAGGCCATCGCTCCGTTGGATAGAGGCGCGGCGGCGACCGCTGAGGACATTGCGCGTGTGGACGAGGTGTGTAGATATTGAATGAATTTCAGGGCTTATTTTTCACCCGAATTTTACACCATGTGTGTGGAGGAGGGTTGACCATGGCCGAATCTGAGGAGATGTCTTCTTATGCTGCAGCTCTTGCGCGTTCAATCGAACCAGACTTTGGCATTGATTCGTTTGGAAATTCTGGCAACAAGTGTAGCAGCTTAGGTCTAGTATGGCTCCTGCCTTGTTACCTTCGTTGGGAGCGAGCTGTGTGTATATCCTTGATTTTTTAACTTGAATTGTGCGTTGTTGAAAGCAGATTGCTCGAGAGCTGGAAGCTTTAAACCCAACGAAGGAGCCTCTCAAGTCACCGTTTCTGAATGGAAAATGGGAACTACTCTACACCACCTCTTCTAGTATCCTAAAGAAGGAGGTATGGTGTCTCGGATGGTTTGAGGTCTACGCCCACATTGTTAGGATTTTCTTTTGTTGTTCATAAATTGGATACCCTAAGTATGTCCGGTTTTTCTCGAGTGAACTTGTTAATTTCCTTAGGTATCATATTTTCCCTGTAATTGGTTGTCCAACCAATTAAGTTGCTTATTTCTTTGTCTTAAAAGGGATTCTTGTTTCAAAAGTACTGAAGGCTGATGCATGTATGCAGAGGCCTAAGCTTCTGAGACCCAACGGCGCCATCTACCAAGCCATCAACACGGACACTTTGAGAGCACAGAACCTGCAAACGTGGCCCTTTTTCAATCAAGTAAGTTAAAGATGTAAGGGAAAAAGTATGTAAACCTCATTTTTTGCGCCTCGTTGCTGAAGCTTTGATCTGGATTTGGTTTTGTTTCTGTAATTTTCGAATCCGTATTTTGGTAATTTTTTGGTATTGATATCTGGCATTAAATTAGCTTAATGAAGTCTGCACTTGCATGACCTATTCCGTTCGTGGTGCAGGTTACAGCAAACTTAGACCCTGTCAACTCCAAGAAAGTGATTGTCAACTTTGATTTCTTCAAAATCGGTGGATTGGTCAGTGTGTTTCTTTCTGTTTTTCTACATTGTGTATGTCATGTAGCAGTCTGCAGCTTTCATGACAGAATACTTTAAATTAGCCGTGTGGATACAACCTCGTCTCAAATGTTTCTCCAACTAACTTTTATTGCAATTTCTTGCAGATTAGTGTAAAAGCTCCAGGACGTGCCCGAGGAGAACTTGAGATCACATACTTGGATGACGAGTTGCGGTAAGTTAATCCTCTTCATTAGCTATAACAATTGAAGTAAAGATGTATTACTTGATAGGGGACGGCCCATATCTCCGGTTGTAACTTTTAGATTTGGAAGAATTCGTTTTATAGCTTGATGTGGGCTTGAATGCGACTCCTCATTTGAACTGATAGCTTCATCTCTTACGTGCATCTAATACTAACCGGTTGCTGATCGTGTCATGGAATGCAAAACAGTGTCTCACGGGGAGATAGAGGAAACTTATTTGTACTTATCATGGACGACCCTACTTACAGAATTCCCGTTTGAGTTCCAACCAAGTATTCCTCTTTGGACCCTTTTACATAAATTGTAAGGTTGAGTGTCCTTGCATTAAGATGCTGCTTGGACCTACTTCGAACCAAGCCAGTACTCATGTTTCAGATGAAGAGCGTTCTCTTGTAAATTTTGTAAAAGTTATTCCCGATTTTTGAGATGTGAAGATGCAGGAATTAGTGGTTCATGCGTTTGTGGGCTTTAACCGAGCACTTTTGTGTAACTCAAAAAAAAAAAAAAACCTGAATGCGTGGATCTAGGGGAGTTGTGAAATTGAAGACTAAAGTCTGCACTCGTTTTGGAATTGATTGTAGCTCATAATTTCTTTGCCTGGAACTGTGTTTTCTATTTGCCATTTTCATCGTCATGGTAGTTCAGCAACCGATTACCAACGAACATTTTGAGGCCGTCGTGTGCAATCTGTTGAATACGCTCAGGAACACTCAAGAGTCAAAGCCAGAACAATGTTGGAATGAGGAGTGGAGCTATCTTACAAATTTTCATTAGCTGTCGTTACGTTGTGGAGTTCAGGTCCAAATTGTTCCCAAGATAAGGCTTTTTAAATGGATTGGATGACTTATACCATATTTGAGTCTAACATGCATCTTTAATGCTCACACAGTGATTGGTTGGTTCTACCGAGAAGGGATGTGATCCAACATATTAAGACCAATTAAGCCGAGGAATGATTTTGTGATAGTTGGGACTCTTGAGAGACAGGTGCTGCAGGAACGTAATGGACACCAGGTTGAGCAGACTACTCGTGTTATGGTGGAGTACTCATGTCGACTTCATGCAGGCACAAATAGGAAAAACCGGATCCCTTGTTTTGAGCTCCGACTAGATTTTGAGCCAATGAAAGGTGGCCGCCCAGCTAATTGGACTGGCTGAGACTCCCCGGGAAGATCCTGCCATATATTTCCCAGCATATTTGGGTCTAGCGTTGCTCACGTACTCGGATATTCATTACAACTGATGAGGATGAAAGCTTGGTACTAATTGTGTCAATTCCCATGTATTAATGCATATTGCCATTAGGTGTCCACTCGACTGACAGTCGAGTAAGAAGCATCATTAACCCGTAACTTCACACATAATAAGTTAGCCATAATAAGGTTGGGCACCCTGATTTGATGTTTTGCATCTCCAGTCTTCACAGCTCTAGTAGAACAGTGGAACTTGGGAATTATCAAGTGCAAAACACACTCATTCCTGGTATTCATTACCAGCATGGTACTTTGTGTGCGAGGGAACAGGTTGAGTCTCCAATTGAAAACTCCGAACGCCATCATCACTGTACTTTTTCTAGGATGTGTTTATATGCATGTAGAAAATTCACGTCCTTGAATTGACATTGAAGATATGTACACCAACACACTAATATGCTTACAACAGGCTTGTAATGTCTACTTCCCTGACAGAGGAATCTGAGAAGGCAGTGGCAATTTACAACAGAGGAGTAGTAAATGGGATTCTGACAGTGTGGGTAAGCATTCTGACATTCAGTGCAGCTCCACGAGTAATGATTTCTCAGATTCCTCGTCGTCATTCTTTAGTCAAACGGTGCCCATTTCACACAATTTGACTAAAAATAAGGTTGATAAAATTGTCCCGAGCCCAGCTTATTGTAGAAATGCTGCAATAACGTATAAGATATTGTACAGGAGCTGATGGATGCTCTGCAAATGAGCCGGTTCAGGCAGTGAGAAGGCAGCCTGCTGTCCCTATTGAAAATGATTTCCCATCTTGCAGTGCACACCGCAGTGTACGCCTCTAGAGTCTAGAGTCTACAGACTACAGTAGGTTTTGTTTTTCCTGCTCCCTTTTACCCCCTTTTGAAATAAAATAAAATAAATAAAAAGGTGTGAGCAGAGCTCACACACCTACCTCTGCCATAAAAGAGACCCAGTCTCCCGACAACGACCAATCTCCCCTGTCTGGCCCATAATTGGATTCCGCATCAAAAGCCACGTTACGATTTTAAAATAATATATTTCAGTTCCTAAACTGCCTGCCATCAACTTCCCCAAATTGAAAACCCAATGAGGAAAAAACACACCTCAAAAACACTTCCCCAGTAACAGACTCTTCCCATAGCCAGTAGCAATGCAGGAATCCAAACAACCCTAACTAAACAAACAAAAAAGAAAGAAGAAATAAAAAATAAAAAAAACAGGCACCCATCTGAAACTTAAAGAAAAATACACATGTTAGAAAATGGCAGCCGGGGAACGGCACAGAATGCATGACATGATAAGTTACATGGGAGGGAGGGTGGAGGGTGGAGGGTGGGTGGTGAGTGGTGGTGATAGGAAATTGAGATGGTATTTGTGTGAAAGAGAAGACGACAAGTGAGCGGTGGGGCAGTAGCAGAGTAGTGCAGTGCAGTGCAGTGCAGTGGAGGCTGGAGGGGTGATGAGCGTGGTGGTGATGAATCATGATGCAGGCATCCTGTCGTCTTGACGTTGGACCAGCACTGCTCTCTGCTCTGGACTCTGCTCTGCTCTCACTTCTCTCTCGTACTACTGTAGAGTACAAGTAGTATGTTAGTAGTAGTGGGCCACACTTTTACCCATCCGACTTGCCTAGCCGATATAGAGAAGAGAGGCATCATCCCTTGAAGAGAACATCATCATCTTCACTTGTAATTCACAGTGACACTACATTCAACACTTGACTTACCTGACTATAAGAGCACCTCATTCGCAGTAGGCTGAGAGGCAGGCTCCATTGCCCAAGATTCCAAAACATTCATTCATACATGCCTGCCTGCGCTGCCCTGCCCTGGCCAGGCCATCCTGATTCATGGCATCATCATCATCACCATCACCACCATCATCATCATCGCCTCCCTCCCTCACACAACAGTGACTTACCACAACAGTGACTCCAATATATCACACCACAGTTCCAGTCTCCCGCTCTCATCACCAGGCTCTGCGCACTGCCCTCCCACTTCCTCAGGCTCCAACATCTCCCACTCCACTCCACTCCACGCCCCTCCACTCCATCGGGATTGCCACCATTTCATCTCCACGCTCATTCCATTCCATTCCATTCCATTCCCCACACACTCTCACTCGCTCTCTCTCTCTCCCTCTCTCTCTTACGTCTGACTTGCTCATCTACACTAGCACTGGTGAGAGAGAGGACACACGAGGTGTGCCGTGGGGAGGATCGTGCCGGGTGTCCGATCACTGTTGTGCCGAGGTGAGGTGGTTTCAACTCTCTCGCAGGTTGTCTTACCCCTTTCGGCTGCCAATTGCTGCCTTAGGTGATTTTTTTATTTTTTATTTTTATTCTCCTTTTTATTTACTAAGTTGGTGTGAGGTTGGTTGCTTCCGTGCTGTGCTGTGATTGAGCCTTCTCCTTTGAGTGATCGGAATAGTGGTTTATTTGGGGGAACCAGAGGTAGAATTTCGATTGTGTTTGTGAGGAGTTGAGCTGTGCGTGTGAGTTTGTTGGGTTGTCTGTCTGTCTGTCATCTGCTGTGGTACTGTCTGTAGGAGGGATTTGTTTGCTACAAGGGTGAAGGGTTGGAACTTGGAGGTGTTTTTCACGGTTCCTTTGAGGTATTGCTAGTCAAAGTGGGGTATGGACTTACGCTGGAGACGTGGAAACTAGATAGAGCAGAGGAGAGGAAAGACGGAGCGTGAGGGAGGTGGAGTGGGTGAATTTGGTAATTCTGGTGCGTGGAGCAAAGGGGCTGCAGAGATCTTGGGTTATCCGGGCATTGTTCCTGTTCTCTGTTTGGTGGGTTGTTGTTGTTGTTGATAAAGATCATTTTGCAGGAGCACGATCCCGAGGTGGTCACTTCTATCATTCTCTCGAGCATTTCCATCATGCGCGGATGTTTTTTTGTTAAGGCTGTGAGGGATCGGTCACGTCGTCGTTTATGCTTTGGAGCTGGATGGATTATTCATCGCTTGCCTCCTGAACGGGAGGTATATAATTTTTGTAGAATTTTGCGCTGACTGAGCGTGGCATTTCTGCGTGTAGGAGTCGATTTCTTTTCTCGAGAATTCTGTGGCGATGGCGGGAGCTCTGATGGCTTCCAAATTGGCGAGGCGAGTGCTGGGAACAGAGACGCCTGTCATGGTTCAGGTACGTCTACTCCGCCTACCGATCATATTTTGAGATCATCACACATCGTTTACATTCTTTTCATGCTGAAGGAAGAAGCTGAGGTTCGGGAGGTTGTTGACTAGCCCAAAATCGTTCTGGAAATGCCAATGAGGGTGGTCAAGTTGATCAATTTGAGTAATCGCTGTAGAGAACAACACAGATATCATCAGATGTATTTTTGAGGAAAGACTGTTCCACAACTTAGCTTGAGATGCCATCACGATGTTCTGTTGATTCAGACATCAGACTCGTAACGGCGACGATGTTTTTCCATCCAATATTGGCCGAGGAAAGAATAGATGCGATTCTTTCAGCATCTAGGTGAACTCTAGAAGTGGGTAGACCTAATTTCCGCTTATTTGGGCTTAATTGTTCTGGGAGATATACTCCAGTGTGTAGCCGTTGTTTGAGTTCAGAATTGTTAGATTTGTGTCATATCGTAGTTCTTAAAGTAAGTTTATGCAATAGACATGCCATTAAAAATTTGCGTAGGTAGATGATTTTCCAGGATAGTGTAGAGATCGACGTTCAAACAAGTTTGAACAGGGTGGTCGCTTGCCTTTGTAGTAGGCAGGTTGAGAGCAGCAGCAGAAAGGTTTTACAGTTCTATATGTATACGGCTAACTTTACCGACGCCCTCAATGTCTGGAGCTTGAGGACGGTGTCTAGATTCACGTAATCTAGTGAAGCGGTTTATAGCTGTTGAAATGTATTTCAGTTTGATTCTGCTGTTCAATTTGTGTCACACTTGTTATGGTTTATCTGTTGAAATGCTAAGCGGAGTAGTATTGGAGCATATGGGACAACTTTTGTGGTTTGATTTTCGACATTGTGCTACTGCTTTTAATCTGTGATTCCCAATCGACTTCTACATGAATCAAGATTGCCAAAAAAAACGTGTTTGTAATGTAATATTAAAATATATGGTATGTTTGCATGTGCAGATGCAGGAGTTGTTACGTGGTGCTACAGATGTTATATCATTGGCACAGGTGCAGCTCTCTTGTCTATTTTATTGTGCACACCCTGGCCTTGCCATTCATGCATTCATGTGAGAATATGCCCAGAACGTGTTTTAATGCAGACTGCCATTATGATCTACCCTGTCTAGATCATGATTGGAACTTGGCTACAAGGAGTGCTATAGCATCTCTGACGATTCACATTTTTTCTGGCTCAATGATTCTATTGATTACATTCCTTATGTCGTCTACAGTTTAATATTAAAAATAAAAAATAAATAAAGTCTGATGATCATTTCCCATATATACATTGGTAACCTGGTGGAGGGTGGAGGGAAGACAGGGTGTAGTACATTGGCAGCCGCCGGAAGAAGCATTGACGAAGATAAAAGGCCTTGTAGATGAGCCTACAACAAGCCATTATGGTGCAGACGATGGCCTGCCAGAACTTCGGGAAGCTCTTTTAGAGAAGGTTTTCTTTACTCCTGAACTGGAAACACGTTTAACATTCGGCATCTATAGAGATATTTCAAAACTTTTATTGGATGATGAGCAGGGATAGTGTCATGTGATTGAAACATGTGTCTCGGGTAGCAATGTGGCTGACCTTGTTCGAAGATCAATACATCTGACAAAAGCATCCTGTTGGTGGCGCTTCAGCTTAGGAGGGAGAATAAGCTCTCCAATTCCTCGGTCATGGTTACTGCAGGAGCTAACCAGGTTAGTATGTTCCATTAATTTGAGGTTGCCTGGAATTTTTATTTGGTGGAATGACGAACAAGTTCTTATTTCTGTCTTACTTTTTATGCCCAAAGTTACAAAATTGTGAGGATGGGTTTGTACAGGCCTACGTCAACGTGGTTCTTACTCTATGCGATCCAGGAGACAAAGTGGTTCTGTTTGTGCCCTATTACTTCAATGCCTTCATGGCCTATCAAATGACAGGGGTAACTGACATCGTTTTAGGTCCCAGTGATAGTGCGTTGCATCCAGACGCAGGTTTATCTCTTTTGGATTCTTCCACGAAATTCTGTATTTGTTTCCAGTTCATGCTCTGCTCTTAGTGGTAATAGCTTGAGAATCGTTGTACGCTCATATGCCCTCGAAGCACTAGTATGGTTGTCTCATCATGACTCAGCTTTCATGTGACTTATTGGTTTTATAGACTGGTTGGAGAAGTTACTCAAGAGTGAAGATCCAAAGCAAATACCAAAGGTGGTGTCTGTTGTCAATCCTGGCAATCCCTCAGGGACATACGTACCTGAGCCACTCTTGAAGGTACTTGTTCTTTTAGTGTAAAAATCTAGGATTTGGAGATTGCATGTGGTGAAGACTGGGTACAAGTGTTTTCGGGCACAGTTGCTGTTTTCTGTGTCCTGCGTAGACATGGTGAATCTATATATTTGCCTCTAAACCCTGTGTCTGACGTCCTTGTGGTCAATTTCAGAGGATATCGGAGATGTGCCGGGAAGCTGGTGCTTGGCTGATTGTCGATAACACATATGAGTATGCACTAACTCACTATTTTTTTTTTTAATCATGCTTGAGAAGCGGGTCCATCCATGATGCGAGTTTGCTCTCTGGCTGTATTGATTTTTTGTTAACCCTATAGAAGTAATTTTAAAGTGGTTAAGAGCAAGTATTTTTTGGCTTCCGCTGCACTGAGTAGTTAGTCTGACATTAACGTACATGTGATCAGGTACTTTATGTACGATGATTGTAAACATGTATGCTTGGAAGGCGATCACATAATCAACATTTTCTCATTTTCGAAAGCTTATGGCATGATGGGATGGAGAGTTGGCTATGTAAGAATCCTTAGACTCTTCCTGAGTATTTATCCTTGCTTCTCATTTGCAATCTGTAGACTGCTCTTACTTTCTTTTTAGTGCATTCTGGTACATATTGAAGACATAGACGGAACGTAATTTTTATTCTATCTGTACTTCGAACGTTTCTTTATTTCTGTGCCAATTCAGTCGGAGTAAGCAGCTGTGAACTGTCGACGCTGTGCAGATTGCGTATCCAATAGGGGTGACAGGTATGGGTGCTCAGTTGCTGAAAGTGCAAGACAACATCCCTATATGCGCCTCTATAATTGGGCAAAAATTGGCTCTCGCAGCCTTGCAGGCAGGGCCTGAGTGGGTGCAGGAGAAAGTGAAGCGATTGGGGAAGAATCGGAAGGTGTTGCTGGATGCACTGTCACCGCTGGGAAAGGGGGCTGTGAGGGGAGGAGAGGGGGCCATCTACCTCTGGGCCCAATTGCCAAACAATGCAGCCACGAATGATGTAGCGGACGATGTAGCAATCGTGAGATGGCTTGTGAAGAAACATGGGGTGAGCGTGATTCCAGGAAGCGCCAGTGGAGGGCCTGGTTTCATTCGCATTTCCTACGGCGGATTGACTGAGGAGAAATGCCGCCTGGCTGCCAGTCGATTAAACAAAGGTCTTCAAGAGCTCGTCGATCATGGCATGGACTAAACTCCAAAGAGCTTTGTCCACCGCTTAGTTGCGATTAGTCTAGAGATGCATCGGAGAGTACTCTTGTAAATGATGGTTGTCTATACAGATTCCCATTGGAGGTCATTTTTTATTCATGAACCGTTGCGCATTTTATTGAAATTCATGCTACTTTTCTGTAGAGCTCCTCCTTGATACAGTATTAGTACTAAAGCTTTGAGCAGGCTTAACTTTCATGAAGAGGAGGCCTGGACATGAAATTAGACATTGAATTTTCAATGGGATACATTGGTTGACTACGAATATCTGCTGGGTATTTTGGAGATACACGCAACACCCAACTCTTCATTAAAAAACCCTTCTGCTCGGAGCTAAACCTGAAGATAAATTATCTGTCTTCTCCAGGAAGTACACTTCCGGACCCGTTCATAACTTTAAATTTGTACAATTGGTTCTGTGTACAAGAATTCTTATGGACATCTAGAATTCATAATTTAGTACAATACAGTATTTAGCTGGTCCAGACGAGAAGATACAAAAAGGATCCAGCAGGGTATCTGTCTGCTTCAGTCAACAACGCACACATAGAATGGAGTATGATAGGAGGAGGTTGTATACACAACGAGTTGCACTACACTGCACGCAGTAAAGAGAGCACCAACATGAACACCGATTGATCGCTCTTTGTATGAAGTGAGACGTGAAATACTGCAAATATTAGTCTTGAATGGAAGGGAAGGATGATGAAGATCTGGACAAGTGCCATGCCAAGTGCAAGTGCAAATTGCAACCAGACATGTGAAGCCAAACATGGTGCGTCCCTTATCCGGAGTTGTGACGCCCACAGATTCAAGATTGTTTCCATTCCTATTCCTCTTCCCATTCCCATTCCCATGTGTTTGTTGCCTGCGTTGTCCACTTCCACTAATGATGTGGCATTGTGACCTGGTTGTTCCCTCACCTACTAACTTACATGCAAGCCTGAAGCAAGTATAGTACCGTCACAGTGCTTCTCAAGATTATTTCTCTATTAGCTTGTTCGGATGTCCCAAGGAAGGATCATAGATTCATGGGCCCTACGCCAACAGTGACTTCATCTCCAGTCCAGACTTCCACTCCAGATACAGAGTTTTAGCCCTTACAATAGGACTTTGTGTGATGCAATAAATACTTGTAATTGGAAGTGAGATCTTCAGTGAACAATCTTTTAATAACTTCTTGTTGAGGATGTTGATTGAATTTGGACGCTTGAAGCCCAATAGATTGGAGATCATGATGCTTTTAAATGAAAAATTCATCCACAAAGTTGACAAAATCATCTTAATTAACCCCTAACTATCCTTAAAACCCAAAATGGGTTTTTGCACTTTCGGGCAGCCCAGATGGAGGGGTTAAAAGTAATATTTTTTTTCAAGATTTTTACTGGATGCTCCCTTTACGGTAAGGTCTATGTAGTAAAAATTTTGAAGCCAAATTCCAATTTTAGAACCTTCATCTAGAAATTTTAGGTTTCAAGTCCAAAACAGGCAGTCTAAAATTAGGTCTTTTCACAAAAAAAAAAATTGAAATATGTTCATAACCAAATCACTATACAAATTCCATAGTGACCCAAGTCAAAAAATTTACCAATTTTACAAGGGCAGCCTCCAAAACTTACAAAGACAAGCTTCAAAGTTTTTAGTAATTTTTGAATTTTTCCTTTAAAAATTTGTCAAAATTCGAGATTTTTGAATTTTTGAATTTTGTTTTCTTCTGAAAATCACAAATTTATGAAGGTACCTACTCACCGTTCAATTTTTCTTTAGCTCACAAATTGTTTTTGTAATGCATGTTTTACTATTTTGTCAATTTTATACCTTTTTACAGAAAATAATTTTTATGAAGGTCTAAAAAGCGTTTTTTTGGCCTAAATTTTTGCATGAGCATACCTAACCTAGTTAGCTACATGGAAAAAAATGTGACCAAAATGTTTGAAGTAATAATCATCAAGTCTCCCTTTGGCCCATTTGCACCATGCCTCTCGGCTAAGGCCCAAAAAAATATCTGCTGAAACTTTGAACACTACGATCTCACTAATGAAAAACATCCAACGGTTGAAATTTGAATCAGTTCTTCCAAGTAGGGTTAGGTACAAGATCTTACGGTTGAATTTCCAAAAAAAGATAAAAAAAATTGTTTCATATCCTCGGGAGGGCATAGTGGTAAAAAATCGCAGTTTTGAGGATTCAAGCTCTCAAAAACACAAGGAAATTTAGGGGTTAACTATAAAAAGACCATGAAAATTTTCAATGTGTCTAAAAAAGGTCATACCATATCAAAAAATGGCCCAGAATTACCAAGTAAAAAGAGTCCAAAGTTTGACCAAGTCTCTGCAGTAAATTGTTTATTAAATCTTCACAAGATTCAGATGATCATACAAGAAAATGAGACTTGAACTATAATCAATTCCAACAGAATTCATTGAAATTAGATTCTTCATGAAAATGAAATGACTTCTTCAAAAATAAACCATCAAGAATTGGGATGCCACTACCTTTTTGTAAAGATAAATTGATGAGATGATACTATATCAATTTTTGGAATATATAACACAATTGGGGAAATTATTTTTGAATTTACGGCAGATTGAGTGGTGGTGCATGGTAGTTCTTAGTTGGTGGAGTGATTTGTTAGGTTAATTCCGTTAACAAACAAGACCTCAGCATGCTAACTAGTTATGGGAAGCAATGACTCATGGGGGAGATCCGGCATTTAGTTACAAGTCAATGCAAAGTAACTTTGGCGTGTGATGAAATTTTTTAACTTTTTTAGTATGTTTTCAAAATACCTCAATAAAACGGATGTATGAAATTATTTTCTCATGTATAGATTTATGAGTATTTATAGAAATTGTTATATAATGAAGTTGGATGTGATGACCAATGTTTTGCGGTGGCCAATAATTTTAGTTTCTTTGTATGTATTTTATTATTGTTTTAGAATTATTAAACACGTTATAATTCTATGGAATTATAATTTTAGATGGTTTTAATTAAATATTACAAGATTCAAATTATGTTTATTCTTTGAAAATTATAAAGGATTTTTCATACGTTTTTATATCATCTAAATATTTTAAATACTACAAATTTTTATGCATGAATTTTTATTGATTCACATAACGACGTTTTTCTTGATATCATTGTTTGATGGATTTGGAATCCATGAAACTTTAATAAGCCTATGATTATCAGCTTAATGATGAAGAATAAGTATCAATGTACATTGAAAAATTTACAAATAAATTGATGTTTATTGGCTTGGAAAAGAAGTGCCATCATTCACTTGAATTCATTTGTTTATCCCTTTGATGTAACTCCATGTAGCTGCAGTCTGAATCTCTGTTGAAATCTGGTGAAATTTTTGAATCAGTGCTTGGGACCAAATGTTAGTTAAGTATTTGTAGGCAAGGAAACCATTGACATCTAAAAGCAACCTTCATAAAGTGCTTCAGATTTTGTAAACACATTCACCATTTAGATCTGAAAATTACTTAAGCGTCTGATCATATTAAATTAGCTGTTGATTTTCAACACAAAATCCCTCATAGCTACATGGTTGCCGAAAAAAATGTTATACATCAGCCTCTACCAAGATAGAGACAATCATACAATGAAAACACAAATATTCCAGCAATGTACATTGCATTATGTTAGCACAATCTTGTAAAAACTTGTAAACAATCAAACACTTACTCAGCAATACTACAAAGTAATTTACATGCCCCACTTACACACTGATACAACTCAGTTTTATTTTACTGTCATCTTTGATATGATGTGATATGAAGGTAAAAGTCCTACTTTGTATCACTAGAACCCATCCATCAAAAGTGAGCAACTTCATTTGATATGAAACTCCAAAACCTAAGACATGTCAATAGATATCATGGTTGCACAGGAGCATAGGGCTTGCAAGGTTTTGTTTTGGCAGCTCTTATTGCATCAAAGGGTGGTGGTAAAAGACAACAAAAACATGGAACCAATGTTTGATGCTGCTCAAGATGATATCAATGTGGGACATTTTATGGCATTGTATAAACAGGTGTGAAAAAAATTGTTTGAGTTACATTTGTATTGTTGATTTGTGCCCTTTCTCCTCACATTTGATGACACCATAAAAAAAACCTAATATCATTTTGTGGTGCTTTCCTAAATTGTCATGAAATTTTTCCTTACATTCACATTCTTGTTGAAGGTCATCAGGTCTTCTTAGTTTTCGTAAGCCTCTTGTTACTTGAAGACATCAAATGCGAGAGGGACATGTGGACTGCATGTTTTTGGGGGTTTGCTAAGGTTAATTTTCCTATATATTTTGACAATCCATATTTAATTATTTTTCAAAAAACAAATCCTATTAATTTGTTAGTTATGAAAATGGTACACAAGTTATTCTCCAAGTAACGTATATAGATAATTAAATTATAAATTTGATTAGCACCAAGTTCAACTACTTCTTTTATTTGAATATTTCAAGCTAGGATTTCATGAAAGGAAGTTCAATTTTTCTTTTACTATTATATGCTTGAAATGCAACACTATCTAGTTTAGTTTATGATATCTTTAATTTTTTGAAGTTGTCAAATGACCATCTTCCTTCAACTTTCTTTGGTATCATTTACACCATACTCATATCAATTCATGTCTTTGACAGATCTTCAAAGATTCTCAAACCTCGTATAAGTTTCTATTTGAAAAGTCTTGCAAAAGAAGTTGGAAATCAATAGCAAAAAGGTGATTATACAAAGTAATAAATGTGTCATCTTTTCTAATGAAGCACTTGATCAACTTACAAATACTTTAGCCCTTGAAATCGACTCAAATTCATTTTCAATATTTTTTTGTTGCCCATGTATATTGTATGTATTACACATCATAGTAAATTAATATGTTTATTTCAATATTCTTTATTGAAGCATGTTTCATGAATTATGCTTTTTGTGCAATTTTTTCAAACAATAACTAAATATCCTATTTTGTCAAATTTGCATTTCACAACTTATGAACATACTGGTGGTGTTTACATGTGAAGAATAAATTATCTTAAATTGTATAAAAACTAAAATCAAATACTTCCAATTGTGGTAATTTAGCTTCTTAACTTGATATTCTAACTGTGTTAGAACTTGATGTCCGAAATACCAAAAGTTTTGTATTTTGAAATTTTGAAAACAAATTTTTTGCAATATTGCAGTAAAAATTTGGAAAAATATAAATATCATGCGATGAGCTAGAACAATATGGATATTTAATCTTGTTTTTGAAATTATATATACGACGCCTGCCATGAGGGTAAGCATCTGCTCAGCCTTTGTTTGATACTAATGTGTCTATTGAAAATTATTCCTATAATATATTGTATAGTCTCCAAATTGAATCCACTCCCATATGCTCTTATTTATCTTGTAATAAAAAAATATCCCGTGGGTGTAGATTTAGTGGTGGAATGAAAAATACTTAATTCCCTTTGATGTCCAACAGAGAACACCAAAGTTTTTTCTTAGAATGTTTTTCTTGTGTATCTCTAATGGGTGATAACCATTGATCTAAGTAGTTGTATGACTCTTGTATCAGTTTTTTTTTTGAACGACAAAAGATGCCACTTCAGACGTCGGTCATGTTCATGGCTAATATTGTCCCAGTACCAACACCAGCTTCAAATGTGATTCTAGCTCCAACACCAACTACTTCTGCTGTAACTGTTGTAGTTCCAAGCATTGGAAAGCCTTTCAAATTTGTTTTGGCAAGCAGCAAAACAATTGCTGGATGGTTTGGTGTCACATGCGAGTATGTTTTTATTTCTCAAAATACACCTACTTGTTTTATGACAAATACATTACAGCCACGACTAAAATCTATTTAATCTTTACTAAATTACAGTAGAATTTTCATCAACACATTAAAAAAAAAGCAGAATTTTTGGGATTTATGTAAGGCATGTTTAAGTAATCAAGCACATTGACCATTATGGATGTTATTATTGGTTTTTGTGTGCAATATAGAGATTGTGCAGATGATAATATTTGGGGATGTTATGTGACAAAAAGTTGTTGGAAAGTTGTTATTGTAGCTTTGGGTGCTATTTTTCTCTTCATTGCAAGTAAGTATTGTAACCATTGACCATTTATTTTTTATAACTTATAAGATAAAATATACCGATTACCTTGCAAATTATAATGATTGTGCCTTGAATTAAAATACATATTAATATATTTTCAATGACTTTGGTATTCCTAAGTAGGTAGGAATGGTGAGTAAATTGGATTTGTTGTTGATTAATCAATTCACATACAATATTATGGTTTTGTTGTAGTCCTTATGGCAATTTTTTTTCTTGGTCAAATTGATGACCTCTTGAAGTATCAAAAGCAACTTACCGAGTTTGAAAAGGCGTATCCTACTCTTGCAAAAATAATGATTATTCCTCTTAAAAAGTTTTATAAGACGTTTACCAAAACTTATAACAAAACAATGAAATCATTGACTAGAAAATTTGGTAAAAAACCTTGGTTCAAGTTCGTTGTTATTATGCCTTGTAAATGTTTAAGAGGTACATGGACCATATTTCAAAAAGTTCTACAACCAATATGTCTTTTTTCTTGCACGGCCTCTGGAAAAATAAAAAATTGTATTAAAGAAACGGGTTTTTTTCAATGGGCAAGTGACAAAGCCTTGAAGAAGGCTGGCCTCAGAGCTGATCCAAAAGGTGATAAGAAAAGGGCAATAAAAGCAAAGAAGAAAGCAAGACAAGCTAAAATTGATAGAAGGAAAGCTAATAAGCAAGCAAAGATTGACGAAATGCAAGCAAAGAAAGATGAAAGAGCAGCTGCAAAGCAAGCCAAACTAGAAGAAAAAGCAGCTAAAAAACAAGCTAGAATTGATGCGAAAGAAGCTAGAAGAGAAGCTCAAAGGGAAGCAAGGCAAGCAAGAAACGATGCTAAATTGGATGCATTAGAAGATGCAGAGGAAGCCAAGAGGGATGCTGAAGAGGCTGCTGAAGAAGCTAGACTAGAAGCTATAGAAGCTGCAGAAGAAGCTAAAAGAGAGGCCGAAGAAAAGGCCATTGAAAACAAGGCCTCCAAAGCTCCTCCATCTTCACCTTCAGTACCTTCACCTCCATCTGGTCCACCACCTTCTCCAGTGCCTCCAATTACAATGGCTCCTCCGGGAATACCTCCAACAGCAACAATTCCTTCAACAATGCATCCAACAACACCTACAACACCTCCACTAATGTCAAATGAACAAACCATGATGTATGGAGTCAATCAAACTCAACAATATGTAGACCCTTATGCTGCTAAGCAATACATTGATCCGTATGCAACACAACAAAATGTCCCAGATCCATATAACGGATATGGAACTCATGTTGAAGAAGGAACACAAGTACAAGGATATGGAGCTTATGGTCAAGAACAATATGGAATTTATGGCAATGATCCTGGCTACACACAACAACAAGGACAACAACAAGGACCTTATGGACAAGATCAATATGGAGCAGCAACTTTTGAACAACAAGCTTCTCAACAATATAATTATGATCCCAACATTGCTAATGCACAACAATATCAGCAACAACCATATAGTGGACAACAATATTATAACTAGATGAAATTTAGTGCGCTTTTTTTTAGAAATTAATCTTTCTAGAAAAAAATTCTCATTTTAAAGACAATCATTAAAAACAATAAACGATTTATCCAGGATTTAATGTGAATCTTATTCTAACTTTTATTAGCATGAAGTCTTAGTAGAGTTAATTTTAAAAGCCTTATTCATTAGTTTAGCAACTAGATTCATAGATTTACAAATAATAAGGTCATTTTGCATTATAATATTTGAATGATAAGTCATTTTTAATAAAATATGTACAATTAAAATACATATAAAAAATTATGTCTTAATCTCTTAATGTCTAAATTATTGAATATCCCTTTAATAATTATCTTTTTACATGATTCATATTACAAAGATTTGACAAATTTAAGATCCTCAATTCTTCAATATTTATGTGAAATATTCTAAAATATCACCAACTTATACATGAGATGAAATTCAAGGTGATTTTAAGGATAATTTTACCAAATTATTAATTAGTTCTTGAAATAAAACACCTTTTTAGGATGCAATGATTTTAAACCACGTCACCGAAGAAGAAATTTTATAGAAATACAAAGAAGACTATTAAAGGGTCCATATTAAACCATTTTTCTTTTAATGAGACACCACAATAATCAAATATCTTTTGTGAACACATTTTACAATAATTTTTTCATATAACATTGGAAGTTTTTACCATCTAATAAGGTACTTTATAGGAAGCATTTTTGCTATCTTTTTTTAGGTGAAAAATATTGAATAACTTACAATTGATATAATTAAATGAAGTAGATTATAAGTGATTATATGCAAAACTACAATTGGAAGTTGGTGTTACATTAAAAACATTTTCATGCTCCTTCAAGTATTAAGTATTGTAACATTTTAGAAGACTAAGACTAAAGACAATTGTATGAAATAAAACCTATTCTTTTATTTTTTTAAAAAGGTCAATGAAGTGGTAAGGTGCTGTCAATTTCTATAAGTTGTATCTTTGTTTTCAATTCTTAACCTTTGAAGGTAAGGAATTGAAAACATGAATAAAAATCTTAGAAATGTATAATAGCTTATCACCTCATTGATATAATTTCCTTCTTAAACCAAGTATCCAAGAATATAAAGCACAAATAGCATTTTTTCATTTGGAACCTTAATACTATGAATCTTCTCCAACTTTCAGTATTCTTTCTTGGCTTCTCTGTGCTTTCAAATGCGAGTCAAACTACTCAAGTCCTTACCACACAAGAGGCAGAGGAAGTTTCACAGAGAAGCCAAGAAAGAATAATGTGTCCACTTGGGAAAATGTTTCGACAGTGCGTAATTCAAGGTGCACATAGCACATAGCTTGCCCAGGCCGGATTACAGTCAAATTTTGTAAGAAAATAGCTTGATTGTCTCCTGCATTAAAGGACTGACTATACTCACTAGATGAATGGAGAAGAAAATGCCACAGTGAAGCCAAAACCTTGGAAATCGCTCATTTTTTTAATGTTTTGTTTTATATATTTTGAATAATTTAATTTGTCAATTCCTAAAGGATAATTTACCCCTACGGGTTTTTTTAGAATTTGGGCATATACGTGTAACTTCAATTTAAATGGAGATTTTTTGAAACTTTTTGTGAAAGTTTGCCGTATTAAGGACTTTGAGGGAATTTTTTTTTTTTTTTTTTTTCATTTAGACATTTTTAAAATTGTTATGGTACCCAAAGTGAAATTTTCCGTCTGGTAGGCAATTTGGATAGCCATGCTAAATACATCTGTTACCTCTGAGATTATTTCTATAAATACTCAATGTTGTCATCTTTGAGATTTCTCCAAAAAAACTTCTTTCAGTACAAAATATTCTCTTCACAAAATATCAAAGTTTTCTCACTGTTTTGGGCAGTGTACTAAAAAAACTTCTTATTTCCTTCATAAAATTTAGAAAATTTGTTTTTTTACGTTTTTTCTTTTTTATTCACTTAAAGAATGGACATCAATCTTTACTTTGACCGTTTGGATTGGGACTTTATAACATAATGGAATTTCTAGGAAAGAAATATGAATTAGCATTCCTTGTATTCAACTTAATAAAAATATTGTTTTCAACATGCTACACTTGTTTTTTGTGTGTTATTTTTGTAATACAATTAGCTAACTTAGTCTTCTTTGTCATGCTCCAAAACTCCAAAAATCCATAATGTAAAAAATCTAAGGAAAAAAAAGTTAGAGTGTGTAAACCTAGTCAAAAAAATTTGTCGAAAATGTTTGTTTTAAAATTTCAATGGGTACAATCTTCTAATCTCTACGGTCAATTATGATGACGTTTATTGAGCTATCTACTATTATAATATTTTTGAAGATCTTACGATTATAATTAGAAAATAATTATTTTTTAGTCATTCATGTTTTTCACTTTGGAAATGGCAATTTTGGAGCATTTTTTTGGTGAAACATAGTCAAAGAACATTAGGGATTAATCTTACAATAAATCGAAATAATAACTTTTTAAAACTTAGTTATTACATTCATGATTTTTCTAAAAATAAAAAACTAATTTTATTAATTGCATCAAGTGATTCTTTTTTTTATAAATGAATTTGTATTAATGATTTCTTGCATCTTAATGTTTTGATTTTGATAAGATTGAGTATTATTTTTTTTTTAGCATCATCCAGATAAATATGGGGGCTATACAACCCAAAATTCAATGAGATCAACCCTAGCTACCCCGCATTTGTTGTTTTGAGTGAACTCTAAGACTTAACGGGCAACAGGTCTGGTAAGACCCCCGTTGCCCTTAGTCAAACCCTTCTTGCACCGCTCGATGGGTTTGCTTTATGTTGGTCATATATTTTTATGAGAAATCAATAGTTTAATTATAAAACTTAATATAATTGATTAATTGATTAATTAATTTTCCTGATTTTTCCCTCAAAGGATAACAGTCTGAAAGTGTATTTTTCATTTGATCCTCCACGAATGTCCGTCTCGACTCTCCATCCTTTGATTTCTTGACCAGTGTTGTCAGATTTCCACTAACAGGCCTATGCGCAATGCAAGTGACGCACGCCCATAAAGCTGGTACGTCCTCCCAAGCCCAAATGAACACAAGAAAGTTTCTGAAATGAATGAATGAGCCAACTGAGGTGCTGCAACGATGTGGTGACTGGTCTGTGGTCCCCAATTCAAGAGAAGAGTCAGTATTTGAGTAGGAAAGTACCCCAAGGGAAGTCTGACTATCAATGCAGTACGTTACTCAGTGTGCATGAATATCTTATATATTGGGAGACATGAATATTGCGAGTATTGCAGGGACAGTCCTTCCGCATGTCAAGCCCCAATTCAAGGGCGTGGTCCAGCTCACAGTTAATCTAAAGTCAAGAATGATACATGGCCCATGCATTGGGTAACTTAATTACTTCCCAATGCATGTGGAAGCTAGGCAGCAATGTCTGTCCAAACTAGAGAGGAAGCTGGACTGTGATTTTGGTAGCAATGCAAGCTACACTGGAAACCAATTGCAAGAGGACGTACGTACGTCGTGGCTGTGTGCTGCTCCAAAGTACCGGTTGCCATCAGCTGCAAACAAAGTGTAGACGTTGTGTTGCCATGGCTACCATACAGACAGACAGACAGGCAGACGGCTATGACTAGTCACTACACGATCGATGATGCAGAATAAGGAGAGTTCCGTTGAATCACTCATCAACACCAAATTACCAATCCACTTCAAGGAACTTAGGTATTATCATAGTAGCGAATTAAGAAAGCAAGCAAGCGGTGGGGGTACCTTCAGCTTCATCCCCAGTAACTTAGTGCAGGGATAATCTACAGCGCACCACCCAACAGTCTTATTAATTAGTCTTATCAAGTATGTTTTACTGATCACCAGTTCTGATCATATATGGAGACGCCACAGCACTGCCTATATATATTTTAGCAGATGGCAGACCACTGACTTGGTCAAGGTGGTCCAGCTTCAAGGCTTCATGTCGGCAGGCAGGCAGGGACATGACACATACACGACGCCACTCGATCTCTTACCTCCGCTAATATTATTATAATCCATCACGCTCCAACTCATGAGGAGGAGAACAAGTGGTGGGGTTCTATGGCTGACAGCCGTTGATGCGAGGTCCCTCATTGCTAGACTACCATCACGGATGGAATATTCATGCGATATTGCCCTCTTCAGCTTGAAAATTATAATAAGTGGCATAATTCTATAAATTCATTGCTTGCCCCTCAAGCGACTCCTGATCCTCGGAATGAAGCTGTCACATGAATCCAAGTTTCATCAAAGTACGTATGTTACGTTCTGATCAGAAAACAAGTGCACTAATCTTGCAGCATGACTCGGATGGATGGTGGCCACACTAGAGTCGGTTGCACATATTTATATTCATATCATCGACGTTGAGGACGTCGTCGGCCTATAATTAATTCTCATATTGCCTCGGACGCAGCGCAGGGTGCGTTGGGGAATTGATGGGTCATCGCTGCGGGTTTGACACGGGGAAAATAGATCGAGAAACTAAATAAGTCGCTCGATCGATCGGTGATTGTCAAGTCATCAAGACTCAAGATGAGGTGCATTATATATTGTATGTATAGGAGCCTCGGCCCTCGACCTTGCGCAATTCAAGAGTACATGGAGTACTCGGCGGATTTAACCTACTTTCACGCACAAAATTGTTACGGTTCGCATCCATGCTATGACTTCGGCACGACGCATTTATGGGATCATTCCACCATCAGCTGACAGCACTTGAATGATATTTCTCAGTTTGATTTTATTGTTTTTAGATTTGCGACGAATCCCCGCTTGCTCGCACAGTTGCCACTGACAATTTATTCAAGCGGTGTACGTACTGGATGATGTTGAGTGTAGATAGGGATCGACAGTGTTGTTGTTGAGTTGCATCCGATCGGTTCGGGAGAATTGGGTCACTTGTGCTGTGAGGAATTCAATTGTTTTGTTTAAGCCAGATTAGGTTATGCTGATCCTGTTGAAGAATTCGTACGCCTTGAGCGATAAATGAAATAGGTCGTTAGACAGACTGAGATTATTTCAAAAGAAAGTACAAACGATGTTGTAGAGTAAAACTTAAAGTCTTCATCTCAGAAAACAAATTCCACACACGTACGGCTGCTCGCGAAATTGGAGGCGAAGAGAGGACTCAAATCGGAGTTTGCTTTTCAAGATTGATTTCGAGACGTATCGATGGAGAAACTAGTCGATGACACACTTGGCATACTGAAAGAGTAAGTTCCCAGTTCACCCACCCTCTTGCTGTTGAGTGCGCCAATTTGCAGCAAATTTCTGAAGAACACATAATTTACAACAGCAGGGTTAGGTGCAGAGCGAGATTCTCTACTGACCTAGACTTCTGATGCAGATCCATGAAAGCATTGAGCCAAGAGGTCGTCAACAACACATTGCGCTTGATCAACGCATTCTCGGCGCTCATTCTCGCCTTTCTTCCGGCCAAGTCCAGTTTGGAAGGGATTCAGGGATGGGAGCTTCACCCCACACCGCGCCGACCTCGCCTCCCCTCCTGGATGGAAAAGTAAGAATCCCTGCCAACCTTGACCGGCTTCCAATCAAATTCACTCCAAGAGCTACCGTGTTAGATTAAGAAGTGTTGTACACGACCGATGAAGAATCGCAAGTTCCTCATGTTAGCTAACTAGTTTGCTGCGTGCAGTGGGGTGTCCTCCTTCAACACGTTCTTGCAAGAGTACGACTCTGACAATGGGTCCGACAACGAGTCGGAGTATGCGTCCGGCTTGGACGACAGCAACTATTCCGAGTCCTCATTATTTCAAGCTGGCCATTCTCAACGACGTCGCGGACGAAGCCCAATCTGGAAGCGATCCCTGAGAAAATTGTTCTCGCCATTTCGAGTCCTGTAAGTCTGCTTGAGGTGCCGTTTAGGTTATCATATGGGTGTGCATCAAATTATTTCAAGAGGTTCGTTCCTTGAGGTGGAATTAGTCTGAGTGTAGCTGAAAGCCCTCCCTGCTCCACTTAGTTTCATTTGTAATTTTTATTTTTCAAAATTTTGCGGCAGGACGCCTGGATCAAAAGGACCTACGAAGACGAAACGTCCTTTCAAAGCGGCGAAGTCGGCAGCGGAATCCGTGAGTGGCAATGATTCCGCCATTGCACGCACCTCAAGCTCGGAACGATTCAATCGGATTTATCATCTTGCGAAGTCGCATCTGAGTGGAGTGAAGGACTACGTGATGCCTAAGCAATCCGGAGACCGCAGACGAGGCGTTATTGAGGTCCGTTGCAGAATATTGTTTCTTTTGGATTCACTTGTTTGGCAAATGTTAGGTTAAACTTCTCTGGAGCGAAGTTCTTTTCATGGTTAGAAAATTATCACACCTTATTTAGCAGAGCAGGGACTGTGAACTTCACGCTGATGAAGAGCCTGCACGATGTGGGAATTTGTTCAGGACGTGCAATTGCTGATGGAGCTTGCCATAGAACGAGTCTTTGAGGTGATCAGAAATATCATTTACTTAAGTCTGTCGCCCTTGGAGACACTGAAGCTGGTATTGTGGTGGTTCTTTTTGAGTGATCCCAAGCCTTCTGGAGATGAGTATGTTGAAGGGGCTGCTGTTCTAGGTAACTCGGACCCAGCTCTTCATAAGCTATTGAAAAGAAGAGAAGGCCTTAATACCGATGGGCGCACTTGCGAAGACGTCATAACGAGTTTGGGGTAAGCGAGTCGCGGTTCCTGTTCTTTAAACCGAGCCGATTGCAATTCCAGGCTTGTAGTTGCAGCGGTATGTAGTCTCGATCTCATTTCATTTTGCTAATATTTCGAACGGCGTTATTCATTTCATTGTCAGGTATCCTTATGAAGCAGTGCGGCTGACGACTGCAGATGGTCACATCCTTCTTCTTGAGAGGATACCAAGGTACGTTCCTATCAAGTAAACAAGACCGCATAAACATCAGAGTTGTCTTATTACATTCAACTGCTCTGAGTTGTGGCTGATGTCTGAGTGTGGATGCAGACCAGGCTCTCAAAAAGCACTGTATCTGCAACATGGATTACTAGATTCATCCCTGGGGTAAGTCACTTCACTTGAATCTGTCTAAGGAAGTATACAGGATAATTGATTGGTATGTAGAGAGAGATATTCCAACCACATCTTCACTTACTGTAGTATGCTAAGGAATTGCATTATGCTCGTCTTCTGTTGACGTCTTCTTTGCGCAGCTTCATGTTTTTGGTACAGTTGGAGGGTTGCTAGTCAGCCTTGAAGTGTGATTTCTTTGCTTCAGATGGGTGTCCAATGGAGTGGTTGGTTCGCAAGCTTTTGCAGCATATGATCAAGGTACATCATTAAGATCTAATATCAAGATACGTCGTCATTGTAAAGTTCGGGTAAAACCGTCACGTACTGGCTTGCTGTTGCGTTATTTATCAGAGTAGCAAGTGGCTGAATGCCCAATGCAGCTGCTATTTGGGTGAACCAGGTGCTTATCCAGAGTTCTCGTTCCACAATGTTTATCCCAGGCTATGACGTCTTCCTTGGAAATTTCCGAGGCTTAGCATCTCGAGAACATGTGAACCGAAGCATCTCAGCTCGGAGGTATGCACATTTCGAACTGGTCATACAGTTGAACATGCAAGTTTCCCTTTCAGAAACATGTCTCTGTTCCAAAGAGCTAATTGTTCATTTACCCCCACATCTGTGTGCTCTCACGCAACAGCTACTGGCGGTATTCGGTGAACGAGCATGGCACTCAAGACATTCCAACAATGCTTGACAAGATCCATGAAATTAAGATGGACGACCTCAAAGACATAAAAGACGACGTTCTTTCCGAAAATCCTTACACCGGCGAACGCTTACCGTATGCGCTCTGTGGAGTGGCACATAGCTTGGGAGGGGCGTCCATTCTCATGTACGTGGTGACCCGACGTCTGGAGAAGATGCCTCATCATTTGTCTCGCCTCATCCTCCTCTCGCCAGCAGGGTTCCATGAAGACGTCCCAGTAGGGGCGAAAATCATGCGATACATTGTCCCTTGGATAGCTCCCTTCGTGGGGCCTCTTGTTCCTGGCCTCTATATCCCCACTCGCTTCTGCCGCGCTCTATTTAACAAGCTGGCACGCGACTTCCAGAGCTATCCTGCCATAGGGGGATTGGTACAGGCCCTTCTCAGTCTTGTGATCGGCGGCGACAGCTCCAACTGGGTGGGTGCCATCGGCATGTCGCACTACAACATGGATGACATGCCGGGGGTGTCGTTCCTGGTGGCTCAGCACTTGTTGCAGATGGTTAGGGCCAAGCGGTTCGTTATGTTCGACTTTGGAAGCGCTCAGGCTAACATGGAAGCGTATGGGATGCCTGAGCCCCTGGACGTTGGAGCGCACTACGAAGTGATCGACATCCCTGTGGACGTGGTGGCTGGAGTGAAGGACTACGTGATTCCGCGCTCCATGGTGAGGAGGCACTTTGACACGCTCAAGAATGCGGGATGTGCGGCTTCGTATGATGAATTTGAGTATGCACACTTGGATTTCACATTCTCCCACCGGGAGGAGCTGCTGGCTTATGTGATGTCGCGTCTTTTGCTCGTCACTCCACCTCCATTGAAAGCCGGCGTCAGGGAGCTTGTTCCACCAGCTCCAACTAGCTTCAAGGCAAAAAGCTTTAAGCATAAGCTGAACACTCTACTGTCGAGAAAATTGTCCAGAAAGCTGAAATTAGGACTTGAAGATCAATGCCCGCAGAGTTCCAAGCAAATAGAGGAGGATATGTCGCTGACGAGATATCCGAACTACGACCAAGATATTGTAACTGCTGGGTCGGTGAGCACAGATTCTCACGAAGAAAGCTTTAGGGATCCTCGGAGTACTTCACCTTCGGGAATTGATCCCCTTCAATGGATGACTCCGAGACAAGGGCTGTTCGTCATGGCCCGTCCACAAGAACCTGACATGACAAGGATTAGGGAATTGAAACATCAACACGAATATGTTGCCGCACCGATCGCCACGAAGCTGAAAGATGATGAAACTGTAAGAGAGCACTCATCACCCAAGAGCAATGCCTTCACCAAATTGGCGAGTCAACTGTTCAGAAAAAACCCAAGCAGTAATAGTACAGGACACCAAATCAGTAAACCGCAAAGATCTATCAGTGGAATGAATATTTGTACACTATCGAACTGTTATACTGGACCAACAATAATTGATGAGGATTCCGATGAGTAGAGAAGATGACCCATTGTACGCCTAAGGTCTGAATGAGACAGACGTTTCTGGTTACTTTGACGTAGCCCTACCAACTAATTACAGAATTTCTCAGGCCATCTTTCATTGTGTTTGTGAACACAATTGGTCTAATAGACAATACATTCCAGATGAAACCATACATGTGGATGTATTAAGGTCACTCATATTGAAGGCCCAAGAGGAGGAATGGAAAGTCGAGATGCCCGCCCAAGTGAGCGCCCAGAGTACGTGCTGTTCCAACGGTTTCTTCTCCTTCAGATGACATTGCATACCTGCCCCACACCCACCATGATCGACCAAAACCCTCTTACCTTCTGATGGACTTCTTCAAGCTTTGTTAGCTTCCACAAGTGTGGCTTTTCGGAGGTTATGAGCTTTACTTCACTTGCTTCTGAGGCTCTGGTGTCATTGTCGTTGTGTAATGTACTATAAAACAGTCGCCAAAATTGATCCATGTTGAACAAGACCTTTCTGTCTGCAAGGAGGTGGAAAGGTATGAGTTTTATTATGCCTTCAAGTGCATGGTAAAATCATTCTACGGAATTAGTTTGGGTGATCAGGTTCGCAGCTTTCGCGAATGTGAGCATGCTTACGCCAGAGAAAGTTGAGATGCAATGTGGATGGTTTCATAGCTCTTATCTTTGAATGAAGCCTTAGGGGCACTTACATATGGCTCGACCCTAATTAATCCATTGCCTGAGAGCTCTGCTTACACTTTCAGAGGCTTATCGTGAAACTTGCAGATAGGAATTTGCAAATCTACCACATAATATTTGGTGGTTTGCAACTCGTGCAGGTTATTTGATTGCAAGTAGTCGTATTATTTTGTAAATTTTTAGAGTGCACTTTCTGTTCACTGTTATATAATAGAAGCGGAAGAGTTGAGACGCAGAACTCAAGAGCATTATAACAGAATCAGTCTGAAGTTTGATTGAGCATTTTTGACATTCCAGAACTTAGAAATGCCCTGATAGTCTTATCTGCGACTGGGGAGCGATAATATTCAGAATAGAGTGCAACTTGAGAGAAAGAAAAGGGTGATAGGCTTAGTTTGTTTTCAGGAAGAGAGCTGGCACGAGCAAGAGAAAGGAAATCATCTGGAATGCTATTTCATCATTTAATTCTTCGATGGTAAATGCAAACTATGGATCACCATCTGTCGAATGGAGATGCAGCGGCGATTGAATTACGATCATCTATGGTAGGAGACTCTAGAGGACCAGAGACTAGTTTTGACATACCGGCAGCCAAACAACTTCCCTTCAATGTCGTTTATTGCTCTGGTCAGGTAATCTTGGACTTTCCAACTTTGGATTGCCGTTCACACTCTCGGATAAATTACTTGAAGAGTTTTCATTTTAGGTTTCACTAAATTAGGCCTCTGATGATTCGTAATGCAGGATGAGGACTACCCGGCTAGTGAGCTAAACAATGGTGTGCTGAGTCGGGGATGGCAAAGCTCGAGGCATGTGGCTTACCCATCATCTCAAATTCCTCCTTTTCTACCAAAGGTTCGTTCCTGAGAGCGACAACTATTATCTGAAGTGTTTCACCCCGCAATATGCAGATTTTGTTACTACCCTCAGGAGATTGTGCTGGAACTGCAATGGCCATCTCGTATTATCAATATGCAGTTGCTGTCCCATGAGTTCAAGGTAAGACAGGCTCATCTCCTTTTGGAAATTCCTACACATGTGAAAAGAAATGTACAGAATTCTGTTTCTCTGAGCTTTTCATGGCCCTATACAGTTCTTGCTTATCATAGTCATTCACCACCCATAATCAAAACTTGACAGATTCCAACAAAGGTTGAGGTGTTTGTGAGTTTAATCGTGCCGTACGTGCATGAGGCTATAGGCCAGATGAAGCGACTGGGGTAAACTTCCCATTCCCCTTTCACCTAGTTCTGTTGTCAACTGTCAATGGCTGCAATGATTAATAGGGTCAGAGGCCAGTAACAGCGAGTGCTTCATTTTCACAAGTGTGGCCCTGACTTTTGTCACAAGAAGCACGCTCTCTCAGCATGGTAAATAGCCCTTCAGCTAGAGCCTCATGGGGAATGTACAACTTGACCTAGCAGATTCCACATTTATTTTATCAAGTATAATTATCTTCACTTCGGAATCAATGAAGCAATTTTCTTATCTTAAGTGTTAAGTGCAGATACTTGGCATTGGATTGTAACGAGCGAAGCGGTCATCAGGCAAGGGAGCTTAAGAGTGTATATATTGATTCTCCAGCCACAGTTGTACGCTTGGTGTTCCATAATTGCCATTGCAATGACTATAACGCCTACAATCAGGTAAAACACCACACCAAGATAAATAGTTTTAGAGTTGGTCCTTATGCATTATCCTTACGCTGAAAGTTTGCATCATTTTCTGGAGTATATTAATAACATTGACATGTCTTAAGCCCATGAGCTCAACCTTGATGGGAATTTAATTATTGGCAGGTGGGTTTAATGGCGCTGATATTAACAGGTGAACCCCTCGATGAGCAACAATGGACACTTCTAACACAACCTGGATTCGAAGACCTTCTGCAAACCCCCAGGTACTACTCAATAATATAATTTTTCATTCTTGTGTGAACTCCTTGGCAAGTCGGAATGTTGAACGTGTAGGGTATTTGTAGTTTATGTGATAGTCGATGATTGGGAGCAGTACTACGGATCCAGGAAACAAAGTCGGAACTCCAAGTTAGAAGAGGCGAAGATGCAAGGCTCAAGCCGAAGCAGCCCAGAGAGGAAGTGTGATGTTGATATATCTACCGCCAATCGCATCCTACAAGTACGTCCATCTTGTATGTATGCTCAGTTAGTTCCACCATCGATTTGATCGCCTCAGCGAATATGACATACGGAGCTGATACAGGATTTTTTTCCCTTTGCGTATACAGATTCCTCTCTGCTTGAAATTCACATATGCGTTGGGGGCAACTGGTCTTTTCGCAGTTGCAAGAGGAGAAGAACAGTGCAGTACTTGGTGAGGACTATGACGAGGCTAAGCGGCTCAAGGTAGCTCACTCCGTCCTACTCCAGCAACTGAATTGAAATTCCTTTCGAAGCAGCGTGCAGAGCACAACAATTCTTTTTGCCATGGTCTTTGAGGATGCAAATGCCAAATGTTGGAAATGTGCAGGGTCTGATTGATAGGCTCAAAATCATTGGTGAGGAGATAAAACAGTTGGAGAACAAAAAGCAACTGGCTGTTGAGAATGAGGATTATGACACTGCTAAATCCTGCAAGGTCATTCTTCTCTTCAGCCTCAAATCTTGCTTTCTTTATAATATTGCATGGACAAACCGATTCTTAGTGCAATCTTATTATTTTTCTTACCTTTCAGATGCTCGGGACCCTAAAACCTTCACCAGCCAGCGTATTTCTTTGCTCTAAACCCATCTACATACTCCTCACTATGATTCACGCTGCCCTCCAGACGGTTAGAGTTCTTAAAAATTGTTCTTTCCTTGACTAAAAACTGGGTTTTCATCAAAACAGAAGGAGATCGAGAAGCTCCGCCTACAAGAGCAGTTATCAGACAATAATGGGCAGGCTGAGAAGGGTGATGAAGTCTCTGATTGGTAAGCATGGCATAAAACTTCCTGATAAATCTACTGTTTTTAGTCCGGTTATACCGTTATTTTCTTTTCCGTGGTAATATTAATAAGGGATGCGTCACTCTCTTTATCTCTCTAGTGGTGTAAACTCGGAGGAGAGCGTGGACGAGCTGGCCCATGCAGCTGAAGGCAGCTCACAGTCAGAAGACCCTGGACGTCAGGTGTGTTTTCAGCCACTCTTTCACTCCATTCAATTTATGTTCATCAACATCTACCCTGAATTAAAAAATTATATTGTGTGTGACTGAAGGATTCTGCTGGGACGGATTGCTGTGACTCCGAAAGGAAAGAGTTTGGAACGCAAACACTGCATCCAGTTAAGAGCACGGTGGTGAAGAAATTAGATAAAGAGATCTCTTGCAAGACTCCTGACCTAAGACCACCTCCTAAATATCGTGAGCGTTTTTATTCACCACTTCCTTTCATATCTGTCTCATTGGGTTCCACTCTCAATCATCAGTATCCATGTAGGAACACCTCCAGAATTTGGACCTTCCGGTTTCCGGAAGGATCATCACAATACTCAGGCGTTGCACTTCGAAATCAAATTTTGAAGCAATACTTAACTGTGTTGTACCTTTACCTTGGGGAGATCGTTTGAGTGGATTGCAAATAGACTTGAATTTTCTTAGTTTTTCTCTTCTGTTTCCAAACAAAGTGTGTTTTTCAAGCACCCAGGGGTTGTCAATGTAACCTGACTATGTCATCCTCTGGCCCTTGAGTCTTGGATGTGAGTAGGTCATGGAGCTCATGGTAAGAAGAGTGAGAAGAAGCCTGGACTACTGTCAGTTGTGTTTCCATGGTGGCGTCCAAAAAATGCTCCTAAATCTCCACCTCCCTCAACCAATGGGAAGCATGATGGTCAGCCTCACTGCCAAAATAATATTTGGCTCTCAGCTGATCTATTTTCTCATTTCTTTCATGATCTTTGTAGCAACAAACAATTCATTTTTGGGGGTTGCAGCACTTGGTTCCTTGTCTAGGCAGTTGGATCATGGTTCCTACTATCTTTGTGTTGATATCATATACATGCGTTTTAAATTTCAATTTGTTGGAATGAATTTATGTGTACAACTATAAACAAGTTCATTTAAGCATGTGTTTTAATCTTTTTAATCCCATCAATTTGTGAACAATTTTACAATTTTACAATTACTAACATTAAATTTTATGAGTTTATCATGTACAGATGCATTTATTCCAGCTATGACAGCTCCAAATATGCTTCCCAATATAAGTGATGATGCTTACATGCATGTTCTACCAACGGTATCTTACAAGAGTGGATCATCGGCTTTACTTCCAATTTTGACACGTCCAATGTGTAACTCAAATGGCTTACATCCACTTTTCAATCAAAGTGCATCAACAATGATGGCAATGACATTAAATAATTATCCAAGTAAGCAACCATTAGTATCTATTCCACCAGCATGTGAACACCCTCGAGCATTTTTGAAAACATTACCTAATTTTTATAATCAAAATGGACGAACACCATCTTCACCAATAAAAAATACAATGTATCAAAATATTAGGCCTTCATTTCCTACTCCCAATGTCAAAAATGTCAACTTCCTTCCACCAATGATACATGCTCCATCCCGAAAACAAATAAGTCCAATTAAAGATGACAATATGGAATGTAAAATTCCAAATCATAGTGAAATTCAACATGTATATCCAGGCATAGATCAATCTTCTTCTAAACAAGATGGAATAATTCAACACAATGAAGAGCAAACAAGAGTCTATAGCAATAATCACCAAAATCTAAATTCTCGATTTGGGGCATTAGTTAAAGATTATAATGAGGCACAAAATATGGCAGAACAAGTAAAAAAGGTACAAAACAATGATCAAGAAGCTCTACATACTCGGTTTGGAGCATTAGTGAAAGAATTCAATGAAGCAAGAAACCTTGCAGTCATTCAAAGTGATGAGAAGAAAATGAGAAACCGAAATAGAATTGATCAACAAGCATTAAGAGATCAAGAGTATGAAGAACAAATGATGAATGATGAATACAAGAACGAAAAAATGACCATGGAACAAAATAATGATTATCGTAACCAAAGTATGATTTTTGAAAAAAATCAAAATTTATCAAAAACATATGATAATGGTCATGAACAAGTACAAGAATTTCAAAACAACAATGAATCTCCACCGGCACAAAATAACAATCATGGAGAAATACAAAATTTTCAAGACAATGACCAAATGCCAGAGATGCAAAACAATGGCAACAAGCACATGCAAAGCTTTCAAAACGAACAAATGCAAAGCTTTCAAAATGAACAAATGCAAAGCTTTCAAAATGAACAAATGCAAAGCTTTCAAAATGAACAAATGCAGAGAATTCAAAGTAATTGTCAAGATCAAGTGAAACGAACTCAAAACAATGAGCAAAGAGCGCAAGCTAATGGTAATGATCAAATGAGAAGTTTCCAAAACAATGAGCAAATGCAAAGACATCAAAATAATGGTCATGATCATGGAAAGACTTCCCCAAATATTGATGAACTAGCAAAAATGCACAGAAATGGAACAGGTCATGATCAGATTAAAAGCTTTTTAAATAGTGACGAAGCCAAAATCAAAGTCTTTGGTGCTTTTAGTCCTTTAAATGGATTAAGCAATTTAAGTAATTTAACTCCAAAGGAATTAAAAGTACAAAAAGAAAATGAGTTATTTGCACAAATGGAAAAAAATTATCAACGCAAAACTAGAACAAATACAAGTTACAATGATCGTGACAGAAAAAATGAAAGTGATGATGAATCATTTTCAAGAATAAAAGATAAAAGTTATGAAGAAAAAATGAAGGTTCAAAAGAAGGCAGATGTCTTTAATAATGATGAGGAAGTAATAAAAGTTCATAATAATAGCGTCCAAATTAAAAATAATAAATCTTCACGAGATCATGACGATTATGAATCAAAGAATTACAATGGATCCCAATCAATGCATTCAACATTAAATAATATTGACTCTGATTTTGATTCAACATCCAATCAAATGACATCATCTAAGAAACAAAATTGGTCTCCTCAAAGAAAAAATGAAGAAAATGAACAACCATCAAAGCCGCAAGTACAAAGAAATGCACCTCGTAGGGTACAAGTTGATCGACCACCGTCGCCTAAAAAGGCTCATGTTTCTATTAGAGAAAGAATTGCCCAAGCTGCAAAGCAAGCTATAGATGATTTAGTTCCTGAGCCTTTGACAGAATCTCAAATGTCAGAATCTGCAGCTCTTTTGAATTTAGTTGATACTTATTATGTTCAATGTCTTTATAGTAAAGAATGGAAATTACGGGACAAAGCGTTGTTATATATGGTTCAAGAAATTAAAAATGAAAAAATATTTGGAGATGCTCTTGATGTATTTAGGTACAAGTTTATTTTTATCTTTTTATTCTTAGCTTTGTGACAATTATATCTTGTAAATTAATGTTCATATGGTATATATTTCAAATATTTTGATCTATTATCATTTTTAAATTGTATATTAAAAACATTGATATTATAAGTTATTATTGAATTAAATCTATAATATGTAGGATAATGAGCAAAGTAATAATGAAAGGCCTCAATGACAAAGTATCAAATGTGTTCAACATTGCATTACAGGTTTGTATAGAAACTATTTTATGTGGTTTTTATTTATACATGTTTTCTAATAAATTATGTCTTTATCACATATAAGATTTAAGTGAGATGTTTAATCAAAATTAATGATTCACTAATATCATTGTGTTGTTAGCTCTCAAGAGTTTTTATCACAAGATATGCAAGTGGAGTTCCAAGTGCGGACCTTCGAAATTGTGTTAATGACCTTGTTAATATTTTACTTGAGAAATTGGGTGATTCAAATTCTCGAACTAAAGATGCAGCTACTGAAGCTTTAATGTTTTTAGCAACTAGAAAAGAAATTGGTCTTCCAATAATTGCCACCCCTCTTTTAAAACTACCTAAAAATCAGGTTAAATTACATACTCTTTAGTCATTTACTTTATGATTTATTTATTAATTGTGAAATAATTTATATAAATATGAGAAATTCAAGTGTTTCAATCATCAGAATGTATTAAAAAGCTGACCTTTGATTACTGAAATAATTGAATAAGAAATACATTTTACTAATTTTTATAATTATTATTAGCTCTATTATATTATTATTTTTAATTTTTTATAATTTGATTTGACAGACAATATGGAGACCAATTTTGGGACGTCTACAGTTGATTTTAGTTGCAATTCCTACATTTGGATTACATCCTCCAAATAAAATGGGATTACAAACTGAACCTTTGATGTCTTTTGTTGATCAAGCTTTCAACAATGCAAATGGAGATGTTAGAAATGTGGCTGTCAAAGTAACAACAGAGGTGTATAGACTCATGGGATCTCCTGTTGAAAAGTATTTGAAAAATGTCAAGCCAGTCGTCCGCGAGGTTTGCAAAATCATTGCATCAAATTTTTAAAAGTTCTTTTATAGAGTAAATTTTTATTATTTATAAGTGATTGGTTTTAATTTAATGCTCTTAAATCTCCAACAACTCAAATTGTTAAATAAGTGCAAACTTTGATTATTATTTTTTCATATCATATCTTATAATTTGGATATGTGATTTTGTTTTCATTTTTTTTTAAATATTGATAATATATTTAAGTATATGAAATATCATATTTATTTATTTAAGCCAAAGCTAAGACTATTGTTTCTTCTTAATGTGAGTAGTTTTAAATTAAACATATATATCTAAGAACGTGGTTCAATAAAAGTTGTTTTGCACTTTGTATGGCATGTTGAATTTAAACCTTTTACTCTTCTTGTGTATAAATTTTTTGCACTTCAAAGTAACTTTTTTGTCAATCTCTAATAAATTCATGTTGATTACTCATGTATCATATCTAAAAGAAAAAATTGTAATATAAAAATCTAATATTTACAACAATTGTTTGCTGATATTATTTTTTTCTAATTAGCTTTATCAATTTTATCTTAATTTAACTTCACACCTTTAAGACCATTTTTCATTTTTTTTCATCTATTTGCATAAAAAATAGGTTTTAACAAGAAATTTTGAGAAAATTTCTCAAGATATACAACTTGGACAAGGATATAACCACAGAGATGAATCATGTTCTGATGTTCCAATGCCGCCATTACGATGTAATCCAAAAATGATGGAAATTAATTTTGATGAAAGACGTGTAGGCCCCTCAAAAGAATGCAAAAATGTTGTTGGCAAAATAACTTCAGACTCATCAAATAAAAACGATATGCGATGGATTGGAGAAGACCCAGCCATGTCAATTTATCAAGAAGGTTGTCCAGGAAATAAAGAACAACATGTTGGCCAAGACGATGCTTTGCATGTTGTTCTACCAAATAAAAAACCAACAAAGAACTTACGAAAACTTCAACCTCTCGTTTCGGACCAACAAGGCCTTGTGCCAATTGTCAATGGTCATGAAAAGCACAAAATTGTGCCAGATTGGGATTCCAATACAGCTACCAAAGCTTCAACTTCAAATAATTCATAAAGGTTATCGTTTATCATTTTAAAAAAGCATAATAAAATGTTTACATTATTATTGAATTTTCAACCATTATAGCATATAAATTTTCACAGTTCTTTTATTATCCTCTACATGACTAAAGTTTTGTGGACTTTTTATAGGAAAACTAGGATAGTATTTAAAAGTTGTGAGCTGCTGAGATTTGATGAAGATTGCAAAATGTTGATTTTTTATATTGGATTTTGAACTAAAACGTTTTCAAATCTTCTTGAGTAAGATATTTTTATAAATTTTAATAAGATAATATACATAATTGATGATATGATATAATTCTAAGTTTTAGAGATAAAATATTCTAAGTCATATTTTTTAAATTCTAACAAAAGAAATTTAAAAAAAAAAAAAAAAAAAAAAACTAAAATGTCAACTTATAGCCATCTATCAATGGTCCATCAGATTGAAAATATGTTTGTACATAAATTGCATACAAAGGAACACACACAATCAAAAGTAAAAAAATTGAAGGTACCCACAATCAAATGTAAAAAAATTTAAATTTAAATATTTAAGTGTATCATTTTATAATCATTAATTTTTTATAATTTTTGATAAAATTTGACGTAAGTCTATACTTTCATCATGGATTATGTTTAAATGAATATAAGTTACACGTTACTTGATATTTAAGTAATAATCATATTGTTTTCTATGCATCTAACTTCTATAAATTATAATGAGCTTTTTTACAGAGAGTTTTTGAAATCAAAGGCGTTTTTGTTTGTCCCATTTGACAATTTTGAAATTATTGACATATTTCCAAACGATGGTAAAACCTTTAAATTCATTGTACGTTTTTTAATTACTCTAATAATATTAGACTACCGCAACAACACCATTTTTTGTGTTTTCATATGTTCTTCTAATTTGGAGCTAATCTTTCTAATTAGAAGTAATACTTGTATTAGTGATGATAAAATATTTAATCATATAATTCCTTGTGTGCTTGTAAGCAGAGTTCGTTCATTATACAGTATAGTTGATCAAGAACAACTTAAGCTTTCTAGAGGCCAATATTTATTGGAAAGTTGTTCCTTCTAAATCATGTTCTTAATAATATATACATTTGACAATAACTTTGAGCTGAAGCCCCTATTCCCTTTCATGGAAAAGTTGAGCTGGAACATGTTTCCTTTCATCGATGAAAATATTTGAGAATTTTTTCTTCGGCGGTGTAGATAATGTAATCTCAAATTGAAAGAGACTACTTCTAATATTACATTTTTTGAAGACTCTACCAAAAAACATATATGGGTTTTAAAAGTATCGAGAAAGTACTTTCAAAGTCTAAATATTAATGTGATGGAATCCTTGGATGAAGCCACCTCGTCAATTTGCCTTCAATACTTCATTACATGTTGCTACATGCCACCTTAGGACAATCAATGCAATAATTTGTTTGCTTTTTCATAAATGATTGTGATATTCTTCAATAGAACCACAATAACTAAAATTTTCTCTTACTCCATGTTTTTTTTACTTGTGTAAGGTTTTTGATTCCAATATTTGAAAAACATTACAATAGCCTAAACCATGTTACTTGTATGTAGAGTTGCAAAGTTTACATGACCATCTCATTGGCTCCAAGAATTCTACCAAGTTAAGTTATTAATAGTTCCAAAGTTAGGATTAATTGAATTTTTTATGACTTTTGTATTTAGTTGATGTCGATTTTAATTTGTAAAGTACAATTTCAAAAAGCATATTGTTGCCTAAATTTACAAAATATCAATTACATACAAACACATATTGTATATAAGATATGGACTTTCCAATATTCTTAATTGTACGAGACTAAATTCATGATTTACTTTTTATACGTTTGAATTTTTATTCTAAAATCAGATGAAAGTACCAAAAAAGTGGACCATTTTTAATTCCTATGTAGATTTAATAATGTAAGGTCCTAAATCATATACTAAATTTGGTCTTCAAGGGATTTTTTATAATATAATAAAGGCATATTTAACAAAGTCAAAGCATGAAGTGAACACAAAAACGTCTTAAAAAAATTATATGTGGTTTGGAAGATTATGAAGTACTTGAAATTAAAAAAATACTTATGTAACAACAAAGAATTTGCTTTAGATAAAGAAAAAATGCATTAAATTGTTCATTTTTGGTGATTTGGTTTGATGAGGCCCTTAATTTCATCATAAGTCTTTAGGTCGCAAAACAATATTATAAGTTGATATTGTTTAAGGTCAATATTAATTTGAGTATGTGAAAGAACAATAGAGGCACCAATGCAAAAAGTCTAAGAAAAAGTCATTATAATATTAATTTATTTCTTTAGACCATAGATTTTGCAATTTCAGCATTGATGAAAGAAGTTTTGGTCCAAAATTTTGTGCTCTCACTCCATTCTATTTATTTTCGGAAAGTTGATCTTCTAAACTATTTTGACATTCAATAGTTTAAATCCTAAAATATGAAGATACCAAATTATTCCATGGATTTAATTCAATAATCTGTTTTTCTCCTTAGAAAAATTCTCTAATTTCTAAAAAGTATGTTTGAGCAAACACCTCAATAAGTTATTGCATGATTTGTATGTTTACAAATTTGAGAAAATTCTTTATTTTCATTATAAAAGCAGTAGCTTGAGGATTCATATCTTTAATGCTTCAATCTAATCAATGTATATGATACTGCTAAGAAATATCTCAACAATTATTATAATTTTTTTATTTATGGCAATTGTCATCTTTCTTGAGATTCACAATTGGATAATCTAACAAAATCATTAAATAGTCACAAATATAACATAATACATAATATTATGCTACAAATAATAATAAGTATCAAATTCAAAAGTGTTTTGATATTTTCATGAGCTTTAATGCCTATGACAAATAAGAGATTTGATAGCAACCTATTGATTTCTAAAATTAATGATCGTATGAGATTTATAACAATAAGATTTTATAAATTGTTTACAAATTTGTAATTGGTGACAATTGCCATTTCACTATTGAATTATGATTTTCTATTATCTCAAGTTTTTTCTTTGAAAACAATAAAAAAAAAATCTCATTACACATAGAAAGGGTCAAAATCCTCATGATATCTATAAAAAGCATTCAATGATAATGGACCAAATCTTTTCTACAATATTACTATTAAATAGAAAAAACCCGTGTTGCAATACAACACAACACATGATCAAGAAACATGGACCGTGTTGCAAAGAATGTTGATGGAAAGAAATTGAAAAATCTATTATACAGATGAGCATGGATGTCTCACTCAACGGTTCCACGCCGGAATTTGTCGAGGAGACAACTCACACCTTTAGCATGTGCCTTGGGGACCGCTACGGCAGTGGTGGCGCGCAGGGCGCAGTGGTAACGCGCAGGGCGCAGTGGTAGCATATTGCGGTGGAATGAGTTGAATGGCCATTCTGGTTATGGTACTGTGAATGTGTTTGATTAGCGACGTGGAGTGTGGGGGAGCATTTTTGTTATTTGTCGAGGTTTTTCTGGGAGTTTTGTTTGTGGCGTTCGTGGTAGCTGGGAGGTGCAGTGTGTTGGATTGGTTTGAGGTTAGGGTGATGGAGTTTTGAGCTGTTGTGAGATGGTGGATTAGAGAATGAATGAATAGGGATGTGAGTTGTGTGAGGTGTATTATATGGCATTTTAAAGGGGAGTTGGAATTAGGTACAGTGCCGGAGGGGTCCGCCATTTGGAGGATCCAATTGTTTTACTGTTTGAGCTATGGCTTTGAAGCTGATTCTGCTGTTTGAGCTGTTGTTATCTTCTATAGATAGGATTTTGAGATTTATTTTTTTAATATATTTTTTAAGTTTGTTTTTCCTCTCTTTTGTTGAACAGTCACTGAGTAGTGGATTCTGGTGTAGGTCTTGGAGCGGTTTGGAGATTTATATTTTTGTTTGATTTTTAATTTGTGATTTCTTAGAGTGTTGTGAGAATTTAGAAGGATCTGTTGACATTGCTATGGTCACAGTGTTGATTATGAATTGCAACGATTGACTGTCAACGATTCTTGAAATGCACTTAGGTTTTGTTTTTTTGTGGTTCCACTTTCACAATTGATGAACATATTGACTGATTGAGAATCATCTGTTGTATCACATTTAGGAGCTCAAGAGGATAGAATGGCGCCAGTGAAGTGTTTGCAATTGCAAGCTCAGACTCTATGCTCTGGACATCAGGTTTGTTGTTTCTAAATCATCAATTTGAGGAAAATCCGTTTACAGTATCTCACAAGTTTGCAGCGTCCGAGAGTATAATTCAAGTGACTGATGCAAGCAACCTTGGTGGAGATCCTGTTTGCAGTCTTGGTGGAAATCCCTACTGCAGTGATCCTCAGGCAGACCTGCTGCTGCAAGTCTGTCGCTCAAATCCGTTCCAGGTTTTGACAAAACGTCAGTAAATAATTCTCAATCTAATTGCCTGGATGCTTTTTGCTAATAACTGTTTATCTAGGGAATTTAGGGGAAATTTGAGCCACTGAGCTTAGCACTAAAAATTCATATTCCAGTTGTGTGCAAGTTTGTGGCATACACACATCTTGAAGCTTGGTAGCAGTCCTTCTCTGTCAGCTCAACATTGATAAGATAGAAAGTCTTGTGGTAGTCACTAACCCGATCACTATTTGCCTGCAATAGGAACCTTCTTTAAGAAGAACCACAATGTGACCATAATTATAACAGTGGTGGCTGCTGCTATTATTGTGTTGCTGGCGTCTATCGTCTCTTTGGTTATAATCCAGAGATTGTTCAAAAGGATCCGTGTCCTTCGTGATATCCAGCGAGGTATGTCCACTATCTTTCCTTTTCCGAATCAATCCAACAGGACTTGAGCAGTTGTGGAAGTTGATAAGCCCTCCTGGATCTGCTACTCATTGAACCGACCAGATTTTGAAGTACGAGTTGTTGTGTGGACATGTACGAGTTGAACATGCGGAGGAATATATTTCGGCTTCGTGGTTTCGTTTTAGTGCTTCCATCGTGAGCCTCCGGTTCGTGTTTAGAGCGGACTTCTTGGGTTTAAGTGCTAGGATTTTGCGCCAATTGAGTACTCATTTGTACACAGAGGTATTACTCTGTCTTAGAGAGGCATTGAAATATTTGTAATTGGATTGCTTTTCAAGGAAGGAAAGAACATCATTTTATAAAATATAAATATTTCAATCAGAGTTAAAGTTTCAACCAGTGAATCTTCTACAATAGTGAATGTAAAATCTTCTATCATAGTGAATGTAAAAATATTAAAAAATGTTCAATGCTGATACATACCTTGTATACAATTCCAAAACTTCCTTCTCCCAATATCATACTTGAGTGGAAATTTTTGGTTGCCACTTGTAATTCATGAAATCTAAACAAAGTTGGTTTAACATCATGTTGAAGAAATTTTACAAAACAATAACAAAGACATTGGTTTTGGTTTAGATTACCACTGTACCACAGCTCAACCGCCACCCACTGAACACATATTTATTGTTTTGATTTTTTTAACATTTCAAAAAATGGATTTTGAAATTTTATTTGTAGCAATGTTTCTGAGAAATCAACTATGATACTACAGTATCTAGAATATAGACTATATGTTTTACCTGAGGTTTATGAATTCAAAGTTATGTTTGGTCAATGTCCTCTTCAGGAACATAGTTTTTGATTTTGTGGCAAAGACAAGTGCAACTCTTTAATTCTGCACAGTTTCCATAAATCCAATTATTGATTGTTAATCGTTGATTATTGTTATTTTGCAGGGCATTGGAGACCTTTGTGGAGTTCTACGAATTGGTGTGAAGTTGGAACCCTTTTATTTATTTGTTACTATAATCCACTCCTAGTTAGTCTTTAGGACTCGTGCATATTGCATTTCAGTTCTTGGACGGTACCGGGAGTGGGTTGTGCGGACGTTGTTGGATTGACCAAAGGTTTTTAAACCTTTGGACGATCGCGAACGACCGCTTTACAGACTTTTACTTTATTTTATATCATCGATTTTTTCATTTGCTGGTGAGTGAAAAAATGAATGCCTTGTGATTTTTTTTGAAGGGGGAGTGTTTATTTGGAATTGGATGGAATTTTAATTTTGAAAAGGAATGAAAATAATTTGTGATTTGGTTATAGTTTTTAAATTTTAATTTTAATTTTTTTGTAGGATTTTCTGAATTAAATTAGCTAATGGTGTGAATGTGTAACAAGAACACAACAAGGGGCAAGAGTTAGACACAAAACTTACATGGTTTTCTAAGAATTAAATTACCTTGAACTTTTTGAGATAAGCAATACACTCAACATCAGATTCTAATATAGAGCTTTAATTGTTCCTGCAACAATATTGACTCACATCAGTCGTACAATAGTTCCCATGGCATGTGGGTCTGTACAACATGACATAGCTGAATGCTCTAAAACAAAAATAAAAGTACTATTTTAACCCCTAAGTGCCCAAGCATGTTTTGGGTCTCAAAACCTCAAAAACAGTGATTGTTGACCACCTTGTAGAAATGACAATTTGAACAAAACAAATTTTCTTTTTTTAGACATCCAGCCGTAAGATCTTGTACTAAACCTTCTATAGAAATACAGGAAACAATTTCAGCCGTTGGATGTTTACCATCTTAGAGATTATAATATTCAAAGTTGCAACAAAACTTTTTTTGGGCATTGGCTGAATGACATAGTCAAGATGGTGCAAAGGGGGAGTTGAAGATTGTTACCCCAAACATTTTGCTCATATTTTTTTCCATGTAGGTAATCAAGTTGAGTACCTCCATGGAAAATTTGAAAGACTCATTCCTTTTTTTGGCTCTCATAAAAATTGTTTTCTAGAAGCAGATCTAAAAACGTTGATATATTAAAACATGCATGACGTCACGTATATTTGGTTTTAGAAAAATCTGAACAGTGGTTAGGTGCCTTTATAAGTTTTTTATTTTTGAGGAAAATTATTTTTGAAAAATTCCAAAATCTCAAATTTTGACGAATTTTGAAAGAATTAATTCAAAAATTATTGAAAATATTGAAGCTTGTCTTTGTAATTTTTAGAGGCTGCCCTTGTAAAATTGGTATATTTTTTGACCTGGGTCTCTTTGGGATTTGAGTGGTGGTTTGGTTACGAACATTTTTCAAGAATTTTTTTTCAAAAAAAGCCTAATTTTAAGCTGCCCGTTCTGGACTTGAAACCTAATATTTCTAGATAAAGGTCTTAAAATTGGAATTTGGCTTTGCAAATTTTACCACATACACTTTGCAGTACAAGGAGCATCCAGTAAAAATATTAGGCAAAAATATCAATTTTAACCCCTTTATCTAGACTGACCGAAACAGCAAAAAGCCGTTTTGGCTTTCCTGGGCACTTAGGGGTTAAATCATCGGAAGCAATAGAATGAAGTCTACTGAATATCTACTTTACATAGTACTATATTGAAATTTAATTACAACTCCCAAGTTAACACAAATAAAGAAATATACGTTGTAATGAAACTTGAATAACATCTTCTACAATTAAATATAGCTTCTATTATTCGATGATAACTAATGACAACGTGCTCAACGGCACGGGTCCCACTAGTTTATATATAAATGAAAATAGTCAATAAAATATGCAAATGAATATGGATGAAAACGATATACAATGAGATATTGGATGATAATTGATGGATGGAAGACTATCAAATTATCCATATCCATATATCCATATTTTATACACATTCATGGTGGAATATGAATATAGATTATATCATATGCATTTAATATTATATACATGTAACATATTTTATGTTTGGTGTGTATGTAGATAGATGAAACTTAAAGGTTCAAAATACCATGGAAAAGACATTTAATCCAAAGTAAATATTCAAAACAATCCAATATCTTCTTACTTTACATGAGAGAGCAAAAAACTTCAGTCCTCGGAGGAGACCGATGCGATAAATGTAAATAAGAAGAAGAAGAACTTCGGCTCCGAAGGGGGCCGATGTGAATAAATAAATGTAAACATTCATATTTCTTTCATGGACAATGAAGAATCACATGTTCTTAAAAGAGTATGGATGACCCAAAAACATTCAAAAACACAAGTACAGATGAAGCTTTTTTCTTTATTGTTGTTCAATCATTTCTTTACAATGCATAAACTAGAAATATAATCACATGGTATGTCTAAGTATGTTATAATAAAATTATCTATGAACTACAAGCTACTCATAAACGCATGCTATTATTCCATATTCCACCATATAAAATATATTCTTAATTGTGTTGGTTTATTTGGTTGTTCATCATAATAGGTTATCAGAGTGCAACCCTTTGCTTTGGAAGTGGAATTGTTTGGAGGAGAATAGAAAATAATGGTATAAGAATTAAAGAACCCAAAAGTTCATTCACCCTGACTTTCAAAGGGTTTTTGGAATTTATTTCTTACATTTGGTTCCAAAAAGGGACAGTAACACTACGGACCATAAAGGTTGACTAAGAGAATTAAAATCATTTCACGGCCACGGCTCTTAGTCTAGAGCGGTGACCATGAAAAGTCAAAAATCATTTTTTTAATGTTTTAATCACTTCTCATAATGTGAAGTAGATTTGGACTGAGATGGCTATGGGTTGAATTTCTTAAAAAATCAGTAAAATAATCGAATTTCTACCAGTCTTTTGATTTTTTGCCCAACATTCTCCTTGATTTCAGTCGAGTTGACCTTTTTTCCTCAACTCGACAAAAAAATCCGTTGAACTATGAAACATTATCCACTTGACAGAATAATATCATATTTAATTAACCTTTAAATCTACTCGACATAATAATAACATATTTAATCAACCTTTAAATCTGCGGCCAATCTTCTTTTTCAAGGTATTGAAAAGCAAAGTTGGACCAGGACGACTCTCTTGATCAATCACAAATTTTAGAGGGCCACGGTCAATCTCCATGGTCCATAGTGTAAACCGCCCCATAGCTTTGGATTGGTTTATATGATTTCTTAATATAATTACCTTGAATATAATTTATAGATAAATGTAATATAGTAAGCGCTATCAAATTGAGAAAATTAAAAAGGTGTATTGGACTAAAGTATTTGATCAATGTTTAACTGGGTCCAAGTCCATTGGAACATTTGATATCTACTGTCAAAACGGATGTTGGAAACATGGACAACTACCATAGCAGCAAACATAAGTTGAAGGTCATGAAGATGGAGAGTGTCTAAATCCCCCCATTGAGCGTGGTTCAAAGCCCAAGATCAAAAAGGGGTGGAGGCAAATCTTAGCCCTTATTATTATGCTTGAGTGGGGCCCGGCTAATATAAAAAGGATCTTCAAAGGATAATTTAGAGCCCGTGGCCCCAAATTTAGTATAAAAAAACCCAAAAAAGACTTCATGATCCCAAAATGGGGAGGGGCAACAAAATGGAACCTACCGAACATGGCACCGAGGCACGCTCAATGGGGAGAAATAAAGAGACCCATGAAGATGGAAGGTGTCCAAGCTGCACACCAGAGTTGCTGGTCAGTGGGGAGTTGTGACATGTGACAAGGTGCCTGCACATAAAACATTCCAGTACCACCACTGTAACTGACACAGACCACAGTGCAGTGGAGTCCCATTATAGTGCCAAGGTAGGTCACATGACTGGGACTGCGATAATATTGTACTCTACACTCTACTCTACATGGAACAATCTACACTCTACCCAGGCAGGCATGTATGCATGTATGTACCAGTATGTATTGCCAAGTCACCCACTTTGCGTAACGTAACTCCGCACAGAGAGCTGGGAGTCTGGGACCGGTATTTCCTCGGACCTCAATGATTGATTGAGTGGGGTTATCCATGTTGCTCCATCATCATCTGTGCAATGGACGCCATGGAGAGCCACGGCCCAGCCTTGTCTTGAGAGATAGCAACTCTGCTGTGTTTAATTGGTTCTGTGAACACTGAAAATACAGTGTAGAGTAACATGTGCAATCTTTTGGGCCATGGAGTGATTAAGTTGTCTGAAACAAAATCTATGATACAATCGTGGTACGGGCCGGCTAACTATCCACTTTCATGCATTGTAACTTGTGGCAGCTTGGTCCCAGAGCCATGTGTGGCCACTGGGCACAGACTATGCTACTTTTCAGCATTCTGAGACACTGTTCTATTAGAAAGTTAACCTTATAGAACTCTTGAATATTACAAAACTAATATATTATAATCAAAAGGTAAACAATGGAAAGATAAATATAATTTATTTATGATTTTTAAAATTATTTTTTGAATCTAACAATAAATTTTAATTAAAATTTTAATTTCATAAATACATTTTCAAGTCTGTTAAATTATTAGAAAAATTAAGAAGAATTTATAATATTTTTTAAATAAAACTACTGGAGAAATTTGGATCGTATTTCACTCAGTGTAATGCAACCTTCTAAAGCATATCATAATTAACTACAACACAAACCTTGGAAAAAATTAGTTGTGTATTGAATTTGGACTATTGAATGAAATCCAAACTGTAGAAAGAAATGGGAAGACCCTCTTAGGATTTGCTCTTTTGAGCAAATAATCACAGAACTTGCAAAATCTACAATTAAAAAAATTCTAGCAAAATTTAGTATGTTTTTTCACAATGAAGTAGTTTGGCCTAAGATTTGAAGCACTTTTCACAAATTTACTAGACTAAAAATTGATAATTAGGTTATATAACATCTTGTGTCAAACCACATTTGGGTATGTACGCAAATCATACATATGTAGAGTGAGGGTTGTGGAGAAATGCATTTGGGGCAACCTAAATATCCTATGTATCCACTGTAGCCAGCCAGTGGGACTGTGAAGAAAGACTTCCAAGTGCAACACAGATTCCAAGGAGCATGGTTGAGGGATGAGGACCCAATACTGACATGGATGGGGAAGTAAGTAGATACTAGAGCAGAATCATCTTTGTTTCTGGGGGTTGGGGGGTGTGGGGTGGGGTAGCACACACAATGATTGCAGGCAGTCCAGTCCAGTAGCAGGACATAGATTGCTGACTAGGGTTCTTGGTCCACTTCAGTCTTGACTCTTGAAATGAATGTGCACAACTCCAACCCTGATCAATGGCCGGGCCCTGAAGTAACGTAGTTCTCAACCCTGAAGCCAGGCTGAAGCTGAAGCTGAAGCTGAATAGGGTATTAAGTTAAGCTAACTTATCTCCTGAATAGACACCCTCAGTGTTACACACATGTGGCAAATGAATGTATGAATGATCAGTTCAAACATGTACTTAAGACTGCTCCTCTCCCGGAATGAATTTAGGTTACCCTCAATGTCACTTCCACCAGAAGCGCCTACCACATTCCCATGAGCCTGGAGACCGGGACCTAACATCAACAATCCCTACTGCACTGATGAGGGGATACCCCATGTTTATAGTGAGCTCACTTAGCCCCCTTTAGAGGCCTTGCCTTGTATTATTACACTCAAGTTGAAGAGATCAGAAAGTGTGACATCAACAACACACTCAAAATAAGGAAGTTTTCATTTTTTTTACATCATAGTTGTGTCTTGTTGACACCAAGCCAATGTAGATTAAATCATATTTATATGGCATTAATAATGTCTTGGATTAAAATGGTGTCCAAATGGCATCACAGGGACACATGTTAAAATAATTTTGAATGTCATGATATTTATTGCATTTTGATGGATGTAACAATGAAGTGGTGGTATATTTTAGAATTTATATCTTTCATGAGCCCCAATTAACACTACTCCAGAACACTACTCCAGAACAGTATGGTGAAACCACCTACAAGCGGGTATTTAAGGATTATGTAAGGAATCTATATTCTTGGGTGATGAAATAAGTGGGTTACTATTTTTCAGGGATAAGGAATAGGAAAAGACAAGTTTTCCATATTTTTTAATATTTAAAGCACACACATAATTAAGTACAAATTTTCAAAGCCTTAAGAAGTGGAAACCTATAAGCGGGCACCCTATTTATGTACGCATGATGTACATGCAAGGGAGGTTATATCTTTATAAAGGCAAGAATCTTAGGGCACGCTCATGGGGTGGTGCCCGCTGATAAGTGGTTTCACCTTAGTGTTGATTGAGGTGGAAAAGGAAGAAAAAAGCACAGTCTGAGAGAGAAGGTGGGAAGTAAACATCAGAAAGAAAGGCGACAGAAAGTTTGCATTCTAGGTGGGAATGTAAAGTGCACAGTGCACCTTACATTAGGATGCTTGCAAAACTGTATACAATGGAAAACCGTAAACATCCATAATGTATGTTCATTTCATGTTGATAATGTAGCTCTTCAGTATATGGCTTATTTTTTAGGCTACAGAAAATAAGACATGTAACACGAGACTACATTTCTACCCGAGAATGAACAAATCTGCTACATGTTTGTGATTTTCCATCGAGTACGATTTTGCAGCATCCTACCTTACCTTGGCTCTCTTCTCCTCTGCCCTGCTTCCCAGAATCTGAATTATGAGTCTCCCTCCGAAAGCAACTTAGTCCACGCCACCTGGACTGGTGACTGGCCTATCCCATGTCATCACCTGGCAGGCTCTGCTGGACACCTCAGCTAGTCATCACAAGGTAAGGGAACCCAATACCCAATCTAAAAGGATATGCCAACTTGATCTTTCGTAATTGTTTCACCATACACACTGGAGCCTAAGCTCCTTGCTATGGTATGTATTAACAAACAACATGTTTTAAATTATGAAATTATACAATCAATTGTTTTAAAACAGAAAATAATACTGGTTATGAAGTTATACTAGATTATGTGGTGCTCTAAGTAAAACCACAAATCATTGATGCATGCAACACCAATTATAAAAAATTAAATTAATTTTTTTTAAAAAAACCTATAATTCAAAATAAATCAATAAAATTTTTAAAACTTAATACAACCATTCTAGTAGTGTATTTTTCATTGGTTGTATTGATTATAGATTATAGAAATACAGATTGTAATAAAATTACAATTTCTAAAGCCTTTTAAGACTAGATATATCCATGAATGAAAAATCAAATGATTGCGTACATATGTGTAAACATATATATAAAGATATAAAATATACTTAATATATCAATCTATTAACCTAATGTATGATAAATGTTTTATTTTTAGGTTCCGAAATAATTACACAAAAAAAAAATGAATCTATAGTTTTTATTATTCAAATTTTATGCTATAATTTTTTGAAGATAATATAATTAAATGGACATGATGTGATGAAATTCATTGAAATGTGTAAAATAAATATCGTGTCAAAGGTAGAATATAAATATCTACAGAATAATAAACTATACATATAGTTCTATTATATAGAATTAAATCTAAGCTGATATATATATTTTTAATTTTCATTAGTATATTAATTTCTCAATTGGAGTGTAGAAATCTTTCTCACATCACAAGTTAAAAAGATCAACAATATTGAGGTCTTGGTAGCTATTTTTTTTATAATTGAACTATTTAATGAAATACTTTTGACATATGTAGTTTCTCAATATACCTCAAATAAATTTAATTAAAATTTTTTTTGGTTATTTATCGGAATAATGTTAATTTTTTTACAAAATTCACTTATAAGTTGTAAAGCTTTAGAAAAAAACTTCAAACATGATAAGACCTTAAATTCATGTTCTTTTTTTGCATGGAGGTTTTACATTCGTCCCATTATATATTTATTGCTATGTACTATAGATTCAAAAAATTGTGTCAATGGGACTACTTTGCAGTGTCACCTGGGAACTATGCTCACAGCTTTTGGACGGATGGATGACACCTTCTATGAAAGTTGGAACCACTACTACTAATAGTACTTACAAGTGGTATTTTACTTAGGATGAAAAAACTTATTCTGATTCCCTTCTCCAATGATGGATTACAACTTAATAATGTAAAGTAGTCTTCTATAGAAAAATACGTGTCCACTACCCTAGTTCTTACTTCAACATCTTAATTCTTAATCTAGTTATCTTCATATTTGAATATTTAGTAGAAAATTTTGTGATATGGTGGTATGTGATTCATGGATGATATACATAGAAGAAGAATGAGTTAGTCTATTAATAATTACAGGTTTCTATAATATTTATTTTAATAATTCATGAAGAAATTGTAATAAGTACTTTTTCTAAATTAAAATAAAAAATTGAGCTTCTCATCAAATATTCTATTGGTCAATATTTTATGTTTTTAAATATCATCCTTACAAGTATGTTGGATGGCTAATTTTTAACTTTTTTTGAAAGTGTCCTCAAACTCAAAGTTTTTTTCTATGACATATATATGTATTCACAAGAAAGATGTCAGGTTGCTACTATTTATCAAAGTAAGAGTTTTTGTTTGTTCTCAACTTTGCATTTCCATCTTTTTTTTCTTTCTATTTTTTGACGTTCAATGTAGATAATTTCCAAAATTCTAAAAATTCTAAATTAATTCAATTATGGTAGAAATGGCCCATCCTTTAAAGGTGGGTAGTTTTAAAATACTGATAAGAAAAAAAACCTCTAAAGATTTGTAAATAATTTTAATTTTGTTGAACTATTACGATTGTAGTAAAATTGGATTTTGAACCCTTATTTTGTAATCCATCAATAATCGTAATATACAACACATTCCGTAATGCAGTGGATATATCATATCACATATGTAGGTGTGGTTACTTACATTGATAGATAGAAACTTAGTTCTTGGTCAATTAGTTCATGGTCAATTAGTTCATTGATGTGACTCTGTGAGTGGCCTGTGAATGGAAAGGTTAAGTTTCTGAACACTGGTTGTAAGATGTCAATGCAGGGAGATACTTGGGAGATGTAAGTTAATGAGCCGTCACTGCTAAGTGGAGTTCTGTTCGTAAAAGCAATGCCCTTCCACATTAATTAATGAAATGACAACCCTGTGCTTTCTACACAAGTAACACAACATGGTCCTTCACACTTCTTCTATTAAACAGCATACATAATGCAAGGAGTCAGTTCTGCAATGCTCAGCCAATACCTCAGACTATCACTTTTCCTTAACCCTTTAAGGTTGGTTGTCTTAATACCACCCACCGCCCCAAAACCAACCAGTAGATTCCCCAAACCGATCAGGCCTAATTCCTAGATTTTGGAAAACAGATGTACCTCATTTGTACATTAGAGCATGTGATCGGTTTTAGGTCTACGACACTTTTCACTTACAAAATTCATAATAAATTGGTCTTTTGCTATTTAATTTCCAAAAAAACTACCTTTGGCATCATTCTTGTTCTGCCTTCGATGAAAAATTACAGAAAATACATAGCAGTGCTACAACTATATCAAAATCCTTACTTGGGTGGTTTAAGGACATTCTACCTTAGTGCCTGGTCTGTTTTTAGGGGGAAGTGGTTTTTGCTGACTATGGTGCCTAAATCATCTTGTGGCATCGGTCACAGAAGTAATTTTTCATATCTGATCGTTGTAAATGGAGACCAACTCGGTGATTTGTTATGAAGTTGAGAAAGTTGGGAGTGTTTGTTGCAATGATGAGAGAGATTGAAGTGTATTTGGGCACAAAATGGATGGCAAAAACAGACATACGGTTTAGGGGCCGACCTAGAATGTTAGCAAGCATATGTTATAAAAATCCCCAAAACATGCGCTGCCTTGGACGTACAAGCTAACACCTAGAAAGATACTATGAGAAAATCCTTCCATGAAAAATGTTTTTTTGGTAATTGATATTGAATTGTTAGGGCTGGAAACAAAGAGAGCTCAACGGTCCATACTAGAATTTTGGAGACTGAAATGGGTGGCCTACAAAGTCATTTTCAAAAATCGGAATGGCCACAATCCTCCCATGCAAACACAAACCACTATGATCTCAAAAAATCTTTGTAAATCATCCTAATCTCTTCACAATCAAGCAAAATACGTTTCAGGTGCGGTACATGTGCTTCACAGCGTACATTTCCTTCGCACTGGACAACCCACTACTCATGGACAGACAACTAGCTAACCTTTCCGCACAAAGTGATCCTGAATGTGCATGTTCCACTCTTTGTATATGTAACCTTCTCATCTTTTTCCGGCGAAGCAGGATTTCTTTTCTACGGTCCCACCGTATTTCATGGTATTTGACGACCTTCTGATGGTCCGATTTAGAATTTTGTTTCATCATCATGTAGCTCCGGAGGCATCCGCTATCCATCTTGATTTGGCCCTCACCCTCCGAGCAACACATCAGCAGCCGTTTCGCATTTAGTTGCCGCAGCGACCAGAAACTCGTCGCTTGGGCACTAAAGGGTTAAGTTACTTAGAGCATCCCCAATGGGCTCGCCAACGGGCCGCGCTAATGGCACTTGGAGGCCACTATGAAAAAATGGTGATCCAATGGAGGCTATATCGACCACGCTAACCTAACGGGCCTTGCCAAACATGTCCCGCTCTTGCCAAATTTTGCATTTATAGAGGGAGACGTATACATCTCGCTAAAACTAGTCAATACCACATCCACCACTCAAAAAGGAGGTCGATTTGACATGCGGTGGGGCCTGACTCCATTTTGCGAGCTCGTAGGCAGTGTGACCTTTCGGGAAGTGACACGTCGGAGCCGAGGTTCGTATCCGGGACGTCAAGCAGAGGGCCCATGGAACGAGGACACTGTAAAGCCGACGCGCTACTTTACAGTGGCCCCTCAAATGCCGTTTAGAGGGTTGTTATGGCGAGTTCCCATTGGAGATGCTCTTAGCTGTTGACATTCACACATGCTAAGCAAATCAACATCTCTTTGGGCGTGTTTAGACGTGGGGTGGAGGCCATGGGGCCATTGATATAGAGTTGCCTCATTGGTGTGGGATTTGAGGCCAGCCCCATTGAGTTTACATTGAGAATGTAGGCCAAAAGTATTTTATGGTCTCCTTTTTACTCAATTTTAGTTTTTTATTTGCATATAAGAGCCCCTGACATGGCCCCAAGCCTTTTAAAATGGAGCTCCAAAAATAGTGATCTATTTCTATTCCCTTAGGGTCATGTCAGGCCCTTTAAAGCTCATGCATTAATTAGGTGTGGCACTTTGATGGCCAAAATGGCCTCTACATGCAACTTCATAGCCTCAACCCTACGTCTAAACCCGCCCATATGTTCACATCCATATAACTCTCATCCATATGATTTTTTCATCCAAATATATTCATGGTTTACAACCGGGGGAATCAATCAATGACCATTAATTACATTGCAAAGTACTAAATCAAAGAATTTAGTTCTTATAGAAGCCAAAATGATTTTGTAATCTAAAATATTGAAGTCAAAATGATTTTATAATCTAAAATATAATGTAGTGTATTAAAAATATTCTAATTTCTTGCATTTAAAATATAATTTTAGAAACCCAATGATCTCCCTTGCATTTGAGTTGAATTGATAAATTACTCCACTTTAAAGATTTGAAAAATTCCTAAACTTGATAGATTTATAGCTTATTTCAGTTCAAGAGATATTACTAAGTCCTTACTTGATTTTCCACGCTTATAGGTTTTTTTAATCATATTTTGTTTAATTTAAAATGTTGAAAAAAAATTCATAAATTTTTATATGATGTACGCTTGATATAAATTTTCATGGTTTAAAAAAAAATTATATCATTTAAATTTTAAATGGAAACTATTGACTTTGAAAAAATAAAAATTTACAAATTATATACGGATTCATACAAGCAATATATAAAATACATATTGCACATAAATTATAGTATATATATCATTGTTGAGCAAGTTGAAGCATCTTTCTATGGTCATTGGCTTATACAATTAGAAATTAAGTATTTACGTTCAAAATTTGCAATCAAAATCCAACAACACTTGTAGTTCTTTTTCTTTCACACATTATTCATCCATATTCAAAATCAACTATTAAAACTACTTGTTCCGTAAATTAACCATGGAAAAATTCAATAAAAAAAAACTTTTAAAATAATGAAAAATTGTTACATAATGGTAGCTAATGGTTGTGACCTATATGGTGCCAAAATAATTTTTATTCCAAAAAAGAAAATGTTAAAAGATATTACAAGGAATAGCATATAAAGATGCAAATTATTGAAAATACTCTTGATTTCTATGGTGGTTCAATGAGACAGATACAAAGAAAACACAATTCCATTTCAAATATATCATTATAAAATATGGCCACAAAATTAATTAATAATATAGGCCTACAATGTAAGGAGTACTATCAAAATATTATCGCATCTTTTTTTCCAAGTATCAAGTCCAACAAACACTAACAAAAGTAGAAATATCAAAAATTGACAATTCTAGAGAGTCCTTTTGCTAGTTAAGTGGCATAGAAGGTGTAACAAAAATACGGTAGAAAATGCATAGAAAGGTTAGACAAATATAGAAAGTATAAACAAAATTATCAATTTCTTTGGAAATGTATTGGATCTTCTGCAAATCTTAAGGATCCAAAAGTGAAAAAAGCTACCATGAATAAAGTATATGTTTGTTCCATTTCTAGACCTAAGTACAGGACCTAAAGATACATAAACTAAAGTTCCAGTAATGGCCAATAAGTGCTTGTAAGGACCGTCACTAGGTGGCTTCAAAAAAACCTAAGTATTCAATTGTTAATAAATCAGTGAGGAGCCACTTAGACTAAAAATGGAGATGAAGAGATTAACATCATCATGAGCTATTAATGGAATTCTAAATTAATTGGTTATTGGCCCTTCTTAGTTATTAGCACTTCTGCTTTAAATATATTATCAGATGTTCTATTGTAGGCACAATGCAATACAATCTACCTAATTAATGTCATGCACCTTTCATATACATGAGAGAAATCATTGGCAAGAAAAAAAAATGGACAAATGAAGTTTAACCCCTAACTCCCAAGAAAGCCAAAATGGCTTTTTGTTGTTTCTAGGCAAGGCAAAAAACAATTTTTGCATCAACTTTGAACGCTACAAGCTAGTAATACCATAAACCGATAGAATAAGGAGTTTTGAGCAATTTGAACTATCATTTTCTCATGGAATTATTGCAAGTATATAGACAAATTGAAAACAGAATGATAGGAGTTGTTTTCATAACTTTCTGTTGAAAATACAATTTCCTAGAAATATTTTAGCTGAAAAGTTTGTCCACCCCATTTCTTGTGTTGTAGACTTCATAAAGTCTGCTCCTGGCCTAGGCACTATTCCAAAAGCAGCTCTACCCAAAACCGATAGAAGATCTCAACGCTTGTCAAGGTATATCAACGGTTCTCAAAAAATCTCAACGCTTATCTAACTCTACAAAAAATCATGGATCATGATTCCTGTTGGTGCGGTTTCAACACAAGTCTACTACACATGTTATGGGTGGTCTTGGTTTATGGTAGTACTACCTTAATCTCACTACCGTACTTTAGGGTCAGCTTTGACAAAAAATAATTCCAAAAACAGATGTCGGAAATTTTAGAAAATTATTGGCATTTTTTTGTCGAATATAATATCAATTATTTTTCAAAATTGCTGGAATGTAAAGAAATTTCACTTCACACTAAACATTTACTTATATTTTGAAGCATGTGCAAATTACAGTGGAGAGAATGTGCTCCTTTTGTAATCAAGCTCACACACATTAGATTACAAAGAATATGGGTTAAGAAGTAGCAAGAGTCTAGGTGAGGCTTTTCAAATGTGTTGTACAAAGATTTTCGGAGTCCAATTGAGTATAGAAGATGAAGTTTTATAGAATTGTGATTAACTAACAAAAGTTGATAAATCAATTTTTTTTCCAGCTCCAACAAATTTTGTTTTAAAATAAGTCTTTATGCAAAAATATAAACAAACCATTGCAGCCTTGTAAAGATTAGAAAAGATAGAATGGGTTTAAAACAGTTTTTTAGAGGTCATTTGTGCATAGAAGATTAACTTTTTTGAAATTTTGTTGGTCTAAGAGAAGTTCATAAATCAAGTAATCTTTCACCTCCAACAAATTTTATGTCATTTGAAGACTATATGCAAAATTTATGTGTGCTATAAAAAAGAAGACTAACTAAGTGCTTCACCTCAAAGTTCACATTTCCCATGAAAATTATTGGACACAACTCCACTCTACTTGCATAAAGCAAGAGAGCATTATCAACTCTTAAATCACATCTGTCTTGTCATCCAATGCAAAAAGATGTGGAGGATTAATATTTTAGTAGAAAATTTAAATAAGGCTTTAAGACGAATTTTTAAGAAATTAAAAAAAAAATTGTCGAAATTTTAAAAATTACTTTTTTTACTATCGGACATCAAAACTTGAAATTAATTAATTATTTGACCGAGGGGGTGACGAAGCTGACCCTAATGTACGGTATCAGTAATGATCCAACGGTTGAAATGTTTTGTGGAAATACTGACAACACTTAGGTTCAAGATCTTATGGTTGGAAGTAGAAAAAATCAGTAAAACGTTTGACCATACCTCAATCCCAACAAGATGGTCAAAAATCACTGTTTTTGAGGTTTTGAGACCAAAAACATGCTTAGGCACTTAGGGGTTAATAACAATGATAATACTGGTATTGCTGTGTTGCTAGTGTATATTTTGTTTACACTGGATAATATGTCTTGATTTCTTGAGGCTGAAGATCAAGTTTATTGTGTCTCCAACTAGATGTGTGGAGGTGTTTGTTGGTCATGGCCATGACTGATGCTATGGGTAGCACTTTGTACAAATCCTTGAATAACAGTTCTGTAGTACAAACATATGGGCCATTTCTTGCCGTGGTAAAGTCACTGAGCAGCATCTGCAATTCTGCATCCTACCCGTAACCCTTCTGCTCAAGATTGCAACTGCAGTTTGCAGTTATCCACTTACCGCGTGCCAGCTCAGGGCTGCAATCCCTGCCTGCGAAGAAACTTTCCTCGGGTTCTGCGCATCTTCAACCTTTTCACTGCAGTAAAGGACTGCCCATTCATCACCCACAATAAAAATATCACTTATACTCCAGTTGAACACTACAGTAGTACAGTGTATCTCCATATATCCAAAATTTGACCCGGGCACCCACAGATAATAGCACACATATTAAATTGTCAATAGGTTTGCGTATCCTACACGGCTATCCATCTGATGAGAAATAAATAATTCGTGGATCACTGTTCGGGAAGTTTCTAATACAATCCAGCTATTATCCCCTTTTCCATAAAAGCATTCGGTAATTTTGTATGATACCTACATGATACCTAGGTGATACCCATGTGATACTTAGGTAATATTTAAAATACGGGTCGGAAAAAATCCTAACTCTTTCAAATTGAATCGGTAATTTGACAACTTCATTCGGCTGATTTACAACTGACTGCCGGATCTCCCCAATCATTGCCGTGGATGCCTTCATCCTTTAGATACGGCAAATTGCAATGCGAGTCTGAGATACGAGACTGGACTTGGTTGAGAAGGGTTAAGATAATAATATAACATCACGGGAAAGTTAACAGTTGTTATCCCTTGTGGATGATTATGATAAAGGAATTTGTCGTCTGGGTTTAAAAACAACGTGTCTTGCAAACATGCATGGCCAATTATACCTGGCCAGGCTTGCATGGTGGATTAGGTGGATGTTCAGGTGCTTGTTGTGAAATATTTTCCATAGGTGGTAATTAATCATTATCCACATTGCGGTTGGAGACTGCAAATTAACAGCCGGTACAGTACAGTAGTATTCTGAACGATGTTGTATTTTCATTGTAATTGTTAGATGAAATACACACGGTATGATAGGGACATGTGAGATTGATTTCTCATCCTCATGCAGAGAACATGTTTCAGAAGTTAGAACTTCATGGTAGGTACTTGGCTGGAAAGGACACTGTTGAATTCAGATCAAGTTGTTGCAGTAATTGATGTGCTTGACTTGCTGCATAATTCTGAATCCCAACATTTCAGGGTTATTACAAAGCACACAACCCTCACGAAACAAATTACATTTCCTCCCTTTCTTGTGAGCCCTAACTTAGTGCTAACATTCTGAACAGGCAAGCCCATGACTTAAGGAATTTAGTTGTGGAATGACGTGTCTTTTGTTTCAAAAAGGAATATATATAACTGTGAGGGAATCATCCCAAGACACCTGGTTTTGAATGATACATTACACTACAACAAAGCTACCATGTATTGTTGGTCAGACTAACAATGTTGACTAATATACTAGTATGGTTAAAAGTGAGTTTAAATAATCGATAAGGGACGGATGTTATTGAAATGGACAAATGGTAATAATGTAGAAATGGTGTTCTACTCCACCTAAAAAGATTCCCCAAAGATGTCAAATTTCCATCCCAAAAAAAGTAGTGGTGAAATTGAACATGTTTTGATGATCAATTTTGGTGAAATACATATCCTATCCATTACAATCTTTGAATACATTCTTTAGTGATAAAAGCCCTTCACCTATGCCCTAGAAAAGGAGAAAATGAAGAAATCATCATTTTGATTGTTATAGAATTCATGTTTCAAATAAGTAATGAAGCATTAAAGGGAGATTGATAGATGACTATATTCAAAAATCATCATCTTTCTTATTGGGTTGAAACTCCCTTTTAAATACCTTTTTGAATGGTGTGTATTTTTTGATGAAGTTGTTCAAATGTTTAAATAAGAATGTAATATCACTCCCCTAAGAGTATCGACGCCTAATTGATTTAACATACAACTTTTTGCTATAAAGATATTTTATTTTAAAAGCAAGGTAAGATGTTGATAGAATTAATGTTGAATTACATCAACAAACAGTAGAAGAACTCCGGCCCCGAAGGGACCGATGTGAATATAGTGTTTGCTCATTCTATTCACTAATCTGATGGCCTCTGAACAAAGGATAATGAATCTAGAGCTACTCCCCCCTTTCGAAGGTAAATACTTTTCTACACTAAGTGCCTCAACACTAACTGCCTTGAAGACAACCGACATGTCATCCCCCCCAAGGTCTTTTTGGGTACCCAATACAACGAGGTCTCAAGACCCCCACCATAGTTGGGTGGACCATGGTGGTAAGCACCACGTTGGCCATCAACAAATACAATTGATAAAGGAATCTCTTCAAAATAAAAAGCTTTAACATTATATAGAAATATTTAGGCACATGTACAAAGAGCCTTTTATACTTAAAGGTCCTTTTGATAGGCCAAATGTCTAAAGCCTTGTAAAATGCTCCCTTTCAAGAGTAAAGGCCATTTTTTGGAAGCCATGGCCTTTGGAAGTAGTATAAAGTGGATAGACCATGATAAAGTCCAAATCGTTTATTTATTATGATTGAATTATCAACTCGTTTACTAAAAAATTACTTCAATATTAAAATCAATATACAAATTGACGCTGATTTATCAAAATATGTTCATATAGAGATATGTTTAAGGAAACACAAGACCATAGTATTTTAACATAGTTTACAATTTTTATTTAAATTTGTTGTTCCTCCAAAATTAAATTGTTTTCTTGGTTGTCATAATTTTCTATATTTTATGTTTTTTAGAACTATTTTGAACAAACTTGCTATGGTACTAGAGTATTGAAGTGTAGTACAAAGCCAATTTCCAAAGGCTTCTAAATTTGAAGTAACCACAACCTTCAAAACAAATCATACTTTTGGCTTCTTGAAGTTGGCCTCTAAGTATAAAGAGGCCCTAAGTAGTGGAAGTTTACTTGTATTCAATCAGTCACAGTATATGGTGACTTAAGTGTACAATAGTGACAACACCCACTGATTGACTATTGGGTCATTAATGTGGAATAATCATTTCTGTTTGCTGAATGGCATTGTCAATCTAATAATCCGGATAATGTGATGTATATTGTAAAGAAAAACATGAGCTGCAGGTAAAGAGGTCTATAATTTTGGAGCTTGCAAAGAGTCACTGAGTGAGAACCAACTCAATGATGACACTGTGATCATCCCACTCAAAGAGCACAATCATTGTGTAAGCCTCCATTTGAGTGAATCAACCAACAGTTACAAAAGATGACCCAGTTCCCTTCTTGATCTAAGTTATATGACCACCCAGTGTTTTTCCACAAGTGCCACCATACATATACTCAAGAGAAAACAGCATGGTTCAATCTAATGAGCAGTGGAATTTGTACAATTTTTCAAATTTTCACATCCAGGATGACAGAATTAGCAGGCTTCACAGTGTCATAATTACAACAGTAATGCTATGCAACACATCAGGGATTTTTTTAAAGTTTTTTCGCTGGTAGTGCGACATGCACCTGGGAATTTAGCCAAGTAAGGAAAATATGGACATAATCATCCATTTATACATGTTCATTTATAAATTGTTTATTATAAGGTACTTTCATCCAAAAGGTGGCGATTAATAAAAAAAAATTGATAAGACTTTGGCGATTTCATCAACTTTTTGTTGATATTTTCTAGTGCATGAGTAGCCAAATTGGAAACGAGGTAAGATTTTGGCAAAAATTTGCCAATAAAAAATCACTGCAACACATACACGTGTTCCCTAGAGTTTGACTTGTTAAATAAATTTACATTATCAATTCCATCATAAGTCAAAGAAATGCTTCTAAAAATACATGCCAAGTTTACCACACTGCAAACCATTGCATTCAAGGGGAAGTTTAGAGTGTAGACAAGGAGTAACTTTGGAATTACTCCATTCATAGGTCAAAAGTAGCTTGAAGAATTGGAATTAAAGATTCCAGAGATGTGAAAAGCCATCACAGGATTAGGCTTAGAAATGAGCACATGGTATTGTTGCTTTGAATACCCGTACCTCCTGTTTCATTGAAGTAGATTGCAAACAACCAATTTGATTTCAAATAATTTAAAGCAAACAATATTTTACTTTTTTATAGTATAAATTCTAAACCTCATTTCGACATCTATACTACGTAATTACTATAAGTCATCTGTAGGTACTTTTAACCTCATGATCTCTCTCCATGTATCTTCCTTTTCAACTTCATATTATAAAATAAGGTTCATTTCATTGCAGCAAATACATCTAGATAAGTGTTAAAACAATTTGGTCTTCAAAAAGAGGTTATTTACCCATTCACTAAATTGATTGTTATATATATATATATAGTAAACTTGAAGAGAATTGAAGTGGCAAAATAAAATTAATCCCACTGATTCTAGAATGCTTCATGAAGTACCATTCCATTTCACATATCACAGTCAATAAATATATTGTAGATTTGAAATACCCACATATTAGATATCCAAAAATATCCATGGAGAAAGCAAAGTAATGGAAGAAACAATATAATATAAAGAACTGAAAAGGTGTAGGTAGAGTAAAAGAAGCAGATGAAGTGTGTGGCATAATTATAATATCCTTTGATATAAAAAAGTATTTTCTTCTGGTTGGGTAGTGTTGGGGTGAGGAAGGAGAACAGGAACAGGACAGCAGGAGCCTGGAATTCTCTGCCACCTTCTAAATGTGATAAGAAAATGATGAATGAATATCTTGGTTTGTATGGAATTGTTATATAGATATATTATAATGTAATTTGCCATGGGGTGAAATGGGTATGGGTGTTGGGGAGGAGTGATTAATTGTTTTGTTGGACTTGGGGTGCATGGAAAAGAGGAAAAGAGAGAAGAAGAATACTCTCTTTGTGTCTCTGTGTCTTAGACTATCACACCATGACACCATCATCATAGACCAGTAGCAGTAGTAGCAGTAGAGTGGCAACGAAGACAGACAAGCACACACACCCCCAGAGAGAGAGAGAGACACACACACACACACAAAACACTCACACTCATAGAGAGTGAGAGAGACACACGGAGAAAGAGAGAGAGAGAGTTAAGGAGAGGAGAGTGTCTAAGAGTGAGAGAGAGAGGGAGAGAGGGAGGGAGAGGGAGAAGAAACACAAGCCAACACAAACACAAACACCCTTCCATTCAGCAAGGAGAAGTTGGGGAAGGAGAAGGAGAAGGGAAGGGGAGGGGAGGGGAGGGGAGGGGGAGGCCATAGCCAGGTGGTTTTCTACCACGGTGCTGGTCCTATATTCCGGGGGTGCTGTGCTGTGCTCTAAGCCCTTTTGTATATTGTCCCACTTGGCCCTTCTGTCTGTGCACTCCCGTGCAACCCAACTTTGACGAACAACACCACACTTTGGGGCTGCTTGGAATTGAATAATTGTTTCCATGCACTCACTGCTGCTGGTGCTGACAACTTCCTCACTCACACTCACTCTCTCACTGGGCTGGCAAAACCCTTGAGCCAATTCTCTCTAGACCTTCACTTGCTTCTGCTGGAGGACCAGGACGAGGACGAGGACGAGGAGGAGAAGAATCTCGTTTGATTTTTGTCGTTATAGTTTGGGACTGGTAATTGTTGTTAGTAGCTGGGTGGAGTTGGAACTTGGGGTGGGTTCTTCTTGGTCATGTAGCTGTCAGGGTTTCGGTGCCTGCAAATTGACCAAGACACGCGGGTTGGAGCTTCGGGTTCACACAATTTCAGACAACAGCCGGAGGGAGGGTGTATATGTGTGGAGCATAATTGTTGTTGTAAGCTTCTCAAACCTGGACGTTTTTTTGTGTTATTGTTATATTATTTTATGTGTGTATATGTATGTGTATGTGTGGTTTGGGTGATGGTTATGTGGGTTGGGTTTTCGAGTGTTGAATTTCGGTCGTGGCTATGTGGTCGTGGGATGTTTCGTTGTTCTTGTTATGTGTGGAGTGATGGTGTCAGAATGTTGGTTGGCATGGCGATGGCGTGGTGCTTGACTAAGTCTTGTTGTGCAGCAAGAACATCGAGTCTTGTCACGGGTGCCATGGTGTCCTTGTGCGGGTTGTACTTGCAATGTGGGTCGGTATGTGTTTCTTTGCTGTGTTTTGGTTTCCGGAGGACAGGTGCCATGCTGCACGTGGTAAGAGATATGTCGCAGTTTATGATTGTCTTAAATATATTTTTGTCCTTGTGTGTGTGTGTATTATAATTGTTTATTTAAACTGGCTTCTGCTTCATGTGGCATTCTATCATAGGCGAGTTTACGTGTTGCTTTGCTGGAGTCGGTGATGTGAGGAGTGTTGTTACATGTGTACCTTGGCTTGTTTGCATGACTGAGCTCCGGCTTTAGCTCCAGTTTGATTGTTGTAGCGATGTTGACCTCGAAGAATTTGCTTTTGTTAGTACGGCATTTTCAACATTTTTTGGTAGAAGCAATGGGAAGGAGAATTATGATGTCTTGTGCAGAGTAATTGAGGACATGTTCGATAAAGCTACGTGTTTTTCAATGCTGTATCAAACAAAGATTCCGTGAACGAGCAAGAAAATGTTGCATGACTGCTAAAGAAAGAACAAAGTGGTGTACTGCTGTGAGTGATTGCGGGTAACTGACCTCAATTGTCCGTGTAATTCTAGCAAAGAGGAAGATTTTTGAGGGCTGTTGCATTTTTTGGGTCGTAATGCTCTTTCTCTATGAACGTACAATTGATTTTTTTCAAGAACCTCCTTTTCAACCTTGCGATACACATGAAAAAGTTAGGGCGTATGACTCCTTAATGAACCCTCATACATGGCCAGCTACATAAACACCATTACTCAATGCATTATGCTCTTCGGTTTTTCGTCAGTGGCCTTGTTGAACTTGACTTTTTTCATGCTAGGTCTTTGCTTACAGTTTCTGAGTTCCTACTATTGTAACCGTCTTTTTCTAATTTGATCTAGGTCCGGGTGAAATCATAAAATTGCAGTTTGAAACCTCGTCTGGAGTGTATGTGCGTGTCCATGTTATGCAGTGCAACATCTGGACTATTGTGTTGAGCTGAACTGCTTAATAGATTTACTTTTAAACTGTTGTTGATCTAAATCTTGACTGCTTAACCAGTATCATTATATGAGGCAGTTGAGGTCGTTGCTCGTTGCTAACTTCATCAGGAATGCGCTGTGTGGCAGGAATGCGTGACGGTGTTGGTTCTCCTGAACCAGAGATGTCACCTGAAGAGCTGGCGGCTTACGAAGTGATCGAATCCTAGCTGGAACTCACGTGAACTGTCTTCCGACAAGGCCTGTATTGAATGCGCTCGATTTCAACATTCAGTATATGTGGTTGTTTGGTGTCGCTGTTTCGGTACTTTCTGGAACCATCCTGGGAGGGAAGCTGTAGGTAGAGGGGTAGGGTTTTAGTTAGGTTTAATAGTTCCTATTTCAAAACTAAAAGGCAGAATCTTCGGTTAAAAGTAAATTCTTAGCAATATAACCCTGAGAAATCCTCCTCATGTACATCTAGTTTCGTCCTGGGGCAAGTTTGGTATGCTGAGTTTGTGTGTTCTACACGTTCTAGCAGTCAAATGTTACCGTGGCAATTGGGGTAGAAGTCAGGGTTGTTGGTAGTAGAGGTCTCAATTGAGGTTGTGAGAATTTGAGGCTTTGGTATCTTATATCAGCATGGTGTGACTCGTTAATTTTGAAGCGCGTACAACATCTTCATCCTCCTCAGAAGTAACGTATGATTGAATGGAATGGGTGTTCAGGGTCTGTCATAGTTTAGGCACAGCCGAGGTGGTAGTGGACTGGTAATCTTGGTCCAGACAGCGTCCACTGTGGAAAGAAGTAAGAGACTTTCGTTCCCTTATTATCGCCTGAAATCCTCTCGTATCAATGGTAACAAATAGGACCACGGCGTCGGGTTTAAACACGCATCTTGATTTTTCTCATCCCTGCCTCTCTTGGTGCCATTATCTTTTTCAGTTTGGGCACAACATTGGAACCTGACCCTGGCAAGCAGCGAATGACGAGAGACTGCATGGTTCTTGAAAACACAGGGGTTGCCCAAGACTTCTGCAAATAGGCTGTTTCTCAACGAAGCCTCCCAAGGGGGATGGGGAAGCAAGGACCTTGTGGCCATTGTGGCATTGCCAGTATGTCCTCCATTCACTCTGTTCCGTCTGCCGGGTTATTTATGTGGCGCCCACGTGGCGAGTGGTAAAGACAATGCCTCATTTTGTTGTGCTCGCGCGTGTGCAAGTTCATTGTATATCTAATGACTGTCTTCTCTTTGCAGCAACTCCTCTCTGGAGAAATGGACCTCCAGAAAAGCCCGTCCTATGCAACGCCTGTGGCTCCAGATGGCGTACGAAAGGAACCCTTTCAAATTACATGCCCATGCATTCTGGTGGATTTGGAGGCGCTGTGTGTCCAGATGGAGGTGTAATACCACGTGGGAGGAAGAACAACAGGAAACTGTTTTCTGAGCCCCGTTCACACAAGAGAAAAGAGCCATCTGAGGGACATCAAGAGAGGGCTTCACTTCGGTCACATGTGCGCTCTTTGAAAGCTGCGGGAGATGACTCCATCTCAATATCGAGTTTGAGCTCAAGTATATCAGGACTGGACGATGCAGCCTTCATCACCAGCTCAAGCGCTCATCCTGATGGTGCAGGTTGCCAACTCTCTTTTCTGCTTTGTTGTGTTGGATTGTTGTGCAGTTTTACTATATCAGCGTGCAAGCAGTTCGGCTTGTGGAAGGTGACACCTCTATTTGGAAGTCAGTATGCATTCTTAAGGTGGGGTTATCTTTGAGGAGCAAGTAAGGTGGTTATGTCATTCTGTGACCGCATTGACTGCAGCCTCAAGCCCACTTTGGGAGGGCCATATTCCCACGAGGAAACGGACATCCATGTCGAGAGCGTGTGCCTCAGTTGATAAGCTCAGCAAGCAGTTCCAGGAAGTGCTCTGTGACTTCCCAGCAGCCAGCTCTAGTATGATGCATGGGTTCTCAGATGATATCCTTGTGGATAGTAAGCCCTCTACAATGGCTGATGAAATAGGCTTGGGCAGTGTGTTCATACGGCAACCCGCCTTAGATGATCATAAGAGTCAGATTCGCATGCTTTCCGTTGAGCCCAATTCTGCGGAGGACCCCTTCGAGAATCGTGTACGCAGACACGGTGGTCCTCTTCAACAACTAAATGGCGCTGAACGTCTGCCATCAGTACGCGGTAAGGAGAAGGCAAAAGAGTGCAAGAAGGTGGACAGTGGGGCTCGTGAACACCTAAATCCCAATAACGCACTCTTGTAAGTCGTGCGGAGACCTGTCACCTTAGGTTTTTAATTTGAACTTACTTTAATGACACTTTTAGATGATCAGTTCACAAAGGTTTTGTCCTCTAAAAGAACCAACTTTTGCGCAGAGAGAATTACCCTTACAACAAGCGGGATGTTCTCCAAAGCTGCCAGTCTCCTCTAGTTTTTCTTGAATTGAAGGTACAATAATCTCCTCCAGGTTGGCGGGACTGTCTGAAGGACAATCAGTTTCCCATCAGTTTTACAATACTTTGTAGTTTATGGATGGGTTGCAGTCCTCTTTGGTTGATCGTACACTGTCGCTACTCGGAACATTGCCATTTCGATTGGCCCAAGCATCTAATCCAAACAATCTCTTTTTACAGGATATACTCAATTTTGACACATTTACGGGTCTTCTTACGGATCAAGAGCAGGGGCAGCTTATGAGATATTTGTCCTCTGAGGATGTTGCCAAAGGTTCAGAAAGGTAAGACTTGTACACGAATCACTTCGACGATAAGCAACCAGCTATTTTTGGCTTAAGCATTTGACGTGCATTAGACTATATTTTGTTAGTGAAGAGTTGGCTAATATTGGAGATGTTACTTTTGGAGCAAGAGGGGAACCAAACTGCGTCCATATCTCTCTGAATATGTTAGAGATGAAGAATCCACACCCCTGTTTCTTACTTGAAATGGATTTTCACTAAACAGTTGGCGGCATTTTAGTTACTGATAATTGTGGACCTTGGCAGTTTGAAGCAAATGTTTACCAGCGCCGAATTTGAAGGATCTTTGACCAACTTTCAACTACTGCTCGAGGAGGGCATGTTTGAGTCATCCATGCTGGGAGTGAATTCACGCATCCTTCAGCACTTCCAGCAGCTACTTAATTTTACAGACCTTGCGAGCTCTGGCTGGATGGAGCAGTTCTTGCATCTTCAGAGCCGCAGTAGACGCAGGGGTGGATCAGCCGAACTTAATAAGGTAACAAATCGATGAACATCACTTCCAAGTATGAAAGGCTACGAATAAAGGAAAACTGTTAACCATGGTTCTTACGCTAAAAAACATTCATTAGTTGTGGCTGGGGAAAAAGGATTCCAACCATTATGTGTTAGAGTTGCTAAAAAATGCCGTAATGATACCTGGCTATTGGGGGGTGCAGAGTAAGGAAGTCAACAAGGAGAAAGTGAAGGGGCACGGATTGCAATATATCAAGAGTGCCCCTTCAAGCAACAAACAGTCTCCGGGCAGGTTTACGAGCCAGTCTGGAGTAGGTGTACAAGAAGAGACTAGTATACATACAGGAGGGAAGCAAAATGGAGGCCTCACCAGTTCCGGCACCTTTGGAGGTGTTGTCTCTGGGAGAGCCCCCGAGGCTGTAAATTTCTTACAAGATATAGGGAATTCTTCTAACGACAAAGCTTTTGGGTTCGAGGCAGGGGGAGCCTGCTTCGCCAGTAATAGTCTGCTGTCAGCAGACCAACTGTGTGGTGTTAGCTCTATATCAGCCAATGATTTACCAGATCTTCAATCTCCAGGTTCAGATGAAACAGAAGCCGATCTGCTCTTCAATATGCCCACAAACATGATGACCTTTCAGGACACCGTTCTTCTTCAGCAGCCTGTGTGGTCAAAAATCAAAGAGAATGATACTTACCAGGTACCGAGTCGTTTAATTCCAGCTCTATTTCAAAATGTCCCGAGCCTTGCTGTGAATTCGTCAGTTGTAAACGATTCGTATGAATGGTGCGCACTTGGTTGATAAATGAATGGACCATCTGGTTGGTACAGGTAGAAATGGGCAGTCCCCTCACGAGTAATATGTGGCATATGGACAACGCACCTTCCGAGCTGTTTTGGAATCCGACATGTGCAGGAGCAGGGCATGGTTTACCCAGTGGATCGGTGCTTAATCCAGGGCCCATGCTTCTGTGAAGAAGAGAGGAGGTTCGATGAAGACACAGATAAACAATACTGTAAAAAACAGAGACAATTTTTTCTTGCTATTTTGTGGTGTTTGGTATGCGTACCACAGTTGTCACGGTTCCATTATTTTTCCAGTTTGTTCACTTGAAACCCCTGTTCAGCGAGAGGGGGCTTATAGTCCATACAATTCCCCTTCAAGAGTGTATGATAGTCACATCAGGAGGTCATTCCGTACCATGTTGATGTTTGATCACCTCCAGTGTTCCCGGTTTACATTTTGGGCTTTTTGAGTCTTGTTCTCAACTTCCCAAGGGCCCTAATGTTTTTGTAATCATAGAAGTTCTCATTTTTCATTTGCAACATTCTGTTCATGAGCAGCGAAGTCTGAGCATTTCACTCTGGTTTAGCTTCTCCTGCGTATCCTCCTCAAGGATAGAGCGTTTGGGTGTTGCCAACAGGGTCTTTTTTCGTTTTCCTCATTTATTCCAATTTTTTCACCATACTGGCTACAAGCATCTACTATTGTTAGTAGTCTTTTAATTCATTTATCATTTGCTTGTTATTCTGGTAGCTTGATTAGGAATTTTCGCATTGCCATGTCTAGACTTTGTCATTGCTATGTCGAAATTTGGCAACGCAGACATGATTTCTGAAGGGCTTAGGATTAGAAACGCTGGCTCCCAATCATCAATTTGCACTTGCCGAGCTGTATTTGGCAAATTGCTGGCTTGGAGGTGATTTATGTAAAATCCTTGAAAAAAAGATGTCTTTTATTCATTTTGAGTTGGCCTGCACAGTGACGGTAGTTCATGGATGGCTTTGTTTGCACGAGGTGATACATTGACCTCTTCAGGAGAAAGCCTCTTATGGCTGCAAATTGGTTCAAATTTGACTTCCAAGTCTGCCAGAGTTCAAAGTTCACATGTAGTGTAGAGTTTTCTTTTATAACCCATTTGACTTGGACCAATACAGTAGCAGTCACCACAGGGCCAGCTGGTATCATGCACAGTACAAATGGACGAATGAATGCAAGAAAAAAGCATATAACAAAAGAAACGATTGCAAATTTTGATTAGGTCAATTGGTATTTCAAATTTTGATTAGGTCAATTGGTATTTCAATTACAATGTCAGGTTTAAAGATACAGATTTTAATAGTTGAAATATGACAGATGCTATAAGTAGTATTAATAGTTATAGAGAAGTGAGTAAGTCTAGAAAGCACTTACTTACTAGGCTTTGAAATATACTATTGAATGTTAAATTGATGTACTCACTTATCCATTTAAACTTTAGAACTTGCAAAAAAAGAAGATTTTTCTAGTGGAATCTATTAAAGATGTTATGTTCTTTATATGATAAAAATGTTATGTATTGACACATTCTACTTCAATGATAAACATTTTCATCTTTAAAATGTTTTTTTCTGTTTTTTTTAGTACTGATTACAAAAACAAGTGTTAATTCCAAAAAAACTATCTTATTTAGAGTACCAATTCAAGAATCTTTTTATAAATGAAGATTGATAAAATAATACTTTTAACTATGTTGTGTGTATAAGAAGTCAAAATTAGAGTGTTTTTAAAATTATTTTGGCTACAATTTGTGGATTTATATGCTATTTTGTCGCACTTTGAAGGTATTTTGGCATTAGTCTTTGGATTAACATACCTTGCTCATTTCAATGAAAAATAATATAAAGATAATTAAAATCTTTTGATTATGGATAATATAATCCAAATTTAGAAGAGGGATACAAAAATAACAATGTACAAAACAACAAGACTTTCTTCTTGCAATCAAGTCCTTCAAACTTGCATTATCTAGCATATCATAATTCCAATCTAGGAACAACATTAACTTTGGTTTATCTTCATTCCGTACCATGTGCTCTTGATTCCATATTACAACCATGAATTGGTAAGATTTTAAAAAATATCCATGAGTCTAGAAAAAGAATTATAATCCACTCTATTCATATCCAATCAATTTTGCATTATAGTGGCATAAATCTATAGGTCAAAATTATAAATCATACTCTTTTTATATAGACATAAATACAAGATATTAGACAAATAAACACTTAATTCAGATTGATTCTTTAAACAAAGACTTTAATTCTTTGATATTATTGGAACTTTGCTTAGATTATATCTCACTTATTTTTCTACGGAACCTTCACAAGCTGCCACATTGTTTTGAAAGTTATAAAAAGTTTACATGACTAGCATTCAATTAAAATGATTCATAGCTAAAGTAGAAATATCAAAAGCTAATACGAATTCAACTCGTACATCATAGATTAGTATCTCACTTTAATTCCTTATAGATTTAGAGGACCAAAATGGTATTAATGTAGAATTTGGGTATGTTCTTATTACCTTAATAAGTTTTTTCTTTTTTTGGGACTTTAAGAGAAGGTAGATATTTTTAAGACCTTTCAAACAAAACAATTCTTATAAAATTTTGATAAATATTGAAAGAGATATGAGGTTTTAAAGAATACAAACCGAATATCAGAGTATATTCCTACAGTCGATTCGACTGTGGCACTTGGAGAACTCCGGGACAGGTTTACCGAGGAGGAGTTTCAGTCAATTTTAACAGCTCGACAAAGCATAGGGGGGGCGTTCCTTGGCCTGGCTTTTGAGTGGTACATTCATAAGACCGCATCTTGTGACAGAGGATTGACAGTTGAAGCGTGGTCCTATACTGAAAAATCTACTGAAAAATCTAGGAAGGTGGTGTTCAAAGTTGCCGGTGGAGCAGCGGTTCAGTGTGGGGAAACACTGAAGGATTGTGATAACTACCTCAAGAGCAGCTGGATTCAAGATGACGATAAAAAATATTGGTTTCCTAAGATGCCAAACTACCCGAACATAGATGCCATTGCGAAGTGCGAGATAGAGGGCGATGAGGGCGATGAGGTTGAGGAATGTTTGGTTTACTTTCAAATAACTACAGCTGTGAGTCATGACCTAAACGTAGAGAGGCTGAATACGTTAGATGCCATATTTGTGGGTGGGGTTACTAGGAGAGGGCTAAAAAATTCTCAAATTATTTTTTCAAAAGAGTTCTAAAACAAAATCATATTGTGTAGGTTTTCATGAATATAGGAAGGTTTGATTCATTCCATTATGATAAGTTAAAGTGAATGATTCAAAACACCATGTTTTGTGGGCACTTGCAAACAAAAAAAACTTAGAAGTTTCATCTTGAATTCAATTTCAACAACCTTTGAAAATAAAAATGAAAAAATTATGATTGATTCCTACATCATTCTTACCATTGAGATTAACATTATTGTATTTTATATCAACATAATTAGTGATTTATGTTTTACTATGATTTTATACATCAATCCACCTTATAATTTTTGAAAGGTGACTATTGAGGTTTCTTTTTTTTGCATGTTTTTGGTAAATTCTCAACTCACAATACCAATTTCCATAATTGAGAAGACAAAGCCATATTTTTATGAAAACTAAAGACAATTGAATTATCAACATTACAAAGGATTGAAAAAAACTTGTTCTTGAAGTTTAGGGACTAAAATCTTGCAATTCGTTTTTGTTCTAATTCTTAATTTTGGAGAGGGAGTCTTTTACTATCTTAACTATAAGATTCTATGATTGGATTCATAAAAAATGTACAATGTCAAAAGAATTAGCTTGCTTTACCAAAAGGTATTCAACAACAATTTTGAGCAAAAAATAATCCTAGTGCTATAGAGATTAAATGACTAATGGAAAAATTTCTAATATCAATTGGTATCTTGTATTTATTTCTGTTTTAATTAGAATGGTGGTTCAACCAAAATATTGATTTTGAAATAGCCCTAATATCAGTCTAAATTGTGTCTAGCTAATGATTAGGAGATTTGACAAATTTTCCACTTCAAGAAATTGTGAAAAAAATTCTTTGACACATAAAAATTGAAAACCACTTTGCCTCTTCGGTATTTCCGCTTCTTTATCTAGGAAAATTAAGTGCCTTGAACAAACTCCCATTTCTAATATTCAAGCCTCCTTCCTTTCTACGTTCATGATAATTTTTCATTGAAAGGAAATGTGCACAACTGATGGCCCCAAACTTGTAACATCCTGGACACAGATTGCGCAGGCTGGATGGCAGAAGAAATTCATTCAGAGATGAGTTCCATGTAGGCCTAGTTTAGTTGAAATGATCAAGACACTGCATATTTTCGCTACATCAACCTTTGAGGAGACATGGTGATCCACAAATCAATAATCCAAAGAGTCGTGAAAATATTTTACTTTGATGACCACATAACTATTCAGGATGCAAAAAACACTCCTCGTTGAAGGTCTCTTTATTGTGATAATCCAGAGGTAGTTGATGACAAGGCTACAGTACATTCTTAGAATACAAGAAACTACTTACAGATGACGAAGTGTCTAATTTCTAGAGAGTGTTTTCTGCGCCTGTACAAAATCCATGATTTTCAGAATGGAATCAGCAGTGTGGGTGGCAATGAGGCGCCCTGGTCTTCCTGTTGCTCGTTTGAGTAAAATCCATCTAGTATATCTAAGCAGCGCCTGTTCTATCAGAGATGTCCCTAGTAGCTTTATGAACCCTGCGGTAGGCATACTCTCGAGGAAAGAGTTGATGAATATCTTAACACTATGACCCTAAAGAATTTGAATCTGATGACCATCGTTGATATTTCTGGGGTTGAAAAAGGTGTTGAAAATAAACTAGTCTAAGAAAACCAAGAATCTTGGTTAGTGGTTTGCGAACTCGACATTTAACATGGAACTTGGTTTCAACATAATTTAGCGTAAAAAGTGGAAGAACTTATCAGGCAGAGGTCATGTACTGATGAAGTTAACGCCGATCAGGAGCATTCCAGCCTTTAGGAAGTTTCCATTTATCAACCCAAGGAATGGAGACGTCTTGGCACTGTGGAAAGTTCAAGGGGAACTCTGTATCAAAACGCGGTACAGTTGGACGATCCATTTTTAATAACAGCCACACATAACGCGAATCTGCAAGATCTGCTGGTCTCCACCTGCAGTGACAACCCAAAAACACATTCTGATGGCATTCCCAGATGCAATCACGGTTGAAGAGAATGTAATTCTGGTTACCCAATATCACAAAGCAAAACATTACAGTATAGCCTTTTTAACACAGATACTAGATTTTCCTCTTCTTTGCACATAGGAGCTGCGGAAGATCAAGTAACCACTGCGAAAGAAATTTCAAATGCCAGAGCCCGCAGATGAAAGCTTAGAGGGACTTACCTGTCCGCCATAAATAAGAATGTATCAGTTAAACCAGGCAGGGGCAATACAAATGATCCTTGTGAGAAGAATGTGTGAGCTCGAAATTCCTCATCTTCCCCTCCGGTACAGGGGTCTCCTAGTGTTGCCCAGGGTCCCAGGACTGACTCAGCTACATGCACCAACGCACCATTTGGATTCCAACCCGTACATCCTGAGGTCACCATGTAGTAAAAATTGCGGTGCTTGAAGAGTGCTGGTGCTTCTCGATGTTGCTTAACTAAAACCTTCTTCATTCCCCTTTCTACAACTTCCATGTAGTCTTCTGTCAACATCCCTGCAATTTTTGACAAGGTAAAATCAAGTCCAAAATAAATACGCAACCAACAAATTAAGTTTTAAGAATCACGGCAGATTAACTGAAGCTTCTTGCCACTTCGACAAGTATCAACAAGTGTAATAAAGCCATAAAGTAACAAAGTTCGTTTTGATTGAAAACTAAAGCTAACGGATGCAGCAAAATGAACAGACTTGCGATCACTATTTCGCTGCCCAAGGCATTAGTCCATGAACTTTCTCAACTATATGTACCCGGGAATGTCCTTGTGCACCTCTTACGTACCTATGTGCAATTCGCTGTTTGTTACTGATGAGTAGATGATGTAGGCGTCTCCATTGTCATCCTTAAATATGGTCATGTCCCGACTGTCACAGCCATGAGGTCTTTTACTGCCCATATAATCAAATGGGCCCTCCGGTTGTGTGCTAACCGCCACACCTACAGCAGCTTTGGAGTAGTTTCCATTGTCGATGTGCAACCACATGACATAATTATTTGTTCTCTCATTGTATACCACCTTTGGTCGCTCCACCACATTTGTGAAGTATAAATCACTAGTCTTGTCCGTTCTCTCACCTCGTAAGGCAATCCCTTCAAATTTCCACGTCCACAAGTCCTTGGAAGAATAGCAGCTTATGCCCAACACGTCCACCTGTGCATCGTTCAGAGAGACATGTCAAGTGGCACATGATTAACAAACGTCGGAATCGAGTTGCACATCTCCTCAAATACAGTTAGGATGGAAATACAACACGTTGTGGAGTCAGAAAATGCTCCTCAACTGAAAACCTCAAAGCCATAACTTCTAGGAGAATTAAACAGCTCTGCAAAGGATTCCAAGTCCCACACAGAGTCCTGCTCATGCCAATGCTGGTGCGAGGAAAACTCATAGGATAGACCGTACATGAATGGTAATCCCTGATTATTACTCATGCAAACTAATAACGCTGACTAAATTCTATCAATGAACAGGCCGTAACTGCCAACATCGAGGTTGGAAACTTCTTCATGTGCAGTATTGGTAACTGTAACTGTCAGCTAAATTTCTCAAACTTCCGTTATAAAATAAATCTATCCATACCATGTTACTGGTTAAGATTTTGCTAAATCTAGAGCGGCATTCTAAGCCTCTCAAGCGCCTAAAACCCAGGAACCATTCAGACACAGAGCATTGTAGGATAATGATTAGGACTTACTCGAGCTGTTCCATGCTTGCCAATATGGTATGTAGGCCCTCCTTTGTTCTCTCCATACCAGTAAAATGTTCGAGTTTCTGCGACATATAATATGCCCCCACCATGAGCTTGAATGGTCTTTCCATCTGTATCACGCCATTCTCTACCTGGATAAAAATATCCGTGCTCATCACTCGAAGTTTTCGAGGGATCAACAGCAAATCTCCTGCCTGGAAACAGCAGGGCTAGCTTTTGAAGAGCTGCGAGCTCCCTCGCTTCCTCCTCAGCCTTATCCTTGACCTTATTCTTGAGCGGAACGAGAAGAGACGATCTACCTTTTGTTTTAGCTCTTTGTCCTTTCAGTACCGGCTGCTCTTTCCCAACATTAGCAGTTCTATCACTGTTGTGGATTCGCTGGTAAACCTCTGGTTCATCATAAACATCCACCGACGCCTTACCCCATGGAGTGTGTGGCACAGGAAGCTGTATGCTGGAGGGGAATAGAGTCTTATAAACCTGAAGAAATAGAATCCAAGCTGCTAGAGACCAGAGCAGAGTGGAAAAACAGCACTTGCTTCCCACGTTACATCTTTTTAGCAACCTGTAGAGCATTGCATTCATTTCATCTAGGGTTGCTATTATCAAGCCCGACTTATCCCCACCAAACGATATCAAAAATGTCTTGTAACATCAATACGGGCCTTGGCTGCTAGCCGCCAAATGACCTAAACTGCAGTGCTAAAACTTCTGGCATAGGTGTGTGCTTCTTGTGTCGGAATCTGCACAACAAACAGCTGCTTAGCCATAGAAATTGACCACTCTAAACAACACATCCACGTCTTCATCATGATACAGCGGAGTAGCAATTGACTATGAGACTCAACATGATTAATAATACTTTGATTTGGCAGAAAAGAATAACATTCAACAACAACCAACGTGAGATCAGCAATTGGCGTTGTCACGCTATTCCAAAACCATACAACGAAGTCACAACACCTAGGCGAGAAGGAAGATTAATAGTAGCAATCGTCTCAAACAAGCGACGTGCAGTAGCACACTCTCTGCATAAACTACAAAAGAAAAAAGAAAAACCATGAAAAAATCCACCGACAAAATCATCGCCCTTGACGGTTGCTCGCATCAATATCTCAATTATTGCGATTTGGAAGTATGCAACTCGAACCCCCGCTCAAAAATTCGGCAGATAAAAGAGACAAAGCAAACAACAAGTCTTCACACATCACCTTGAACTTAATGAAAGGACGTCCTCATGTGAAGCTCATCAGAGTGAGGGTTTTGCTACATGCCAAAGGAGTATACCATATTCAATCCAAACAAATTAAAAAACATAATAAAAATAAAATAAATCTACAAAAGAAAAAACCGCCATAGATTGACTTCCAAAAAAACCTCCGATCTTCAACTGAAAGCCACGAGTCCTTAAAAGCCCCACAAACGCTGGAACGAGACGCACAGGATAAACCTTGAAAGAACAATACACACCAAAATGTATCCACAGTATCAAACGAGAGCAAACACGTCGCAGAAATGCGCCGAACCAATCGTAAGAGCCTCGACGGCCTCACAAAAACTAAAACAAAAAAAATCCCGAAATGGAACACCTTCTACCCAAACCGCAGAAACAGAAACTGCGAAACGAAGACAGATTCCAAAAGTACCAGTACGCTTCTCCAATAAGACCACAAATAATTGCGCCCCACTCTCGTACATCCCTCTCCTCTCCTAGACCACATCAATTTCGGAGAAAGGCCAAAAAAGAGCTCCTCAAAAGCACTGGAACAACACCACCATGGATGGCACCATCCAAAACAACCCACACGCAATCAAACCAAACGAAACCAAACTTCAAATCGAAAAAACACACAGAGAGAGATACACGTCGAGGTCGTCAGCGAATTGGTACCAGTCTGTCTGTCAGGCGTCCAGTCCGAGAAACCCACACCACCACGACGGACTCTACTGCTTCCAGATCGCAACCCACCAACAACGACAGCAGCAGCAGCAGCAACGGAGCTCAGTCCCTCATTCCCGGATGGCAAACCCTGGGATCAAAAGCTGCGCAACCCAACGACGCATCGCATCGCTTCGCCGGGCAGAGAGAGGCCAATAATGCGATCGCAACTGGGCCGCCGTGATGGGCAAGGAGCGAGAGAGTGTCAGAGCACCACCATCATCATCATCAGCAAGGCTTTCCTCTCGTCTGAGGCTCAGTTATCCGGTTCTGCTTTGATTCTGGGCCGAATTGGGCGAGGTTTGTTTTGAGCTGCAGCTGCTGTGGGGCGTGCTGCGCATGTCCATGGCCACAATGCGATGCGGAATTCGTGAGCGATGGGGGCCAGCCAGCGATTGATTGATTGATTGTTGCCATCGTTTGCGAGTAGTGTCTTGTCGTCATGACCAGCACCTTGGGTACCGTACCATTGTGTGGGGACCGGTATCCGTGGGGAAAGTGCCGAGGTTGGTACCGGGATGGTATTGTGCAGTTTCAGGACTGGTATCCGTGGGCAAAGTAAAGTGCGGGTCACTGCTGTTCTAAGACCGGTATATTAGTGTACATCCCTTCCTTTAGGTTGCCCCATTCTTGTTTCTCCATTTCCATACTTGTTGATTTAGATGTAGAAACGTAGGCAGGTGTTAATAATCCGGAGTAACTTATTTATGAATGAGACAAATTATTCAAAGAGGCACCCTAAATTCCCAAAAGCATGTAGGTTAGGTTGAGGTTGCAAAGAAACCTATAACCGTCACTTATCTGAAATCATGTTATTTGTTCGGTTTTAAATTGGAAGTCCGAGGCCCAAGACCGTGCACAGTTGAGGTAACATAGAGTTAATGTATTCGGAGGTCAGAAGAAGCTTGACTATTCGTGTGATTAAAAAAGAGCTCAAGAGAGGTGGAGAGCTCTCACAAGATTAGGGTTACAAATGAGCACATGCCCATTCCTACTTTACATAAGCGTACCGCGATTTAAGATTCTAGAGGTTGAAATTGTAGGTTTAAGGTGCAACGACGGTTTTGGACATCCAGAGTACCTTGTGAATCTGTCATGGGTGATGCAGGTCAAGTGGACACTTGGATGGCCACTCTACCGTGTGTTATACCCTCTTGCTGGTGGTCAGATGTGATGTTTATTTTATTTTTCTGCAACAAAACTACTGTCAGCTTCAGTATAATCATTTCTAAGACGGGTTATCCTTAAATATTGATTTCTTTGATAAATAAAAATATATTTTGCAATGAAATCTCTATTTTCCAGTATTAATGTAGGTAATAACATTGTTAACACTATAAAGTAAAGAACCAGTAATATTCAACAAGGGAACAAAGATTGCAAAAATTCTTTTCAGTGCCTACATTCTATATGTGAAATGAACAGTCTATATTGTAGCTGATTAGATATTCTACGGTCCTTTGTTGGTTACTTGTCCTCTACCTTACTGATTTTCACTTTTCCTTTGAGAGGAAGGAAAAACAAGAAACCTTTAAATTGATTGTACCATTGTGTGTGGAGCAAATCAATTAAGCAGCCAAGTGAGTTAGATCCATTCGCCTGAAACCTCTAGAAATAGGAATTATACATTTGAAGGTAAACATTCAAAAGGGTTAATACGAGAGTTTACTGGTACTTACAAAGTTATGGGTAATAAAAATTGTTGTTGAATTTTTTGGAATTCTTAGAATAAAATGTAAAAAAAATGTAGGAAGTTTCTGTGGCATGAAATTAGTTTCATACATGTATGTTCCTTAAACTTTTAGCTTTTCTCTCTTCACTGGACTAAGGATTCTGAAAGAAATGAGGGGAATCCAATGTATCCCATCAAAATAGCATTTCTGCTATCTTGACTTGATGGAAGTCATGCCTGAAAATGTACAATGAGATGGAAAGTCATGGATAGGGGAATCAGTGACCAGCAGAGGACTTGCATTTATTACCACACCCTTGAGGCTTGTTCAGTGTTTGATGGCTCTTGACAGTTCAACTGTTGACTGGCATGACAAAAAAAATTACCGCAGTTGGAATGCAAGCACCAGCAGGCAATCTGATTGGATATGGATGGGGCCCCGCACGATTCAGGCTGCTGGGCACAAGCTTACAAAAGTCATCTTCACGCATCACTGAACCCTCATTCGCAAAAGTACACTTCTTTCACGACACAAAGGAAGCGCAGAACATGTGTGAACTTTGAAGTTTGAACTATCTGATTCAAACTGAGGGACCTGCATGTAATCCTCTACAGTAACTGACCACCAATCTTTGCACGAAATATCCAATTGAACATCAATTAAAAAGTCTAATTTTGCATGAGGTTAATAAAAGAGGGAAAGAAAAATGGTTTTCAGATTTAAACATTACGACAACACCACCAGGGTCCTCCAGTGTCAACCTTGAGTACAGTTTGCAAGTTGGTTGCAACTTCCCATGACCTAGGGGTGGACCGTGGTTCATACCACAGGGCATGTCCAAAGAAAATGTATTGTTTTCATGGTTGCACCTATTGGTCACAGTTCCATGGTCACACTTAATAAATATGCAACTTTTAAAATTTGAACTAGGAGGAATGACCATGGATCAAAAAATGGTGGATTTTTAATAATCAAGACTTAAGTGAGTTAAATTGAAAATATTGGAGTTACACAGTTGGGGCCTTGAATTGGATTGTCATGAGTTTGGAATTAACACATGTTAAAATTCACTAATTTAGGATCATCAACTTCAATATAGACATTAAAATACCTAAAATCCAATGTAGTTTAGCTGCTACTCTGAAACCATCAAACCATATTATACCAATGGAAACAACCTGCCAAACTCGAGGTGCTTTCAGAATAACTTGGATGTACGGGTACTCTTTCATTCAAACTTTTAGGCCACCACCTCCTACAAACTTAATCCTGACAATGAAGAGTGGCCTACCAAACTCCAGAATTGTAAGTTAGTAAGCTGAAAAAACTTTTTGTCAACCTTGAGGCTCTCCCTACTCGGGATTTTCATGTGGCATTGTGCGTGTAGCGAGAATTGCACTAACAGTGTTCACTATAAGTGATACAGTTATGACTCATATGAAATGGGATTTCCATACACACACAAGCAAGTTGTGCAAACCAGCATGAGATTGGTGAAAATATCAGCTTACTTTATGCTGCAATTGCATTGGAAAAGGATTTGGTTCACCTCATGTATCTAGCACCTAAAATGCATGGTGTCCAAGGTTGAACAGTTTGCAATTTGTCAATGTGATTGTTTACACCAATGCTAGAACTTAAACCAAAAGTGCCAAACAGAGATAGCTCATTTTCATTTGAAACCCCAATCCTGTGACCCCTCTTCATCTTCCCCCACTTGACGCCTCTGAGTCAAGTAACCTTCACCTGTGTAACTTTCCTCCAAGGATGGGCTCCATTGCTCCTGGTTTAAAGAACTCAGGCCCATCCATTGCTCTTGGTGTTTTTTGGAGAACTCAGGCCACTTCAAAGATGGCCAGCATGAAGGGCCTTTCCCTTCTAGTGTACTGTATGTATCTTTCCATGTTAAGACAAAAAAAGACCCACATGCATACTGTAATTCATGTTTGCTGCAGACATCTTTAAACCACATTGGAAAACATATACACCCATATGAGATCAGTGAACACCTAACTTCTTTCTGTCATTCACACATGACTCAAGTACCTTTTGTGATGACTTAAAACTGAACCACCATCTTGACCGAAAACTCAACTTTGTGTCGTTCAAACATGTTGCAGACAGCAATTCCAGGCGAGTTTTGAAACCGTGGGCATAGGGTTAGCAAGATAAGGTGCCCCACCCAATTCTACCTAAACCGTACTGCCTTACCCTGAACTGGAAACCTCCCTTCCTTCAAGAAATTAACTTCACAACTTGCCATTTATTGCGAGTCTGATAAACAAACACACACCGACTAGTATCACTAGGCACTCCTCCCCAGTAATTCACTGAGGTGAATCAACAACCATATATCGAATTGCGCAACAGATCGAGGTGAAGCAGTAGACTTGCAATTAGCTGTTCTCAAATTAACAAGCAACTTGGGGCCAACTGAATTTCGCATGTCATGGCGAAGCACTTCAGGTCTAAATTACAGGAATTACAAGAAACATTGACAGCGACTGTATATACATACTAACTTATGGTCACCTACAAACAAAGATGTCTAGCAATGACATTTCAGCCACTAACTAAACATTCCTGGGCTCACAATAAACAATTCACATTCCATGTGCAGTCTTCACTTGACCAGCTTGTAAATGGAAGGATCTGTCAACCTAGAGAAATTATTCAATATCACAGAAGCTAAACTTATCCGAAGCACAGCAACTTCACGATCAATAACCAGATAGTGATCGTTACCGCCCATACCAACCTTTTGCGGGTTGTTGACCTTCATTTCTGCTACTGGAATCACCATTCATCAACTTGTCGAGCACGACATTCAAGTCCACAGAGGTACCATTTTCTGTCAATCGCCTAACGACGGCCCGAACCTGATCTCTACCAAATCCCATTCCTGCAACTTTGTCGATCACTTCCTCCACGGGAACGCGGTTGGCCACTGGACCCGGTCCTCCCTGCGATCCCAAGGAGGGTTGAACTGGTCGGGCCGTAGGCAGCTGTTGATAACCCCCACCTTGAGGAGCGGATGCAGGACTAGCAGGCTGAGCCATGCGATACTGAGGAGCATACTGGTTATATGCTTGGGGTGAATCACGGCCTTGAGGAGGATGAGCTTGAGGATGATATGGGCCAGCAGCCAAGGCAGGTGGGCCACCACCACTGCGAGGAGAATCAAACATCTGACTACCACCCTGTCCAAGCTGCTGGTGTTGGCTAGCCGGCGCTTGTTGCATTTGACCCATTGACGAAGGTGGTGGTGGTGCAGGCAGTGGCAAGAAACGAAGCTCGTAGCCTCCAGGCACCTGTGGAGGAGGGAGCTCTTGGTTGTAGCTTCCCTGTGATGCACCATATGGATTAACCTCTTGGTTAAGATTCCCATACATTTGCTGCGATACAGCTGGAGCTGGGCCTGGTTGCCCTTGCTGCTGCTGCTGACCATAAAAAGGCTGCATCTGAGAGGAATGCGGAGGTGCAACCGAAGAAGCTTGTTGAGATTGGTATTGAGCTTCATTGGGCGCCTGCAACTGCAACTGTTGATGTTGTTGCTGGAGATGAGGAGGCTGGACTTGAGAACTTTGTGGTGGCAACTGTGAAGCCTGAGGAGGACCCTGAAGCTGAAGTTGCTGCTGAGGAAGTGGCATCATTCCTTGCATTTGCATCTGCTGCTGAGGAAGTGCAGGATTCTGCCCTTGTGCTTGCAGTTGTTGATGTTGTGAGGGCGCAACCTGTCCCTGTAGATGCAAATGCTGATGCTGAGGGGCTGGCCCTTGCATTTGAAGCTGTTGATGTTGCAGAGGTATGACCTGATGCTGCGAAGGGAGCTGGGTTGGAAGCTGCTGATGCGGTGGCAACACTTGCTGGGAGGGCTGGGATAATTGGTGTGCAGAGGGTTGAACCTGTTGCGGCTGCTGCTGAACAACCGGCGCTGCCTGAGCAGGTGGAACTTCCACAGCGTTCACAACCGAAGTTGGTGCTGGAAGAGCAAGAGGTGCTTCTTTGGTCTCAACCGTGGGCGTCGAGACAACCGGTGCGGGATTCTCACGCTTAGCACTGAGTTGTAACTTTTCAAGTTTCATCTGCTCTTCAGCAATTTCCTGCTTGTCACGAATCACCTGTACACTTCGTTGAACCTGCAAATCATGGTACAAACCATAATAAGAATTAAAATCAAGCGAACAATTCTTAATACCATGTATTTCCATGGCCACTGCTTCCGTTTCTATACAAGAAATAGAAACCCCAAGGGTATCGACACAAATGAATGAATCGTTGAGCACAAACCTCGACTAAATAACAACACAATTGATCACAAACCCTGGTGATCATACATCAGCGAAGCTAGAAATTTCCCATAATCTGACAAAACTCGCATCACGAATCTCTCCAAGTTCCCAATATCAGGCACACAAAGTTGCTAATTTTTCTTTTTTTTAAAACATTACCTCTCGAATCATATTCTCCAAAGATCTCAACTTTCCATCGGTTGCCCCAAAGTTGTCAGCGGCTTCAACCTTGATTTTATCAACTGAGTGCTCCATACGCGAGCTGTTGGCCTCCAATTGTGCCAGTCGGCCGCCTATGCCCTCCAAAACCCGCAGCAGGTTGTCCGCATACTTCTTCATCGTCCTTTCCACCGCTGCTACAGTGGCAGTTTCCACTGCATCTTTATCGGGACGCACGTTCAAGTCGTACGCAGGAGCAAGATTTCGCTGCTCCACCAAAACCATCTTACCAAGTCAAAACCACATTTCACTAAACACGGGGAGCACTCTCAATCCGATTCAACCTACATTATTGCAAACTGATACTCCCAACAACCTTCCCCTCAAAACCCAATTCAGGCCTTAACGTAGAAACCAAGAAATTTCAGATAAAATCAAAGATAACAGCAACAACGAGGGCAAGAAAACCCACAGAATTTGCAGACTGCGACTGCCACCCGCGCATGGAGTCATCGGCCTTGCCTTTACCGACAGCGTCGACCATCGGCTGGAAATCCATGTTGGGCAAGACGTCGTCGTTGGCGAAATACACCGGCGGCGAATTCTGTGCCCCGTGGTAGCCGGGGCTTGTAGTAGTAGGCTGCAGCAGATCGAAGAAAGGCTCCCCCTGCGAGTACTGATTGCCCCCCGCAGACGACGATCCCAGATGATCCATCGCCGATCACCCCACCCTCACCCCCAACACCACAACCACAATCCCCCCACCGATCCCCCAAACCCTCAATTCCAAACCCTCACCCAAAACCCAATCCCCCCCAATTCGCTTCCCTTGAAACCCCACGACCGCAATCAATCCCCAACCGAAGTCTAGGACTCCATGCTACAATTGCCGCAACCCTAAGCACCCAGGCCCCACTGCAACGCAGGAAATATCGTGCTCAATTGTCCCACCGCAACCCAAGTGACTCCACCGATGACTCAAGAGAAAAAGGGGACAGGGACAGATCATTGACGATGCATCATGGTGATGTGCGACATGTGAAAGCCGCATCCAACGTAACTTAACTTGTGATAAGTTTATCTGCAGCGACCGCACGCGATGGTTTGGTTCCGACTCTGCCACAGCGTGGGCGTGAAGCATCCTTCTTGGCTCTTGAGGATTGATTTCGGGACGGGCACGGTCAAGGGGGGCCATCTGGATTTTGTCCTATGACCGTGAGATGTGCCCATGCTGTGTCGACCTCGCATTATCGCTGCAGTGGTCATGTTGCTCTGGTCAGGAACTGGGAAGGAGCGCGGGCCAGGGTGGTGGATTTGAGCTTGATCTATGACCGTTTTCTCAAGGGTGGTTGGTGTTGTCGATTAGTTCTGAACCAATGGCCGTGGAGGTACTCCATGTGGTAGGTCCATGTACTTCGATTTCCATTTGACAGGAGAGAAAAGGGGAGATGTTCATAGATTTAAGATTTTAAATGAAATGAAGTTATCTTCGTTTTAAGAAAATAGGGGTGTTCAAAGCTAGCGCGGGGGCCACTTGAAGGGGCGTTGGATTACAGGTGTCGTTATTTCCGTGATTCTAGTCACTAGATGAACTTTCAGCACTGGAAACTCATCGAGAAGGGTGGAGGCCTCCTCGATGAGTTTTAAGTGACTGCTTTTTGCCTACTCAGCGTCTGACAGTGGAAGACTCTAGGTGCTAGTTCCTATAATCCCTATGTTCAGTAAATCTATCTAAGCGGGTCACTCCGCAAATGACTCAAGTGGAAGAAATTCATGGCATGCAGGCGGAAGATGGTAAATCAGTGGAGAGAGTCGTGTTCGAATTCTTGGAATTTTAATTATCGTAGTTTAAATTTGATAGCAAGAGAGTTGCAAATCTAGTTTTCTCAAATCTTGTTGCGCAGGTCTTGTAGTTCATAGACTAGATGGACCTTGTTGCAATCCAGACAGTTGGTGGACACAATTTAAGTAGACCAGTGCTCTTGTACTTGTATCAATTTAATGCACCTGTGTAACTGTGCCCTTTGTGTAAGTGATGTTGTAACAATGGATCTCAGAACGCTTGGGGCAAACATTGCTTGAAAATTTATCTTCATCACCCACTTCTTGAAGGGAATAGGGTGAGTCTACAAGCATTCTACCAGACGATGCGTCAATTTAAGTAATCTCGTGCAACACAATTTCAACCGAAGCTTGCCCAGGAGCATCGCAAACTTGACAGCATTTTGGTATCTTAATCTGCTGTCCCAGTGATCAAGTGATAACGAAATTCAGTGAGCCAAAACGGTACCTCACGCCTTAAGTGGCTTCCTGGATTACTATTGGCTGCAAGTTTTGATTCTAGTGACCCCTTCAAGTGACCCCCGCGTTAGCTTTGAACACCCCTAATGAAAGGAAGCATGATTATTGAAGATTGATGTGTGGGTGCAAAAGAGGGAATCACTACGGAACTAGCACTTGAAGAGGTTGATGTAGGAGATGTAGATGTGCATATTGTGTTGGTATTACAAAGGGCAATCATTGAACGTGGAGAACCAGCAATTACTTCTAGATTTTCCAAATAAATTTCAAAGTTTTTGACAAAATTCTACATGGATCTCCAGTGATTCCAAAAAAAATAAAAAAAATAAAATCGAACGGATCAAAAACTCTAAGTAAAAAATTTGTCATTTCAATTTGAAATAGAAGCGGATATTGATTGCTTGAGCTAAGGATTTAGAAGGATTTTTTTTTGTTGTTTTGAATGTATGGTCTGATATCAGCTAGGAAGCTATAAAAAAAAAGGTTGGATATAAAGCAAGTGCTCATAAATAGGATAGAAAAGCCACGGCAAGGCTTTAAGCTTCAAATTAAGGGCTCCGAGAATGAGTCTACAATCCAACATCCTCATGGTCATTTTCAGCCTCTACCTTGCACTAGATCTATCTCTCTTACAATAATAAAGCAACACTCAAAATACTCATGTATTTGCTCTTTTTCTTTTTGGTTCCAATCCAATATTTTCTCGTCTTTTGCAATGTTGTTATCTCTTTCATTCTTTAAACTCAATGCGTCATTATTTTAGTTCAGCTAGCAAGATGTGAGGTTTTGGTATAGAGCTTGTTACAAATAACATTAGTCTTACGGTGGGGACGTTGCTTCGGCGATGACGCTCTTCAAGTAAAGACGGTGCTTCCTTAGGGTTGCTTATAATTCTTCTTACTACAACAAAGAAGGTTTGCATTGTTGCGGGGACAACAAAGATCTCCTATCTCAAGTCTACTCCTACGCTTAAGGAGGTCGAGTAAGCAGCGTTTGCTACTTCATCTTATGAGCCTATTATAGTTCATGTAGTTCACAAAAATTAAGCAAGATAATCATTTCTTTAATTGATACATAGTAGATTTCACTTTCAAGATGGAACAAGCCCCACATCTGGATGACTGTGTAAAGCAAGTCTACTATTGTGCAGGCTTGAATGCACAATTGACAGAAGCTTTCTTCCAAGGGATCAATGATTTGCCCAAGAGTGTTTCCGAACTTTTGAAAAAGAGCGATTGCTTTGGAGGAGGTGAAAAGAGTATTAATCCTCAAGAAAGATGACAAGCAAGAAGAAGTGGTGGTCACAAAGGCAACCACAAAAGAATGGGAGGAAAGCCTAACTTCCCCTCCAAAAAGTTGAAGGGTGGAGCTCTAAAAGTGGTCTCCCCTCATCAAAATATGAAATCACGAATACAAAGGCATTAGGGGAAAAATGGAGTCTGCAACGGGCCTTGTAAGATAGCCCGAAGGTAGGTGAATTGCTGCCCGCTGACACCTCTCTAAGAAATCTTATTGGTGGATATTCTGCCCGCTGAGAATAAAATTCGCTCCGCTGACAATAGAATCTGCTACTGTCCAATGGGTGAGAGCAGTGGGCACACGCTCGTTGACAGTGTCGTTACTGCTCATATTGTCCAATGGGGTGACAGCAGTGGGCAACGCCTTCACTGCAAGTGATTGGCTGGACCCCCCAAACGCCAATTTGGCGACTTGCTGGCACCATTGGTGCCAGCATGTAAAGTGCACGGACATGGCCAAATTTTGAGGCACGACTCCCGACCGAAGGCCCGTTGTAGACCCCATATTTCGTCTATGGCATAAACAAGAAAGACATTCTTTACTACAATTGCGGCAAAAAGGTTGATCACATTGCCATGCATTGTTCCAAAGCTCATAAGGTAAGTAGTTTGCACTAAATAAATTAGAATAAAGATGGATTCAAAGCCAAAGTCATGTGCTAGTATCTATTTTGTATTTCTAAAGTCATTAAAATTGTTGATTGACTCAAATTACAAGATTAATTAGAACAATGATAAATGAGTATTGATATTATAGTAAATAATCATTTGATTGTATTTGCTTCTTTTATTGAAGATAGATTATTAATTTCAATATTTTTAAGCCTTTTTTTCCATTGATGGATATTAAAATGTTGTAGCAATGTATGAAATTTGATAAATTAGAAAGTAACGGATTGTGGATTAAACTTTCTTAAATCCGTTGGATTTGGATATGATGAAGCAACAATTATGGTGGATAAAAAATAAGATTGTTGCTAAATTGAAAAAACTTAACAATTTTTAACTTCAATTCATTGTATAGCATATTGAACCAATTTGGCAAGCATTAAAGGCAAACATGGTTCTGGTAAGGTAATTTCAACTAGTAGATAGAAACACCAGCCCAGTCGGGTCGGCGTGAATAAAGTGTCCGTTCGTAGTGCCAATGACTCGGTGCCCACAGGACAGGGGGACGGTGTGACACAACTACTCTCCCCTTTCGAGGATGGACACTATGATAACACTATAACTACCTAGCCTAGAGCTAAGTACTACCATTAGCAAGAACGGACATGTTCTCCACCCCTAGGACATTTTAAGGGGTATCCATACAACAAGGTCAAGAGACCTCCCACCAAGATTGGGTGGATCAATGGTGGTAAAGCCCAGGGCGGCATTGGGATTCAAACCCTGGTCATCCGGGAGGGATGCCAAGAGCCTATCCAACACTACCCAAAGCCCTTTGGTAGTTTAAAGTCATTCCGGACTTCAACTACTATCAATAAGTCCTTAAGTAAAATTATCTTCAATTTTTAAAAACCATATTAAAAAAAAGTTGGTTTATAAGTTTTTTTTTTTTTTTTTTTAATTAGTTATTTGAGTAAAAAATAGTTACAGTATTTGACATTCAAAGGATATTAAAAATCGTAACAAAATAGAATTCTTATCTAAATAGGAGGCTGTGATGATTCAAGAAAGTGTTATAATATGTTTATGTAATGTAACTTATAAAAAAAGATGATAAGGGTGTTTGTTACTTGTATGAAAATTTAAGATCATTTGAATTGATTTATTGTTTAAATTATTAAGTTAACGTTCTACAAGTGTTTTTTTGTTTTAAAGATTTTTTTTAATATAAACTTGTTGATGGTAGTAGCATTGAATTAATGGTTAGAGCAAAAACTACACAAGTTAGGATGTTTACAATGGAAGAAATGTTTAATTTTAATATTTGTATTTTTAATGAAGACTTCAAATATCATGAAATATGTAAATATTTACATTCAAAATTCAAGCGTCAATTGTTAGGTTGCAAAAGAATTTTAGAGACTTATGCAATATGATTTCTTAAAGTTCTAAATTTAAAGAGAAATATTCTTATTGCTTTAGCTAAAATTGTAAGAGTGTAGTGTGTCAATACAAGTTCTTCTTAAAGCATATCTTTTTGTACAATTTTTTTTTAATTGATAATTTAGAAATAGATTGAAAATACAACATTATAGTGCTTTAGAGACACTTAAAAAGGTTGTAATCCACTTTTTTAGATGCTATTGGAATTTCAAAGAATACCACCTATATTAGATATTTCTCTTGCAATCTTGAAAAAATTTAATCGATGATGTCAGTTCTAATGATTTGTATGAAACCATGAAGATATTTCTAATTATTGATTTGTATTGATAACTACATTGCATGCAACATAGATTTAAATAGGACCCTTCCAAAACTTTAAAGCATGGGATCACAGATGGATTTAAAAATCCTTGGTTCTAAGGTGGTAAATGACTTTGTGAGGTTCAGCAAGGAATATCATCCATTTTTTATTGAATTTTTTATTGTGTTGATTTGATTTTTAGGGTGTAAATTTGGTATTTAATGATATTGTCTTGTTGTTTTGAGGTGGACTTCCCTTGCTAATAATATTGTTATTGATGACATATTGAATGATTTTTTTGTTTGGTGTTTCTTGGTAACTGTAAATTTTTATTGAACTTTTTTATAAAATGTAGAAAATTAATTGAATTTGTTTGAAAATTCTAGATCATCGTAATTATGACGATAATAAGTCTCAAATGAAGGATTTAAGATATAACCAACAAACCATAGCCCTTCATCAAAGATTTCAAAGGATAACACTGAAATTATTTCATACTTTTCAATTTAATTGGAGCAATAAATAACATTAAAAGGATCTTAAATGCAATGTAAAAGGCTCATATAATAAAAGGGTTGCAATAAAAAATTATTAGCATAATGTTCATTGCTTTGCATGAAGTCCTAATTATCCACATAAAACATTATACAATGGATATTGGTGTAGGAAGAATATAATGCAAGGTCAAGCCATTCAAGTGGAAGAACAAGAAAAAATAATAATAATTCAATAAAAACCATGAGAAGGTCAAATTTAGTTTAAATTTAGATTTAGATTTATATTTAGATTTCATTATTTTTTGTACAATATTGGCCCAAAGAAAATTAATTACAAAACAAACAGAGGAGAAGCATTTTTTATTTTTTTTGAAATCTTTTGCTTTAGTTGTAGATGTCTTTCAATTGAACCATGTGAAAAAGAAATTGATAGTGTTTTTTTTTTGGTACTTAAAAATTTATTAAGCGACATTTTTTGATGTCACAATACTTGCTAATTTGAAACAAATAAATTCTAAGTGTTGTAATAATTGTTTACAGATGTAGCTTTTAATTTGAATCATTGCAAAATCAAGTAAAAATAAAAAATAGACATTTTAATGAACTTAATAAAGAAAATTTATTTGACCAGGATTAAATGTAGCATAATCATATTGCTAATTTCTTATTACTGAGGTTTGCATTTTTGTGGAAAATAATTTCTATAGAAATTGTAGAAGTCGCATATTATAATTACATATCAAAGGTTTGTCAAAATGAGTGTTTCAAATAATGACAAGGAGACTTAAAAAACTTAACACGCTTGGATCCATTGCAAATTCAAATGAATTTAAGCTAAAAAAATTAGATGGTGTATAATGAGTAGCTTTTGGTTACATTATAAGAAAAGAAGTGGATTGATGATATAGACAGGGAAATTGTGCATTATCTTCATACATTGTGATATTATTTTTTATTTGTTATTTTTAAAATAAAAATAAAAATAAACATGAAGTTCTATGTAACATGCATTAGAAAAAGACATTTAAAATAAATAAATTATTGAGACAAAGATGAATTCTTTTAGAGAGAAATTATAGCAGTGAATAGTAATAGTTGTAGATAAATTCTATCTATTTAAAACCATGTCTACTTCCAAAATAATTTCAACAATTGAAATTCAAACTTTTTCAAGCTATTTCAAAACAACTTCATGATTCTTGTCATGTCCACTTCTTTGAGGTGGCCTTGACGTAAAATCAAACACTCTTAACCCCTAAACGTCTGCGTGTGTCGTGACGACGAGTAAAATTAGAGTGTATTTTGGTTGTATTTGGAATGGATTAACATATTTAATGGGTTTAGATGCAAAAGAGAAGTTGAAATTTACATTTATGTGGTTCTAGTGAGCTAATAAGACCCCAATTTAGAGTTTTTTTTATTAGAAGCAAACCGCAATCGTACGGCATCGTATAGACCATCCCTATAGGACGTTTAACCCCTAACTTTCCTTGTGTTCTTGGAAGCTTGAAACCTTAAAACTGCAATTTTTTACCTCTATGCATTTTCAAGGATGTAAACAAATTTTTAACACTTTTTAAAGACTTTCAACCGTAAGATCTTGAATCTAAGCCTATTTTTAGTTCTATTATCAAAAATTGACCGTTGGATGATTATTGTTTTCAAGATCGTAACATTAAAAGTTTGTGCAAAAGTTTTTTTGGGCATTGCTCGAGACGCATTGCTTCCACGGTGCGAAAGGAGACTTGAAGATTGTTACCTCAAACATTTTGATTATATTTTTTTCCATGTAGCTAAGTAGGTTAGGTATGCTCATGCAAAATTTGAGGGACTCAAAACGCTTTTTAGACCTTCATGCAAATTATTTTCTATAAGAAGGTATAAAATTGACAAAATATCAAAACATGCATTACAAAAACAATTTGTGGACTAAAGAAAAAGTGAACGGTGAGTAGGTACCTTTATAAATTTGTGATTTTTGAAAACAACAATTTTAAAAAAATTCAAAGATCTCGAATTTTGACAAATTTTTAAAGGGAAAACTCAAAATGTTTTACTAAAAACTTTGAAGCTTGTCTTTGTAAGTTTTGGATGATGCCCTTGTAAAATTGGTAAACTTTATGACATGGGTCACTATGGAATTTGAGTAGTGATTTGGTTATAAACATAGTTCAATTTTTGTTTTTTTTAAAAGACCTAATTTTAGACTGCCCGTTTTGGACTTGAAACCTAAAATTTCTAGATGAAGGTTCTAAAATAGGATTTTGGCTTCAAAAGTTTTACTACATAGACCTTACTGTAAAGAGAGCATCCAGTATAAATCTTGAAAAAAAATATTACTTTTAACCTCCCCATCTACGCTCCCAAAATCGCCAAAACCCATTTTGGGCTTTAAAGATAGTTAGAGGTTAACCCCTAAAGTTCCTTAACTATGTTTCACCAAAAAACGCTCCAAAACTGCCATTTTCAATGTAAAAATCTTGAATGACTAAAAAATAATTATTTTCTAGATTCAACCGTAAGATCTTCAACTTGATTATTGTAATAGACAGCTCAAAAAAAATCAATATAATCGAATGTAGAGAATAGAAGATTATAGCAATTAAAATTTAAAAACAAACCTTTTTGACAAGAGTTTTGACTATGTTACTCAAACGAGTCCATCAAGGTTCGAACCCGGACCAGATTAATGAGACAAACGCTCACTTCCAACCAACAATGAGCTCGTGGCTTGGTGCCCAAAATCGCAATCTAATGAATCTTGAGAAGATAATCACTACTGTTACTTGTTACTGGTTACTGGTTACTTTGTGACTAAAGTGTCTACTCTCGAAAGGGGGGAGTAGATCTTTACTTCCATACCTTTGTCCTGTAGGCATTGGATTCGAACAGACACTTAATTCACTCGGTCTCCTTCCGAGACTGTAGTTTCTCTCTCTCTCTTTTGACTATGTTGACACACTCTAACTTTTTTTTTCTTAGGTTTTTTGCATTATGGATTTTGGCGGTTTTGGTGCATGTCATAGAAGACTAAGTTAGATAATTTTATAAAAAAAATTACACCAAAAAGTCAAGTGTAGCATGTTGAAAACAATATTTTTATTATGTTGAATACAAAAGAGTGCCAAATCTTATTTATTTCCTAGAAATTCCATTATTCAATAAAGTCCCAATGCAAATGGTCAAAGTAAAGATTGATGTTCATCCTTTCACTGAAAAAAAGAAAAGACCTAAAATAAGATTTTTTCTAACTTTTATGAAGGAAAGAAGAAGTTTTTTTAGTACACTGCCCAAAATGGTGAGAAAATTTTGATATTTTTGGAGTGAATATTATGCTCTCAAAGTCGTTTTTTTTTGGAAACCTCAAAGATGACATCATGAAGTATTTATAGAAATATTTTTAGAGGTGATTGATGAATTTAGCATGGCTGCCCGAATTGCCCATTTAACAGCTTTTTCCACTTCGGGTACCATAACTATTTTTATAAATGTCCAATTGCAAAAAAAAAATAGATTCCTTCAAAGTTCTTGTTATGGCCTACATTCACAAAAAGTTTAAGAAAATCCCGACTTCAATTGAAGTCACAGGTACATGCCCGAATTTTAAAAAACCCCATTCTACGACAATGGTCCTTTAGGGGTTAAGGGTTAATGCCAGATGCGATAAAAATTCTTGACACCTCATTTTGTCCTCTCATATCCAGCCAATCAACAATTTTTTAAAAATTTGATCACTGGATGTGTAAACAGGCCTCGATGCAGTGCGTTCTCCTTCATCAATCAATACAACACAACACAAGACAAATCTTGATGGCCATCGTCCCCCAACAAATGCCTTGGCACCCAAGCCTCTCCACCCAAGCTCAGGCCACCTTCTGAGCCCAAACGAACGAACGTCCTCCCCCGGTCCACCGCCACATACAATCGACGCACTCCCGATCCCACTGCCACGACCCCAACACCGCTCCCCGCGGGCCCCACCCACCCACATGCCCCAAAGCACCCGGTGCCCAATCCCACCTTCCCCCCGCCCCCCTCGCCCCCCGAAACCCCCGAAACCCGTTCACGTGGTCGCCGCCCCCCTCAAACCCCCTGCACTGCACATGCTCACGCGCCTTCGCCCTCGCTCGCCCCCCTAAAACCCACACCCTACCCCAAACCCAACTCCATCTACCACCTCTCTCACCTCACTCCCAAATCCACAATCATCCTAGATGACGCAGGTCATGGGTTGGAATGACAGTTCTACGTCCCTTCGGGAACGACGCCACAAGTCTTCCGCACCGCAGCAACGTGTACTCCGCTGTGCCCTTCCTTGGTGCCTTGCGATGCCCGAGTCGTCCTGGAGGCCCGAGGGCGTCACTCACTCCTCTCCAACCACAGGCGTCACGGTCTTCCCGGGGCCCAGTCAATCATCACCACCCCACTCCTCTAAGTTCCCTTCCTTACTACCCAGCTTGCATTACTCAGTTGGAGCAGCCACCGTAGCTAGCTTCACTACGTCGTGTTTCCAGGTACCGGATCACTTACTGCAACTCTTTCGCCTTATCGATACTTACCTGTCTAATGCTAGATCTGACAAGTCAGGATTACTATTATCGCACTGGTGGTCGTTGTGAGTTCATTCAGCTGCATTTCAGTACAAGAGTTTGATCAGTACTTGATCTAGTGGGTAGTACGTCTGTGGAGTGAGCTGGCTTTGATCGATGCTAGCTAGTACGCTACTATACTGGTGGTCGATTGATTGTTACTGAGTTCTGAAGCTAGTGGGTATGTCGCTTGTTCTTATTTCTACTTGCTTCTCCAGTCACGTCTGTATTGTCTGGCATTTGATCACTAGTTCTAGTTCCAGTTTAGGTTTATTCTTTGGTGTGGTTTCTTCTAGACGAGGAGTTTCGGTTCGTTGGAGTGTTTCAGAGTAAGGTAGCTGGCGCTTGGTTGATCGGTGTCTACTAGCTGCTGGCATTGATTTTCTGTAGAGAACACTGGGTGGTGGTTGATATCGATTGAGCTGAATTTTAGTTCTGCGTTTAGTGGATAGGTTTGGGGAGTAAGATGGCTCTAGAGCGGTGATTCAGTTTGTTGGAGCGGATCAGCGGCAGGAGGTGGGAGATTTGCGGCTTTTAGATGTCTTACTCTGGCGTTGAGGAGTGAGGCTTCGAAATGCTGGTGTTTTGAGAAGGGGCGGTCGGTGCTGTTGGTTGAATTGAATTCTAGTTTTGTAGAGATTGTTGGCGGTTGTTACTATTTATTTATGTCCATTGATTGAGTCGAATTTTAGTTTTCCGTCTAGTGGAGAGATGTCAGGAGTGAGGCTTGGTGAAGACTGGCGGTCATTGCTATTTGCGTCTTTTAATTGAGGGGAATTCCAATTTGCATCTAGTGTAGCTTCGAGGAATGAAGCTTAGAGCGGCGGAAAGCTGGATTGGCTAAAGTAGAGTCGTAGAGGGAAAAATAAAAATAAAAATGTTGGTTAGGCTTTAGGTAGCAGAGTTTAGGCTTGAGGTGCGGTATGCTGGCCGTTCTAGCTGCACCTTTTGAGAGGTATATGTGATTGATCAATCGAGTGTATGTACGTATGTTGAGGCTGAATTTTAGTGTTATCTGTGCAGTTTTTGCAAATTGGGACCTACATTGAAGCGAAAGCTGCTTTGGAAGAGTTGAGGTTGAGATTGTCTGGGAAAAATTCAACTACCGTCTACATAGAATTCGAGTCGAAGTGGTCGTAAGAGGTAGCTTTCTTTCGATTCTTTCAATACAGATATTATATCTTATCAGTAATATTACACTACATGACATTCTTACTACTGGTTTGATCACTATTGGGATTTTGATCACTACTGGTTTGATCACTATTGGTTTGATTACTATTGGGATTACTTTTCGCGTTTTTGTAGATTTCGACAGCGCATGCAACAGACCTCACTATTTCCAAGCTGAGAACCCCCGTAAGCTGCAAAGACATGAACTCAGCGTTGACGTCATCCGGTGTTGAGTTGTCGAAGGGATTTTTAGGAACCAAGGTTTTATCAAATGGCGGACCTCATTCCAGCAACATTCGTTCTGGTTCCGCAAAAGCTTTTACAACACCTAGAAACTACCCGTCGATCTCTTGTTCTAACGCACGTGGGCGCCGCTTGCGTCCAGCAGCTGTAGCTGTAGAGAAGGAAACAAAAGTCGGGAATTCGGATCAAGAAGTGCAGAATGGGTTTGCGAATGGTACTGCTACGGCAAATGGGGCAGCAAATGGTGCAGCAAACATACGTGACACCATTCTACAGGAGCCGAAAAATGTCTCAGTATACGATTATCCAGATCCTGCAGGTCCTCGAAGTGTTCATAACTACATGGAACTGGTATGATTTGCAACCCTGATGTCCTACTTTCGCAATGATGTTTTAAAGTTTAACCTACTACGCAAGGTTCACACCCGCGCTTATTTTTGATCGTATAACCGGTTGTCATTCAATTGCTTGAAATTATAATGCTTGAGTAGCCGTTGTGGGCTCAGTAATCTTACATATGGCTCTATTTGCTGCGAGATTCTTAGAGGAAGTAAAACCTGCCTGCTTTTTGTTCATGGTGTCAGGTTCCAGACTTTCTGACCGATGATGGCGGTCCGCCTCGATGGTTTTCTCCTGTTGTCCCTGCCCCACCAGTTGATGCGCCGACCCTTTTCTTTTTACCAGGTGAGATCCATAGATTTCATCACTAGCAGTGCTTTCTCCCCTCTTTGTTTGGTCATTTTTTTCTCTTTCGTGATTTACATATTCTTTCCTTTTTGCGAGTTGCTGTTTGGGAAATTGAGATGCTCCCGAGAGCACAAGAAATAATTTATTTACGTTTGTTACCTTTTATACTTGCAGGAATGGATGGTACAGGTCTGGGCCTCATATTGCACTATGAAACCCTTGGCAGGTATGTGCACAATTTATTGTCGAGACATGTTTATGCAGTGCTTGTGCGCATCCATGCAGAACGCTACAAATAGTGGCGAAACAGTGGCAATATGTTTTTATTTTCTCTAAGTACATATGTGACTCTGGTGGTTGCAGGTTATTTAACATGCAATGCCTTCACATTCCAGTTCGCGATCGAACTCCTTTTACAGGTGCAGCAAACTAGATAATATTGGTCATTCATTTCAATTGACCATTCATTTCATTTGTAGGATATATACCTACAATTGATGATTCATTTCATCAGACGCTTGGTTTGTGAGGAAACAATCATGTTGGCTGACATATTGAATTTTCAGGTCTTCTCAAAATTGCGGAAGAAGCAGTCTTGGAGGAGTATGCACGTCGTCCAAAGTCACCTATATATCTCATCGGTGATTCTTTTGGTGGCGCTTTAGCCTTGTCTGTCGCAGCACGGAATCCAAAGATAGATTTGATCTTAGTTCTTGCCAATCCAGGTGAGTTTTGAAATTCAATTCCAGACTTATTCTCCAGACTGTTGTTGATCTCTTAGAACTGACTTCTGCTCCTATAGTTTCATCCTTCAACAGTCCCTGGACGTCCTATCTCCATTCGACGGTTTGAAGCATCACTTTCATATACTAAAAACTAATGAACAGATTTTCGCTTTAAAGCTCCTAACAATGCTATAATTACTTGCACGATGTCCAGCTACATCGTTTGACAGGTCCCAGCTACAGCCCCTCTTTCCTCTGCTGCAGGCAACGCCGTCTGAATTGTTCGGTGTTGTACCCTACCTTTTGAGTTTCATAATGGGTAAGTTTGATTCCATACTTATATGAATAGAAATTGACTTGGCTCAATGTATAATTTGTCAACATGAATGTACGTTGACATCTACGGGTTGGATATTCAGGTGACCCGATTAAAATGGCGGAAGCGAGAGTGAAGAATGACTCCTCCCCTGCAGAGAAGGCACTAGAGCTTCGTGAATCACTTCTCTCGCTATTGCCAACGCTACCGGTACTATGCCTTGAACATAAAGTAGCCTTGTTAACATTATTTGTTATTGAGAACATGATTCTGTGTGATGTCGGAATTTGGAAGAAAGCTTTTCACTCTTTAGACAACATGCTTGACATCCCCTTGGAAATTGGAAGCTGATCATTTGTTTCGAAGCGCAGACTCTAGCAGAGGTGGTTCCGAAGGAGGCACTACTATGGAAGTTGAAGCTGCTTCATTCAGCGGCCCTCTATACTAATTCTCGGCTTCATGCTGTACGAGCTGAAGTCTTGCTACTCGTGAGGTATGCTTGTGTATTTCTTCTTCGTAGAATAAGCATGATGTCCAATATTTTGGATGTTCTGACTTGGATTGTGTCTGTGACTTAGACATATCTGAGCAGAGAGATCGAATGAGTAGGAATTTACTGAAGGTGATGTTATTTGCAACAGATTGTAATGGCAACCTTTTCATTCACTAATTCTTTGTAAAGAGTAAAGCCTAGAGGTGTTTGTGCTGATCATTGTTAGTATTGAGTGGGCTTGAGAGTTTTGAATCTCTTTAAAAATAAAGCCCAGTCTTCGTAGTTAACATTATACCAACATCACATGTGGTGATTCAAATAGCGAGCTCCTTGAACCAGTTATAGAAGCAGATATTAAAGAACGGAATGTGTGCCTAATATATGGATGGATGTGTGATTCAGTGGGAAGGACCAAATGCTGCCGAGTGCAGATGAGGCTAAGAGACTTAGGAAGATCTTGCCGAATTGTCGAACCAGATATTTCAAGGATAGTGGTCACAGCCTTTTGCTGGTGAGGAACCTTTTCTTCTCTTATTCATATTCTGTATCATTCAAGTGTGTCGGGAATTCACGAACTTAATACTTGTTAAGATCTGGAATTTTCCGATGTCTCAGTGGGTATTGTTATATCTGCAGGAAGGTGGAATTAATCTTGCCTCAGTGATAAAGGGTGCTGGCTTTTATCGCCGTGGCCGAACTTTGGACCCAATCACAGATTTTATTGTACCAAACCAGGACGAATTTGATGCCGCTTACATTAAAAACGCCAAGTTAGTAATATCCTCTTTCTCATATTTTTGAGTAATCATTGATTCTATGGTCTTGTGTTCGAACTTCATTTTTATTTGAAATGAGGGGGTTTATATTTTTCTAGATTCCCTGGATGTTGCTTTGACACAACTTGCGAAATTATTTCGAAAGATGTGCAGTGAAAGCTTCACATGTATATTGTGCAGTATTGAGTTTATTTAATGTATCTAAATGTCTTCTCAAGAAACAATATCAGGAAACAGTAGCAGCAGCTTCCGTGTTACATGATTTTGACATGATATCTTTTGGTCAACAATTGCAGGCTGATTGCGCAAGCAACTAGTCCTGTATTCTTTTCAACCAAGGAAAATGGCGAAGTTGAGCAGGGTCTTTCGAACATACCCAACGATCGACCAGTACTTTTTGTAGGAAATCATATGTACATGGGGTTGGACTTGAGCCTTGTCGTATATCAGGTTTTCAAGGAGAGGGGCATTATGATTCGAGGACTGGCCCATCCTGTATTGTTTGAAACCAAAATGGAGGAAGACTTGCAGGTTCGTCATCTGAATACTCCCTCTTTTCCATAACATTATAACAATTGATGATCAGTATGTGTTAAATTTCGGTTTGTGATCTGATTTCGTGGTCACTTCTTTAAAAGGATTTTTTTATCAATTCACTTTTAATTCGTGTACCAATAGACAACAATCATATTGCATTCACATCATTTGACATATAATGTCTAATTCTGGTTTCAGGAATCCACTATGACGGACTTGTTTCGTAACTTTGGAGCAGTCCCTGTATCGGGAAAAACTATGTTCAAGCTATTAAAAAGTGGTTATTCCACTTTGCTATATCCAGGAGGTGCGCGAGAGGCACTTCACCGTAAGGTATGACATTATGTCCAGGAAGTCGTCTGAAGATTTTAGATTCCTCATTCTTCAAGTTGGAAAGATGCGTTACGTGACACTTTTATTCTACGTTTTTTCAAGGAAGTACGAACTTGCTGACATTCTCTTTCATGTATGATTGCAGGGTGAGGCTCATCAGATCTTTTGGCCTGAGCGATCGGAGTTTGTTAGAATGGCGGCTCGATTCGGGTGTACCATCGTTCCGGTGTCGACTGTTGGAGAGGATGACTTAATTGATGTGAGTATTATTCCTAGCCTTCTGTAGAATTTCCTTTGTGATAGCGCATTTTTGTACATGATGAAAGAAAACGGCATCTGAGGATTATTTGACAGTGAATGAGGATAGAGAACCTCTTTAGCCATCTTTGAGTGGTTCATCATATTATATACTTGAAAGAATTGTTGTTGCTGTTAAACTTGAAGACAATATTGATGCGTGTCATTGTTTTCAACTGTTTTAATCTGTTTCTTATGAGTACTGAGACCAATCGTGTTACTGTGTAGATCATTTTGGATTTGAATGATTTGAGAAATATTCCAACTTTCGAAGAAAGATTTACATTGCCTACCACCAATATCAGGTAAAGATTCCTATTATAGAAATTAACAACTCGAATCTGAAATTTTCTACTTGCAATCGTATGTAATGCAGTGTGCTACTGGGACTATCGGAGGATAGGCTAAATGTGAATCACGTTCAGTGACCATCTTTCTTATCGAAGTTAGAGACAAGTCCTGACAGGAAAGAAAGATCTTTACTGCTCAGTATCGGGACTAAAGATCATTCAAAACCTCCATCTTAATTTTCAACACTAACCTCACATACGAACCTGGTTCTTCTGATAACAGGGGAGATCTCAACGGGGAAGTAGCGGATCAGCCTCTTCATTTTCCATTTGCAGCTCCGAAGCTTGCGCCTGGGAGACTCTACGTAAAGTTCGGCAAACCCATCATCACAGCAGGTATTGATTTTCTAACTCCGACTAGACCCTGTATTTCAGCATAACATCATATCCACTCATATATATATCTCCCTTGTCCAACTACAGAGCTTGGAAACACTAACATGAGAGCATCACATGATGTCCATATCTTCCCTTCATCTTGTCCCTGCGATTCCATAACTGTTCATGATCTCATGAAGTGTGCATGCTTGATCTCAGGGAGGGAGAAGGAGTTGCAACAGGACAGGGAACAGGCACAGGCTATCTACAAACAAGTCGAGGGCGATGTGAGGAGTGGCCTTGAGTACCTCCAGGTTCGTCTCTTCCATCGCCTCAACCTTCACATATCACTTCCATCGTCTTCAGAAGCACATCATTTCTGTAGACCTGCATTATTGGTCTCCTTCCTCTGGAATTCGTACAAAACATTCACAGATGAATATTCTTTCCTCATAACTGATGTAAGTTATTTGAATGCAGTGGAAGCGACAAGAGGATCCATACCGACAATTTGGACCCAGATTTTTGTATGAGCGAAGAGCAGGAGGAGATGCCCAAGCACCAACATTTGAACCATGAACTTAGTCTTCTGGGAGAAGAAAATTTAGGACTTACAGTGATATGTTTTTCTTATTATTTTCATTTATGTCCAATCATTACATTGGGCGCAGTAAAAAATCTAGTCTAGCACATGTGAAATGTAAAGTATTTAGTAGAGCTTTGAGCATGTGATAGGAAATTATGCTTAAAAACTTGTACAAGAATTACACAGTATTTGGCATTTTGTTTTAGTGTACTATTTTAGTGGCATCTTTACACTTATTTGGAAAATGAAGCAACTGTGATATATTTTTATGAAGTATGATGAAAGTACATTCAGCTTCATTTTATTTTAAACAACGGTATTACGTATATTTGTATGAAATTATTTGTGGTGAATGAACTGATATTTTTCAAATATGTATTTATTTAACGTGAGAATATTTCCGTCGATGCAAAACTTGGAGAGGGTCTTAACCAAAAACAATATTGAAGAAAAAGCATCATAGTCGTCGTGGTGACCATTGTTGTCATGTCCTTTGGTATTATTGGTCCTATATGGTCGTGAAAAGGAAGAAGAGATTGAAATTGGAATTGGAAACTTGAAAAGTTGTTTGGAAGGTTATATAGATTATATAAATTGCTACTCACAAAGTTATTGCAAAAGTTATTTCAAACAATATTTAAAAATCAATTGACATATTTTAAAAACAAAAGCAAAGCTCGACTTCATTCATTTTTTGTGTCAGTTTTGTTTTATTTCATTTTTACATGAACACCTTTCTTTTTTAATATTCAAATTATAAAATTGTGATTTTCGTCGACGGTTGTGCGTAGCATTGCGTAGCCCTAGTTATTAAACTCTCTAAAAGATAAAGTAGATTCTTTTGTACTAAAGTTACAATAATATCAATTGATGACTTATTAAACATCAAATGGTAAAGTTATCAATTATGTAAAAAAAAATTGAAAACTTATAAGTAATTATTCTTAAATGCTTTATCATATATAATATTAATAGAAGAGATAGAACCATCTTTGTTAATGACCATTTAGATTCCATAATCAATCCCAATATTTAGTTCTATTCTATCGGTAAAATTTATGTATTTCAAATTCAAATTCAAATGGTATTTCAAAAACATCATCAAATATAATACAGTTTTAAAATTATCCGGCATATCGAAATGTTGGATTTCCTGGCAATGGCTCATCAGCTTTATTCCATACAAGACGCCATATATTACCCGATTTTGTTGATTCAACAATTTTAAAACCACTAAATCTAAAAGGTATAAATGTCAAAACGTCACTTAATATAGTGTTTACATCTCTAGCTAATGGCAATGTGCTTGAGCTAACTGTTTTATTTGAATTAGATGCACGAAGAGTTTTTGTACTTATACCAACCCAAGTCTTTGTATGATTTTCAAGCTCAGTTGGTGTGGGATGGCGACAATTTTTGTGCAACCAAAAGGCCCATTTTTTCGCATTAGGCCATGGTTGTGATTGACTACTTCCCCGTGCATGTAATGTACCATCAATCCAACTATAAATACGTTTAATTTCATCTTGTGTAAATAAACCTTCTCCCCAATCCTCAACATTTTGAGGCACATCTTTGATGTTTGATGTAGTAAATGCCTCACCTTTACCTTTGACTTCATTTGCCTACTCACAAATAATTGATAGACAATAATTTAGTGTATATTTTTTAATACATTTATATTAAAAAGATATTTTGATTAAATTTATTCAACTATTTATATATATACACACATGTATATACTATACATACATGCATTTTAGATGTGGTACCTTTTTAATTGTAGGCAATTTTTCAGTGGAATCCAACTCTTGTATTTCTTTGGATGTTTTTATTCGGTAAATGGCAGTCAATTTATAGCATTTCCTTCCTCTCCTATCTTTTGTATCTCCATCATCAATAGTAGATTTTTCATTTGAAGTACTTGCTTGACTTGGATTCATTGCTGAATCGTATTGATTCAAATGTGGAGTATTTCCTAGTAATTGATCACTTTTCCGACTTTTTGGTGAATTTATTGGTGGATGAGGCGGAGGAGATAGACATGAAACACTTGCGCATTTAGGCAATTGTAAAAAGGAACAACTGTTTCTTGACCTTTCACCAGATAGTCTGGTTTCTTCCAATAATTTGTCAATGTCTTTTACTCCCATTAAGACACATTGTTCATTGTCTTTTACTGGAAGAGGAATCCTCACAGAAAGAGGTAAACCATCATTTTGTAATGCTCGAGCAACTCTACATTCTGAAACACAATGTTCTCTAGGATTTTTTGAATATACTATAGTGTCAACTTTAGGATCAGTTTTATTTTCTAAACCTTTTCTAGTTTCTTCTTTAGGTTCTTTTAAATTATCTGTAGAAGCTGAGGATTCGCCTTTAGATTCTTTTGGACTTTCTATAGAAGCTAAAACTTCACTTTTAAAATCTTTCCGCCCTTCCGTAGATGTAGAAATTCCATTTTTACTATCATTTTCAACGGCTGCTTTTGAGACCGCAGATTCTTGTATAGTGTCTATTTCATCATCAGAATCAGGTAGTGCTTCAATGCGAGAAAATTTAGATGCAACTAAATGATTGTATCTTTCTTCATTTTGAAGTTCTACAAGTTTTGCTTTTGCCATTAAAATTCCTTTTTTCAAATATATAGCCTTGCGTTTAGTGAGTCGAAGTTCTTCATTATCATTTTTTAAATGTTCTATTTGTTCTTTTTCATTAGATGTTAATGTTTGATTATTACGTAGAGCTGTTTCTAATCTCTCTAATCTTTGTGTTTCTAAAATATTGTGGGTTTCCATTTCATTCAACACTGTCACATAACGTGGAATGCTTCGTTGCATCACATCAATAGAGATTCTGGCAATAAAAGCTCGGCAATTTTTTGATCCACATAAACAAATCTCGGCATATTTTGCATCATCCGTGTACTCCCAACTAAAAAAATAAAAATAAAATATTGAATGATTAAATGATAATCAAATTACATGGTTCCAAAAGTTTCAAAAAATTAATAGAAAAATCATAATAATTTATTTTTTAAAACTATGAAGATATCACAATATAAATATAAAAATTATAAAATAGAATATTTTAACTAATTTAGAAGGTCTATTAGTACAACTTACTTATAATCAAAAGTAAGAATATCTCCTTTGAAACAATATTTGATTGTTTTACCAACAATATAGAGTTTTCCATTTTGCCATCTACATTATGAATTTTTTAATCTTAGGTTATATGAATTAATTTAATTGGATTATACCAAAAACAAAATTATAAATATTATAAATCAATAAATAACTAATTTCAAGTATTCACACATATATTCAAATATATTAAAGTTATCTAATTAAAATTGTAGTGTTATATCTAGCACCAAAAAATATTTAATAAGGTTTGAATTCTAAAATCAATTTAGTAATGTCATAATTTTATAAGTATTGGTTATTATACAAGTCGAATTTGATTTTCAATGTATAAATTGAATATCATTCGATTGTAGTTACATGTACAGTCAATCACCACTTCCCAACTTCGACATATGTTGAAAATAGTATTCATGAATGACAGAGCCAATGCTAACATTTCATATACTTCAGTATTTGGATCGCAGCTGTGGTTTATAAATCCTGCAATTTCTTTATAAGTATCAATAACAAAAGTAGGTATACCAGATATGCCTATTCCATTTGCTTCTTCTCCCGGCCACCTTCCTGTTATTGCGTATAAATCTGGTTGTTTACCTTTTACAAGTTTTTGATGTTCTTTTAATGAAGTCATTTTCCCAGTGAACACATATGCCAACCGTCCCGAATCAATATCTTCTTCAGTGTAAAGTTCATCTCCAGCAATACCAAGACGAAGATCAACTTCTGGTAAATGAAGAAATGTATTAGGGATGCACATTCCTTCACATGCACAATCAATACCACATGTTTTTCTAAAATGATCGCATGAACAACCATATTGGCATTGAAGTATGCCATCTATTGTAGGAACTTCACAAGAACATTTGTGACTTCGCATAAATTCATTAACATTATTTGGAGTTGCATTATATTGCTTTTCACAAGGAAGTTGTTCATCAAAACTTGCTTCTATATGTTGAATTTGTTTTAATATTTCATTACGCTTTGCAATCTTTTCAGCATCTGCCCTAAAGTTGAAATATTTCATAAGCTTCATGGATATAGCACAATGCTAATCAATTTAAATTTCCGATTTATCAAATTTTATTCAAGTTTTTTTAAATTAAATAATAAAATGTACATTAATAATGTTCCATATAAAATGAAATTCAAATAAGAAATATCAATTATTGTATTTATGGTTATAATTAATAACTATGTTATTAAATTAATTTATTTTTACTTTTAATTTGTTTTACATGGAGTTTTTTTCTCTAAAATCATATTAGATATAAAATGTGGCTTTTCAAAAAAAAAATGTATCAAAAATGTAAATTTATTATCATAAATTGTAGTTTATCATAAGTTCAAGGATCAAATTCATATCTTTTAATTATATCATGCATAGTTTGTAATATAAAGATTGATTTATTTTATTGATCAATTTAATTTAGTTTATGAAACTAGTTTATGCGGTGGCCAATTGGCCACCGCAAATCATTGGTGCCTCCACTGCCAATGATATAATTATTTTTAGAAGCTATTATATGTTCATGTAGTTAAAATTTTGACATTTTTTCTCTATCATAAAGTAGTTACAACTTTCAAGTAATTTACAAAAAATATGAAAAATTAGCTTTATATTTATATTTTTTACATGAAAAAATTTAATTAGAAAAATTCCTATGGAATTTAATGAAAATTATGAATGTATATCAAAACGTATTTTATATGGATATACAAAAAGAATATATCATAAAAAAATTGGTGTCTATTTGTCCATATGTTTGTCATCAATCAAAAGCCAATTCCATAAGTAAACTTTTTTGAGATCTAATTTATGTGCCTTTTTAAAACATGCAATATTTCTTACTACTTGAAGGATTATTTATATATTGTTTGGAATTCTTCAACTAATTTTGATTTATCTCTTAACACGATCCTTTCATTACATGCTTTTACTTTCCATTACACAATAAAGATAGAACCACCAATCCTTGTAAAGGGCCGACGTGAATAGAGTGTTCGTTCGTAGTGCCGATGACCCGGTGCCCTTAGGACGTGGGGACATTGAGACAAAACTACTCTACTCTGTTGAGAATGGACACTATATTAACGAATAGAAAAAAAAGAAAAATAAAGAGTGGTGGAGAGTGGGGGTGTGGGGGTGTGGGTGGTGTAAGAGTGGGGGAGGGGGATGGGTATAGATGTATGTATGTGGAATGGAAGTTGTGAATGTGTGTGTGTATATATATATATATATATATATTATTGGAGTATGTGGAGAGTATGTATGTAGGGGCATGGCGAAGTATATGGATGGGGGAGCTGTTTGGAAGGGATGTCAAAGTGTCGAAGTGTAGGGATGGCGTACTAGTTGTAATGATGGAATGAAAGCGAAGGGTGGTAAATGCTGGAGGGCAAGGACGTTTGGTATAGGGGAAGCTGATTATGGTTGAAGTGGAAGGAGTTAAGCGGGACAAGGTAGGGAGATAGTATGGTATATATAGGTCCGTTTTAATGGCAAGATTGGGAGAATTTGGCCCCCAGTGCATGAGCTTCAGAATCCGTAGGGAGTGTGGGGGCTGGGAGGTTGTGAGGAAGACCAGGAGGATTTGTGATGATGTATTTGTGAGTTATGGAGTTGGGGGGTAGGTGCTGGATTTGATCGTGGAGGCTGTCAAGCTGGGGAAGTGTGGGGTGTGGATGGTATAAGATGAAGGGGAGGAATGGGAGTGTATTGTGATATATTGATGCAGGAAGAGTGTTAGAGGAAGGTATGGCGCAGAAAATGATGCAAGTGAAGGAATTGGTCGGGAAATGTGCCGGAGGTGAAAGGAGTGATGTTGGGGTGGTTGTCTACCGAATTTTGGCACCAGGTGGATCGGAATGGTGTTTATCCAGAGATGCCAGAGTTGGGAAGGTTTTTGGCAAGTGCGGAAAAATCGTATTGGTTGAAGGGATGTAGCGCAAAGGTTCTGAAGTTGGGACATGCAGCCGGATTGTCGTTTCGAGATTGTGCTCAATGGATAAAGATGGAATTCAGGCTTGCGGGGTGTTGTGCCGCGTTGCCAATCGATATTGAGGATGAGTCGGAAGAGGTGTTGGCTAGGACGGAGAGGCAGGTGGGGAGTGAATCCGGGAAATCTCATGTGCGAATTGTGTTTGAGTGTGCGGCCGAAATGAGCGAGACCTCATCTCAAGAAACGAAGTCTTCATCGGAGTATTTGGCGTTTTTGCGTCGCAATATGCCTCCTTGGTGAGGGGCCGGGTGTAGGTGCGGTATGGGGGAAGTCAGAATGGGGATTGGTGTGCACCGGTGTGTTCTGTGGAGTAAGAGGTGTATGGAGTGGGGTGATGGTGCACGGATGTCTTTGGAGTTCAGAGGAAGACAAGGGGTAGGTTTTGGGAGTTTGTGTTTGAAAATGGGGGTGGTGAGTGTTGTTTTGTGTGGGTGCAGAGTTGAAACAGATTCAGGCTATGTAGTGGATGGGTCGGAGTTGGGTTTGGTGGTAACACTCACGGGGCTTTTTGTGGGGAGTGTGACTAGAGGACCGAAAAATGGCAGCGGGGAGATAGTATTTGGAAACATGGGAGGCATGGCTGGGGGCAAGGATTTGGTTTTTGGGGATATGGGATCGGAGAGGCAAGGGAGTAGGGGTCGGGTGTCGGTGGCGGCAAGGGGCAAAGTGGTGGGTGGATCCTGGGGATGGGGTGGGGTGGGAATGATGGGGGGAAAGTCTGTGCGAGGGTGATGATGCAAGGGGAGGATTAGACATGCAACGGTGAGGGGTTGAGTGGCGCTTAAGTGGATGTTTAGGAGGCTAAGGGGTTATGTAGAGATGGTGATAGTCTGGGAGGAGGAGTTACACAATAAACATTATAAATGCATCCAAAATCTTTTTTGTAACATCTTAAAAATCTTGAAATGAAAAATACTATTTAAAAAATCATATATGTTAAAAAGGAAAATTTTGAATCCAAAACAAATAGTCAATGCAAAAATGTTTTGGCACATCATAGAGTTTTTATTTATTTATGTATGTATTATCACAAATGTACATTTTAATATGAATCTATGTATTTTTTATTCATAAAATTTTAATTTCAAATAAAATTGAATATAGATTTCTATTGTTTATTGTAATATGAATTTCTTGAAGTATATAATTTTTTTGACAGTATAAAATGCTTCAATGGAATGGATGTAATGGCTTATACAAATGAATATACATTGACGCTATAGATACTAATAATTTCTTATGGCAGATACCAAATCATAATCTATAAATTTTTAATAGCATATCAAATTTTTTTTCATTAGGTAAATACTTATAAAGAGTCAAATTCTTAATTTTATTTTGAAATAAAATTTAAATTATTTATTTAGTTTTTGAATTATCAAGATTTAAAAGAAATTAAGATTGAATTTTGTGACATAAAGAAACCTGCAAGTATTAAAAAGGCACGTGAGTTAGGTTTCATGTAGAGTTGGCTCTTGAAAAACGTGGTTTTTTAAAAATAATATAACAGAATAAAAATAAAAAATTACTGGGAAAAAAATTAAAATTAATATATCTTTATTTATTTATATAAATATACTAAAATATTATAATACATGTTTTCCTTCAACCAATATTTTTTGCTTCTTGAAATAATTTTAAAGAGAAGGAACGCAAGAAGAATATCAATTGACATTATTTATAAAAATGGTTTAGGATCACACGTTTCACCATGATGAGATGGTCTAGAAATCAACCATAAAGCCATTGTTCAAATGAGTTCTTTTGCATTATACCTCATGCATAACCTTTCCTACTACACATTATGCAAGATGAACAAAAATCATCCAACAATTTCAATCCCAAGTAGTCCTATACATCATCTATAAACAAATAACTGCTTCTTAAATTTTAAAAAAGAAAAAAGAAAAAAAGTGATAGTGAGTAAAAATAAGTACTAGAAATTCAGACATTATTCTTTCATAAAAATAAATACATGTCTCAAATCAATGATAATTTCCACCGTTTACATGAACTTTTGATACATATGATATGTGTATATGGAAGGTTAATAACAAGTGTAGAAACCTAGATTCATGAAAAGATACATTAAGGTTGTTTCCAAACAATTTGAATTTTCCATGTCGTTATTCATTTGTCTTTACGTTTTAAAACTTGTGTACATGTGTTTTCAGTAAATTGGATCAAATTTTGGAAATTTCAGAACGCTTGTATCAACTCCAATAGTGATGGTCCATCATTGTATTTTTGAAGGCTCCATTTAATTGCTTTAGATGATGACTATAAACACATGGCATCTATTTTTCATAAAATTTACTTCAAAATAGATTAATGTGGATATGCTATTAAAATATCAATTTTTCATTTGAACACACAACGACCTTTGGATACTTGAAGTTGTAATGTCAAGTGTAGCCAATACAATTATACCAGGCCCATGTAGATACAATGAACACAAGAAATGCTCATAAACCTGATTGTACATATTGTATTGTATTTTATATAGATAAATTTTGATTTCAATAAAATATAAATTCTATTGTATGATTGTTAGTATCTTAAAATGCATCTCGCATTTGATTTTTGATAATATATGTACGGTTCAAAACATTAAACAGATAAAAAAATAACATGCATCTAAAAATATCCATTCATTTTATTTTGATCTAAAATATATCAAATTTGTTTATATTTTTATTTTATCAATAATTTATGAAATCTAAAATGCCATTGAAAGTAGGAAATTCATTCTCTAACTTCTTTTTTTCAATAAGTGAAAAATCACACCAAATTCTTTTTAGAATTCGTGTCTTATCATGTATTGATAAAGAAGGAATTAAAAATAGAACCAATATTAAAGGAATTTTAAAGTTCTTTAACATTTGAGTTAAATAATTGCGACTAATATTTCAATGAACTAAAAAACATTTAAAACATGTTTGAAAATCCTAAATAAATTTGAGTTGTAAGGTTTAGATATTTTTTAAATTACATAAATTAATGTCTAGTTTTCAAAATTGGTAGACACTACAGTTTCATGTTAAAGATTTTTTCCATCTATGTCTTTGTTTGTTTGAAATGCACACAACATCATTTTCTATGAAGACTTAAAGAAGATGTTTTTGAAGCCAAACAATGATTTTTATCAAATGATGTTTTTAAAAAAATAAAAATTTAAAGTGCCAAAATAATTTACATAGATTCACAACCTTATGTACTAAAATTTAACAATTGAAGGACAATGATAAGTAGTCCCTAAGAATTAATCTCAAACCTCATTTAAGATTTGTAGAAGAGAGTTGGGCATGTAATAAAGAATGTGGATCGTATAGGAAGATCCCATCTTAGTAAGGGCTCACTGCGTGGACTTTCCCAGCGCAACCCCATGCCTATCTAAAAAAATATGTGCATGGGTTTTCTACCTACATAAGTTTTTCTGTGTGGGAGAATTCCATTAGAAAACGCGGGAGGTCTTTGTTGAAGGGGATTCCACAACGGGAACACTAGTGAAAAAATGGTATGGTGCGACCAGCAAGTATACCACTAAGCTGGTGTAAATTGCCTGTCCACCACCTCGCTGGATGCCCCATACCATTTTTCCACTAGTGGAGGTTTGCTGCTCATAAGGGAGCACATCTTCAAACGGAGTTACGTATTTAGTCCTGGATGTATGACCGTGGATGTATGATCGTGGATGTATGACCAATTACGAAAGGAAATAATGGAAAACTCAAAAAAAAAGTTAAATGATGGACACTTAAACCTGGACACCCCCGTTTGACAGGGTGAACCACGCTCCTTCAATTCAAAGCATCACGGCATCAATTCATTCACAAGACAAGTCTCGCTCAAACTGAGAGCCTTTGCATCCCGCACTCCAGACGAACGTTCACAAGAGCGCGAACATTCATTCATCCGCAACGGAACTTGTACCCAAATCCGTCACCACAAGACACTATCCACGCCAGTTAAAGAATTCCAATTCAAAGGTCTACAAAGAATGTCAGTAACGGTTCATGGCATCCCCCCTCAAACCGGATTAGAGAAGCCATGAAGAAAGATGAACGCTCACGAGAACGAAAACGTTCATCCACAAAGACGCAACTCTTAAACCGCCACCTCACCCATATCCATTATCATCTACGTCATTCTAACTGAGCCGCGAAGGGAATGTTCAACTTGGGTAGATGATGTTGGTTTTGGGCGCAGTGGTGGATTAAGGTCGTCGTCTTCATTCTCATGGGAAGCGGATGAGAGAAGTGTTGAGAAGAAGAAGCGGGAGACAGAGTCTTTGTTTCCCGCCAGACCCTAAGCGAGCTCCCCCTCTCGCACGGTCCTCCTCGCGTTTTCATCACGGTTCCGCGCACGGTTTCACGTCGGCGACCTCGAGGCTGCATTTCTCGCGTCCTCAGCTTTCCATCGACCTCTCCGGCGGGCTTTTCCGAGTTGAATTCCGTTTTCTGCAGCGAAATTCTCAAGCTCCCGGTGTTGTTGCGCATTGGTGGAGTGTTCAGTGGAGCGATTGCGTTTTATTTTTGTCGAGGGGGAGGACGTTCTAGTATCTGAGGACGTGGAGAGGTTGTTTAGGTGATCCGAGGCATGGGCGGAGCTGTGGAGAGTGCTCAGGTTGAAACCCTATAGCTGCCCGTACAGTGTGGAGGACAGGGCGTTCTGGTGCTGAGGATTGGAATGCGATGAATGGTGAGGCGACGTGCGAGTGGCGGCTGTGGTGATGTGGTAGTCGGAAGGTTTCGGGAAATATTTTGGAGAGGTTTTTGAGGCCTTCAGCTCTGGCACGATGTATATTAAGCAGGTGCGGCGTCCTTCAATCTTGCTTTCGCTTTTTAGAATCGGCAAGCTGGAATTTCATGGTAGTGATTAGTGAGCAGTCGGAAAGAATTGTGTTAGAATTTTTTCGAGGGGCTGGTGAAGAGGGGAGTTAATGTTAGGGTCTGTCTCTGCTCGTCCTGTCGTGGAGGGTTTGGTACATTCCTGCTAGAGTGGAGTGATGGTGTTGATTAGCGTGCTTTTTTTCGTTTAATGATTTTTTTGCGTTGGCTGCATTTATCCTGCCATTCTTTTCTTCACCTTGCATAGCTGGGAGCCCGTGACTGCAAGTGTCGGAATAGAGTCTGAGAACCTATCAAGAGAGACTCTATTACGTTGCTGCATTCCATTTGATTTAGTTTTCTACTCTTGGAGGTCTTCTTGAAAGGTTTAGTTGCCTGCGAGAACGAATGAGCCATTGATCGTCATGCAGTCATGGACTCAGTGATTCTAGTCTCGCCTACTTGAATGTCGTGAACTACCGGGAGAGTCCGTGTTAGCTCTAGTCGCACCAAGTTTTCTTGATCGCAGACATGCAGTGTGATCCCAGGGTATAAGAGGGCTGGTTTTGGGCGAGTTCAATATCTGAGATTTATTGCCTTCTTGCATGTAGAGTCTCACGAGTCCTGTAGTAGGGACCGTGATGCTTCAACTCAAATTGTTATGCTCAGTCTCGTACTACTCCTCTCAGCTCAAAATTTCTAGGTCATTCTATATTCTTATTGGAAAATAGAGGATAAATTATGGTTGAGTGGGAAGAAGCCTTGGTGGTTTTTTGCTCCTGCGAGGTAGCTTAATATTATGAGCGAGGGATCCTCAATATCGTCTTGTAACCCTCTTGTCTAGATAACGGGAGGACGCAGTTTGTGCGCTTGAATGAGGATCTATGCTGGGCAGACTGTCCGAATACTCTCATTGTAAAGTTGAACTTGCTGGGAATTCTGCTAAGAAATATGCTTGATCTGTGGTTACCCTCGGGAAATTAAAGAGGCAGAGAATACAATTATTGTAGCTGGTTATGCTGCTTTTAGCATGCCGAATCGCACACGGAAGCCGTTGTGCTGTTGCAAGGATGTGAGGTTTCTTACATGTGATATTCTCCCTTCAGGTAATCATCGAGGGCTTCAAGAGCTACAAGGAGCAAGTCGCCACTGAGCCATTTAGCTCCAAGCACAACTGTGTTGGTGAGTCTTAAAATATCTTCCTGTGGCGTCTATTGGTCCAACAATTTTGTTGGAGATTGGTGAGGCTTTTGTAGATCGTAGAATTTCTTAGTCAGGCTCTTATGGAAGTTTCTTGTACTTCTCAAATTCTTAGTATTGTTGGTTTTCTGACTATTGCTTATCACTGTATTTGTGCTCGTACCCAGTTGGTGCAAATGGCTCGGGGAAGACCAACTTCTTTCACGGTACTAATACTTCCCTCAATCTTACAGTTGTGTTCAATGTAGTTTCTTTGAATTGTGGGCAATTTCGTAGTCCTCTTCAACATTCTTGAAATAAGCTCCTTCTTGACGAAGTAGAATCTCAAAGGTGTGGCTTATGTTAGAAAGTCCTTCGCATGTCTACCTAAGTTTCAGTTGGGTTTAACCAATTTACCACTGAATCTATTTTTATGGCCTGACAACATCTTTTGCTATGATTTTGAAATGGATTTTCAGCTATCAGATTTGTTCTTAGCGATTTGTTTCACAATCTCCGGGCTGAGGACAGGCAGGCATTGCTTCATGTTCGTATTCTGCTTCATCCTTCTGATATTTTTCTGCTTTGTCATCTTGCTTTCAATGCCTGGCGATTTTACTTATTTTAATGATGTGCCTATTACTTCTAACCTGGCTGTGCTTTCTAGGGGATTTGATTTTTTGTTATTGGAGGCTGATCCTTTTTAAGGGCATTCTTGAATACGATCCTCTGAATTCTGAGTTTAATGGTGTTCCCGAAAGATATTAGATTCTTTCTGATTTGAAGTAGAAATTGTGTAATGTACAATTTCGGGCCTAGAGTATATTTCATGAAAACACCTGCGTTGATTCTCTCGAGTTGCCACTCATTTTTTTACCCCTGTATCCCAGGAAGGTGCAGGGCATCAAGTGATGTCTGCCTTTGTTGAGATCGTGTTCGACAACAGCGATAACCGTATACCTGTACATAACCTTTCCATTCTTGCACAGCCTGGCATTTTTCACTTCTTGATAACATTTTTCTGTTTCTTTTGTAGAATAGAGAGTCTATCAGGGATGCACGTACTTATGAACTTATTAGAAGCATACTATTAGATTCCGGATGGATACTAGATCCAGTATTAAGCTATACCTATATCGGAATTTCAGATTGAATGGAATAAATTTTTCAGTTATACAAGAATTTGCACATGTGTTCCTGGATGCTAAATCCTTGGATTGCGATTTTTCTACTAGGTTGATCGAGAGGAAGTGCGTTTGCGACGGACCATCGGTGTAAAGAAGGATGAGTACTTTCTTGACAAGAAGCATATCACGTATGGTTTCCATTAGTCTCAGTGTCCTTTAGTTTTTAAGTTTTTAAACTTGAACTCTCTATGATATTTTGGGGGTCTACTAAGATCTGATACTTGTTCATTTTAAGGCATTGACGTAATTAAGCCTCTTCCAACCTCCAGGAAGACGGAAGTTATGAATCTGCTAGAGAGTGCTGGATTCTCTCGGTCCAATCCGTACTATGTCGTGCAGCAAGGAAAGGTACAGTCTGATTACTCACATATTCTTTATGTACTTTTTAGTGAACGTAGGCCACTGGGTCTAGGTATGACATGCACTTTATTTCGTTTAGTTGTTTTAGAAAAATCTCGCAAATGTGTTACATTAATATGTTGAAATGGAATGACATGTGCACCTTTGTTTCTTTAGAGCTTAAAGCCACACTCGTGTCAGCCGTTGAAATCTGTCGATAAGCAACCAGAAAAGAAAACGCTGCTAATGGGTATAAGCCGGCTAGATATGTTTGGGGTCTTAATGAGAATTCTGAAGTTGAAATTGTAAGCAAGGAAAATCAAGGTGTTGGGCGTACATTTCTAGCTATTGTAAGGCAGTTGGTATTGTAGTGGAACTGTCCTTGAATCGTTTGGTAACTTTATTCATAGATTTAGAGCTTTTCAGTCTCCTTTTACCGCTATGATCTAATTCGTGGTGTTTATGGTTTGCAGATTGCCTCTTTGACATTGATGAAGGATCATGAGCGTCTTGATCTGCTCAAGGAGATTGGAGGTACTCGTGTATACGAAGAGCGCAGGAAGGAGAGCTTGAAGATCATGGTGGATACAGGCAAGGAACAATTTGTCGATTTGATGTGATGAGTCTTGTTTTTTAGATGATCATTTCTGGAGTATCTGCGCTATTTCATCCCATATATTTTGTCTCATGACAGGCTGAATTTTAATATGCGCTTTTGACTCCTCAAAGTCTTGGCCCATCAAAGCTGACACTCTCAATGTGCAACTCTACAGAAAATAGAAGAAAGCAAATTATTGAGGTGGTCCAGTACATTGAGGAGAGGCTGAAAGAGCTTGATGAGGAGAAGGAAGAGCTCAAAAAGTATCAGCAGCTGGACAAGCAACGGAGATCTTTACAGTACACTATCTTCGAAAAAGAACTTCTCGACACTAGGCAAAAACTTGAGGAGGTTTGTCCATGCCGTCTTTCGATCCATATGTGTGCTATAAGCCCTCGCCTAGTCTGTTGCTGGGAGTTCGCCGCACGTGGAGTGTTCATATGTCCTCAGGACAGTTTCTTCTTGCTTGCGAAGTTTCGATTTTATATTTAGAATGAATTGTGTCATGTATGGACGGTATGTTCTTGTGGCTACCTTTGAATCTAGGTTACAACTTTGGTGATCACGTACAGATTGAGGAGTCTCGAGCAAGAGTTTCTGAGAAGTCGACTGAAATGCACAACACTGTGGTTGAGGCTCATGAAAAGTCTAAGAATTTGGAGAAGGAGCTGAAAGCTTTGAATAAAGAGCTGCAGTCTTTGTTGAAAGAGAAAGAAGCTGCAGAGCGGCAGAAAACAGAGGCTTTGAGTTTTTATGCAAAGAAGGAACTGGATGTGAGAGATGTTGAAGATAGAATGCGAGCAGAAGGACGAACACAGGTGATTCCAAACACTTCTAATACGCCACAACTAATGATCAGTGAATCTCCATTGTTTCAATTTGACTTCGCATGAATCATCACTTAACATGCTGTGGATTGAGGTGCCTGTAACTATCAATTCCATTTGTTATGACCATAGACGTTCTCATTATGTTATTTATCACAGTTAAGGTGTATACTGTGGTTTTCAGGTGGAAGTTCAAAGAGAGCTAAAAGCCATTGAGAAGGAAGTTGAACGATCTAGAAAAGATCTTGAGCAAGTTAGCCCCATCTATGATCAACTCATGTCTCAAGAAGAGACCATATTGAAAGGGTATGTTTGAATGGTTTTATCTTTCACATGTTCCTGAACTTCATATAAATTAGTGCGTCTTTGCGTACATGAGGTGTTTTCATGGTCCAGTTTAGGTACGTGCTCTAGTTTGTCTTACCGTAGACTAGACGCGATTCTAAGGAGCAGACGATTATGCATCGACTACGCTGACAGTGGAATCTTCTTGATGTTATTATATATGCTGTATTTCTGATTGTTGACCCAAGGTGTGGGTTGGCACGTATAGAATAGCAGATCGTGAAAGACAACTCAGTATCCTCTATCAAAAGCAAGGGAGGACGACCCAGTTTCAGAACAAGCAAGCTCGGGACAGTTGGCTACAGAAAGAGATTGATGATTATGAGCGGATCATGGCAGAAGTCGTAGAACAGGTAAGAAATTCTTGTGGTTTCTCATGATTGTTATTGAATCAAAATTATTACCTTAGGTAAATTTGTACATTATTGAAGTAGAACCAATTCTACCATCATTAAGCTATTTTGATCAAGTACGTGCTAGTTTTATCTATTAACTTTCTCTGCGTAATATATCTTTTTTGTTGTGTACTGTTCGCAAATCCCAGGGAAATACATGTAGTAGCTGTTTGTACTAGAATCAGACTAATGTTGTCGTTCCCATATAACAAATCTTTGGGGGAAGGCAATTTATTACCTCTAGGCCGCACGGGCTGTTGTGGGACGTTATACTGTCATGAATGACGATTTGATTCCACACAACTCCCTTTTTTGAACTTGCTACCTCGTATATGATCATCCTCTTAAGATTGAAAACTGTGAATTTGCAGATTGCCAAGTTAGAGTTAGAAACCAAGAACCTTAATGAGCACTATGCTCAGCAGAAGCGCAACATTGAAGCTCGCGAAGCTGAGATGCATGAACAGGAGGCAATAGCTGAGAAATGTCGTCGGGACTTCGAGACCATTAAGATCGAGAGGGGTGAATTGCAAGACAACCGGAAGTAAGTTTGGTTATTGATTAACTGATTCAAAAAGTAGATTATGTTTTGAACTTGGAATTTCATTGAAATGTTTTTGATCAACTGAACGAATGCATCTGCAGAGTGCTATGGAAAAAAGAAGGTGAGCTTAACCGTGAGGTTGAGAAGCTAAAGGCAGATATAATCAAAGCGGAAAAGAGTATGGATCTTGCTGCTCCAGGGGTGAGATGATGCTCTTATACTTTAAGTCGCTATGTCCTCTTGTTGGTCTACTTTTCACTCCCTTTCTGTTTTAATTATTTTTCTGTGTTAAAGGAGCTACCACCTTAGTCATTGATTGTAAAGCAGCGTATGTGGTGACTACGTTCTCTGTTCACTTTATGCAAGATTGCACGTGCGAATCGAGTAAAGAGCTAATGCGTAGTTACGATCTTTGTACATGCATTGCTAGTTGAGTTGTAAAATCATCGTGGCGAATCAGTTGCTTGATTCATGACACATTGGTTTGTAACTCGATTTCTTTGGATTTGTATGAGCAGGACATTCGTCGGGGTCTTCAATCAATACGTAGAATAATTAAAGACCATAACATCACAGGAGTTCATGGTCCTCTGGCTGAACTCTTGGAATGCGAGGAGAAATTTTTCACCGCTCTCGAGGTCACAGCAGGCAACAGGTATAGTGGAAGGACATGTCTCATTTTCTGTGACTTGACAGTACTCTTGTAAGGGAGGGTTTGGAACAATTTGAATGATGTTGAAGAGATTTAATTGGGTTCTAAAATATTGTTCTGGGTTGGTTGCAGTTTGTTCCATGTGGTTGTTGACAATGACGAAATCTCCACAAGGATCATTCGTTATCTTACTTCTGAGAAGGGTGGAAGGGTGACCTTCATTCCTTTGAACCAAATCAGACCTTCAAGAGTGGATTACCCCACCGGTCCTGATGTTGTTCCTCTTTTAAGGAAGCTTAAGTATGACACTCGGTTTGGCCCTGCTTTTGCCCAGGTCAGTAAATAAAAGGATCCTCTTTGAGTATGCCATTACGCCACAGCCATTGGATTCTGACTACCCATCTGCGACACGATCTCAGTATATGTTTTTCGCATTTGCTCAGATATGTCGTTGTTCACGTTTCCCTTGATTCTGTTTCTCGTCATGATGTTTCTATTTAGGATGTTCCAATGTGAAATACATGATCGTCGTCGCTGTTTGTTGAACATTTTGCAGGTCTTTGGAGGGACAGTAATATGCCGGGATCTTGAGGTTGCAACGACCATTTCACGGTCATCCGAAGTTGACTGTATAACATTAGATGGTAAGTTGTTCTTCTGTCCGCCCTCGGCTCAATTTACAATAGGTTTCAATTGCTTCTTGGTCTTGGATCGTTGTGCTCTTTGGCGGCGCTTACTCTCTTTCACCTTGAAGTCTTTTACCCGTTAATAATGATTGTATGAATTTTGCAATCCGACTACAGGTGATCAAGTGAGCAAAAAAGGGGGTATGACTGGTGGTTTCTATGACTACAAAAGGTCAAAGCTGAAGCTCCTAAGTGTGATTCGTGAAAACAACAAACTTGTCAATGCCAAGCAACAGGAACTCACCACAGTGAAAGCTGAATTGCAAAATATCCTTCAAACTCTCTTTTCTTCTGGTTCCTTTTTTGCATGAATGTTTTCTAGTGTATGCGTTGTTTCTTGCTTTGGCTGACGTCCTATAACCCCGGAGTCTATTTAAATCATGTATATTTATTGCTGGAAGCTAGGTTTGTTGAATGACTTAGCGCTGGTTAGTTTACTCTAGATCCGAATTCTGGTTCCAGTTTGTAAGGTGTTCGTGATTGACCTTGACTCTTCTTACATATAGACATCAAGGTTAATGCTATTGTAAGTGAACAAGAGAAGATGAATGCTACTCTAAGCTATCACAAGTCACAAGCAGATCAGTTGAGAACTGATATAGCTGCTCTCAAGAAGCAAGAGAGTTCCACAAGACAAGCTTTGGAGGCGAAGGTATTGATTCTACCAGTATCTTCCTAATTTGTGCTACGTGTTTGTTCATGTGTAGGTTTACTGTACTTGATTTGTTAGGTTCGTTTGTAGGCGTCGTAGACTCAATCTAACACTTCATTAATGTAGTCTTTATATTTCAATGTTTCATTGTTAATATTCTGGTTTTGTATCTTACTTTCAATGGGCTTTGTTGTTGAGTTTCTCTAAGATTCTATCTGGTATAATGTGTTCCATATTTTGCGTGTCGCCATCAAAAATTTGATGGGCGTTTCTCTGGTTCTTTCTTAAGCCGTATTTTAGATGTGACAACACAAGGTCCTGAACTAACACCGATGAGGTGTGCTAAACGATAAATACCAATTTTTGATGTGCAGAAACGGTTGCTTGCCACAGCTCATAACCAGGTTGAGGCTCATAGAGCAGGCATTGCTTCGAGGCGAGCTGAGATGGAGACCGAATTAATTGATTCCTTAACGCCTCAAGAGAGGACTTTGTTGTCTTCCTTGAATCCCGAGATCACTCAGCTGAAGGAACAACTTATTGATTGCAAAGCTCGTCGGATGGACGTATGATTCTTCCTTTCTATGATGTTGTATGCTCTGTAGTCGGTTACTCATTCATCTGTAGTGAATAGGATTAGTTCGGCAACGTACTATTTGGCCCGAACATACTCACAGCATAATCTGACCTTCATACATGCAACACATAAATGTGTAGAATTCAAGGGTGAAAAAATGGACGGCCACTAGGGTTAATTTACAGCCTATTGGTTTAAGCAGATGCACATTCAAGAGGAATTAAGACAGGAAGTTTTGGAGTACATATGTTGCTTCTGCGTGAACAGAAAAATGCGTATAAGTATAAACTTTGGCCATTGTTGTCTTTTAAGAAGGTGGATGTAGATTAACTGGCGATCTCGAATGTGGTGCTTAGTATGTTACCTGGAATCGGAAGGATAATATTCTTGTTCTTTGGTCACAGGCTGAGTCCATGAAAAGCGAGTTGGAGACACTACTTTCAACAAATCTTGTAAAGAGGCAACAGGAGCTGCAGGCTCAGTTAGCTGCATCTGATTCACAGACGATTGTCCAGGAAGTGGATCTTAGAAAACAAGAGCTGAAGGAAGCCAAGAACGCTGTAGACGAAGCTGTACGCCAGCTGAAGTGTATGTGCCATTTTGCCTTGTTACAATTTCTTGATAATTAATTTTCTGCCCTTGTTATTATGACCAAAAGGTGCTCAACAACGTAATGCCTGCATTTCATTTGGACTTGTTCCGCACTTGACTCGCTTACTCACGTTGTATTGTTTGCATTACCAGCGGTGACTGACCAGATTGACAAGCATTCGAAGAAAATTCGGGATTTGAAAAATCAATTGGAAGAACTTAAGGTGCGCAAGTCACTGGTTGAATTCTTGTAGTTAAATATTTTTATGATTCAAGTTATTTGCACGTATTGGTGGTGGAGGTTATCAGTAACATTTTCTACATTTCAACCTTGTGGAGTGATCTTGGTCAAAGCTGCACTACTGTAATTTGCACTTGGCGAGAAAATTCCTGTTGTTGATGATAGAGATTAGTTCATGAACAGTTCTTTGTATTGTCAGGGTTTGGAGGACAAATATGAACTCACCTTGCAAGATGAATCTAAAGATCTGGAGCAATTATTGAGTACGCGTAATCTCCTTCAAGCTAAACGTGAAGACTTGATGAAGAAGATTCGTGACCTGGGATCCTTGCCGTCTGATGCGTTTGAGAAGTAATATATCATTCCTCTATTTCCATCCCTATCTTATCAGGTTCACGTTAACCAGTCAGTACTTTTGTCCTATATATATGATGGCTGATTCTGCTCTAGTTAGTGCTCGTGGGAGAATAGTAGTCATGGATACTTTGCTTAGTACGGCAATCTTTTGAGGTTGTATTTCTGGATGGTCTATTCTCTCTTATTTATTTAGGTTAAACCAGTTACATCATAGTGCAGGTCTTAATACTTAGTAACGAGGTTGTAACCTACAATGAACCAAACTACGACGTAACAGGTTTAACACAGTAACGAGGTTGACGTAGCCTACGACTTGTCTTAACACGTTCACAGGTGTTTCTCAATTTACACGTTTGCTGTTTTGTGAACCCAAAATAGAAAATAGATTTTAAAATATGTTCAGTTAAACTGCAACATTTAGGCCTTAAGGGGCCACTGATATTTTTTTCTTTAACTGTTTCAACACCAGGTATCAGAAGAAATCTTTGAAGGAGTTACACAAGATGCTACACAAATGCAACGAACAGCTTAAGAATTACAGTCATGTGAACAAGAAGGCTCTAGACCAGTATGTGAATTTCACAGAGCAGCGAGAGGAGCTACATAAACGCCAGGCTGAACTTGACAGCGGTGATGAGGTAGGTTTAAAGGAGGTTTAATGCTCCAGGCTTGTGTGAGATCGGCTTTTTAATGGATTGCCTTTTGTCACATGCAATCGTCTTTGGTCATGTCCTTGCTGGTCGTTTGTGAACCCTTCATTGCAACACAGAAAACATCGTTCGATGTTTTGCCCTTGGTGACAACGACGATAGATAATGTTGGATTAAACTAGGGGACTTATCAAATCCGAGTAGCGCATGGGGTGCAGATCTTCTCGATGAATTGTCAAACACGTATCGTCATCATAATTTTGAAAATCAATTGAACTCACTGTTACTCTTCTTGTTTGCAGAAAATCAGAGAACTCATATCTGTTCTGGATCAACGGAAAGATGAATCTATTGAGCGGACCTTCAAAGGAGTTGCAAAATTTTTCAAAGAAGTGTTCAGTGAACTAGTACCTGGTGGTCACGGCAGTTTGGTGATGATGACAAAACGCAAGGTAGGAGACTACAACTTTCTTCAATTTCGGTTTGGTTATCAAATACCGCCTGTAAAAGACATTACTTCATGTTTTGGCGCTTAGTACTCATATTTTGTTTAAAATACAGATTAGCTTTGATTAGATCCTTGCTGGGATTTTTCTCCAAAGAATGAGGATATTATTACTATCGTACCCAAGTATAACTGGAGGTTCATGTTATTTCAGCCAGACGAGGTAGGTGATGATGAACCCGATGATGAAGGAGCTCCTAATGGTGAAGAAACGAGACTCGAGAAATATGTCGGTGTAAGGGTCAAGGTGAGTACGGTCTGAGAAACAGCTGCTATCAGTTACGTGTGCACCTAAGGTTAAGTTCAATTCGAGTTACTTGGTTTCACTCTAACTCTCGAAACTTTCTTTTAAACATTGAGCAGGTGTCCTTCACCGGTCAAGGAGAGACACAGTCTATGAAGCAGCTGTCAGGTGGTCAGAAGACAGTGGTGGCTTTGACACTCATTTTCGCAATTCAACGATGCGATCCTGCACCATTTTATTTGTTCGATGAGATCGATGCCGCACTCGATCCACAATATAGAACGGCAGTAGGCAGTATCCTCTTTTTTCTCACTCAAACTCACATTCATGCCAGTGTATTAATTACTCTGCTATATTTTTTTGTACCAAGTCTTGCACTTGCATTTGGATTGTCTGCAATTTTAATAGGCATCTCTTCTTTATATGATTCATGCTTTGGCGTACTTCCAGCAGCTCTCCTTCACCTCTTGTACAGACATGATAAAGCGGCAGGCTGATGCGGGAACCACTCAATTCATCACAACGACCTTTCGGCCGGAGCTGGTGAAAGTTGCAGACAAGGTGTATGGGGTAACGCATAAAAATCGTGTTAGCCGTGTTGACGTCATCTCGAAGGACGAGGCCCTGCGCTTCATTGAGCAGGATCAAAGTCATCAAAACGAATAAGTTGTTTGAGGTTTTTCTGGATTGGTTGGAAGTTGGATGGTTGATGGATCAGGACATTTCTTGATCTTTACTCCATGCCAGGACTCTTCGAAGGCTGGCCCTTTGAAGCCGTCCTGTACTGACTACTGAGCATTCTGCGGACTTGCAACAGGGAACCGTTAACTCATCGCGACTCGTAACAGTACCTTTCACGCGGTGCCCTCAGCAATCCTCACATGCACAGTACCTAGATGGGTTGCAAATTTGTAGAATCTAGTACATATTAGGTTGAACGTGTTGTGGCACGTAGACGTCCAAGATTCTTGTTTGATGTTCATGTACTCTGTAAATTTTCATAAAATCATTTTGTTCATGCATCAGAGCCTCCTGCGTCATGCGCATTCTTGCTGATCACTGCCGAGGGCCCTGGTACGAGTCGCTATGCTGTCAGATGCAATTGTGACAAGTGTTCTAACATATTTCGTGCATGAAAGGGAATTGCTCTCATAACATCAACGGCAATGGATGGGATGCTCCCTACCCCTCAACGTCCTTTTACAAAGAGTGCTCTTGGTACCAGAATGCCCAGGATTTCAAACCCAACCTTATTGTTACCCCATAACTTTTGGGGGACAATCTACCAAGCCATGGTACTTAGTTTCAGACTGACCACGTTTAAGACAGACAGCCGGGTGCTCAGCACAGAGCGAACTATTCTTTCGCCTTTTACTAAAGAATACCGTGCGCTGGGTACACATACCGGCATACCCCATTTTTTGGATTGCCCTTCGCGGGGCCCAACCAAATTAACAACAAATAGTACCTCCTCAAGTCGCATGTATGCTGCTGGAGTTTCAATTTCAGACAATTTGATCGTCCTACCTTTGCAGTGCACGTAGTCATGAAGGATAGGTTTTGATCATGGGGCTACAAAACCTCAGTTTGGACGCTGTTCAGTTGGGGATCTATAGTGATTTTGTTTAAGAAAGCTGGGAGCCGATCAGTGAAGCATGTGCCATGCAGTGGTTCACAGTTGCAACAAAAACAATGAACTCAATTGATAAACCACACTTTAAATAAGCACCCCTTCTGAAACCGAGTGTCCAGGTCTGTAAAGGAAAGATAGATTGGTTTTCATTTGTGGCCCTAATTTTATGAATCTTCCACTGCACGTCAATTTTACTGCTCTTTAAGCCATTTGCAAGTCAAAATATTTTGACTTACCACATGAAGTAAGTTTTCTTCCTCCAAAGTTATTAGGTTTATAACTGGCAATTTAAATTAGCCACACGCAACCAAGTATTAACCTTCATTTCATAAAATCACATTATATTAGTTTAATAAGATGAATTCAATATGAGTTTCCAAAAAATTCAACGAGAAAATATTTGAGTCAAATATGACATTTGATGACTATAAAACGATAAAAAAGAACATGCCAACATATTATTGGTAATAGTGCTTTACTTTAGCTTCTTTTAACTATAGTTTATACAAGATTTCATCCAAAACCAAAAATTTTGATGCAAGAAGTATTATGTACAACATTTCTAATGTTCCAGAATGACCTTACACTAGCAGATGAGAATAGGCAAGAGAGAGGCATAAAGTTCCCAAGAGTCAACCATGAGGTCTTAAATTCAACATGTTACAAACGCTTGATGTTGTATGTGCCTCACAATCTAATGCATATACAACAGGCCAAAAAGCGCCAGGTATGCCTAAAATTTAAAATAAATAAATAAATAAACATTTCTAATCATTTGGACATCTGAAAATGTCTATGAATTATTAAAACATTCATTTTTTAAACATCAAAGAAATAAAGCTACCTCACAACAATGCTATTTAATAGTCCAATATAAAAAGACCAACCTTCACTTTTATTTCACCTCCCATAGTACAACAAAATTACCAAAAACATTAGGAGACATGACAAAAATATTAAACAAGTCTCAATCATAACTCACATGCGTATCTTTGAAGTCTCATATAAAAGTTACTCCTATTATTTTTACAGAAAATTTACAACCAATTGAATTCTCAAACCAATAAACTTTTCCAATATCATATATCAAATAGGTCAAAACGGTTGTCAAAACAAAACAATGAAGAGTTTGGTATTGAACTATCCATTGCCTCATAGATTTGACAAATGTCCCACTTGAAAAACTTATGGCTATTAATTCTTTTGAAGATAGAATACATAGAATAATAGATCACTTTTCATCTTTCTAATTTCTTCTTTTCGATCAACAAGTTACAACTAAGTATGTCAATGCGCAAAATTTCATTTTTAGTTTATGGATCTTCTACGACTTGGGACTCTCTCCTCCAAGACGGAGTCCCTTGTCACTCACCCATGATGACTTGGTATCCAAATGGTTGAATGGACCAAAACATAGATGAATGATTAGTGCAAGGGCCTCCAAAAAACTAGAATTTCCACACATCACGAAGTAAATTGTAAAGATTTTGCTCTGTCATGATGGAAAGGTGGAAGGTCCATTCTTTGGGAAATGCCTTGAGATTTTGGGGAGAGAGTAATACCTCGCCATGCATTCCATGAAGTGAGAGAAGGGCAACTTGGTAACTTTCATTTGGATGAAGTGGAATTCTACTCCCCAAATGCAAATCCACTATTGATTCCAACCGAAGATGAAGTTCATTGCATTGTAGAGTGCAAACCGACAAGTGACGCACCCCCATAGGCTCAATAACAAATTTCCTTGGTCCACGTACTAAGGATAAGGTAGGAACACCCATTCATGACAACATAAGGGAATTGGTATGGTGGGAGAACAAAGAGCATGAAATGAAATCATGAATGTCTTAGCAAATTAGAGACAAAGTGCTTGGTCTTGGAATCAGAATTTTTGGAGGCAGGAGTAGTTTTACACAAATTTTTGAAGTGGAGGTGTTGTAGACACAAAATATTCAAAATTGTAGAATTACCCCAAAGAAAGAAATGAAGACCCTGGACAAAACTTGTGAATGGTTCCATCTCATTGGTTCTAGTGAAGTTGTGTTCAAGCTCAAGTTCACTGGATATGAAATTGGGTCAGGGATAACACTGGTGCTGGAATGTGTTGGAGTGGGGTGGCGGTGTGTTGGGATGGTTCCCTTTGAGCAACCCCTGCTAAGCTAGTGGAACTGTGGTGTGTGAGTGAGCATGCCGTTTGAATCTAATCTGGCACCTCCCGTGTCCGGGCATTTTCGTGAGATTTGTACCTGCGTTGTGATTGCTTGGAAGCATATAAATTTTCAAAACTCTCCCGAAAGGTCATCCGGTCTTCAAGAATTCAGGGCACTTCCTCCGAGCTTCGGTGGGGCCTTGGGAAAATGAGACCGTACGGGGGTGTAGCTCAAATGGAAGAGCGCTCGCTTTGCATGCGAGAGGTACCGGGATCGATACCCGGCGTCTCCACGTGGCACTCTATGACTGGTTGATGAAACCACGGTCACAGGGTCAATATGGCCGAGTTGGTCTAAGGCGCCAGTTTCAGGTACTGGTCCGAAAGGGCGTGGGTTCAAATCCCACTGTTGACACGTGTCACTTTTGCAGCTTTAGGGACCCATCCCTAGAATTTTAAAAAGGATTTCCAACGCACCAAACCGGTCATCATTTGGACATTGTATGCATTAGTTATAAGCATGCAAAGATTTTATACTTTTTATGGTAGATATTTTGGCATGACCAAGTCTAAATAGTACACATCCCTGGAGAATTTTGAAAATAACATGTATTGTATTGTTAAAATGACTTGCAATCATTTCCCGTGTAATTATCTCATAGAGAGTCACCAAAGGTGTGTTTTCATTTATTAGGCCACCATTTTGAACTTGTTTCGAAAAAAAAATAGATTAAGAAAGAAACCATTAGGAATATAAATGTTCACAAGATTGTTGCAAGAATTGGAGAAGGATTTTGATCCAACAATGCAAAACAAATTTTGAGCATCATGGATTTGGCATAGTTCTCAACTCGGTATAAGGTTGTGTTGGCATTGAGATTGTTGATCAGATTAGTAACTTAGGTTATGAATTTCCCTTTCTCACATTATATTAGTAGCCAATGAATACTTTGGATGTCGGCAATGTATTGCTAAAGTGGAGAATATAAAGTTTAGCTATGTTACCATCAAGTAATATGAATTGGACTAATGCTGCTTAGTTTAAGTTAATTTTTTGTAATAGCTCTATAAATTTGAGTTAAACTAACTAACTAAATCTAAAAAGTTATTGTCCAATGTTTATCGTTCCTCTTTTTCCAAAAATTTCACCTGTTGGATGCATTTCTTTCTTGCTCAATCTTTGCAGCCATTTTTTGATACTTGCTGTTTATTTCAAAATGTTTTATTCTCTATGGAAGGTTTAGTCCATGTTAGTGTTGATTTTATATGGTTGGATGCATGTAATGTGAATATTGAGAAAGGCTCTTACTATCTTGGAGCTTATTTATGTAGATATAGTATCTTGAAATTCTAATTTAGAATGGAAATAGTGCTTTTTCACTTTCAAATATTTGATTGTTCTCTCTCATATCTCATACATTTGTTCCTTCGTGATTTTCAATAACTTGTTTTCCTCGCTAAGTTTTCCTAGACCTAGACTCAATATTTTATAAACAATAGTTAATGCACTTGTTATTTTCTAAACAAAACACCATATTCGTTAAATTGAAACTTAATTCAATTTTATGCTTGATTGTAAAATTTTCATTGATTTCTTGATTGATTCTATATTTGTCAGAAACTCTAAGACTATATATGGGAAGATTATCCTCGAGTCAAGGATAATCTATAATTAGAAAGTCAAAAAAAGTTCAAACCGTCTCAAAACAATTGCTGAAATTTTGGCAAAAGTCTCAAAGTTCGAAAATTGTGTCAAAATAACGAATATGGTCACATAGTAGTTAATGCACTGGTTACGATGATCTGGCAAACAAAGGATTTGTTTATCTTCACGTAATCTCCCTACCTCCCAGATCACTATTAGGCTCATCACAAGGCAAATTGATGATAGAAAGATCACTCTAAAGAATTCCTTCAATCTCACGCTTAATGTTTATCTCAGAAAGAACTACATACAATGGAGGAAAATTAAAGTTCAAACGCACCTCACATTCAATAAGAGGACTATTTTCCATCAAAATGTCATCAAACTACGTAGAACCGTCCCCTCCAAAATCATGCATGATCCAGCCTCGCAATGGCTACAAAAAATGGAGTTCAACAGTGAGAAAGTAGAAATGATCCGTTCAAACAAAGAACATCGCTTACCGCCAATGATTACACCATCAACATCGTGATCAAAAGCAACACGTTTTTCAACCCGTGCTCTCTCAGCTCTTAAAAGGCCAAGGGTGTTTTTGCTCAAAACATCTTCCAAATAGTCCCTAATGAAAGCAAGCCAAATAGTCCAAAATTGGAACCAACTTTGCTATTTCAAACCATAAGATCTTGTATCTGACTACTATGTCTATGTGCCTACCAAATCTCACACTCTCATTCCTTACCATTTAAGAGATCATAACATTCAAAGATGAAATACCAGTTTTTTTAACCCTGCAAAAACGGGACAGCAGTATTTTGGGGTCCAAAACCTTGAGAAAATCATCAATTTTCACAAGGGGGTATGCTGAAATTCATATACAAAGGCAGATTTTTTACAATAAAATTAGCATGTGAAACATTCTTCGATTGAAATCCAAACAGCAGAAACATACTTTAGTGGCTCTTCTACACATAGGAATTTTTATTTTTGGAAAAAACTAAAATCTCGATTTTTGGTGGAATTTCAAAGTTTTGTCTTTATGCAGATTTGGGCAGTTGTGGGCAATGTTGGGCAGTTTTGGGCAGAAATTGCTGCATTCACAATGGCCAAGAGCCTGCCCGTAGAAGGGCGTTTTATGCTCAGAGGAGCATAACTTTACCTCACTTCATCCAAAACAAATAAAAAAAATTAGCCCAAAAATCTCCTGAAAAAACCTTTTTCAACAAAAATATTTTAAAAATTTCAAGAAAATTTGAATTTTAGGAACCAGCCCAAAGTCCAAAAAGGCCCATTCTAGGACTTAGGCAGTTTAGGGGTTGGTCACACTTGTTGAAATTGCATGAATCTAGTCAAGAAGAGAGGGCAATAAGTTATCATCAAATATAAAATCTTAATATAAATAAAAGAACAAATGTCAAATTCATCAAAGATGAAGAAAGAAGATATCAACAAGTTATTGAAAATCACGAAGGAACAAATGTATGAGATATGAGAGAGAACAATCAAATATTTGAAAGTGAAAAAGCACTATTTCCATTCTAAATTAGAATTTCAAGATACTATATCTACATAAATAAGCTCCAAGATAGTAAGAGCCTTTCTCAATATTCACATTACATGCATCCGACCATATAAAATCAACACTAACATGGACTAAACCTTCCATAGAGAATAAAACATTTTGAAATAAACAGCAAGTATCAAAAAATGGCTGCAAAGATTGAGCAAGAAAGAAATGCATCCAACAGGTGAAATTTTTGGAAAAAGAGGAACGATAAACATTGGACAATAACTTTTTAGATTTAGTTAGTTAGTTTAACTCAAATTTATAGAGCTATTACAAAAAATTAACTTAAACTAAGCAGCATTAGTCCAATTCATATTACTTGATGGTAACATAGCTAAACTTTATATTCTCCACTTTAGCAATACATTGCCGACATCCAAAGTATTCATTGGCTACTAATATAATGTGAGAAAGGGAAATTCATAACCTAAGTTACTAATCTGATCAACAATCTCAATGCCAACACAACCTTATACCGAGTTGAGAACTATGCCAAATCCATGATGCTCAAAATTTGTTTTGCATTGTTGGATCAAAATCCTTCTCCAATTCTTGCAACAATCTTGTGAACATTTATATTCCTAATGGTTTCTTTCTTAATCTATTTTTTTTTCGAAACAAGTTCAAAATGGTGGCCTAATAAATGAAAACACACCTTTGGTGACTCTCTATGAGATAATTACACGGGAAATGATTGCAAGTCATTTTAACAATACAATACATGTTATTTTCAAAATTCTCCAGGGATGTGTACTATTTAGACTTGGTCATGCCAAAATATCTACCATAAAAAGTATAAAATCTTTGCATGCTTATAACTAATGCATACAATGTCCAAATGATGACCGGTTTGGTGCGTTGGAAATCCTTTTTAAAATTCTAGGGATGGGTCCCTAAAGCTGCAAAAGTGACACGTGTCAACAGTGGGATTTGAACCCACGCCCTTTCGGACCAGTACCTGAAACTGGCGCCTTAGACCAACTCGGCCATATTGACCCTGTGACCGTGGTTTCATCAACCAGTCATAGAGTGCCACGTGGAGACGCCGGGTATCGATCCCGGTACCTCTCGCATGCAAAGCGAGCGCTCTTCCATTTGAGCTACACCCCCGTACGGTCTCATTTTCCCAAGGCCCCACCGAAGCTCGGAGGAAGTGCCCTGAATTCTTGAAGACCGGATGACCTTTCGGGAGAGTTTTGAAAATTTATATGCTTCCAAGCAATCACAACGCAGGTACAAATCTCACGAAAATGCCCGGACACGGGAGGTGCCAGATTAGATTCAAACGGCATGCTCACTCACACACCACAGTTCCACTAGCTTAGCAGGGGTTGCTCAAAGGGAACCATCCCAACACACCGCCACCCCACTCCAACACATTCCAGCACCAGTGTTATCCCTGACCCAATTTCATATCCAGTGAACTTGAGCTTGAACACAACTTCACTAGAACCAATGAGATGGAACCATTCACAAGTTTTGTCCAGGGTCTTCATTTCTTTCTTTGGGGTAATTCTACAATTTTGAATATTTTGTGTCTACAACACCTCCACTTCAAAAATTTGTGTAAAACTACTCCTGCCTCCAAAAATTCTGATTCCAAGACCAAGCACTTTGTCTCTAATTTGCTAAGACATTCATGATTTCATTTCATGCTCTTTGTTCTCCCACCATACCAATTCCCTTATGTTGTCATGAATGGGTGTTCCTACCTTATCCTTAGTACGTGGACCAAGGAAATTTGTTATTGAGCCTATGGGGGTGCGTCACTTGTCGGTTTGCACTCTACAATGCAATGAACTTCATCTTCGGTTGGAATCAATAGTGGATTTGCATTTGGGGAGTAGAATTCCACTTCATCCAAATGAAAGTTACCAAGTTGCCCTTCTCTCACTTCATGGAATGCATGGCCAGGTATTACTCTCTCCCAAAAATCTCAAGGCATTTCCCAAAGAATGGACCTTCCACCTTTCCATCATGACACAGCAAAATCTTTACAATTTACTTCGTGATGTGTGGAAATTCTAGTTTTTTGGAGGCCCTTGCATGAATCATTCATCTATGTTTTGGTCCATTCAACCATTTGGATACCAAGTCATCATGGGTGAGTGACAAGGGACTCCGTCTTGGAGGAGAGAGTCCCAAGTCGTAGAAGATTCATAAACTAAAAATGAAATTTTGCGCATTGACATACTTAGTTGTAACGTGTTGATCGAAAAGAAGAAATTAGAAAGATGAAAAGTGATCTATTATTCTATGTATTCTATCTTCAAAAGAATTAATAGCCATAAGTTTTTCAAGTGGGACATTTGTCAAATCTACGAGGCAATGGATAGTTCAATACCAAACTCTTCATTGTTTTGTTTTGACAACCGTTTTGACCTATTTGATATATGATATTGGAGAATACAATGGGATGGAAGAACTTGGCAGAGTATTGCTTTTCATATGAAACAATCATATTGGAAATCTATGTTGTGAGATACATAATAGTACTATAGGTTACATGATTGTGATAACCTTATTAATTAAATTTTTTTGTACAGTTAAGAAAGGAAGATTACATCTTTGACAATTTTTTTGGTTCAAATTAAGAAGATTTTGTGAGGTTTAAGGAGTCAAAGGTGATGAGTATATAGAACCTTTAGTCTTCTAAAATACGTTTAATATGTATCTTTTTGCTTAATGTGTTCAAAGGGATCCAACATCTTAATTTAATTGGAAATAGACTTTAAGTAAAAGTATACGCCCTCCATCTCACTAATAGAGCATGGTTTGATAAAATAATTTGTCTCACAAAAAAAGAGTGATTTCTAAATTTTGCCAAATTATTTATAAAGTTGGCCAACTTATTTCTAAATTTGGCAGACTGATTCTAAATTTGGCCACTTATTTTTAAATTTCTCCAAATTGTTTCTAAATTTTGAACTACCCTTAAATATGCTATTATTAGCAAACCATGCTCTTTTAGTGAGACGGAGGGAGTACTATAGATCTCCATTGACAATCAAGTGTTTGGTTGGTGCAATATAATGACATTGTGAACCATTAAAAGTCATATACATTTGATTTACAAATACAAAATTATATAAGAAAAGACTAAAGGCAAGAGAGGGAAACTATATCATTTGTAAATAGAACTATGACATTCCTTTACTTTATTGCCCTACATCGAACTTCTTATAAAGAAATAATTATTTAAAAAAGTTCATGATCCAAATACCAAATGCCTTTACAAAAACTTCCATCTTCAAACATTGTCTTATATAACTCAAAAATGTTTGTCTCCACACTAATGTTAGATCATGTTCATAAACAGTTTTTCCAGGATTCAAAAAGAATTAGTCTGTAAGGAACGTCCAAGGCAGTCCCAATGCTCCTGGTACCGGAATGCCCAGCATTTCATACCCAACCTTATTTGTTACCCCATAACGTTTGGGAGACAATGTACCAAGCCATGCTACTTAGTTCCAGACTGACAAGACCAATTGTGTACAAGCCGGGTGCTCAGCACAGAACGAACTATTCTTTCGCCTTTTACTAAAGAATACCGTGCGCTGGGTACACTCACCGGCATATCCCATTTTTTGGATTGCCCCTCACAGGGGCCCAACCAACCGAATTCAACAAGGACAGTCTGTGGGGACTGAGATCATTCAATTTGATGGAGAAGTATTGAATATCCCATAATTACTGAACATCTAAAGCTCAACAATGAGTTAGGCCATCCTGAAGTGTTTGTGAGTTGAGCAGTTTTCCAAGTACCCACCGTCGTTATGCTCATGTAAGCTGCGGTTCCTGCACTCCAGGGATTCAAAAGATTCATCAGCTGTGGACTCACTTGATGGGTCTCCAGGTGAGAAGTTGTGACCAGGGTGCAGCCTCCGGAAGAATGAATTCCATTGCCAAGGTTGAAGCTTGGGGTTTGGAATGCCACCAAGAGATTCTCTGCCATTTGCAGGAAATAATGTTTGACGTCCACTTCGTTGCTGGTTTGAGAGCCTGTAATAATGCATCCAGGATGTGATCCCAATCTGCATCGAGAGAAAGAGAAAAGATCTTGGAATCCCAATGCAGTTCTTGGATTCTAAACTCTTAACCCAGTTGATGTCGACCGCAGGCTGAAACAGTTGTTCCGTTCACCGCGCTTCCAAGTCACTAATATCAAGCACATTGGAGGACCCTGGAGTAGATTCTGGTACAGACCTGAGACGTAGTAATCCCTTGTTAGGAGGGGTTGAGAAGGGGGAGCTCAAATCGACCTCAGCAAGTAAGCGTGCGTGCTCGCTGGTGCTGATATGGGGCAACCGCATTACAGCCTCCAGCTTCGCTTCACCAAGAAGCATGGCTAACACAGAAGACATGGATGGTCGCCTGCTCGGACTTGGTTGGATGCAGAATATAGCTACCATGAGAGCCCGGTGCACCTCCGGGAGAGGCACATGATCGAGCGAAAGCCTGACATCCAGAAGGTCGAACAAGCAATTTTCTTCATAGCAGTTCCAGGCCTACAATAATTGCATCCATAATTATCAACAAATGTTCAGTCTCCGAGAAGAGCTCGTGGCAACCCATCTTGATAGGAGGCACTTCGGATAATCAAGGAGGGGAAAAGGAACATATTGAAAAGGAATGCGACTTCCATGCTCTTGGTTATCACTTACCCACTCTAAGAGATACACTCTCTCCGGAGGTGCTGCAGTGAAGTCAATGTTCTTCCTCCCACTTATGACCTCAAACATAAGAACCCCAAAGCTGTATACGTCAGCCTTATCTGTGAGTTGACCGCGAGTGGCATACTCCGGAGCCATGTAACCCCTAAACAATTAATGGGAAAGAGGTCAGTGCTTCTGTCTACTTGAGAAGATCACTAACTTCATTTCATGTCGAGCAGGTTAGCTTTACTTACATCGTTCCCGCAATATGCATTGTTGAAAGATGGCTTTGCTCGTCGGGGAAGAGGCGTGCTAAGCCGAAATCTGCAATCTTTGCCTTCCATTCTTTATCGAGAAGGATATTAGTTGCTTTAATGTCGCGGTGGATTATTCGAGGTTGAGAATCCTCGTGTAAATAAGCTAGACCACGAGCAATGCCTTCACAGATCTTGAACCTTGTTGACCAATCGAGAATGTAGTTGTTGCCAGGACCTGCAAGGTACAAATGTCGCATTTAGCTGAGCTCTCCAGTGATGAATAAAGCAGAACATCATCTAAGATGGAATTATACAGATGTGGAGGGAGTGCCGAATTCAGAAAATATTGTACCCCAGAGAGCTTCTGCAAGATTCTTGTTCTCGACATACTCGTACACAAGAATCTGTTGCTTATCCTTGATACAACAGCCCCGAAGCTTCACAAGATTTCGGTGCCGGATTCCTGTAATCAACACGACCTCATTCAAGAAGCCTTCCGCATGCCGGGATCTCAACAATCTCTTCGCGGCAATTCTTGTACCATCTGCTAACGTTCCCTGCCATTGTTCAAGACAAAAATCTCACATTTCGCAAACCTAATATGAACTGGATTCCAATTTTCTAACTTCATCAGAAAAAAGTGAAGAGCTTCACCCGAAAAGTAACAGGCTGCTCACTCACCTTGTAAACGATACCGAAACCGCCTTCGCCAAGCTTGTTACTCAGGTGAAAATCTCTCGTGGCCGCTTTGATATCATTGTAAGAATACAGACATGCTTGCACCTGCTGCCTCACCAATTCTTGCTCAAGAGCACGAAACGCAGCAGACTGTTTCAGTAGCCGGTGCAAAATCACAGCACACGCCACAATGCTGCAAAGCGCCACGGCTGCCAATGGAATAGACAATCCGAGAGCCAGCTTCTTGTTGGTGTTGCGATCACCTCTCTTACCTCCAGGAGCAAAACTGCTATTGAAACTCCAAGACAGGATTTCGTGAATCTCAAACTTCAACCCCGTCCCCCCCACGAACCCGACATACATTTCGTCCAATACAACACTACTTAGGTCAATATTCTGCACAATGACGGCAGTTGCCGGTTTGTGAACGCCTTGCGGACCCATCGATGAACCATTGCTGAAACGCACTTCGAGCAGCTGCTTTGGACTATCATAGTCAATCCACGCCGTGAACTCCCCGTGGTTCACCAAGTACGTGCAATTCTCTACCACCCCACCGCAGAGATTGTACGTAGACACGGAATCTATAGCATGCACATCGACTCCGATGTGGTTGTTGCTCGGGTCATAGTCATTCTTAAACGTATCAAACTCCACTGCGAACACGTGGTTTTCAGGATTCGCGTCCGTCTTCGAGCTTAGAAGACACAGATACTCGCCTGCTGAGCCAGCGGTCACCGCGTCCTCACGGAACGTAAATGCGAAGCCGTCCCCCCACGAGTCATACGGAGTGCGGATCGTGAATGTGAACGTTGTGCTGAACGAAGTCTCTCGGATTGCCACCTTCTCGTGATAGAAGAACATCCCGCAAGCGAACTGCCCCTGAGTTCTCGTGCTATTGGCAGTCAGAAGGATAGATTGAGTCGTCCTGTTGTACTGCGCATCTTCTGCGAGGATCCACTCGTCGAGGGAATTGACGCCAGTTCCGAATGTGAAATTCGTGCCAGGACCAGGAATTCCAGAAACGGAGATGAAGAGAGATAGTAGTAGCATTAAAAGGTAGAGAAGAAGCCTGCAGCCTCTTATAGTCTGCTGGTATGGTCCATGATCCAGGAAAGCCATTACATAGGATCATGTTACGACAACCAGCTGCGAATAAAATGATACGCTCACATAAAACCCCGGCATTCTAAACTTGAAGGAAGCGGTTTTTCGACAAATGGACATGATCAATCAATTCGTTCTCTCAGTGTCTAAATTCCAAGTCCACTCTTTCGAAGCATCTCTAGTGCTATCATGATTACTGACTCAGGGATTAGGACTTTCTTTTTCGAATGGGAATTTCCCTCTTCAAAGACCACATACTGTACCAAAGAACTTAGCTTCTGAAAATGGAGATCATGAATCTTCATCAACTAGTTCAGCTTCATCGACAATTACGGCAACTGAATCCGGTCCCATCACAATAGAGTAATCTGCTGGGATGTTTAGCCTTCGGTTCCAGCTGTCTAAGGGATGCGAACAGAGTGATTGCAACGCCTGCGCAGAGCCATCCCCTGTCTCTCAACAGTGAAGAGACACTGACATCCAGTAGAGATAGAGAGGCTAGAAGAAAGGAAAGGATTTACCACAACAGTGACCCTCAAGAGCTCCAGAAGCAAGCGAGGAAGAAGAGGAGCTCTGACATCGCCTTGTAAGAGATTACCACAAAATCTCAAGCATGGAATTCAGCTGCCTACAGAGAACCGAATTTTGTTTTACAATTCCACCTCCCTTAACAATCCTATGTCTCTCGACACTGAGTACTCAGAGACGCTAAGATCGATCTGAAGGCGAAAGAAAATAAGAAAAGCATCCATCACAACAGGGCTTATCAGCTCGACAATCGAGCGGGGAAGAAAGGAGCTACCAACACAGCCTAGCACCAGTTCCTTACAAAGTTTCAACAGAGGTGTTTACTACAAACAATTGCAAACTGGTAGCAACTGAGTATGAAGTTGCAAGCAACATCCGACTTAACCCAATTGACAAGTCATTTAAGTAAGGAACTAAAACTATATTCTTTTCGCATCACTGCCACCAACCAACACTGCCACACCAATCAGAAGCCGCCCCTCTCTCAATAAACTCCCATTCTCAGACGAATTTTCAAAACAATCTATCTGTAGGGCCATCCGCCATGATGCGTGCAGTCGAAGGCTATGGCATCTCTATCAAAAATCTCAATTTTACTGGTCACTAGCATATCAAGAAATATATGGAGAAACATATGTAAGTCTTATCCAACAGTCTCGATTGAAGGGAGACTGTCCTGTTTCATGCAAGGAAGTCGGCAAACTGTGTCACAGAGCGTCACCAAATGGGCACCGAATGGAGCTCCGCCATGACGTAATGATGGGCGGCTCCTACATGTTACTTCTCCGAATATGCGAACCTTTCAAACTTCTACCGAACTTTACCGACTGAAGTGGCTAGTGAACCACGTCATAATAATTGACAACATTCCCTAGCAAAGGTGCCTTGTTCCCAAAAGCAACACCAACTTCATGATATCTCTTATCATATATGATACACTATTTGGACAGTATTCTTTGTCGTGTTTAATTTTTCTTCGTTTTTCTTTCTTGACTTGAACCAATAACATACAGTAACTTATCCTCCTCACATGCAAAGCTCCCAGATCTTGACTGGTTCAGAAGCAGTAACTTGTGACTAGTGGGTGACAGGATTGAATTTTCTACCATAAACTAGTGCCAGGGGATGATTATAAGAGTGTAAACTGGGGAGGCGTTGCCAAGTGGGGTTAGTTCATGGCTTGGACTGCAGGTTAGAAGGTTCTAACTTCTGTGGTGTTTGAGCCTGGTACTGTGATATTTCCCATCCCTATGTCACGTGAAGAAAATGAAGTGTGGACCCACTGCAAGGGCCGAGTAATGACTTTGTACGTTCGTCTGTTCTTGCTTCCCAAGTGCACTTGCTCCAAAGTGAGGTTGGCTATGCATTAGAATGATATTTCTGAACGTGTGTCATGGTCCGACTACAGTAGAATGGCTCTCTCATACAGTGTGATGATGATAGTCCGGAGTAAAGGTCTAGGTCCAAGGGTTTTCTTCAAAGTTGACACATATTATATATTCATGACTACAACTGTACTCAACAATATTTCTGTGTACAATTGTACTAACAACAATTCACTATGACAACACCAACACTATCCATAGAATTCTTTGAGACTTTTCCAGCATGTATTGGCTAGTCATTTGTAAGAAAACAACCATCCAATACAACGATAAAAACAACAAAGTCCAGCCAAATCATAACCAAAGTCCACTATTACCTTTCAGGTAGTACGTGCACCTCAAGATATCCACTAAATGAGTAATTTGTAATAAATTGATGCGATCTGATTAACTCATCCAGAGGTAAGAAACAGTTCAAACCTGTTTTCAGGGCTACCTGAAACACCAACTCTACAATACAAGTAGACCACTGCTGATCCCATTCATAAATCTCCATTACAGTGTCAATATTAAAATTACCTAGAGAGATCACCCTTGCAGACTCCAGAGGCAACGTGGAGTGCCACGCAATAAACCTCATTGAATTGTACAAAGCAATAAAAGGAGGGTCACCTACATTAATTAACTCTACAATTTTGGTGGCATAGATTCCGGCATTCCTGCCGGCATTCCTTGTGACCTCATCAATTTCTTGATAATCAGGGCAAGGATTGCAATTGTCAAGGCAATAGCTAAAATGGTCAGTGTCGAATCGCTGGGTGGTTGTTGCACCACAGGCCTAACTTGCGCGGTTGTACCGGGCCCTGTACCTGCTTGTGCAGGATGAGCATGGTCAGCGTGTAATCGGTGCTGGGGTTGTGTATCTGCAGCATCAACAGCTTGGGCGCGTGTAGCTGACCGGAATCCTGCGCTGAAACTTACTGAAAGAGGACCAGCATTGGCATTGACATTAACCTCATGCACATTCTCAACCACTGCATCTCTGTCAGGCTCCTCAGCAACAAGAGTCTCCTCGCATTCTTCGTCGTCTTCATCATCATCTTCGACAGGCTCCGCTGAGTCTACATTCGCAGGTGGCAGCTCGGGAACTGGTGGAAGGGTTTTTATCATCGCTTGATGTATCTGGACAGATACATCACAAATATGAAGTTGAGTTCCAACGAGTTTCGGAATAGCCAGTGGTGAATTATATATTATTCCAAAAACATATCAAACGACGAGCAAACATAAACTTGTCACGTCTTTTCGTAGAGTATGAAGGTAATTAGCAAGGTAGAGTGGCACCATACCTCATCAATCAAAGCTTGCCGTTCTGTGTTACCAAACTTCGGTGCTGACAGTCTTGATTTAATGGCCAACGCACGGCGCTCCTCCTTGGTGTAATCCAAGGAGCCTAGAGCACCATCTGGCTTTGTAGGCATGAACGCTATCAGAGCAACCAGGGCCGTCCGTACTGCTCAATTCCAGAAGCCAGTAGTTAGTGAAGATTACGATTTGTTCAAACAAGTTAATCCTGTACTGACTGATGAGCCTAAACAAGGTTTCATTTAGAAAATAATAGTCACATCACAATCCTTGGCGACAGTTCAGGAGTCAGCTGCAGAGACAAAGCACGTACCACTCCACGATGGTTGCCAGTGCTCAGGATGGTGTTGAGAAATGCTCAAACATATCTTTGTCTGAGTTTCGAATCGACCATTTGGCTGCAAGAAAAAGTATCCAATACTGGTGAGCCTCAAAAAGCTTCCAATTAGGGCATTCAAATTAAATGAAAGACGTAAACCATTCCCAGCGTCCATATTTCTGGACGTAAGTCAATATTTAGGGGATTGAGCTAAAGATTACATATACTTCAAATCGTCATGCTCAACTAATGCCACTCTTTACCGACTACTTGCTCTTAGCGATGATTCTACACACTATTTTTCTACATGACTCAGAGTACGTAAGGCGAGTCGTTCAAGTGCACATACTTTAAGCTACTTCCCTAACAATAAAAAACCGACATCCAAAGCTACAGGTCAGACACAAAGATAATAAAAAAGAAAGGAGTTCCATGAAGCGAAGTTGTCGAGCAGAGGGAAACGTACTGTGAGAAGCATAAACGCAGGGGGCTTGAAAGGATACTCCGGAGGCAACTGAATGCGGCCATGATATATGCCACCCTCAAACTCAGAATCGGAAGGTCCACGTATTGCGAAATGCCACTCAAATATGTTGTCCTGCTCGTCCAGAAATCACAATCAGTCACTAAAACTAATTCCTGCACATAATCTGCGAACTTCTTGATTTGTCCATCATCAATTGTATCCGTAGGGTGCCCATGATTGACATCCAAGTACACAACCAGTTCTTTAAAAAACCTTAAAATCCAGCAACAATAAATATAAGCTAATGACAGGGTAACTAAGTGCCAACAAACCCCCCATTAAAACGCACCTCAAGGGGGAGACTCATGTAATCAGCGATAGGATTGTTCTGCATCTCCTTCACTTCCTGAAGAATCCGCTTCACCGCCGGATTCTTCATATTATACTTCTCCTCCGCCATCTCGTCAACCCAAATAATTAAAAAAATAAAAAAACCTTCAAATAATCATACACCACCCAAACTACTCCCAACACCAAACCCAACCCAACTGACTCCCCCACCCTCCCAAAACCCCCCTAATTCTCTCTCTCAAACCCAAACCTTCAACAATCAACCACTGCTCCTCCCCCTCCAAGAAAATCCCCCATCATCTCCCAAACAGTCAAAACCCTGCTCCCAAAAACCTAGAATTCACAAAAAATCCAAATCACCCAAATTTTCCCCGAATTGAGCTCTCGACACAAACCCACTTCCCAAAGGCAGTAAAATTCACAATAACGTCCACCCACAAGCTCGGATCGCACCGAATCGAGGAATCCAGACACGGAGAGGAGAAACCCTAATCAGAGATAATAAATTGGGCAATGGCGGATCGTGCGAGAGAAGAGAATTTGGAGTTGTGGGTTTTGGAGAGTGCGGGAGAGTGATGGCAGTGGGCGAGAAGTTGAGAAATTGGGCACCACTGCGAATGAAAGCGGGGAGTCGGGAGTGCATCTTCAGGAACGGAAGGGCACATGATGATGAGTCCATGATTCCAGACTTCGTGCTCTCCCACGAGTTCGGCTACTCGCGCGGGCCGGGCGCGGGCCGGGCCCAGTGTTGGTGCGGGTGAAGACGGGACTCAATTGCGTTACTTGCTCTAAAACCGACGTTGTTTACCTTTAGAGTACATTTTGTTCCAAAATCTTAATTTTGTGTTGATAGTGTGGGTTGATGGGTGCTGTGATGGTTTTGGGTATGCGTTTCTTTTGCTTGGTGAGGTGGCTGGACGCAGACTTCGTCACAGTGGCTCTCTGTGGGCGCTCATTGGGCGGGAGACGCTCGAATCACTATTTTCATTCGTTGGTGCTATTTTTCATCTATGATTTTCCGGATCCATCATTTCATTACCTTTCTTAACTTTCCATCCAATCAGTCAATCTCTTATTGGTAGATATTTTAAAACAAAAGTATGTCATGCATGAGCTTTTATGATTGGTTGATTGTATTTAGATGAAAATAAAACTTATACTTTGCAGTGATTAACAAAAATTTATGTTAGTGAATTTTGGAGTTAGAAAACAATTCAAACACCATGAAAGAAATATGATGAAAAATACCCAAAATTACCAAAGTTTGTTTGAGGTGTCTTTTTTAAATCACACCTTGTTGACCTTATAGCACATTAATATCTAATACTCATGGAGTCCATGGCCATCGGATGGAAACTTGTTGATGCATACCGAGGCAAAGATCCTTGAATCATTCTTCAGCTTGCTTCTCGTATCATGCGTTTTAAAATCTTATTTTCTTAATAAAATAAAATAAATATTATACATTTTTATTAAATGGATTATTCAGTTGATGGTGAACAATTGCAATTTTTTTCTTTAAAGAGAAATTTAAAGGATAGTTGAAGGTTAGTGGTAGAATTTTCGTCATCGTCATATAAGTATACTTAAATCCTAAATTCTAAACCTATAACATCTAGGTCATGTGCATAAAAAATCCAAAACGACTATCATAAAAAATTCAGCATTCACCAATTTAAACCTTTCAATATTATTTTTACCACAAGTACATTATTAGTTGATTAACGTGGTACTCAATGATAAATAAAATACAACATTAACTCTTAGTTTGTCTTCACAACAATAACTTAAATTTTTGTCTATATAAATTAGAGTATAGTGAGGTTTTTGTCCAATTATTTTTGTGCCACCACAAGTAGAAGCTTGTGCTACCACAATGAGCAGACTTGTGAAACTTAAAGAATTTTATTCTTTACTTTGATTTTAATATAATTTTATTAAACTTAATTTGATGTTTTAATTTGATTTATAAATCAAAATTTGTACGTATGAATAAAAAACGTGAATTATAATAAAAAATTCAGGTTTGTGATGGTATAATCGATACTATCAATTCATGAAGCGTTTTACTTCGTCGCCGTACCCAAAATTCACAATACGGCGTTGAATGCCGTTAGCATTAGGCTCTTTGCTCAGTAATTACATAGAAATGGAAGACCTTGAAAGGAAGGGAGACTCCCAACAATGAGATATTAATATGTAAGAAATATGCATCACTCATATGAATTAGCTCAAAGAATGTGCTTGCTCACTCTCCAACATTCAAAGGTGATACATGCCGCCATAGGTTTAGAATTCAGTGACAACCACTGGAGTCGCTCGGTGGAATCCCGGCTGATTTCCAATCTGAAAGTTGTCACTTCAAAATACGTGATCATCGCGCACAATTTCACCAATGTTCAAGCTTCGACCGAACTGAACTATGTACGCTAGAATATCTAAAGTATATCCAATAATCCACTAACAAGGCGATTGAACGTGCCCAACGCCATTCACAGACAAAACATATGATTCACCGGTGGACTCTATACCTCAATGTGATATCACAAATGTTGAGGTAGTGATAATATCTAGAAGGTGCAGCAGTTAGCGACGCCACGCCCGACACTGGTATGACCTATAGAAGATACCGCCAGCAGTCTATGAGAATGGTGTGAGATACACTCAAAACTCATTCATAATGTCACATAGTGTGGAGGCGGCTGCCATTATGAAAATGGGATTCTGAAGCGATGCAATGTGAAAAGTATGAAATTTATGTTTCAAAGTTAATTTACTGAATCTTCTACCAATCAAAGATGTCTTGAATCGGGAATGACAGATTTCTGACAAGAAGGTATAAATTTGTGCCATCCAAAATTAAATATAAAGAATTCACTCCATGACAAGATGACAGTGTGCATCTTCTCAACCAGCAAGAAAACGATGACAAGCGAATTCTGAGGTTCTCATGTAACAAGGATTTTCTACGTCGTCGTTCGGTCTAAGCATGTCGTAAGGGGACCTATGCAACGTCACAAGTCCGGTAGCGCATGGCGTGTCCCCACCTAGTATGATGCTAACGGATTGGGGACCACGAGGGCGGACCATGGTGAATCCGGTGAATTCACGTCGTAAATCAGCAGCAGGTTGCATTAATCCCAAGGACGGCAAAATCGGCGGAGTCGACACTCTGGAGGGAGGTGTCAACTGGCTTGAGTTTGTGGCATTCACAGTGGGAAGTGGCACGTTCTTGTTGGAATTCCTCGATAGTGTCGCCCTCCTTTGGGTGGGACGTATACTGATTCCTAAACTTCAAAAAGTCAATGCACCATTCGACAAATATTGACGACATGCGGGAACCTTTGGTTTGGGCCTCGCTCTTTTCTTATCGAGCCACTTTCTGGTTTCCAGTTTAACTTTGCATAATAATTCTTCGAGAGCTTGAATCTTTAGTCGTTGCCGATGGTAATTTAGTTCGAAAATCATCTCGTGGTCTTCGTAAGGGTACCTATTCCATCCCAGCAAGTCTGCTAGTTTGTCGTTTGGTGTTGCAGAGTCACCATGTGAATTCACTGGATTTGGATTATCTCCAAGGACCAACTCCCTCTTGGCTCGGTCGTAGTAATAACCGCAAACTTGATAAAAGTGTTGCCTCATTCCATAATCAGGAATCCTCCCTGGATACAACAAATCGGCTGCTTGGATAATGGTCTTGGGTCTATTTAGCAAGTCCGTGTGCGCAAATTCATAATACATCTCGAGCCTCGACTTGTGTAGTTGCCAGACTCATTCCATTCGTTTACCTTATTCTCAAGCCTAAAGGAATCCGGAAAGTCTTTTGAATCGTATACCTAGCTCTTGGGCATGGAATCCCTTAATCCAAATGTCAAGTACAGGCGAGGATGGAAAGGGACTGAGCAAATTGGACATAAACATTGTTTTATCATCATCGGGATTAGACATTGAGGATTAAATCCATGTTCACACATCCCTAGTTGATCGCATCCCTTCGAACTAAATGGATTATAGCACGTGATGCAGAGCGGTCCGTCGCTTAACTTTTTGTGCGGTTGAAGCCAAGTCAACGCTTTCTTCTCTCTTTCGATTTTGTCAAGTCCCTATAGCGCATCTCGCTGCCAAGCATGATTCACTTTAGGAATAACCTCCCATCGAATGCTACTCGTGCTGGTCTGGTAGCGCTTAATGGATTTCCATTTCGAAGGGTACATCGTCTGTAAGAGCGGCCAAGAAGTAAGGAGCAAGTGTCGCAACCTATGATTTTCGTTTTACTCCTTCTGAATCGCCTCAAACTCTACCTCGTACTGAATTCTCCTCGCTAATGCAATGACTGTGGTCACATACATATCTTGTGTGGTTTGGATCGCATCTACAATTTTCTTCTACTGATTCGTATCTATGTGAATTCACTGGATTCACCCTACTGATGATTCATTGGGGACTGGTGATTCACATGATTTAGGTTTGTGCTTTTAAAGGCGGGCGAGCATTGTGTTCATCGGGCAGGAAGGTCGTTCACGTCTATCCTAAGTGCATGAAAGGCTGTGCGGACAGTGCGGACTATGCGGACTCTTTGGATTGTTGGATGATTCGAAGTTTCGCCGAGTATGCCATACAAGGCGGATTACTCTAACAGTCCGAGTGTTCGTCGAACTTACCTACAAAAATAGATCCTACGGGGTGCTAATGTAGCGCCGACAATACGACCAAGACTGTGGTTAGGACCTAATTGGAGAGAAGGCTAGATCGTCACTTGTAAAGGTTGCTATGGTGGGATTTTACAGGATCAAGTACGCGGCCTTGATGCATAAGATAAAGCCAAAAGTCTGTAATCGTATATTCAATGTAAAACTTGTCCATACAAATGTACAATTACCAAGTACTCTTAGTCAACATTACAAGTTATACATCCTCCCCCTCAGCTCACTCTTTATAGTCATTCAAATTTACAGTGTCGGATATCTAATCCCACAGACCAAAAGCAATGAGCAGGCGAGAAAGTAAAATGCTCCATAAATTGATAATATCAACATTTCCATTACAAACCTGAATTTTTGACTCTAATTCATGTTTTTTGATTCACATACACAAAGTTTGAATTATAAAACAAATTAAAACATCAAATTAAATTCAACAAAATTATATTAAAATCAAAATGAAGGATAAAATTCTTTAATTTTCACAAGCCTACTCATTGTGGTGGCACAAGCTCTACTTGTGGTGGCACAAGAACCATTGAAGAAAAACCTCTCTTAATACTCCAATTTATATAGACAAAAATTTAAGTTTGTGGATTATGGAATATATTCTTCCCCAAATTAATTTTTTGGCTTCAAAAAATGGATATTTGTGATTATAATTTGAGTTGCTATGAAATTTTAATTTTAAAAAATGTCTTTTTCAAAGTCAATCATTGACATTTTGATGATGTTGTCATCGGCAAATATTAAAGATTGAATTTACAAATTACTAAATAGATGTTGGCAACTAATTCCTATCGCTCAACCTTCAAGTAAAGAAATTTCAAAGTTGATTGAAGTAAATGTCATTCTAATATCGTGACATCATGTTTCAAGATATATATCTAGGTAGGATAATGAATGTGATTAAAGATATCAATTAAAAGTATGATTTTGATATTAAAATATTTTTAAAAATTCCAATTTATAAGTTGAAAATTTATAAGAGTTTAGATAAATTATGTACATCATCATTTGCTCCACAAAAATTAAAGAGTAGAAACCATCAAGTGACTTTTTAGACCAAAAGATGAATAACTGGATATTATTAGATCCTTGTCTCATTTGTTTGTAGTCAACTTTGAAATCCATTACCGACTATAGATTGCAAGCTACAGCTTTTGGATTCCCACTATTAGATTTCAGTCGCTCCTATTCAAACTATTGAATATCACTCGTTCATGTTCACAGCATGGTACTTAGAATGAATACTGTATGCTACAAACACCGATTACTCTTTGAAGTTAAATTACAAAGTTTGCACCAGAGCTGAGGTTGAAGTTTGAACCAACCACCATGAACAAAAGCCTTCCAGCACAACACATTTGTAAAAAGTATCATTGAATGCTGGCATGAATCAAAATCCAAATTCAAGAGTCGAATCCATGAGTCCAAGTCAGACAAACAAAGCAGGCATTATTGTGTGAAACATGGCGGAGTCCATTCTGAAATAATGAATTACAATGAAAGGAACGTTCTCCAATATGATAACTTGCAACTTGAACTGGTAACCAAGTGCAAAAACTAAATTCTACCACCCATCATGCTCCTCGAGTGCCTTGGCTTTTCAGATGGTTTACTAGGGGAAATAACACCGAGAACCCTGAACACTTCTTCATTTGTGCATTTGGCCACCTACGCCGACTAAGATTAGGCATAGAACATGCTTTACAAGCCTATTGCGAAGTGCCATACAAGCCCGCTACTCCCTCCAATCCGTTGAAGAAGCATGCTGTTGCACTTGGGGTCTCAAAAGATGTGTACAATATCATATGCAAACCTGTGTGACGTCAAGGTGTACCCATGAACTAGACATTTTCTTACTATGGTTCGTAGTGCCAGCTTCAAACAATCAATTCTAAGTATTTCTGGACTCTACAGCACGTGACCAACACTCACCAAACAGGAATTTGATATGCAAGACTGACTAATGAACATCACATACAATCACACGAACCACCAAATTATCTTGAAGCAACAAAAAAAAAAAAAAAATCTTAAAGAAATTGCAAGGATACGTCCAAAATAGGATGAAAGACTGTCACAGCCAACCCACCAGATCATTTCCCAAGTCAGTAGATGCATTGATGCAATCATCATTCATTGGAAGCGCAAATCGTTAAAACAACCAGAATAACACACTCTTGAAACATGAAGGAGAAATATCTGACCACTCATTGAAGTAAACACCATTGCGAAGGTGAGCACATAAGCAAAGGCCATGGTAATCTATGCACAGATAAAAGCTATGTGTACCATTCTAGCACTTCCAAGAAATGCTAGGACAACTAGCAGAACAAGTGCAACGTCAAGAATAGCAAATGTATTCACAAACGAACTCACGACTACAAAGTGAAGATTCTAAAATCTAGTTGAATGGAAAATGCAAACTGTATCCTTCTTGCTACTAAAGAAATTAATCTCGTTATTTACTCAGTTGCACTCAAAGGTGCAATTCAGGTAAGAAAGTCACATGTTCAATAATATTTACATCACTACATTCCTACACAACAAGGAAATAATGCAGAAAGAAACATACCATAAATGACAGGAAAGTATTACAAAACTCACCAGCATGCCTTGCCCGATGCCATCGAAGAGAACACGGTTCCAAGAATCGAAGTACGAGTGCACATCAAACTTTGCTTTGGCAGCAATTCCTCCAGATGCGAGCATCATAATCAAGAAGTAGCACAGAAAGCCAGAGATTCCCGTCAACCCCAGCACGCCCGCAATCACGCCTCCCACAATGGACAGAAACGTCCGGCTGTATTCCCCAAACGTAAAGCCACACCCATAAGTCCTCCAAAAACCCTAGAATGAAGTCAACAAGGAACCAAGCAGAGGGTCTTCTCAAAAGTACCTGTAGTAGATTATACGCATGTTAATCTGAACATTCTCCTGGCTGTAAGCAGGTACCTCATCGGCATCATCGACCTTCTTTGCCGTCTCCTTAGCACTGCCTGCATAGAGCAGAAGATTTTAATTAAAAAAACGCTTCACCTATAACTAAATCTCTAATTCGTTTCTCATGCTTCTCCCTTCGTACATTAAAGAAACAGATTCGTCAAAATACTCCCAATCCTCAACAACAATTTAAAACCCTAAGCCCAGATCAAATCTCTTCAGAAGCAAAAAAGGAAAAGATAAAAAAGAAGACGCGACTCGATTGACACGATGATCAAAGCCTTAAAGAAACAAAATGAAACGGAACCAAGAGGTGCAAGACGCATGCTTACTAGATTTCTGAACTATCGCCGTCCGTGGAGTTGGCGCCATAGCTGCAGCTCCCTCTCACTCACTCTTTCAAAGACTCTGTCTCATTGCTGCAAACACAGAATCAGAGCCATCAAACCATGACACCGCTGCCGCAGTAGCAAGTACAATCCAAACAAACGATTCTCCCTACGGTCGATCGAATAAGCACTGCCAGAACAAACCCTAGAACAGAGCGCAGTCGACACAGAACTAGACGATTCGATCCGAGAAGTGAAAAGAAGCAAATCGATGGAATTGCAGTGGAGATGCTTGCGAAGAGATGCTTGCAAGCGAATGCAGAGGGCGATGGCGAGAAATCCCTTACCTCAATGGAGATCCGACGAGAAGCAGCAACAGCACTCGCAACAACTCTCCTTCACAAGCAGCGCAACGCACTTCAGAGTGTGCAACTCGCGTCTCGGCTGATATCTATGTGATACTGGTGTGATGCCCTTCGTTGTACCAGTATGATACTAAGGTTCCCAAGGCAGTGCACTGCGTGCCTCTCGGCTGATATCTGTGCACTACTCGCGCAACACTTGCCTGATACGCTTATCATACCCGCTTGATACTCAGGTGATCGTTGCAGGTGCTATGGTAATGGTGTAGGTGAGGGCAACAGTTTTGGAAACGGAAGGCCTTCGCACACCCCGGGGTGTACCCCAGCTCCGATGGATGAAAAAGCTTCCTGGGCTCCAGAACCCAGGGCTCCAGAACCCAGGGCTCCAAAACCCAGGGCTCCAGGGCTCCAACACAAAAGGGTCCAACTCGTAGAATCCTCTCACCCCAAAACTGCACCCCACGACACACCATCAGGAAAGTCTGCCTTGTAAAATTTTATATAAATTTCATATTAAATTGACTAAAAAATAATCAATGTGAACTTGACATTGATTTACTGTTTTTTGGTGGTTCCTTTCACATAGAATTTACGTAATTTTTTTTAATATGAAAACTGTATTAACTCTCGGACATACATTTTATATAAAATTTATAACATCCATTACATAGTACTATGAAATTTATAACTAAAAAATTGGATATTAATTCTTTGTTGGAAAAAAAACATATGAATTTCATAGTGATACAATACTTGATAATAATTCTATAGAAAGTTAACAAAAAATATTTTATATGAAACTTATATGCTCTTATTATTAATATGATATAAACTTTATATCAAATCTGATGAACATAATGAATCATCTAAATATTGAAAAAATTGTAAATGTATGACATGGTAACCAACAATCCATTGTAGTGAGAAGCTGGGCACATATCATGGCCATTTCTAGTGAATTTAAAACTTGAATTTATTAACAAAATATTCATCATTTGTTACAAAGTCAGGAATCACTTGTACAGCCTGTATAATGGAAGACGTTTCAACTACCCTAAAAGACGTTCTTCCTGCTTCTCCCCATTTCAATTTGAGACTATCACATACATTGTTCACACCTACAATGGAGTACATTTTTATCAGAGCAAACTCTTTGTGTGTCCGTACCATGTTGTTGTCCCAAACAGGGCATTTGAATAAAACTCTTAGTTGCCCAAACGATGTAGTATCTTCATCTCTTATGTTCTCTGATCTCAAAAAAACACTGCTGAACCAACTCTTACCATGATGTTCTGGAGTAGCTCTTGCATACATAGGTGCTTCTCCATATTCAGAGACCCAAAATGGTGCTAGAGCAAGAGTTGTATGAATAAGAAGGCTTCATAAAAACACCATATTCATAGTTGGTAATTTATGTGAACAAAAAATATTAGAAATTATATTTTAAACAAAATTCATAAAAAAAATTGTGATGTACATTTACTTACCTCATGTGCTGGCATATTATTGGAATTTGAATATGCATCCAAACTCTCGATCAGGTATGAACCAATCTCAGGCTGATTTCGCAGAATTTGTTGTAATTTTGTTAAATCATTAGTTCCCAGGGGACCATTTGCAACATCATTTTGGCGATTCAGTTCTTGTCTTTTAATAGTCACGGTGTAACCACTCATCACATGTTCTCCTGTTTCCATTGCCTATTTCATACATTACATAATAGCATTGAATAATGAACATATACACACAAGAAAAAACACTATGGTTGAAATCAAAGTCATAAACGCATAACAATAGTAAACACATATTCATTGAACACCTCAGTTATTCTTAAATCATGAAAAAATAAATTAACTATAATTTTTATAATCATTTAAAAAACTCATCCTTATTTGAGATGTTATAATTAAAGATGTTGGCATTACATACCTCATTCAAAGGGGAATTGATTTTCTTGGGCTTCTCAAATCCGTCCATTCCCTGAACATTTGTCCGAAGTGCTTGTAATCTTCTGTTGTACTTTATAATAAACTTTTGGAAGTCCCTTTTGTTACTTGCCAGGTATATGCCCTTTTCATCAGGGCTATATGCACGTTTTCATACAAGTTCGAACTGAATTCAAAAAGAGAACCCGATTGAATAATAGCAGTACGGTAATGAGACATGTCATGAATCTTGATAAGTTGAAATTCAGAACGTTGCCAATCTGATAATACCCTCACAAAAGTATTCACTGCACTGAAAATCAAAACAACATATAATTACTTTTTAGATCGAGACTTTTTAAAATTTTGTGTTTAATCAAAAATTTCAAAGGAAAAAGGCAGCATTCACTTTCATCATATAGTTAATCAAAACATGAAATATACAAGTGAATACCAAAACAACTAAGTAAGACACTTACTCTCTCATTAAATCATTCAGCCTTGTAAGTGACTCATTATTATACTCCTTCTTTCGGCATGCCATTTGATACCATTTCAAAAATTTAACAATGGCACTTATAACATCTTCTTCATATAGACCAAACAAGCAGAAGACAATAACCCGTCGAAAACGTTAATTGATGCGATGTTAATATTCATAATAATTAAATCATCTATAACTATTTCATCACCAGCAAATGATATCGCCAAATAATAAATATAATGTCCATTTTACACAACATTTAAAAATTAACATATAATATTTGAATTGAAATTGATACACACCATTCAGAATATACACACAGTGCAACGTAATAAATATACAATGACAACTTCATGATAATACAAGAAGGGACTAACCTGCATAACTGAACGATGTTCAAAAGCAACATAATTTGCTTGCGATAAAAAATACCCACTTGAAAGATTACCGGGCACCCGAAATTTGTAAAACCTTGCCTCCTCTTTGATTATGGACAGCCTTCTGTCTAATTCAGCTAAAGTTCTACCTTCATTGGGATGACTTTGGGCTATCATTTGTACGATGTCAATCAATGTCTTGAACACCCCAAGATCAGCTTGATGTAACATATCAACATTCAAAGCAAGATACGGATATCCAAAATCTGTATCTCCTCCGGCAAATCCCCATAGGGCACACTACAGATAATCCACAAACATTATGTGATTATTCAAATGTAGTTTTGATGTCTTAATTTACTACCTATTTTAAGAATGAAAATAATAAATCAAATGTAAAAACCATATTGCATCATTTACTTTTGTTGAAAAAAATATTCGGGTTTAAAGAAAAAATATACATTCACTGGCTGTAGAGAATATTCCTTTGAGATTCGTTCAGCCTCCGAGGCACTAGGTGCACTCAAAATGTCGTTCACAACTTGCTTCATTGTTGCTTCGGTCCTGAGAATATGATTAACATGAACGTCTCTTAATTCACGAGCAGGACACATGCAAATGCTACATGGATGTTGACATCTTCCAGAATCATATGTACATGTGACCTGCACATAACATTTACACGCTCTTCTTCAAGCAAAAACAATCACTATTCAAGACATAACAATTAAATAAAAACCATAAGAAAAAGCAAAAGCAAATAATTTAAAACCTTACATTTTTGAATACTTTTAGATAACTTTTTCTGTGAAGAAACGAAATGAAACAATTTTACCTTACATCCTTCGGGATGATCAGCCACATAAGCATACAATCTTGGATATATTACTCTTTGAATGCCAAACGGATCTTCACAGTGAATTCCCCTGAATATAAATTACACTTCTTATGAATTAAGAATAAGTTGAAAAATAAATCTAACCTTAACATCGGTGATACAATATAACTTTTATAAATTTGCCATTTGGTTTTTTTAACAACTTCAATGTTCAATTTCAAAAACCGAATTCAGAAAACGTTGTGAAAATTTTCTTTGGATACTTACTCAAAACTTGCGTCTTTTAATGGTTTCAAAACCACTTCAAGACATTCTTGAAAAACACGAAGTCGTTCAACGGATGATGAAGCATTTGTTTGAGGAATGGGTAATGTTGCAATCATACTATGACCTTCATCACGATAACGATTCTTGCATGCAATATTACCAATGCTGAGCACTAATGGATGTCCAATAGTTCCGAACTATTTGTTTTTGGAGAGTGCTGTTTGGTCACTATATAAGATCAAAGGTACAACTATACCTCCAACACAATCTTTTTCAACATGCTCCTGCATAATCAATAAATAGAAACATTTTTAAAAATCATACATCAAAAACTAGATATCTTTAAAATAAGGGTAATATAAATAAATAAAATAAATAATGAAAGAAGGACTAGAAATAAAAATTTAAAAATAAAATAAAATAATGATTTAGAGATCTTTTTAAAATTAAAAATTGAGTTATATTATATAATAATAGAAACGTAAAGAGAAAAGAATCAAGAAATCATTGGTGTAAAAAACCACATAGAAGTGGTTTTAAAAATACACATAGAACTATAGAATCGTAATTCAAACATGCAAATGTACTTCCAGGAGAGACGTAGTTCAAAGTGCTTACTTGCATCTTACGCCACCAAGTACCAGTTGCTGGTGTGGAATAAGGTTCTCCACGATTTGCAGGTCCCAGCATGAATCCCTCATTCATTTCTTTACAAGAAAATAATAATTTCACTGCTTCTAGTGAATCCTTGTACCTCAAAACGTGACCTCGAACAGAACACTCCTTCCATCCATCTGATTCGCTGAATAAAGATTGTTCATATTTTTCCATACCAGCAGCCGATCTATAAGATAAGCCTTGTAGATTAAACTGAGAGTTGAACAAAAGTTCCTTAAACAAAACATCTACTACGTTATTTGACAGACTGGAACCATTGTTACTTGTCCTAGCCCAATGAAAGAATGCTTTGTCAGAGTCAAAAGGAATTGAGGGTCTTGGTGGCTCATCTGATGTAACTGGTGGAATTGGTTCCATCAGATGTGGATCATTCACATTTCCATGTTCTTGATGTTCAGTGGATCCACATCGTGGTGGAGGCAATACATTATGAATAGCAGGAGGCAATACATTTGGAACAGTAAGAGGCACTTGCGATGGTCCATCCAAGTGATGACTTCGTCGATGTGATGCATAACCAGCGCCACTCCTATAAGGACCACCTCCACAGATGTTACAATGTCTACTATACCCCGTCATAATGTTTGATTGATACCTTGCAAACATACATTATTCCCATTAGTTCTCAAATGTACAGTTGAAGATAATAATACAATGGAATAAAAAATTTAAAATTGAAAGCAAGAAACATCAGTGCATGCTAGTTAAACCGTAAGTCTTTAAGAGTGTATCATCTGTCAGAATATGTTGGAAAGCCTCAAACTATACATATCACGGCTACATCATTATATTTGGGTTCTCTGTGTTGCCGCACTCTATACAAAGCGAAATCGGAATGCAAGCCATGGTGTCTTACCCCAGTACTCTAGAAAAAAAACCACAAGTTTATACCTCCCTGGAAACCACAAATGCAAAATCATCACAAACCATGGCCAAAGACATGATGCTTGAAACCAGAAAATGCAACAAATAAGACCATTATCACAGAAAATACCATGCAATAAGGTAAATGAGAGAATGAGTTGGAGATGAGACTGACTTTGCAAGCTGAAGGAAAAGTATGGGAGAGTGGTTCAGAGAGGTCTCCTGTGATTGTGGTTTTCCAAGATATATCTATGTCATGTCAGAGCAGCATGATTGCACTCCTCGTTCACCTAGTATTCATGTACAGGAATTTGCAAAAATTTGTTAGAAAATTCCAGATGTGCCCTTCCTTTCCCTTGATATTATCTACAACTAGAGTCTAATACTGTCTAATTTGTTTCAACTTCAGAATTTTAGACCTGTTATAACCACTGCTACATTTTTTGTTAAAATTTCAGTCTATTTAAATTAAGCATGAAACAAGAAACAAACTTACAAGTGTAGAAGATAATTTCAATGCTATCAATTTGCAGAAAGGTATGTAAGACTAGGAATATGTATGTAACAAACCTTCCAAACAGTTGGCCACCAACTCTCCAACAACTTCAATAATAAAGACAATTGAGAGATAAAAACTATATAAACTACAAAGATCAAAATATATTATGTGGGGCTCACCACCCAACCATAGAGAAGTGATCACAGAAGAAGTGTCTTACCTTCTCGCCCCCAATCCTTTATATACTAGTTTCAATCTAAGATGAACTAGAGTCTATCTCAGACTGTGTCCCATAGTCTAGCCTATTCATAGATCATTCTATTTCCTTTACTCCTATATCTGGAGTAAATCCACAAATCCTTCTAGGCTCTTTTATCTCTTCAACTCAAATGATCTATCTATCTTCTTTACTCCTATATTTGGAGTAAAGATATCCATAGATCATTCTAGATCCTTCTCTCCCTTTAACTCATAGTCTCCTCTAGATCTTTTATCTTTTTACTCCTATATCTGGAGTAAAGATAATTAATTACCATCAGTAGTCTAATTCTAGTGTACCTCATCTTGAGTTGTCGAACCCTTCTACACACGTTTCATTGTGGTAAGAATCTACTACGTATATTAATTTCAGATATGGAAAGTATCCCCTGGGTAGATTTGGCGGTTTCTGATCTCTTGTTGATTACTGGTTCTGCATTTACATGCACTAAAGATTTAGGTAAGTAGAAGTGTGGAATTTGCACATTTCTTCTAGAGCAAATAACATTTTATTTTTTTATTATTTATTTTACTTTTAAACCTTTTTTATTCAACCCTTTTCAAATTTTGAAGACATACCAATCAATAATTATAAATTAAATTTGGAATAATGATTTGAGTGTTGTGTGCGGATAAAAATTATAGGTAATGAATTTTTAATGATATATATGCTTTTATTAATCAACAATTTCTAACACCAATAAAAATACATATCTTTAGGGCCTCAGATTCCATCTGATGTCTATTTTTCTTTTAGAATCCAATATTCTCATTTTTGTAAATAAATAGGATTGTGATGAATTGAAACAAAACACTTAGGTAATATTGATTCCTGATAGTTTTTTCTGTACGTGACTTTATGACTTCAATTTTTTGGGGAAAATTTTAACTCAATCTATTACAAATTTTTGTAAGTGTAACATTAACATGGAAATACATGGTCATATACTTGTAATGTCGATGAGCATTGTGTCGTGGAGGACTCAGGTGATGTCATTGAGAAGCTGAAGAAAGGTTTCATCACTTTCAAACAAGGAGATTACAAGTGAGATTTTATAAACTCCTATCCATGTTTATGTTTAAGTTCAGTATGAAAAAAACAGAAAAGTTAAACACATGCTTGTTGTGATAAATGGCACAAACTCGAGCTTCTATTCTTGCCACTTATGCAAGACTCTGGAGCATACATTCCACGTTGATTGGTTGCTCAAAAGAGAATTACGTCTCCAAACGTAAGCTTGACCACTTCCTTACATGAAATATCTATGTGCCACGACATATGGGATAAACTGATTGCTGCATTGAACCAAAGCCTTGCCTGTCTGCCAGGAAAGGAATCTGTATTGGGCAAATCTCTTTATTCTACACATTAAAAATCAGTGGCTAACTTACAATGAACTGCAATTATAAATTCGGTGCAGTGGAACAACCAATTTTGTCAACTAGACTAATATGCAATTTGCATAAAAAATTTGGAAGATTTTTCCGTCATGATTCAACTACAAATAAGCTAATGAAAGTACAGTACTAGAGAGTGGAATTTTGTGTTAAAAATGAGAAGCAATAAAATGGAAATACCACCGTCATCTATCAGGTTCTATACATTCTTATTCTTATATATTCTACTCTGCTGCAGCTACACTTGCCTTCAATGCACACTGCAGGGACCTTTCACTTTTGAGTGCTTTGCATGTATTCTTGGTACAGTGGTAAAAAAAAACGCACAAGGACTTGCACTTTCAAGAGCAATCGCTTCAGCTTTTCTGCACCGAAAAGAGAAGTCTAGTACCGGTACCACGACCGTCAATTGCTCAAATCAGTTAGAGAAACACAAAACTTGAAACATTAAAACACAGACAAAGCTGTGTTAACTTGAAACTAGCAGACATAAGGTAGTGCTGTCAAAAACCGTCCCGTCCCAAAAACCGTCCCATAGGCTTGACTGTAGGCTGTTCCTGAAACTGTGCAAAATCATTCTAATTCCGTCTATGGCTGCAGAAATTGAGTGCTTGTGATTGGTGCAGAAACGTCCTATTCACAGAATCCAAGTGGTCATATTAACCATGACTCTAGGGACGGTTAGTGGAGCACCTAGGGCTGAACATTCAAAAATTCATAGGAAATTGTAGACTTACTCAAAAAATGATTTTTTTTTTGGGATGGCTTTGCACTAGCTTTGCACTTCATCCAAAAATTATAAAAAAATTCCACCACTATTCCAAATGAGCAAACCTGAAATTCGGACGGTTTTTGACAGCACTACCTTAGCTGTGGAAATAAAAACTTGAATTTGGAAACCCATCCTTTCAAAAAATATTTCAAAATATGGTCTGTATATATAAAATTATATATACATTCAAAAATAAAATGAGAAACGTTGAATTCATATGTAGTAAGAAGCAAACGAATACTTCTATTTCATTGTCCCTAATTAGTATAAAATCCTTCCTCTTCCTCGTTCTCAGCATCCCCTGGAGAATCTTGTCCAACCGTCTCATCAATGTCATCAGTCTCATGGTCCAAAACCAATGCGAACCTGGTCAATTCGTGTGCCTGGGCCGATCGAATCAACTGCTTTTTCAGAACATTAATGCCAGCCTTATGTTCTGACACATGGCCTGACATATCCAGGTTCATGAAAAAGCCTTCCATCTGTTCAGACATTGAAGCAATGGTAAATGGAAGTTCTTCAATTAAATTAGACAGGATAATTTTCATAATTTCTACATTCTATCTCATCATAGAAAAACTTACCACGTAAACAAGCCATGCTACTGTCTCAGGCTTTAGTACCAACACACCATCTCTTTGATAGTTTACACCACCTTTGGCCCGTGCAATAGAGTCATGGACAACGGAAGCACCAAAGGGATCACTACCAGATGTACGCCATTGGTTATGATCTCCCATACGTGCTAATTTATCCGATCGCCACGCCTGTATAACCTCCGGGTCGTCAGTATGGGGCATATCTGGAATTCCGAGTAAGGACTGCAGTTCTCTACGCACTGTTGATGTATATCGACCACGAGCTGAAGTCATGTACTGCAGCGCCTTTGATTGAAGCCCTGACCTGGTATTTCCATCAGGACCTACGGCCCATGCATTCTCAAATGCATGCAACGTCTGTACATCGTCATCCCTGACCCTCAATTCTTCAAGAATTTTTGTCTTCAAGACATCTGCCCTAGGCTGGACACAACACTCCGCGTTAGTACCCCAAAGAAAGTGCTTCGATGTGGGTAACATACGTTTACGCACCTGTATCCACTCCGTGCCCTGGATCGGTTGAGGAGGTGGTTGTGGAACTCGCTGATGAGCTTGAGTATGAACCGTAGCAGTCAATTGTGCAATGAGTGCATCCTTCTCTGCTACCATCCTTTTGAGATTTTCAATCTCAATCCGGTCGTCAGCGTGACGAGGAATCGGTCGCTTTGGCAACGGCCCACCGGTGCTGCCTAAACCAGCTGCAGGTACACCCGCTGGACGTGGAGGTGTAGAATCACCAGACGCTGCTACAGATGGTCTTGGTGGCGCCCTAGAAGGTCCAGCAGCAGTTGGAGAAGTCCTTGTTCCTCTTGTACCGAACAGTGGAACTTGTGGTCGAATGGAACGTGGTGGTGGAGCCGTCCTTGCAATTCGATCACGCTGAGTTCGCCCAAATGCTCTGTACTGTCCTGCACTGGTTGGGGAGACCTGAGGTCGTACATACGGTCCCGAGTGACTAGATGGAGTTGGCGGCTGTGTAGCAGTAGAAGGCGGTCCACTAGGTACGGTCGACGGGGTAAAAGGAGTGCTCTCTGGGGTTTGGATAGGGGGTGCTGCACGGCTAGGGATGGGAGTGACTGGTGGGATGCCCTGAGTGATCGGTACTTGCGTTTCTGGAGTACTGCCCATGAATCGCAACCCTACGGGTACATAGGAGCTATCTTCAGAATTTGCCATAATCCAAACCTAGAGGGGAGGGGAGTGTGATGGGGAGTGGAAGTAGGCGGAGGTGGAGGAGCGCGGAGGTGGAGGAGCGCTGCGTGAGTGCGGGCGGGAGGTGGAGGAGCCGTGTCTGCTCACTTTGCACATATGTGCGGCCTAGGTTTTGGGGGAACTGTGAGTTCACTGGCAGTGAAGCCCTAGCCATAGCGTCGTCTCCAAAGTCGTCATCATCTTCTTCGTTTGAGTTCGTTTGGGAGGAGTCTTTGCGGTGTTGTTTTGGTGTGATCTCGACCAGGTGTTGAAGTTTTCTCGTGAATTTTTGGTTTGGATGTTTGTGATGGATGGGTGTCATGGTGTTGGAGTACCGCTTTATGGTGGTGGAGTACCGCTTTATCAAGGGATATGTCTTTGTTTTTTGTAGTTTGGATTGGGCTTCTTTAGTTCTTGGATTTCATTTTGGTGAGGTTGAGTTTTTAGGCTATAGGTTCAGTTGAAAGGTTGTTGGGAATTCGGGCTCGCAGCTCAGAATGTTGGGTTCGGTGTATTTTTTTGGGTTCGTTTGCTGCGTGTTTCAATATATTTCCAATTCTGCTTGTGAAGGGTTGGCAATTGAGAAAACTGCAACAGTGGTCTGTGATCTCCCATGCGTGATCGTGGTGGATCAATTCATGGGAGTTCCTGTGAGTGGATGGAGGGTGAGAAGCCGAGAGTCATGACAGACTCCGAGCTCACCCGGGAGGAGGTGAGAACACGGGTTTGCTGAATTGTTGGGGTGGGGTTTGAGGTCTAGGGTTAAGGGTTTGTGGGATGTGGATCGGAGGGGAATGATTGGGGTCGTGGTCGGGGAATGGGGGGTTTTGGAGCGATCTGGGGTAGGGTTGGGGGATTGATGGGGTTGGAGCTTGGGGGTTGGCTTTGCAGGTGTTGAAGCGGGATATTCCATGGGAGACTTACATGACTGCCAAGCTCATCAATAGTATTGGCTTGCAATTGCTCCGCTGCCACGACCACTGGCCTGCCCACGTGCAATCTGCATTGCTCGAAGAGGTACTCGGGATATTCTTTCCGTGAATTATTAGTGTCGGGGAGATGTGCAGCAACTGCATTGGAAAGTATGTAGTATGTTAGCTCAGGGTTAGTTGATGGTTGTGTCTGGGTCATTGTTGTAGTTGGATTGGATTGGATCCGGGATGTGATTCCCGTGTTCAGCTGACCCTAGTTTAGCTGTTAACTAATGTGGTGAATCGGAGAAGAAATTGTCTAGATGGAGTGCATCTTAGCAGCTTGACTTTGTTATTTTTTTATTTATTTTTACCTTGTCTGGAGAGAAGGTGTTTTTTGATTGAACAGGAGAGTTGTGAAACCTCGATCAGTTGTGAGATCGATTCAGAATTCAGCTTAGGTTTCGGATGATTCTGTCGCTGCGTTTCTATCTTTAAATGATTACTAGATTTGCTTCATGACTCCGAATGATTAGAATTCTGCGTTTCCCCCTTTTCTGATCATAGTACTGATGGCTTCCGTAGGTACTAATTGTTTACGGTCACCCTTTTGCTGTTTGTAGATTTGTGGGTTGCCTCAATGGCTTGTAGGGCACAATATCGTTTTAGCTGGTGAATATCGGGAAATTAGTTGTGCAATGTAAGTAAAATTCTACAGCAGAATTATCCAATGGCTGGCTATGACGTGCCCCGTGTGAGGCCCAATGGCTGGCTTCCGAGTTTGAAAGATGGATTAGGGCCATTATGAACGTTCTTCTAAAGCAACAGATTTTTTTGGGACTTGCTGAATACTGTTTATAAATTCAATCTTGTGTATCTTTGCGAGGAATTTGTTCGGTTCTTGAATTAATGAGCACCTGAAATGGAAGTGCAGAATGGTGAAATCTAAATTTGTTTTAACCGGTGTGTGCTTAGAGGGATCATTCGAGAAGAGAGGCATTTCCGTGTTTGTAGTGGAGAACAAGCTGCCTCTCGTAATCCCATTCAACCGTGAGACAACATCTATTATATTCGAATCTGAGGTTACTAAACAGGTATATATATTCTCAGTACATATGGACCTGTTAGTTCAGGATGACTATTTGTGGGGTAGCTAACAAGCCGTGTCCAATTGTGGTAGCTGCTGTTATTTGCCAATCCAGAGGAGTTTGAGAAAGTCCGTCCAAATTACGAAGAAGCAGCCAAGTCTTTCAAGAACAAGGTATGGCTTGTCACAATTTTCATCAGTGGTCAACTTGATGAACCGCGTTTATAACCACCTTCCTAAACATCATCATATGTATCGCTGGACGCAGATTACCTTTGTTCTGATTGATCTTGCGGATGAGGAGGTGGCTACTCCTGTTCTTGATTTCTTCGCGCTTGCTAATGAGAAGACAAGGGTATTTCTCTAACACCTTTGATTTGCTTCAATGGTTCTAAAGTCTTAGGTGGTTTGTACCGTAGTCAATCCAGTTTCTCTATGATCTGCACAAGATTGTCGTTGTCCATGGGAGAGCGTTAACATTCTTTTTTCGACATTCGATATCTTTGGTGTCATGAGAAACTTCTGAGTGCTGTGTTTAGCGTACTGGTTACTTCGAATTGTGGTTCTCATGTTTTGCAATGTGGTTGCAGCTCCTTGGATTCATTTCTGAGGAGGGTTCTGGCAAGTATTTATATGAAGGTGATTTCGGTGTTGATTCTATCAAGGTAAATTATGGCAAGCATTCATTTTCGAATGCATACTCGCAGTTAAGCTAATCCATGTGCTATTTAAGTTGTGTATCTCGGATGGAATCAATTTATTGCTGTACTTGGGACAACATGCAATCTTCGCAGTGACGTGTGTGGTTCGATTTTCATGACGGCACCTAACAATCCTCGCATTTGTCTTTGCAGCAATTTTCTGAGGAGGTAGGGCAAATGTATTCTTGAAGGGAATTCTTGTCCTTGTATTTTCTAATATATGGGAATACTCCTTTTACTGTTCAGTAATATGTCGAGTGTTCTTTCTCAACTCGGATAAGGTGAAGCTAATGGTCTCGTAAATTGGTGAATTGCAGAATGATGGACCGGTGAAAATTGTTGTTTCGTCTACTTTTGATGAAATCGTTCTCGATGAATCAAAGGACGTCATTATTGAGGTACCTATTTGATTTGAAATAGATCTTTCTACATCGCCTCATTAAGTTTACAATTCGACGAATCTTTGGATGTGATCTCATTGGTTGTCTGTGTTGTATGTCATAGATCGTCCATCTGAATATTTCTTGTTAGAATTATGTTCTCAGTTTTTGATGAAAATCATAGGTGTGGCTGCCTTCTCTTACATAAACTCTCCATTTGTCTAGGTGTATGCTCCATGGTGTGGTCACTGCCAATCTCTTGAGCCAGAGTACAAAAAGTTGGGAGAGGCTTTGAAGAACATCAGCTCGATTGTGATTGCAAAGATGGATGGTACCAAGAATGAGCATGAACGCCTCAAGGTATTGTTTGCGACATCCTACCTTTTCTAGTTGGGAGCGTTTTATGTCGCCCAAGAATATAGTGGGATTTTGGGTACTTGATTCATTCATTACTTGTTGATCTGACACATGTCACATGTTTGGTACTATTTTCAGATTGAAGGATATCCTACCATTCTTTTCTTTCCCGCTGGCGATAAAAGTGCTGAGCCTGTAAGTTTTTGAACCGATCCTATATCTACGTCGGAATTGTTTTCACAAGTTCAGTTACTTAATAGGACATCACATCTGTATCCGTATTTTACATCCATTTTTTAGATAACTACTTGGTCTTGTTATTCTTACTTACGATAACTTGTTCTCTGGATGTTTCAGGCTTCTTTGGACACCGAGAGGACAGCAGCTGGCTTCATCAGATACCTGTCGACGAATGCTAAAATCCCATTTGTAGCGCCTGAGGTCGAAGAGCCACCCCTCAAGTCCGAAGAAGGTGAAGGTGAAGGTGAACCAGAGGAGGAAGGTGAGGAACAGGTCGAAGAGGAAGAACCTGAGGCAGTTGATGAGGAGAAGGACGTGAAGGATGAGCTTTAGAATTTTTAGTTCAGAATAATCGTCCATTAGGAAATAGGTCAACTCTTGGTAGTTGTGTTAGTTCAGAACGAGAAAGCAAGTATGCCATGTCTTCTATGGCTTCGAGCTCCCAAATATTGATTCACCGCATAAAAATGCGATTATACCCGCAAGAGATTCCACGCCAATCAGCAATATATTCAGGCCAGTATAGTCCACTTTGTATTTTGCCTTTTCTTGCTTCATTCATGGTTGATCTTGTTGAAGAGTTCATGTCAAATACCAAGTTTAGTTACAGCAGATTTCAGTTTCTTTTCGCTTAAGGGTGCAATTTATATAAACCTATGTGATGCCTGTTTGTGTTGCAGCTGCTATATGAGGCAACGCTGTGCATATGGCTTCTATCGTCCGTGGAAGCGTTTTCAACAGCGAGAGTGGTACCACGTCTTGTGGACGTTGTGAAGAGCTCTACTAAAGAAAAGGTAATCAGTGGATGCAATCTATAGAATTTTTTAATTTTAGGTGAAGGTCTCCAGATTATATTATTCTGCTGTAGATTGTTGAACTGGAACTTAATATTGTTGTGTAGCTTTATTGTTGTGTAGCTTTACAATCCGTCTGTGCAGGCGCATATAGCCGCAGCAAGGGCACAAAGGACCCGATTTGAAGAATCCTGCTCATTTAGATATAACTTCTCCTTATTAGCATGTACTTTTTACCTTTTAAATGTATGCAGTTGTTACATTTGATCTATTATACATCTGCGTCATTGTTACATTGCATGAATATGGAATGTACACTTATATGTGTTTTATGGGCAGAAAATCTACTATATGTTTACACTTCACTGATTCTAAATCTACCATATTCCCTCATGTCTCCAACTCTAAATCTACCCTGTAGCTACATGAGGATTCAGTCCGAAATCTACAAATATTAAATATTCCACCTCCAAAATTTAACAGAGAAGTGGATTCATGTGCAATTTTAAGATTTATTTCATGCAAATTTTATATGCAATTTATATAAATTTTATATAAATTTTACATTCAAAATTGTACTTATAATTAATGTTATTTTTATAGTACAAAGGATACTAATTAAATTGACAAAAGATTTACAATTCTTTTATATAAATGGCTAGCTTGTTATATTCAACAGTAATTTTTTACAGAATTTATATAAAATTTACTCCATCAGACTTTCCTGATGACCCCTGCAAATAAAACCGAAGTTACGCCTTTTCCTAGTTATCAACTGCAGGGGTGAACTGGAGCCCTCAGCCCACATGTGCGACCAAATTAGGGGGTGCACCCCGGAAATTAGTACAACAAATTACGTGAAGACAAATGGCCGAATATGATTGGAAGGGGAGCGCATCCCTGTTGGATCAGGGTGCGTCCACAACCTGCATGTACTGGGCCCTGAAGAGGTCAGTTAAAACTTAAGAGCATCTCCACCAAGGCACCAGGAACTAGCCCTTCTCACATCCAAAACAAAGCTCTGTATATTTCCCCAACCATTCACGGCCCTCACAAGATGGTGAGCCACTCACAAGTAATTTTGTGTAAAATTCATTTGACATCATTACCAACTCCTCAATGTATCTAAACTTAGTTTTCTATTGAAATATAGAAGGCTTTGTGTATTTGTCATTCTGTCCAAGCATCGTTCAAGTATTTTTCAAAAGAGCCTAGCCTTCATTACTTTGACCATGTATCAAAACCTTTTTCAAAAGAGCCTAGCCTTCATTCCTTTGACCATGTATCAAAACCTTTAGAGAGTTCCAATGGAGACACTCTTGGCCCCAAGTGGGAACAATCCAATGCCCTCAATGGAACAAGGGATAGCAATGTTGGTTGATTATGAAGCAATCGGAGGCCATGTTGAAAGGAGGCTTGAAGTTGGAGGTTGCGATGCCAAAGCCAAAGAATGAGGAGCAAAAAGGTGACACTACTACTAATTGTGTGATACTAAAAATCACCAAATTTTACTCATACATAAATTGTTAACAATGATACCATTTTTGGTATACAATTTAGATTTACTTTGACTTGCAGTCTGAATTGATTCAATACTTTACTTAGGTTTTAAATTCAAAATTTCATCCCTCAATATATTTACCCCTAAATTAACATATATTAAACAATAACCTTTACTATTTTTATAACACTTCGTGATCAATGAGTCATTTATCATTCTTGTCCGTGTCAAGGTCATTGCAACCTAATTGATTGGAAGGACAATTGTATCCAAATCCAACTTGTTTTCTCTACGTGTGAAGTAACTATCGTCTTGTATGCATCGATCTGAAGAGATGAAAATTGATTCTACTCAATTACAGTTCCAAAATGACTCCTTTGTTGACCACCTGAAACTCTCTTTTGGAATGTCATACAAGTGACATTGTATGGGGAATATATTAATGGAAGCCAGAATAATGCTGGAAGGGGCTTCTGTCAAGAGATTGGAAATGACAAGAAGGCAGGCCTTCGTGGTGCTGGTCGCTGCCGAACCACTGGCGATGGTGGAATTCCTGAAGGTTGTGCTGGAATTGGTGATGGAGGTAATAACGATCTTCCTCTCGGTTGAGGTCTTTCATGTGGAGCGTTTGTCATTTCATGCAGGGGCGAAGCTGGCCTGTTTGAGGGATACAAATTGTTGTAAATAATCAACAGAAAAATCATCAACAGAATGCGACTGAGAATTTTGTTATTACCCGTTTTAAATGCTAGTTTCATATATGATCTGCCAACTAAATTGAGAGGTGAGGAAATCTGGCTTGATTAACTTTTCACATTTGGTATATGCAAAGAGCTGAAAGAGACGGATGTTGAAGAGCTAGCGAGGCCCTGGTCGGTGCAATTTACTAGAACAATGGTTGTGATTTCTCTATGAATAGAGATGGGAGATATCAAATAGTGATGACCCACTGTGGTGAATGTGTGCATTCGCTGTACATGTACCCAGGTAATAATCAAGAGTATTAGTGAAGAACCTCACCTTTCATGTTGAATTTTGAGAGTCTGACCATCCTTGTCGATGCCAATCCGCAACAAGACCTCATGCATGAAGGGTTCTTTGTTGTTTGAGATCGGCACTTCTTCTTTCTGAGTCTGTGACCCTTCCTCCTTGCGCTGCAGATCTAAAAGTGCTTTTCTGAGGTTGCTGCGTCGTTGAGATATAAACCACCACTTTCTGGCATATGGTGCCACTTTGAGGTAGGATGACTTTGATGACATGGATTGCCCTCCCTCCCTGCTTTGCAACCGCAATGCCTGAAGCATAAGTCCCACAGCCAAGATGCGCTCGCATGCCCATCTTTGTAACCGGTACCTGCACGGCGAGCTGTGATCATGTCAGCCCGTAATACCGTAGAGCAGTCACCTTTATCAAGCAAGAACTGATTACTGTTGCTCCGGTGAGCAATTTGTTGATTAGTCTTATTGATAAAGGTCAGGAAAGATAGTGGCTGCTGGTAACATAGGGATGAGATGGTACTAACTTGTAAATTTCGAGTGCCTTCTCTCTGTCTTGTTTTTTGGAGGTACGCTTCTCGTGCCAAGGTTTCCAGGCAGCCATACTTTTCTGTGTCAAATTCCGCTTCAAGTGTGCCAACGCCTTCAACGCTGCATTTCCTGCTTTTTCCTTTTTAGCCTGGTAAGCTTTCCAAACAGCAATCGCATCTGAGAGAGCTTGCTTTCTCCTGAAACTGAATGCCATGGAGGTTTTGGCTCGACCTTCTTCCTTTTGTATAGCATAGTTTCGCCAAGCGCTCGTTACTGCAGCAGAAGTACGATCACTGTGCATCGCTGCTGCTTGTTCCAGCTTAAGACGTCTTGATTGTTTCTCCCTACTCCGTTGAGCCCAAGCTCGTAACATCCGCTTCTTGCGTGACTTATTGAACGTCTGGCTAGCCTGTGCAACCTTTTTCTGTCTCGCATGAACCGTTTCATTTGTCACTAACAACCAATTTTTCATACACCGCTTAAGTAGAGCTTGGAGGAGTAGAATGCGGGATTTGTCTCCCTTGTTCTTCAACTCTGAGATCCTTTTCGCTATGATGCCCCAACACCTTAATATCCTGGCCTTCATGTGCTTCTTCCAATGGTAGGATGCTGCTGCTTGACGGGACGACTTTAATTTCAGATGCTCCCGATGCTTGGAAAGCCCTCTTAATGCTTGCATCTTGAGAGAAGTGCCATAGACCGATTGAGCACCACCATATATACGCTTTGTCATTTTTTTCTTTTCATGGTAACGCTTCACAGCCCGAAAAGCTTTTGCTAGATACTGTTGATCGTGATGTCGCCAGTAATTAAATTGTGCTTTTGAAAGACTAAACAGGGCCTTCTTCTCAAGATTCTCCTTGTGAAATTCTGCTGCAATGGATTGTTTTCTCCGCTTCGTTCGACTGCCCTCACGAAATGCATTGAAAGTCTTAAGAAACTTCTTCCGAGTATGATGCTCAGAGGCAAGGTACTCTTGCTGCCTGGTCCATATACTATCCGAGCAAATCTTACGCCAGCAACACATCATTTGAGCGCACCAAGCCAAAGTAAGTCTCTGTAAGCACGGAGCAACATAAGGTTATAATCCCTGCTTCAAATTCTAACTTCAGAACACGAGAACTAGTAAATTCCTCCAAATTCAAACCATTCTCGCCAACTGAACATGATTTTCATGATCCCGAGTCCATGGACCGTGCAAGGATTGTGTGATACAAACATTCAACGTCTCTGCTGACTTAGAAAAATATGACTAAACATTATTCTGAATGAAAGAAAAAAAGGAATTAGGATTCGCTAGGTGTACTTGCAACGACATGAAAATTTCACCTTGCGTGCAACATGCATCCACTGATCAGCAACGATCCTCGCCAATCTTCTTTCGTGTTGCTCCTGTGCTCTGCATGCTCGTTGGTGCACATTGTAAGAAGCGGCAATCGTTTCGAAGTGCAGATTTTTGAATTCTAAGTATATATGAAAGTGGCCTTAAGAAGAGCAGATTCCAGAAATTTGAATCTCACATGGTGGTCAGCTCCTTTGATTATGACCAGATCACAATGAAACACTCCGAGTAAAGCCTAAGACAAATGAGAGAGTGGACAAAGACGGTCTGGATGTGAGGTGAAAGATTACCTGCTCTCCGCACTGGCGAGGGTTTCAGAATCTACATCAGACAGTTCGTGGACTCCACACCGATAGGTGCTTCTGCTGCCCGTGGTTGATGACGAATCAGGCATCGCTTAATACTTCTGGCTGGATGACGCCCAATTTCTACAACCCCTCGTTGCAGCTGATCTCCACACGAAGTGACTAAAGACTGACAACTAGGTTACAAACCCTAAACCTTCGAATCCCTTCTAAAACGTTAAGCATAATTAATGGCAAATGCTCACTCAATGAGAGTAGAATTACAAGCACAAATCAATTGCTACTGAGTTGCACAAGCTTCTCACAATGGCCGCGACAAACTGAAAACGTTCCAACGCCACAATACAGTATCGCTGATTACGAGTCGCCGGAGGAAAACTGACACCACCAACACCGTCCAACAAAAAGAAAAAAACAGAAGCTAAATCGATCCAGTGAAAACAGTTTATCACGACTAATTGGCCCAAACATTCACAATGCCACAAATCACATAACCCAATTTACATATATCCCAACAACCATTGCAGACGTCTCCAAAGGCCCGGCGAGCTAAACATAAATTTGGCCAACTTGACATCACATGAATAGGCCGCTACAAGATCCAGAATATATACCTTCACCTACAACAGAAGTTCTTACAAATCTCACTCCCCTCGCCTCCATCAGTCATTAAGTTTGCCTCTCCTTGATAAAAAAACATCCACTAGGTAAGGCGCCCCACAAGATCAACAAATGTTAACTTCATCAGTGAGTATCGTAATGCACCTCCAACGCTTCTTCCATGCTCCGAGTGCATTCTGCAAGCATAGCTAATCTGATGCCAAAGCTGAAAAGCGTTCAACAAAACTGTGGTTTTCATGAAAATGAGAAATCTCAGCAGCCTTCGTAGGTTTATTACAGCATGATATAAATATCATCAGTTTCATCGCAGGAGTGCCGAAGTATCAGGATGATGGTTTTGTATGGGGTATTCGACGGATATCTTCGGGGTAGATGGAATGGGTATGAATGGAGAAGTGCATGTTACGAGACTGCCTTGGAGTTCTTGTAATTTTCCCAAGCATGGATCAAGACGCTCAGTTTCAAAGAATCCGAAAGATTTCATCAGTGAAGTTCTCGCTTGCTAGTCTCTTTTATAAGTTAACACCACCTCAGGTCCATCCGGATTCTGGAATCATCACAGTGGGATGCCAAGCAAAGTACAGAGAGAGTGAAGAAAATATTGAGCTATGTATTACCATGGAATTAGCTGAGTAATTCGTAAGTGCAACCAAGTACCACCCAGTAACGATCCCATGAGTACCTACTAACTTACGTGAGGAAAAAAAGCCTTGCAACAAGGGAATAGTAAGAAATGATAACTTGGCAACCGTTTACGTCCTCCACAATCTATTCAAAAAACGGTTGCTTGCATCACTAAGCCCTGACACGAAGGCAGTTACTCAGGGATTCACTTCGTGAGAGTCGCCGTTTTCCAGCTTCGGCTTCGCCATCGCCACGGATTGCTTGTGTGCGGGGTTTTACTGTCCAAGTGAACATCATCGTTAAGTCCTGTCGCAGCCTTGCTCGCCAAGTCGACGGCGGAGGTCGTGGCGTTGCTCCTCACACGGTGGAGTAAGGGAAGTCGGTGGCGGTACTGTTACGGAACGGCGCAGGGGAGGATTGGAGTCCTTGTGGAGCTGTGGTTAAGAGTAGAACTGACGATTGGCGTTGAGCTGCACTTGGAAACCACGCTTGGAGTGTAGGTGAGGGAGCTTGCTTACAGGTGTCTTCAAGAAGCTGGTCGAGGTCTGTGTTGGCGGACGTAGTTTGGGACTAGAGGGAGGAAGATGTTTGTGTGGAGAACAGTGAATTGGTGCAGGGATGCGCGTGTGAATTGCAAGCGGGGGTTTGAGGTGCGGTGCAAGAACAGAGGTGGGGGTCGAAATAGGCGGCGACGGCGACGCTGGAGTGTGGCTGGTTTGGAGAAGAAGAATTTTAGCGCAGATTGGATTACTTCAGGTTCTAGTTCGGTTGGATTGGAAATATTTGGGGTTGGCAACATAAGGGAGGACTTAGGGTTTGAGGTTATTGGGAGGGTGGAACTTGGGTCAGCGTGAGAAGGTGGGGAGTTGTTGTAGTAACAAGCTATGATTCAGAGCCTTCAAGTTGGCAAACAGCTGCCAAGCGTGCCCGCATCCCCGCCGCCAGCAGCTTCGAAAGCAGGGGAGTGCAGGGTTTGTGATAGCGCCGGATTTCTATCCACGCAGAAGTTGTCTAGTGCGGGTTCTCTTTCCTGCACCTGTAAAGCGTTGGATGGGTACTATATACCAGAGAGCCATTCAGTGTTTAAGGTTTACGAGGATGAGGTGAACCCACTGGATGATTGGGAATTTGCTGGAGACGAGGAGAAGGAGGCTGCCGAGGATGTCGAAGCAAGCGCTGAAAGTTCACGGTATTTGTGAGTTCAGAGAAGGTTCTTGGATGATTAAGCATGATATCTGTGAAGTGATTTTCCGTGACATGTTGCAATTATTCTCCTACCCATTTTTTAGGGTAACTAGAACTCGCTGGTTTATCTTCTTAACAGGGCAGGAGCGATCACAGTTCCCGACCTGTTGCAACTCTCGCTGGCTCTTCCTAGGGAAGCATTTCCATCCATCGCTGGAGGCAGTGATCTGTCTAATTCGAGTATAGAAGTCCGAACGGAGCATGATGGACATGTCGATGAAGAACTTGGGCAGTCAAGGGCGTGTGACTGGTTGGAGCCACCATCGCCATGTGGAGCTGTTCCAATGCAGGAAACACACCATCAAATGGGCGGCGAAGTAGTCATGTTGGAGGCCTTTCAACAGTTTCAACACAACCCGCAAATTCAAGTATGTATTGATAACGGCCAGTAGTTCTAAATGTCTACCGTACACAATCAAGATTTCCATTTGTGATAGCTGTTGATCTCTGATCTCCTCCCGTGCATAATTTCCTTGCCAGGAACAACATCCATGGCTGAGTAATTGTACTTGATAGTAACGACTGTACATTTTGTAACAGGAAATGGTTCTGGCATTGGCAACGGATGCGAGGGTGTGGCAAGCGGTTCTTGCCAACAAGAAGCTTCAGGAGTACACAACCGGCAGTGCGGAAGGTATTGTTTTTTCCTAAATCTTCTTCTAATCGATACTCTCCAGATGATGTGCATTGTTCAACATTTCAGTTCTGTCTTGTATTGTTCAAGGTAGACCACCTTCCCTAACGAGTTGTGCAACGCAGGTAATGTTGAAGTTCGTATAACTCAGGATTTGGACTCTGCTGCACTTCAAGGCAGGAGATTTTCGAACTTCGTCGTGATATCACACAATTCATTGCGTGAGTTGAAGGCGGGATTGCGAGAGCAGATGAGAGTAGTCATGGACGTCGTAGAGAAGAGGTTGCAGGCAGAGACACGCCAGTTGATGTTGGACCTGATGGTGAGAGCTTTAACGATGATGAGTATCTTCATGCTTACCTTGATAGGTTTCCTGATCCTCCTTCCTCTTCAAGTGTCTCGAGGAGCATGACATTGATGAACAAACCCAAGGGTCAGTGGAAGCCAACTGGCTCTCTCAACCGAGAATAGCCAAGTATGTTGAGAGAGCAGCAAAATCATCTTTCCTTCAGAATGGGTTAGGCCTGTTCTTTGCATGTACTGACAACTTATATAGTGTACATTTGTAAATATTGTACAAAATTTTGAACTAAAATCTGAAAGCTTCTTTCGTTGAATCAGTTTTGGTTTGTTGATCGATTGTGTTCTTGGTAAATGTAGTCTAGGTGCAAAATCCTGGGTCCAATGTGGGAACACAGCAGCTGCATCATGTGTAGAAACACCTGTAACCAAACAACTAAGCATCTGAGGTATATGTGTACCATAGGGAATAGAGATTTTTTCCGATATTTAATTCACCCTGTTCACAATAAAATATCATGAGCAATGGAAGCGAAAATCATGAGCAAGGGTGTGGTTTGAACCAAAACAGAGCATCTGTATAGAGGTTACTCGGCTCTAATAAAAACCCTCATTTAACACTTAATATCAACCAGTTCATGATGTTTTAAAAATAGCCAATGTAAAAAATGAAGATCCTGCCGAAACCAATACAACCTCAAAGTTCGATTGGTTCAACTTAAATTTAAATTTGACTGATTAGTTTGGATTGAAAGAAGGCAATTCTTTGTGTTCTTTAAGAAATTGGAAGTAGAGCAAGCGGAGGACCTCAAAAAATTTATCGATAATAGCACTTGAACTAATTTCGAGGTCCTTCAGGTACTTCCGAACCAACGTCGCCCTAGAATATCGAGACTAAAAAGGAAAAAAAAGTGCGAAGCATACTGAATTCTCCACTCACACAGTCCAACGAATGCATCAACTTATCCTATGCGATTAGCCCTGGCAATTTCAACTACACTGGAGACAATGACCATGGTCCCAGTAGGTTACAATAAACATAATATTGTACAAACGCATGCATCACGGTTTCCCGAGAAACCAGCATGTTGACGTCGCGCTCCGCACCATCAGTGAAGATCGATCCATGTCTGTTGTAACCCACAATACAATATAGGTGTGAGGAACTGTGCAACCTTGAATTCCGTGCAGCGCCCACAGAGCACCTGCTGGCTGTTTTGGACGACCCGACCTCGGCGCCCGACAATCCCGATCGAATTAAACAAAAAGCTCCCCCTCCTTTCCGAACTCAACGTGGTCAACGTACTGCTTTCATATCACGATTCACATCAGGGGTGCATCCCCACCACAACATCCCAGCACCATCCGTCGACCCAGGAACTCCACAGATCTAGCGGATCCAAGTGCAGACATTCTTACCCCAAAACTTACCCTCTCCGACAAATTCACCAGGCCGAATATTCGACGCTTTAAGCCTCACAGCTCATCGTTCCCAGGCTTCCAACAGTTCCATGTGTACCTAAAATAGCACATCCTCGTCAGTGCAAAATTGGAAAAGAGGTCTAAACATACAAAGGACCCAGATGAAAATGAGAAGCCCAGTTCCACTCACCTGGTAAGAATTCGAACGACAGCTCGTCAATACCCCGTATAAATGACATTCTGCGCCTGTCGTGAAGAGCAATGCATGTGCTGTGAGTCACGAACACTCTTCAGTGCCTTCAGATTTTGATTGGAGTTGAAGTGGCACCTGCAAACTACATTGACGGTATGTGGATTAGTACAGCATTGAGTCAGTCAACGAGTATGCTGTTGTGATCGTGGATGGTTCTCATCATGATGGAATAAGCTGAATTGCTACAGACTAGTTGCTGGCAACTAATGGTGCACTCAAAATGATTGACAGCTCTATCTGAATTGAAGAAGTCATGAATGAATTAACGGTTACGAACTATATATGCTCTGGAACATTTGATGTCTATGCTGTTTTCACCTATGACTGAGTTCACAACTGGAAGAACTACTGAAGGGTATACATATCAATGTCCATGTTCCGTTATCCCAATTACAGGTGCAAACTCTTGGTACAATTTATAATTAGTGCACAGATGAAACTATTTTGCACCCAAGCTGAGATTGTTGTTACAAGTGATGAGACTTTTTAATAATTACGAAAATTTGGATACTACTGTGCTGACACTACGATTGCATGCTGATAATATATAGGCCCGGTCGAAAATGTTGGACGAAGTTCGCTTACATGACCTGTTTCAGTGCTCTATCAGCGACAACAGCTGCAACATCCACTAGTTACCCTAATTACGTACAACAATTTTCTATCTTCATACATACTGCTAAGGAGCGCTGATGTATCATCTTCAAAAAAGGCCATGATCGCAACATTGGGAACTAGCTGGGACGTTGAAATGTGCATGTGAATTGTGTATCGGTCATTCTACTCAACGAGCGTGCTCAGCAGCCGCAACTAAATGGCAGAATGTAGCAGATCTGACACTGCGAAGCGATATGAATAGTTTCTCTCCTCTGTGGATTCCGCACGTGAATGCAATATATCATGACCGTCACGGTAATTTTCCGCAAAACGAATGGCCTCACTCTGGTGTACTGTCGTCAACTATTCACTACGTCAAAACCATGTTTTAATGCAGGCGACGCTAAACTGTCACTGTAAAACTCCCCTCATAGGGGATACAAATTATATACTCAGTATCAAGAGAAAACATCCAATCTGGTTCCCAGCTCAATATAACCACCTCGTGGCCGGTCTTCGGATCATCATTTCTATAACCCCTCAGCGAGTCAGCAACATCTAAACTAGTTTCTTACCCACAGCAACCTGCGGAAAAATCTATTCAAGAACAAACTAACTGCAGAGTGGACCATCCAACATCACCCAGTTCAAAAAACAGAGGCCGCCTCACCCCGCTCAAAAATCTTTACATAGTACACTGTCAGCTTCTCCGTGCTACAACCCGCATCCAGTTTACATCGCCGGCATGAACCCCTTCTTGATCATCTTCGTCATGTCGTCCTTGATCCCGAACGCCCTCGACAGCACCTCGTCCTTGATCTCCGGGCTCGCGCCGAACAGCGCCGACGCCATCAGCTGCACTCCGGGGTTCTGCGCGTTCAGCACCGACACCGTCACCGCGTGCCCGCTGCCCACGTTCAGCTGGAAGTGCACCAGACCCACCGGGAACAGGAAGAAGTCGCCCGTCTTCAGCTTCGCCGCGAACAGCTTCCCTGCCGTGTCCACGAACCCGACGTGCACCTCGCCCTTCAGCACCGTGATCACCTCCGACGCCCTGGGGTGCGTGTGGGGTGGCACCAGACCGCCCTTGGCGTAGTTGAACTTGGCCAGGGACAGGCCCTGCGTGTTCAGCGCCGGGTAGTTCACGCCAGCGAACCCGGGGATGATGCCGATGCCCAGCGGGTTGTTGGTGTCGGCCGCAGCGCGGAAGCCCGTGAAGGCGAAGTCGTCGGACGTCACCATCGACGGGGCCTTGCAGGCCAAGCCATTGAAGAGGAGGGCGCTCTTCAGGTCCGCCACGCAGAAGTCGTTGATGGGACCGGCGTCGCCGGCGGCCACCACCGCGACCAGGAGGGCGAGCGCAACGAATCCGACAATGAGCTTCGCCATCTCGAAACGCTGAAGAACGAAGAATACGTGAATAGGCCTTGAAACTCAGAGGCAGTGAGTAAGAGGTGGGAGATGATAGAAGCAGAGACTTGGGACCACTTCTGATCAGAAATGCTGAATGTGGATTTATAAGAAGGTGATGACTAGCTCATGAGTTTCGTATTTTTACCGGATGAGTGCTATTTCCGCCTTTTCTGGTTTGTGGATATTTTTGGAGGCCATTTTCTAAATTGCGTTGGTAATGTGATTTGAAACGCGGGCCATTCGGCTCCTTCAAGTGTTCCGTGGGTAACAATGAGCTGTATCACGACATTGAAGGTAAAACATTTCGAGGGTGAATATGTCGGGACTCGACGGTAGGTTGTGGTAAGAATGTCTGCATTCGGATCCGCTCTCGCAGCAGCGCATCTTTAACTACAGTGGGATGATGGGGAGATGTTGTGGTGACGATGCATTCCAGTGCCAGTTAACTATGGGCTTCAGGATTTCCGTCGGCAATGGAGTCATCGATCAAGCTTCTTCTGTTTCAAAAATGTAAAATTAGGAAGTTGAGCATAATGAGGACAGGACGACCGCAATGATTTCGGAAAGTGGGGCAGCTTTTTGTTGATACAGTATCGCTGCGGGGCCAACCCGCAGATATTAATTTCAAAGACGGATGAATTCCCTTTGAGTTATTCACATAAATGCTTCATACAGTATTTGTTAGTAGATTAAATCCTTTCTTCATATTTGTTAGTAGATTAAAGCCATTCTTGTACACACATCATCCACCACTCACCTATCACCATATCGATGGCAAACCATTCCATAATTATGTACATACCAAGGTAATAGAATGAGACAAGCCTAATTGAATTAGGAAGTGTGGAGTAGGACTCATGTACTTTCGTAAGAGACTGCAACAAATCCACAATAAAAGTGTTTTATTTTACTTAATCATATATTTTGTTCGAATTTTCCCCCAATTCCTTTCATTTGCTTCTAAAAATAAATAAAAAATTTCCCCCAATTGCTTGGAAGGAGGAATCAAATGATGTTCAAGTTCTGATCATTTATTACATGCATTTCATATCCTCCTTTAAACTAGTGTACGTAACAGGCTTGTAAATTCTCCATTACGCTCATCAGATTGCCCTCTAAGGACTTCTACCGCATTTTGTGCTCTTGTAGGATATTGATTCTTCATACGAGGTGTAGGCCTTCTACATTTAATACTAAATAGTACATATATCATGAAGCCCAAAACTCCAAAGTAAATTTACTATTTGACAAGTATTGAAATTAAAATATTTAGTCGGGTACCTTGGGATGCATCATTCAACAACGCCCCTACGGCTGCATGAGATGCCTTGCTAGATAGCACAATATCAAACTTCCAAGAACATTAACCATGGGCTAACAACATTAGCAATGTAGCAATGCCATAGCATGACAATTGTCACTCATAAAGATTCAAGTCACGTGTGACATGATAAATTTCAAATAGAGAGTGTGCACATACCACTATCCATTAAAGAAACATATATGGTGGTAGAATTCAGTGTGCCCCCTCTGAAAGATATGATGCACATCATGCACTTATACATTTGGAACTCGAGGTAGAGTAAAATGGCTTTTGAAGTAGTGAATGGCAATGCCGTGGTTGTTGAAATGGAACAAGAGAATCACATTGCCTACGTTAAATCTCTCTTAGAACCGAAATGCAAGATTACATCATGTTAAAGATAGACCAAACGACTAAAGCATATGAGATAAGCCCACCTACCGAATCTCTTCCAGTAAAAAGCAACAACAATAGATTCAAAAATTCAACCAATTTATGAGCATTCAAAAACCAAGTAGACTTTCTAGTACACAATTTGCTATACTATAATACCACCACCCACACATGTTCAACCTCAATGACCAAGTTCAATTGAGTGCAAAGAATCCACTTTTAAAAAATTTCAATAATACCAAAAAGACATCTTGAACGCTTCTTTATAGCAAAGAGCCAGAAGTTTCTAACAATCTTTAAAAAACATGGTTGTTTCATCTTCAACAAAATAACAAACGCATTTAAAAGTAGAGGGGAAGCACAATAAAGTGGACCACCAAGTGCAATTTGTGATCACTAAGAAGTAAATATGAAGTGTGCTGTTTTTCAAAACTCAAATCTGATTTTGAGCATTTTGGTGTAGTTTCCGAACATTTTAGTCACTTTTTAAGGTGTCGTAAGGTATCTTAGAGGCATCCCCATAAGAGAAACATCTTCGATTGAAACTTAATTTGACCACTAGTTCTAAAGGATGAAAATGAAATTTTCCAAAGTCTTAATTTCTTCATTTGAGGCCCTCTATTGTCTTTAGAGGATGTTTTTTCCAATTTAAAAACAATGTTCGGTGAAAAAAAAGTGACAAAAAGTATCACGGAAAAGACCCTCCTACAAACATCCTTGCGATACTTTTAGAACCCTAAATCAAACAATGAGTATATGAAATGCCTATTTTAGAGTACCTCTTAAATATACAGAGGGCCCCACATCATCAAAAGTTATTTTTATATAGTTTTTGATTCTTTTCTAGCCACTTTTTCAAATGACTGCATTCACTTTGCTTGGATTTAAAGCCCTCATACAATAACTTAAAAGTGACCACTGACTACTTTGCACAAAACTTTTCCAAGTTGTAGAAAAACAAGTTGAGAATCCATATTAGCAAAAAAATTGGACTTCAATTACATCTTTCCATCACTTTTGTTCAATTTTTGCAAAAGAGCTTAAATTGACAATGAGCTAAGCACTTTTGTGGTCCACTTTATTGTGCTTCCTCCATCAATCTTATCATAATTGCAGATTCCACTAATCCGTTAGCACCAATATTTTATTTTCAAGAGGTTGATGGATCTCCTTCCTTTAATGTTTAGGATGCGTGGTTGAAATATAACAATTTGCAAACAACCTTTATTAATGTGTTGTAAATAGAAGATACATGATAGTCCATAATCAATAAGTCTTATCCAATAAGGGTAAAAATTACATATGTAATGTAGAAATTGCTTTCTACCTACAAAGTCCAAAGATTACGCTATTGACACATATTAAGGGGGCACTAGTAAGCTTGGGGTATCCAAAAAAGTTGTCCATGAACAATTGCACTCTATGCTGGTGTGTCAAAAAAATCCATATTTTAATTTTAATAAAGTAAGACTTCATTAGATGTGGTTTTAGTTGTCCGTACTTATAACGTATCAAGAAAAAAAATAAAAGAAAATAATAAAAGATTTTTAAGTAATATTATTTGATTTTTTAGTTGAAAAGTAAGTTATGTCCACATAACCTAGAATCCATAGAATCAAGCAGATGGAATATCAAACAATTTTATTTTTATATTATTTTTAAAATATGACCTACATCTGATTGTGTAAAGTACAAAATAATTTATTTCATTATTAAAAAAAATAGTTAATTGTGCACTATAATGCTTGCAAATCCCAAAATTCATCTTTTTTTCCCCCTAATCTACGAATGGATACAAAAAAAATAGTTTTTTCAAAAAAAACTCTATAGGCATATATGTTTTGATTCCATTAAGGTGCATGGTTTCTTAGGGTCTTTTTACTTGATTGAAATGAACAAATTAGAGGAAATTTGAAGTTTTTTAAAAACCAAAATAATCTAATTAGTGTGTCCAAAAAGTGATACCCGAAGCTTGCCATTGCCCTTGGGTGGATTGTACTTTCAAGGACTGTTGCCAACCTTCAACCTTTAAGGTTTGTATTAGTGTTTTTGTTTTTGTTGATTTCAAAAATAACTCTTATATTTTTAAAGAGCCTTAATAAGTTTTTGTAGGCCATTTCCATGCCAATCACCAACTAAGTAATGCTTTGGATGGCTCAATCCATGACGGATATGCAAGCTATGAGGGCTTAAACAAATGCATACATTTTATATAAAACCCTTACCAATCATGCTAGTGCATCTTTCTAAAGTTTCCAGTTCATCAATAAAATAGCAAAACATAAGAACTTTTAGGTAGCGCAATAGCTTAACAATTCCTTCTTCAAAATCATCTCCACAAGGGCACAACCTTCATGTAACAATAAGTTACATATAACAATATTTAACCCCTAAACGCCTAAACGACCAAAAACTGGTCGATCTCATTTTTCCAAGTTCCATAACTGTCATCCAAATGACAAATTGTCATCCATTATTTTTTCATGTTATAAATTTGTGAGAAATCTATCTAATCTCATTGATGAATCCTCAAAATAATATATTCATAAATTTTGATGCCTCCTTAAAGTCCAAAAGATCAATACCATGTGTATATTCAAAAATTCCTTAATACAGACAGTTGAAACACAATTTTGACTATCGGGATGATCATATTTGCAGTTGATGTCAACATATGAAATGTAGTTTGACAAATCGTCTTTCCAGTTCAGTTTTTTTTTTTTTTATAAAATACCTAAAATTGAGTGACTTATACCTGTTATAAGATGAAGGGGTATAACCATGGCTACTTCTTGATTTTCCACGGTTTTAAGTTTTTCCATCATATTTTTGAATTAAAACATGATTTTTGAGCACGGTAACTAGTATAAAGTTCATGGTTGTCATATATATCTATAGTAAAAATTTTGTAATTTTTTAGTATAACCTATATTTGATATGAATTCTCTTTGTTTATTTTGATTAGAAAATTTATATTAATTACATAATGAAAGCATTAGTTTTGATAAAATTATTGCTTGTAGTCTGTAGATAACATGTGCATCTAACTAAGGAAAATTAAAAATTCATATTTTACATTCTTTTTAGTAGCAAAATAGAGCATCCAAAGTCAAAGTCTATTTCCGTGGTCATAGCCACAGGCATTTGGGGGGTTAATGTTTAAATTTTTTGTACAATATGTCTACATCCTTGTTCTTATAAAGCGCCAAACTACTTCAGACTATAGAATTTCTACTACAAAGTTGTTACATCCCCGCACTTTTCAAAATGGTTTCAATAGATCAAACTAAAAATCAACCCCATGGAACCGTGATTAAAATCCCTCAAAACCCTTCAATGGACAATTGACCTCTATACTTAAAAATTCTCGTTAAATATATGTTTGATACTAGGGAGAGTTGCCTTGCCCATGACCGAGGAAGTTCCATTTGAGTTGACTTTGCATTTTGTACCTTCTGAGCTAGGGTTAGATTTTGGCCCTATTGTTTGGTCTCCCTTTTCGGCTTCTCTCCGAAAACCAAAAACAAAATCGTGAGGCCCGAGGGCTTGTGCGCAAAAATTGTCGAATGTACAAGCTGGCAGCTCTGCTCATTAGACGTGCTCTTGCATATCGTACAAGCAGAGAAGGAGCCTGTCAATTACGCATGCTCCCAACTTAATACAGGTACGCATCAATCATGATCTGCAAGTGCAAGACGCATCTCCGAGAAACCAGCATGTGGACGTCGCGCTCCACAACAAAATTTAGTCCTGAACCTCAGTCAAAGCCTCCTCAGTCAGTCCCGACTCCCACGAAGCTTTAAAAAACAATAGGTGGACCCCTCCGAAGCACCTGGGCAGCATCTCTTATTTGGACAATATGATTAAGGTGCCCCGATCATCCCGATCGCCAAAAATCAAAAAGCTGCAGCTGGTCGATCTGTAGCTCTGAACTGCCACTGAAGATGCGGGGTGCATCGTCACCACGAATATATCTGCATGATCACCCATCGGCAAATATAGGCTACTGGATCTGAATGCAGACTTTGTTACCCCCATCCTCACATCCCCCGACATCTTTACCCCCGTCGAATTACATTCGCACCTAAATTCAGGTCAGCTCACTAATTTGTAATTCCATGGAAAGTACAGTTAGAGGTGCTCTCTAGTGCTGGGGAAGCAGCACATCCTTGCGACTCCCACGGAAGCTGCCGAACCTGAGGTAACTGGAAAGGTATTGACGAATAGCAAGATAAACCAGGGATGTGCGAAAACTTGTCACTGTAGGCGTGAATTCAAAACTCAGCGCGTTCGAACCTCTTATAAAGCCACAGTGCACATTCTCATCTGCACATCGAACAAGCTGCTCGCTCTGTCGATCGCTATCTTAATTCAGACGGGCTGTTTCTGAATTAGTGCACTAATTGTCACTGACACTCGATCTGCATCGTTTCGAGATGGCGAAGCTCACTGTCGGATTTGTTGCGCTCGCCCTCCTGGTCGCGGTGGTGGCCGCCGGCGACGCTGGTCCCATCAACGACTTCTGCGTGGCGGACCTGAAGAGCGCCCTCCTCTTCAATGGCTTGGCCTGCAAGGCCCCGTCGATGGTGACGTCCGACGACTTCTCCTTCACGGGCTTCCGCGCTGCGGCCGACACCAACAACCCGCTGGGCATCGGCATCATCCCCGGGTTCGCTGGCGTGAACTACCCGGCGCTGAACACGCAGGGCCTGTCCCTGGCCAAGTTCAACTACGCCAAGGGCGGTCTGGTGCCACCCCACACGCACCCCAGGGCGTCGGAGGTGATCACGGTGCTGAAGGGCGAGGTGCACGTCGGGTTCGTGGACACGGCAGGGAAGCTGTTCGCGGCGAAGCTGAAGACGGGCGACTTCTTCCTGTTCCCGGTGGGTCTGGTGCACTTCCAGCTGAACGTGGGCAGCGGGCACGCGGTGACGGTGTCGGTGCTGAACGCGCAGAACCCCGGAGTGCAGCTGATGGCGTCGGCGCTGTTCGGCGCGAGCCCGGAGATCAAGGACGAGGTGCTGTCGAGGGCGTTCGGGATCAAGGACGACATGACGAAGATGATCAAGAAGGGGTTCATGCCGGCGATGTAAACTGGATGCGGGTTGTAGCACGGAGAAGCTGACAGTGTACTATGTAGAGATTATTGAGCGGGGCTGAGGCGGCCTCTGTTTTGAGCTGGGTGACCGATTACGATGGTCTCCAATGTAGTGGTGTCGTAGGAATTACGACTGTTTTTTTGTAGTGTGCTGTGATGCTCTGAGTTGTAGTGTTCAGAGCGGAGCTGCAGGGGAGTGATAGAGATGGTGGTCCCTAAGGTTTGGCGGTGATTGTAATTTATGAGGTGGTCCATTGTGGATACGAATTAATGATTAACCCTGGCAAGGGGATGTTTATAAGTCTCTGTTCTGCGTACATGTATCATGTCTTTTCCCGCAATGATGTGCACTGGGTGCTGATCGTAGCACACGAGGAATATTGGAGACATGGACTCATCTCACACACATGGCGAATGTCTTCAGGAACTGTAGTGAGGTCTCTGCTACTCTCCTACTCTTGTACATGAAGAGATTTACGTTTGAACTGAAGAATGGTGGGAACTGGGTGACACTAGTGTCCATTGCTCTACCAGCGCTGCAATCTCTAGGCAGATATGGGTACTGGCGTGTATCCACTGCTAGGTTAGTAGCTTGAAAAATGTTTCAGCAATTCGCACGAATCCTGATTATGGACTGTCCTGACTGCATTGCCTCGCAGAATATTTAGCAGTATTGCAGTGGGAGCAGTAAAGTCCATGGTGTCATACTTAATTTGCATTTTCAATAGTACTTTTGCATTATCCTTCTTTTGTATCAGTGAAATTTCTTATATTACCCCTAAAGTCGAAAGGCCTCAACACTGTCAAAAACCCTCAAAATTGGCCTCTTTCAATACAAGGTGTAAGTTTTCAAGTTTTGATATTTTGGAAGGAAATAACTATAGGATCTAGTACTTTACTTGTGCATGTATATGTACCTTAAATCTTAGATTCAAACTCCTTACCATTTGTGAGATCATAATGTTCAAAGTTAGAAAAATAGTTTTTTGCCTCAGTTGCAAAAAAGTCAATTTCAAAAGTAAATTTGACTTGAGGCTCTTCAAATTCTTGTTTCTAGGTGGGATAAGAATATGATCTTCTATATTTGACATTAATTTTATGAGAAACAAATTGGAATGGTTATCAGCACATTTCTATATCTTTATTTTAATCTTGGGATATAGTAGATTGCCATAGACATTGGCCATTCTTTAAGTCAAATAAACTTAGTTAAAATTACTAACTCTACACGTTGTAAATCATCACGATTAAGATGGGCATCTAAATGTGCTTCTAGAAAATGAATGAAAGTGGTCTTTATTTTTGTTAAAGCCTAGAAAATGTTGGCTATAACACAAATGAAATTCACTTACATGGAGTCCAAGAACTGTCATGAACACTATATACAAGTCTATATTGCAAGGATAAATGGTGGCGCTTGTTGGGAAAAAGATAATTTAAGGTGTGGATCCTCAAGATTATGGTCTATGATGGTTCCAAGATTGAAATTAAATCTTTCTTATCCATTTCAATAAAAATGATAGAAGCAAATACTTAGCTCCAAACCGAAAGACTACCCATGCTTAATTTTTCCTCATATTTTACGAGATATATTTAGTCAAAGTTTAAAAATAGAATTAGGGCATGCTAAAATCTACCAAAAAGTGCAGTTTATGTACTCTTTTATCATCAAAGTCTGCCCAAATTATTTGAAAACAGATAAACCTCTAAAATTCACTAATATTTTTTTTTTGCAAGAAGTGATATATGTACATGTAATGTACATATACTTTTAAATCATAATTTCACCGCTCCTCAATATTTCTCCTTATGCACTTTTTATTATCAAGGACCGTCCTTTGAATTTGAATTTCAGAATAACTCCATGTGAAAAATCAACCATTTCTTCTGGGTGTTTTGTTTGTAAGTGGATGAGTTAGTTAAGTTCCTTACATTAAACTCCATATACATAAAAATGGTCATTTTGCGTTAAATCCAGCGTCATACTATTTTGCTACAATAATAACTTTTGGACATGAAAGGAGCTACCACGGTGGCATAATGAGAGAAATTATTGGGATTTTTTTTCTTAAAATAAATGAAAAATATTGGGAAAGAAAATTACTTACAAATAAAAAAATGCCACTTTTTTAAAAGATAAAAGTATAGAGTAAAAACAATATATATATATATATATATATATATATATATATATATATATATATATATATATATATATATTTATATACATATATATATATATACATACATATATATATAAAAGAAAATTAATCAATTAAAAAGAAAAGTGATTATATTAAATAAGAATAAATAAAATAAATCATTTTTGGGAAAAAGTAATTTAAAAATGGTAACCTTGGCAAAACGAAGAGTAGTTGTGTCTACAAAGATGGAGTGAGGATGAAACGAAGGTTCTCCTATGCAAAAAGAAAGATGTTTAGAACTGGCGGGATATGGAAATAAAATCAAAGATATGAATTTCCAAAAGAACATACAATGTTCTAATAAAGTATCATTCCGTGAGATGTATCAAAAGTTATATAGTATATGTATAGATTACTGTATATAGGAATCATTATTGAGTATACTTAAGAAAGATTATACATCATATCAATGTGTCATACATGGTGTAGAAAAGGGTACTTAGTTGATATTGTACAAATCAACTATGCATTAGAATGAAGAATAACACATTATGCTGGAAAAGAATAGTTGACAAGGCAAATGCTATGTAATTAAAGAAACAAAGTAATTTAAAATAAGAGGTGAAAAAATTAGGTGGCAAGATAGTAAACTGAAATACGGTAGGCGCAAATAGAATATTGTAGTATTTCTCTTTGGAAGACATGAAAGAGAAAGGACAGTGCACTTTAGGGCCTAACTTTAGTCTTTTGTCTTGAGTACTATATTATAGTATATGTCCAATATTGTCGTAGCTTAATATTGTAAGAAAAATGTTTTTTGATGTAGTCCAAGAATTGATTGGAGATGTTTTGTGAAATAACATCATGATACAAATCCTCTTCCTTTCATAATTTTTTCATGATACTATATCCCTCTATAACATCTAATATATTTTCAAAATAATATGCACCTATTGGACCTTTTTAAAAAAAAATTAAAGACCATATATGCTCAACGGTAAAGACTGTCTTAAAATCACTCAAGATATGAGAACTCCGAAAAGGCCCTTCAACACTAACAACCTCAAATCCAACTACTTTTTGAACATCATCTTTCGCATTACAAGAATCTTGAGAAGATTCTCATCTCGGATCCGAGGGAACCAATTCGATACCCTATAAAAGCATTTTAAAACAATAAAACCAGGGTTGTTCATGGGACATAAGGACCGGTCCGTCCGTCCGGTCCGCTCGTCCGTCCGTTAAGGGTCAGGGGAGGTCCGTTTGACCAAGACTTACGGTTGACCATCCAAATGGTGAAATGGGAGTTACCTTGGCCACCTAGGATGCCATGCGTCTGATATGTCACCAAATATTCCACATATAGAGTTGACACGGGGGATGATGTGGCTAAGAGGAAGGGCACCAACGCCTTGGAGGAGGGGGGCGCCAGCATCTTGGGGGGGGGGGGGGGGGGGGGGGGGGGGGGGGGGGGCGCGAGCTTCTGAGGGGGGGTGCGAGCTTCTGAGGGGGGGGGGGGTGCGAGCTATATATATATATTGTTTTTACTCTATACTTTTATCTTTTAAAAAAGTGGCATTTTTTTATTTGTAAGTAATTTTCTTTCCCAATATTTTTCATTTATTTTAAGAAAAAAAATCCCAATAATTTCTCTCATTATGCCACCGTGGTAGCTCCTTTCATGTCCAAAAGTTATTATTGTAGCAAAATAGTATGACGTTGGATTTAACGCAAAATGACCATTTTTATGTATATGGAGTTTAATGTAAGGAACTTAACTAACTCATCCACTTACAAACAAAACACCCAGAAGAAATGGTTGATTTTTCACATGGAGTTATTCTGAAATTCAAATTCAAAGGACGGTCCTTGATAATAAAAAGTGCATAAGGAGAAATATTGAGGAGCGGTGAAATTATGATTTAAAAGTATATGTACATTACATGTACATATATCACTTCTTGCAAAAAAAAAATATTAGTGAATTTTAGAGGTTTATCTGTTTTCAAATAATTTGGGCAGACTTTGATGATAAAAGAGTACATAAACTGCACTTTTTGGTAGATTTTAGCATGCCCTAATTCTATTTTTAAACTTTGACTAAATATATCTCGTAAAATATGAGGAAAAATTAAGCATGGGTAGTCTTTCGGTTTGGAGCTAAGTATTTGCTTCTATCATTTTTATTGAAATGGATAAGAAAGATTTAATTTCAATCTTGGAACCATCATAGACCATAATCTTGAGGATCCACACCTTAAATTATCTTTTTCCCAACAAGCGCCACCATTTATCCTTGCAATATAGACTTGTATATAGTGTTCATGACAGTTCTTGGACTCCATGTAAGTGAATTTCATTTGTGTTATAGCCAACATTTTCTAGGCTTTAACAAAAATAAAGACCACTTTCATTCATTTTCTAGAAGCACATTTAGATGCCCATCTTAATCGTGATGATTTACAACGTGTAGAGTTAGTAATTTTAACTAAGTTTATTTGACTTAAAGAATGGCCAATGTCTATGGCAATCTACTATATCCCAAGATTAAAATAAAGATATAGAAATGTGCTGATAACCATTCCAATTTGTTTCTCATAAAATTAATGTCAAATATAGAAGATCATATTCTTATCCCACCTAGAAACAAGAATTTGAAGAGCCTCAAGTCAAATTTACTTTTGAAATTGACTTTTTTGCAACTGAGGCAAAAAACTATTTTTCTAACTTTGAACATTATGATCTCACAAATGGTAAGGAGTTTGAATCTAAGATTTAAGGTACATATACATGCACAAGTAAAGTACTAGATCCTATAGTTATTTCCTTCCAAAATATCAAAACTTGAAAACTTACACCTTGTATTGAAAGAGGCCAATTTTGAGGGTTTTTGACAGTGTTGAGGCCTTTCGACTTTAGGGGTAATATAAGAAATTTCACTGATACAAAAGAAGGATAATGCAAAAGTACTATTGAAAATGCAAATTAAGTATGACACCATGGACTTTACTGCTCCCACTGCAATACTGCTAAATATTCTGCGAGGCAATGCAGTCAGGACAGTCCATAATCAGGATTCGTGCGAATTGCTGAAACATTTTTCAAGCTACTAACCTAGCAGTGGATACACGCCAGTACCCATATCTGCCTAGAGATTGCAGCGCTGGTAGAGCAATGGACACTAGTGTCACCCAGTTCCCACCATTCTTCAGTTCAAACGTAAATCTCTTCATGTACAAGAGTAGGAGAGTAGCAGAGACCTCACTACAGTTCCTGAAGACATTCGCCATGTGTGTGAGATGAGTCCATGTCTCCAATATTCCTCGTGTGCTACGATCAGCACCCAGTGCACATCATTGCGGGAAAAGACATGATACATGTACGCAGAACAGAGACTTATAAACATCCCCTTGCCAGGGTTAATCATTAATTCGTATCCACAATGGACCACCTCATAAATTACAATCACCGCCAAACCTTAGGGACCACCATCTCTATCACTCCCCTGCAGCTCCGCTCTGAACACTACAACTCAGAGCATCACAGCACACTACAAAAAAACAGTCGTAATTCCTACGACACCACTACATTGGAGACCATCGTAATCGGTCACCCAGCTCAAAACAGAGGCCGCCTCAGCCCCGCTCAATAATCTCTACATAGTACACTGTCAGCTTCTCCGTGCTACAACCCGCATCCAGTTTACATCGCCGGCATGAACCCCTTCTTGATCATCTTCGTCATGTCGTCCTTGATCCCGAACGCCCTCGACAGCACCTCGTCCTTGATCTCCGGGCTCGCGCCGAACAGCGCCGACGCCATCAGCTGCACTCCGGGGTTCTGCGCGTTCAGCACCGACACCGTCACCGCGTGCCCGCTGCCCACGTTCAGCTGGAAGTGCACCAGACCCACCGGGAACAGGAAGAAGTCGCCCGTCTTCAGCTTCGCCGCGAACAGCTTCCCTGCCGTGTCCACGAACCCGACGTGCACCTCGCCCTTCAGCACCGTGATCACCTCCGACGCCCTGGGGTGCGTGTGGGGTGGCACCAGACCGCCCTTGGCGTAGTTGAACTTGGCCAGGGACAGGCCCTGCGTGTTCAGCGCCGGGTAGTTCACGCCAGCGAACCCGGGGATGATGCCGATGCCCAGCGGGTTGTTGGTGTCGGCCGCAGCGCGGAAGCCCGTGAAGGAGAAGTCGTCGGACGTCACCATCGACGGGGCCTTGCAGGCCAAGCCATTGAAGAGGAGGGCGCTCTTCAGGTCCGCCACGCAGAAGTCGTTGATGGGACCAGCGTCGCCGGCGGCCACCACCGCGACCAGGAGGGCGAGCGCAACAAATCCGACAGTGAGCTTCGCCATCTCGAAACGATGCAGATCGAGTGTCAGTGACAATTAGTGCACTAATTCAGAAACAGCCCGTCTGAATTAAGATAGCGATCGACAGAGCGAGCAGCTTGTTCGATGTGCAGATGAGAATGTGCACTGTGGCTTTATAAGAGGTTCGAACGCGCTGAGTTTTGAATTCACGCCTACAGTGACAAGTTTTCGCACATCCCTGGTTTATCTTGCTATTCGTCAATACCTTTCCAGTTACCTCAGGTTCGGCAGCTTCCGTGGGAGTCGCAAGGATGTGCTGCTTCCCCAGCACTAGAGAGCACCTCTAACTGTACTTTCCATGGAATTACAAATTAGTGAGCTGACCTGAATTTAGGTGCGAATGTAATTCGACGGGGGTAAAGATGTCGGGGGATGTGAGGATGGGGTAACAAAGTCTGCATTCAGATCCAGTAGCCTATATTTGCCGATGGGTGATCATGCAGATATATTCGTGGTGACGATGCACCCCGCATCTTCAGTGGCAGTTCAGAGCTACAGATCGACCAGCTGCAGCTTTTTGATTTTTGGCGATCGGGATGATCGGGGCACCTTAATCATATTGTCCAAATAAGAGATGCTGCCCAGGTGCTTCGGAGGGGTCCACCTATTGTTTTTTAAAGCTTCGTGGGAGTCGGGACTGACTGAGGAGGCTTTGACTGAGGTTCAGGACTAAATTTTGTTGTGGAGCGCGACGTCCACATGCTGGTTTCTCGGAGATGCGTCTTGCACTTGCAGATCATGATTGATGCGTACCTGTATTAAGTTGGGAGCATGCGTAATTGACAGGCTCCTTCTCTGCTTGTACGATATGCAAGAGCACGTCTAATGAGCAGAGCTGCCAGCTTGTACATTCGACAATTTTTGCGCACAAGCCCTCGGGCCTCACGATTTTGTTTTTGGTTTTCGGAGAGAAGCCGAAAAGGGAGACCAAACAATAGGGCCAAAATCTAACCCTAGCTCAGAAGGTACAAAATGCAAAGTCAACTCAAATGGAACTTCCTCGGTCATGGGCAAGGCAACGGGGGGAAGCACAATAAAGTGTACCAAAAAAGTGCTCCGCTCATTGTCAATTTCAGCCCCTACCGCAAAGACATAAGAAAGTGGCATCTCAAATGTTGGTATGTTGGGAAGAAGTATGGGTTTAGAAAATAGACTTGATTCTCTAAATTGTGGGAAAATATGGTACGAATTCGCATCTTCTACGATGCGATACGAGAAGCTCAAAGTACGACAAAGTGAATTGCAAAATTTCAAAAAGTGACAAGAACAATGTCGAATGTTGTCGGAAATCACTTTTGACTCCACCGGGATCTCCGTTTGTGAATTGCGGATGTATGAATGGCAATGACCACTTGAAATGAAAGTTTGGGTGCACGAGAAGTATTTCAAGGACGTTTTCGAGACATAGTCGTTTTGGAAACTTTTTGGGGTGTAAATGGAAAATATTGTGACATTGGAATATGTTTTTGTGAACATTTTCATGATATTGATATCCCGGAAAAAAAAAAAGTGAAAAAAAATAAATTACAAAAAGGAGATTTCACTTGAAATTCACAATGGACAAAGTGACAGTGAGTCTCAAGTGCCCTAGGTGAGTGCCACGTCGTAACTGGTGGTTTAGCAGTTTCATGGGAACGCATTGGTTGCCTCGAAATAAGGGTGACGTCGCTCGTGCGGAGACGCAAATGCCCTTGTCAGGGGAAGGTACAGGGAGGAAGCATGGTAAAGTGGACCACAAAGTGCAATTTGTGATCAATAAGAAGTGAATATGAAGTGTGCTGTTTTTCAAAGCTCAAAGCTGATTTTGAGCATTTTGGTGTAGTTTTTGAGCATTTTAGTCACTTTTTAAGGTGTCATAAGGTATCTTACAGGCATCTCCATAAAAGAAACATCTCCAATAGAAACTTAATTTGACCGCTAGTTCTAAATCATAAAAATGAACTTTTCCAAAGTCTTAATTTCTTCATTTGGCACCCTCTATTGTCTTTAGAGGATGTTTTTTCCAATTTAAAAAACAATGTTCGGTGAAAACAACCTCACAAAAAGTTTCACGGAAAACAGTGTTTTAAAAACGTCGTTGAAATACTTTTCGTCCGCCCAAACTCTCATTTGAACTTGGTCATGGTCATTTCTACAACCGCAATTAAGAAACAGAGGTCTCGTCGAAATCGAAAGTGATTTCTGAACAAAATTCCCCATCTTCTTATCACTTTTTCAAATGACAGCTTTCACTTTGTCCCACTTTGCGATTCTCGTTCGACATAGTAGAAGCCGCGGATCCGTTCAGAAATTCTCCACACTCTTTATAACCAAGTCTATTTTCCATATCCAAACCTTTTTTCAACATCTCGTAAATGATGATGCCACTTTTTCTAGTATTTGCAAGAATGGCTGAAATTCACAATGAGCTAAGCACTTTTGTGGTCCACTTTACCATGCTTCCCCCCTACAGCGATATCACAGTCGACACTTGGTGGATGCAAATTTGCAGGGTGAATTTCGATTCTTGCATCCTATAATCAGTCTTGTGTAGGGTCTGGGCGATGGAGGCTATGGGAGTTGTGAGGGGGAGTAAATGTGGTGCATATTTTGGAATAATTCAGGGAAGATGCTGGGGTAGATGGGAATATTTGCAACTGGACCAAAAAAACGTCGAAGTAGAGATCTACTGTACAGAGCAAAGCCAAAGAAGCCGAAACGAATCAACGTTGATAAGATTTGCAGCAACTCCGGGGCGGAGAAATTAAAATGTAGGTTGAACGGGAGGGGAGAAATTTTGTTAGCATCGTAACCTACAGATCGCAGAGAACAACGGAAACAGATACGAGTAAGGAGGGTCAGAATACAGAGAGGAGGGGATGAGGTAGGTAGATTCAATCGGATCGAGGACAAGAACAACTCAACGCAGACGTAGCGCTCCGTCGGCGGCGAACTCACTTGGCCCATTTCGAGTTTACAGGTTTGTCTGCTATTCTCATTTTTTAGGGTTTAGGGCTTGCTGCATATGGGCAAGAGTTCTATAAGAGTGTAATGTTGTGCATAGTAATTTCATGCGTACGACAGTTGATTTTCATTTTGCGGGGAATTAGGTTTAGGGTTCGGGAAGAAGCAGGACACCAAGAGCTGGCTTCCTGGAGCTTGCAAAGAAAGCAGGGAAAATTGTAAGTTGCACCGATGGCGAGTTGTGAGGAATTATGTTTTTACGACATTCTGACCTAGTTTTCTTGGTAAAAATGTTTGAATTCTGGACATGCATGCTTGGTGTGGGGCATTCCACTCCTCTATTGATCTTCTTTTGGAAAAGTTAGCATATTGATTTCATTTAGTTAACTTCATTGAAATTTTTCATTGAGGTGCGAGGTGAAATGCTGGGATTAGAAGTGGAGAGAGTGGTCCCTGTACATGACTAATTCATAATTTTATGTTTGAAGCAGGTAGAGAAGCTGGGACTTATAGAACAACGGGCATCTTTATACTTGCACACAAACGGGGGATCAGAAGCAGAGGAGATCTATCGAAAACTTCTTGACTTTTACCCTGACAATTATCAGTGAGTGATTTTAGTAATGTGCTTCAAGTTTAATATTCATGACTATCGACTGCACATGCAAGTTTTTAGCACTGCTGAAACCACGGAATGATAGCCTTGACACAGGGTTGTTCAAATAGACGTCCGACCCGGCTCCGGACGTCAAGACGTCCGACCCGGACGTCCCCTGTCCCGGACGTGGCGTCCCCGACGCTCGAGAATTACGTCGCGGTAATAATTTTGCGACCCCGGAGGGATAAAAACATTCCCCAGCCGTCCGATCGGCCGATCCCGCCACCACGCCCCATCTCGGCCGTCCGTTCGCAGGGACGGCCGCGGGGACGGCCACGGAGACGGCCGCGGGGTCGTTGGGGACGGCCGCACGTCGATCCGACGGCCAAGATGCAGCCGTGCTGGCACATCGCGGGCCGTCGGATGTGGGCGGCCCTCCTGGGCCGTCGGATCCCACGGCCGTCGCCGTGGCCGACCGCGGGGACGGCCTCGGGGACGGCCGCGGGATCCGACGGCCCGGATAGACCTCGGCGCAGGCCATCGCGGACCGCTCGAGCGGCGCGGCCGACTGCGGGCCGTCCGATCCCGCGGCCGTCCCCTTGGCCGACCCCGCGGTCGGCAACGGCGACGGCCGCGGGATCGGACGGCCCGCGGCCGGCATGGTTGGCCGCGGAGGGCCGTCCGATCCCGCGGCCGATCGCGTGGGCGACCGCGTGGAGACGCGGCCGTCCACGTGGCCGACCGCGTAGGGACGGCCGGCCGTCCCCGGCGACGGCCGCGGGGACGGCCGCAAATTAAAAAAAAAAAAATCCCGAATCTTAAAATCTTCATAACTTCTTCAAAACGTATCCAAATCGGGCTTATGAGGTGTTTTTTGGCATCTACATTTCCTGTAGATGCCAAAAAACATCTCATAAGTCCAATTTGGACAAGTTTTGAAGAAGTTACGGGAATTTGGAGATTTCGGGGAGTTGAGGGGTCGGCCGTCGGCGGGGACGGGGGGCCGACCCCCGGCGACGGCCGCGGGGACGCCCGCAAATTAAAAAAAAAAATCCCGAATCTTAAAATCTTCATAACTTCTTCAAAACGTATCCAAATCGGGCTTATGAGGTGTTTTTTGGCATCTACATTTCCTGTAGATGCCAAAAAACATCTCATAAGTCCAATTTGGACAAGTTTTGAAGAAGTTACGGGAATTTGGAGATTTCGGGGAGTTGAGGGGTCGGCCGTCGGCGGGGACGGCCGGCCGTCCCCGGCGACGGCCGCGGGGACAGCCCCCGGTCCGCTTGGAGGCGGGGTCTCGCATGGCCTTCCTTCTTCTCTTGCGTTTTCTCTAGAGACGGCCTCCCCTCCCCTCCTCCCCTCGTCCAACCTTGACAAAAAGTTCTATTTCTAGATACTCTAAAAACAAAATCAATACCGAATTAGAAATTTCAGACATATCCCTGAAATCATGGAAAATGTCCAAAAGATTTTGTAATCGGGATTGTGGGATCCGCCTTGATGTTGGGGTATACTTTAGAAGGAGATATTTATGCCATTCAATTGTTGGTGCTCTACTTTGGTTTGCAAACATAATCTCAATGTCTAGAAGGAAGATTACATTTGTTTTGGAAATGAAATTATGGCCCATGGGCCTATAGACGAGGGAGGTATACGATGGGGGGTACAACTTAAAAGGTAATGAGAAGCTTATAAAAAATAATATTCTTTTATTTGAAGACATTATTTCGTTAGGTAATAAAGTTAAAGGAGAACTCGACATAGATTTCTCTTACATTAATATGACAAGTTTTTATGTTTTTGGCTTTAATTTTATAAGGCAAGACAAATCCTTTTTTCCATGAAAATGCTCTTTTCCTAATTAATTGCTTTCTTGGGTATTTAAAATTATGCCCACTGTAGTTTGTATATCTTAGTGTTATTGAACTTATTTCTTATGTTTTCAAATACCATTTTATTCTATGTAATTTTAATTAACTATTTTCCAATTATTGTCTCGTGCTTTATCTAATCCTTTAATCTTTAAGAAAAAAGTCCTTTCTAAGTTGGATATTTTTATTTAGTTTCTTCTTTTGCCATAATGTTATCACCATGACATGGTTTTTTCTATTCACTTCATACTCCTCATTTCTTCTTGTATGTCATTTCCACTCTTGCAATTATTATTATTTTTTTTTATTTGATCTTTTATTCTAATTATCTTTTTGATTTATTATTACCTCTCATGTACTTTTTTTATTTTTTGTTTTTTCCCTTGATATCTATCTTCTCTATACACATCTATTTCCTTCAAACCTTTTCCCATTGTAGTTTGTCTGTCTCGCGGTTATTTGTTATGTTTCATTTACTGTCATATTGTATTTTATTTCAATTGTGTGTTTTTTATTATTGTCTTGTACATAATATAATCCCCTAATCTTTTATTTATTTTTCCTTTCTTCCGATAGGCAAAAGTAAAAAGATAGAATGGGAGACAGATTAGAGGAATATTAAATAAATAAATAGATGATGGGAGAGGAATGGAAGGATAGGAAAATGAGAAGATAAAATGGAAGAATAATGTTAAGATAAAAAACTAAAGAGACGATAGAATGGAAAAATAGTGTAATAATAAAAAGTTCAGAGTATAGAATGGAATAATAGTGTAATAATAAAATAACAAGAAGATAGCATAGAAGGCAAATGGAAAAAGTATAAAATAAAAGGTAGAATCGGAGACTAAGAAAAGAATACAAAATAATTAAATACTTAAATAAATAAATAAACAAATATAAATTTTTGGCTATGAAGTATGTGTTTGTATTTCCACATTTAGATGAATCCACATGTTATGTCTTTCATTCATAAAAATAATGATTATGAATCACCTTTAAGATGGAAAGAAATCATAAGTCTCAGAATAAAAAATTGACGAGATTTGTTAAACTTTAAGCCATATAGACTTGGTGTTTGTCTAAAAGGAATGGAAGGCAAACAATGTGGCATTCACTTGCCCAAGTACTCAAATGTAATACTAGCATATCTTTCATTTCAAAAACAAGAAAGAGTTCTCTTAATGTCAACTCCCAAACCTTCAAAATTCACTCACCTTTTAAAATTAAACATCCACCCTTGTCAGATTGCTTGGTTTTTTAATTAATTAATCAATTTATTTATTATTAGAACTAAAATTTGTTGTATTTAAATTTCTATCCTCTATCACTTATAATGAATTTTTTGTCCACCATCTTCGACTTCTAATTCAACTTTACAATCCTCAATTCTATTTAATGTGTCCTCCAACCTCCTTCACACAATTTCAACTTCTATCTAATTTGATTTGAAATCTAATTTTTAAGTGTTACGTCCTCTACAACATACCTTCCAAATCCTCTCATTCAAATTCATTTCTAAATTTCAAGTTTATCCTTTATTTAATTCCAATGTTCCATTTATGGAAAAAGGGATTTGTCTTGCCATATAAAATTAAAGCCAAAAACATACAAACTTGTCATATTAATGTAAGAGAAATCCATGTAGAGTTCTCTTTTAATTTTATTACCTAATGTCTTCAAATAAAAGAATATTATTTTTTATAAGCTTCTCATTACCTTTTAAGTTGTACCCCCCATCGTATACCTCCCTCGTCTATAGGCCCATGGGCCATAATTTCATTTCCAAAACAAATGGATTCTTCCTTCTAAACATTGAGATTATGTTTGCAAACCATAGTAGAGCACCAACAATTGAACGGCATAAATATCTCCTTCTAAAGTATACCCCAACATCAAGGCGGATCCCACAATCCCGATTGCAAAATCTTTTGGACATTTTCCATGATTTCAGGGATATGTCTGAAATTTCTAATTCGGTATTGGTTTTTTTTTTAGAGTATCTAGAAATAGAATTTTTTTTGTCAAGGTTGGACAAGAGGAGGAGGGGAGGGATGGCCGTCTCTAGAGAAAACGCAAGAGAAGAAGGAAGGCCATGCGAGACCCCGCCTCCAAGCGGACGGGGGGCCGTCCCCGCGGCCGTCGCCGGGGACGGCCGGCCGTCCCCACGGCCGTCCCCGGGGGTCGGCCCCCCGTCCCCGCCGACGGCCGACCCCTCAACTCCCCGAAATCTCCAAATTCCCGTAACTTCTTCAAAAATTGTCCAAATTGGACTTATGAGATGTTTTTTGGCATCTACAGGAAATGTAGATGCCAAAAAACACCTCATAAGCCCGATTTGGATACGTTTTGAAGAAGTTATGAAGATTTTAAGATTCGGGATTTTTTTTTTTAATTTGCGGGCGTCCCCGCGGCCGTCGCCGGGGGTCGGCCCCCCGTCCCCGCCGACGGCCGACCCCTCAACTCCCCGAAATCTCCAAATTCCCGTAACTTCTTCAAAACTTGTCCAAATTGGACTTATGAGATGTTTTTTGGCATCTACAGGAAATGTAGATGCCAAAAAACACCTCATAAGCCCAATTTGGAGACGTTTTGAAGAAGTTATGAAGATTTTAAGATTCGGGATTTTTTTTAAAAAAATTTGCGGCCGTCTCCGCGGCCGTCGCCGGGGACGGCCTCCCCTCCGCGGCGACGGCAAGGGGCCGTCGCCGGGGACGGCCCCCCCACCGCGGCGACGGCCCCCCCCACCGCGGCGACGGCAAGGTGCCGTCGCCGGGGACGGCCCCCCCGCCACCGCGGCGACGGCAAGGGGCCGTCGCCGGGGACGGCCCCCCCCTCCGCGGCGACGGCAAGGGGCCGTCGCCGGGGACGGCCCCCCCGCCTCCGCGGCGACGGCAAGGGGCTGTCGCCGGGGACGGCCCCTTCCCGACGCGGCTGACGGCCCCCCCCCCCCCCCCCCCCCCCCCCCCCCCCCCCCCCCGCTCCGCGACGACGGCCGCACCCTCCCCCGCAACCCCTCCCCCGCGTAGAAGGTGTGGTTTCACCCCGGGGTGAAACCTATGCGGGTGTTTTTTTTTTTCTAAGTCACAGGACGTCCTCTGGCGCTGGCGGACGTCTGCGGACGTCCCCACGTCCCGAGCGTCCCGGACGACCGTGACAACCCTGCCTTGACAGAATTCATTATTATGTTGAAATTTCGGATCATTATTCGCTGCTTTTAATCACTTCATCCTCTTCTCTGGGTGCAGCTACTATGAAGGTCTGCAGAAAACATGCCCTGGATTGATGCCAGATGGAAAAGTTTAAACCTCCGAGCAGGTGGGGAAGTTGGCAGAAGTATACAACAGTCTCGGAGAAAAGTATCCTCGATCTGCTGCCGCCAAGGTGAGGCTTCTAAATCATGCGGTCATCTAATTTTAGGACACTTGATTTGTAACATCTCATTACAGTTGTAGAAGGATATGCTAGTTTCGGAGATCCGGACAAGTATTTATAATTCTTGGTGTGCATTGTTGCGTATTCAGCTTTCTGCACCATTCGTACACGTTCCTGCTCGTTCTTTAGTGTGCTTGGGCTTGCGCATATGTAGCTATACCCCTGTCTGTATGATATTCTGCGACTTGGCGTATAACTTGATTAAACGGTTGGTTTTGTGTGCAGCGTCTCCCATTGGATTTTTTGGAAGGCGATGCATTTAAAGCAGCAGTTAGTTTGTATGTTCGCCCATTTTTGAAAAGGGCTTGGTTCTCCCTTTCCCTCTTTCGCTTGTTCATATTCATCTGCGCGTTTATTTCGTGTATTAAGGACTGCATGTATGCAACATTGTGCCTGGGAACTGATATCTTCTGTGTGTAGTTTTGGGGATGTTTGCTTCAAGGTGGAAGGGGTTTCTGCTTTATTGAAGGGTCTTTGTTTCCGTTGTAGAATTCTTTCTTCAGATTTTCTGTTGACGTTGATTACTTCCAGGGTGTACCTTCACGGCTTTACGAGAACTTCGTCCGCTTTATAGTGATCCCGGAAAGGTATGGTATTAACAAAAATCCTTTACGTTATGAGATGAGTCAAATTCGCCGAAGTTGTTTGAAATTGTAGAATTCGTCCTAGTCTCATCGTTACCTTATGCTCGTTGGTAGATTCATTCTAATTCTTTTTATAAAATTAGTGGTCCGGGTTTAGGAGAGCATCACCTCAAGACGTTGTACGTGCTCATGGCTGAAAATTTTGAAATGCAATTCATGTTCTCTGCTACTGACGTCTTAGCCTTCGTTTGCATGTACAAATTTTACACTACAATTTTGTTGGAAGGTCTAGCTGGACTTCGGTGCTCAAAGACATTTCCTAGCAGGTATTATATGAATGCTTTTCCATTTTGAGCTTATATTAGTGATCAGTGAAGGGTTCCCACGGTAGAGTTGCACACGGGACTCGTAATGGTAAATTGCTTGGTACGCACAGAGCCCAAAAGTAACGGGGGATGAGGGCGAGCGAAATTAGTTAAGGGTGTCAAAAAAATTGAATTTAGTGCAACTTCGTAGATTTTAAATGCCGGAGTAGCTGGAGATCAAAGATCCTCTTCTGTTGCAGTTTTTAGTGACAGAGCAGTTCACATGGAGGTAACTAATTACTTATCTACATTTTGCAGTTCTGATGTCGAAACACCTTCAACCTACTTGTGGACTCTTTATCTTCTTGATCAGGCATGCTACTCTCTAACTTTTGTTTTTGATGTGGGTCTTTCCAATTCATAACTTCCTTTTTCTTTAAATTATTTTTAAAGGACTGCATCTTACATCTCATTTCGGTGGTGGAACCTGCTACAGCACTTCGATAGAAGACGAGAATATGAAAAGGGTCGTTCTTACATCAATCAAGCAACTGAGCCCACGTGAACAGTCATTGACTTAGGGGCATCAGATTCCGCATTCTACGTGCAGGAGGTACTAACAATGGCATCAGGTACTTTTACTCACCGAGATTATAAACCGTGCGTGAATAAGTGCAGCAGAAAGGAAATTATCGAGTGCATATTCAGTGGGATTGTGGAGTGGGTAGGGGATGACGCCAAATAGATGTAGATCCAATCGGAGAGTGTCGTCGTCTGAATCTAATGTTCATTTGTCTTTGCCGCAGGGACCTGAGTGCCAACAGGCTAAACGGTTCATTGGGACTCTTTCAAGTTCTGTCAAACGGCATGGCATCCACACAGTAAACCTTGGCAGAGACGACTTCGGGGGAGATATACCCAATCGATCCTCTTAGAACATGGCGTAGCTGGACCATCTGTAAGTATCTGAAAACTGTGAATGCATTAAATTTCTGGTTCCTGACCCCGTCATATTAAGGTTTGTACTGAATGTTCTTCTAGTTACGTGTAACATTTAAAAAACACTAAAATACAATCCTTAAGCCGGGTTTAGGGACCAGCTGAGTCTTGGATTTGGCCCATTGTGGGGATCTTTCACATAATAGTGTCACCGGATTACTGCTAACATTAGAGTAATCCAGAACGTGCAGATTTTGTGAGTAGGAAGCACGGAGTGGATTGTGGACTTTGCATTTCTTTCTACACTTGTGAGGCAATTGAGTCTTAGAGCAATAATTTTGTTAGCATCGTAATGCCGACCTCGTGCGAGCACTGATCGAGATTGTAACGAGCTGTTCAGTTGGAGTTTATCACTAAGAGAATGCAATGGAATATGAGTGCAAAAAAGTCGGGTGTTGGGCCTGCGGTCACTAAAAACTAGTTTTGATTTCGGGTGTTGCTGAGGATATCGCAATAGTATGTAAGGGTCATAGTCAGACAAAATTGAAGCGTCTAGGTTAATTACTGAGGCAAACTGTTGGTGTTCACAGGGAGGTGTAAAAGCAAAGAGTTCACAAGGGCACTATCAGACCTGACAAGCCTGCCATCGTCACAAACTGTGTGAGATTTAAACTTTATTGCGCAAACTCTGTGAGTTTGGGAAGCCTAGTTTCAAGTAGAACTACTACATATTGAGCAGTCTGCATGTTCGTTTGGTGTTCAAGGTTCTGGGTGGACATGACAGAGCCAATTCAGTGATTGTGTGCAGGTACAGGAGTCATGCAAGAGACCATGGTTTAGGTGTAAGGGAACTCTGGTGAGGCTTTCAAACACCCGTGCGCTTGGGGATGGGTAGCCAGAAGAAGGCACATGCAAGGGCAACGGTTGAGAGACGGCGGGAGCTTAGATTGGAGGCTGAGCAGCGTCGGGAAATAGAGATCTTGGAGCAAGCTGAGCAGGAGCGAATCCGCAAATTCAGGTGCATGCTCTGAGATCTATTTACTAGGGAACTTCACGGGCAGTGCATAAAGTATGGGCAATGTTCTAATCTGCTCGCGGTTTCTCACTTCTTGTCGGGCTTGTTTGAGACTGGAATGCTGGGGGGGACACTGACTGCACTGTATACGGTACAATCTAACGATTGAATGACTCTTCTCTGAACAGGGCTGACGAACAGAGGGAATATCACCGGACATGGAGACGACGTCGCCCAAGATCAGATGAACAGGGGGGCGGTCTCGAGGACGCTGCTGGAGAGGGGCCTTCCGGGGTGGAAACCCAAGGTGAGCCACGCAGCGAAGAGCATCAGAACGAGGAGGATGACCATGGTGTGCGTGATAGATTTGAGGAACAGGATGGCGGTGTGTCAGGCCGGGAAGAGTCCCAGGAGGAAAACCTTGTCTTCACACAGACGACGGAGTCCACGGGAGCTGTTGGCGATGGGAATGAGGGTGACGGAGGGACGCTACGATACCGAAAGTGCGGGTGGGCTGCTTCGAAGGGAATGAATCAGCTTATGCGAATCATGGATGGAGGCTTCACTCAAGAAGAGAAGAGGAGTGTGTTGCGCAGGTGCTTCTCCGATGAACGCGTTCGGGAAATAGACCCGGAGTTGTACACGGCTGTGCAAAAACTGCGCACAGAGGCTACCACAACAGTGGAGAGTTTGAGGGGGGCGCTGCGAACAATAAGATCCACAAGCATACAAGGCAAGTTAAAGGTGAGGAATATAGTATTGACGGCAGCTGTCTCGAAGGGCGACTCTCAACGCAGGATTTGCAAGGCATTGAGAGTGTCACGGTATCTTGTTCGGAAAGCGTTCTTACGGCGTACCTCAGTTGATGAAACTGGGGAAAACCTATGGGCCGGGGGGGACAGAAAGCGGCGAAGCGATGCGCTTAGTGTAGAGGACCAGTCCGCTGTATGTGGATGGTGGGAGACGGAGACGACAGTGTCCCCTAACAAGCGGGACGTGAAGAGGCGTCGTGTCGGACCTAAGGAGCATGAGACTCATCCAACGCATTACTTGCAAGTGTCGCAGGTAAAGAGCAATCTAGCCCTTGCTGTGTGACAATTTCGCACTACGAAGTAAGAAACTGTTAAGGCATCATAGGCAGGTGGTGAATTCAACAGCCCTGAACCCGCACGTATGCTATCGAAACACATTCTGGGGTGAGTGCTCTAGGTTTCACACGTCAAACAGTGAGGGGTCTAGGGTGCTTCTTTAGCGTTTGAAATGCTTATTTTTCGAATGACTGACAGTATTGACGTAGTGTGTGATTGAATTCGTGCTCCTGTTTACGGGTACCAAAGGAGACAGTGACTATCCTGCACATGCGATGTAGGAAGCCTGCCAGTATAGTTGCCGAGGTAATTAAATGGTGAAATCGCATGGCGTGATCCTCCGATCAGGTGGGAATGACGCTGTGGCTGACGTAGGCGTAGGAGGAAACGTGTAAGGATTGAAGCTGTTCATTACTCGGGTTTAGAATGTTGGAATTATAGGGGAATGTCAGTACATCAACTGACAACGGGAGCTGTTGAATATTGCACGGTGTTTGAGGGAGGTAGGCTCGAATCCGCACACTACGGATGCGCACTTGAGCATTGGCTCCGTGCAGACATTCTAAACATGTGTTCAGAGACTTTTGAGGAGATCGTTGCAGCGCACTCAATGTCGTGAATGAAGTTGTGATCGATCGACGGACAAAGTTACCATTGATGCAGAAACAGGAAGGTGACTTCGAAGTGGCACGATACCCTGACGTTTCAGAGGTGCCGAGCTGGATTGAAGAGGAAGTCGATATGTAGAAGTAGGGCGCGTAGTGGACAATCCCGCAGTACATCGGCGGATGTATGTTAGTCGCCTACATAATTTCAATAGATTGTGGACGAGCAACCCATATGCGTCGCGTGTGAAGTGCTATATGCTGTGTGACAATTTCATTGCCCTTCGCTGATTGTTCAGGGGAAGAGAAGGTTTAATGCCGATGGCATGTGAGGGTGCGAAATCCAGTGCGGGTTAGATTTGCAGCAACTAAATGCCGAACAGTTGCATCTTAGGGGAACATTGGCGAAGGTAAACGAGAGGCATGACGAGGTTAGGGTCGGAGTACAGCTCTGTGCTTTCATCAGACGAATAGGCGACATACAGAGTGAACTCTCGGAGGCACCTGTTACGTGGCACTTTGAAATTCCGGCATTGAACACTTCACCCGGGACAACCGGCCATGGATTTAGGCTGTATGTTTTCTTTAGATATATAGTGTCATACAACTCTTCATGTGTATAGTGTACGTTTCTTCATGTCATACGTTTAGAAGTTTTGATTGTGATGAAAGGGGTGTAAGTTCCTAGGTTTACACATGAAAGGGAGATGGGGGACTTCTGTTACGTGTTTTAATCCACTTACAGTTTCTGGCTCCTTTTATTACAGAATGTGGTTTGTTTGTTAAGTATAGTATGAAGGTGAAGTGATCTCTATTCGGAGTGTATACTGACCCGGTTGCGTGAGCGGAGTAGGGGATTGCAATGCATCACACTGGCTATGGGTCGCTATGGGCAAAATCTGATGCGGTTTTTTGTGCATGTGTGTGAACTGTCAGTTAGAGTTCCATGCAAGGTTCAGGGAGGCAAATGCGGGCAGTATGGTGGGGCTTAGAGCGTTCGAGATGCTGAAGCCCTTCTATGTGAGAAGGCTGAAAGAGCGGAACACGTGTGCGTGCCGCTACCACTGTGAGATTGCTGAACTGAGGGTAGGCTGGAACAACATGAGGACCACTACGAAGGGCATTCACGGCCGGCATTGTGGATGCGTTTGTGAGGTGTGCGTGAGTCCGGTTACTGTACAAGCATCAATGGTGGACCGCAGCAGCACGTGTCACGCAGATCTTTGCCACTTCACTGGAGTGACGGACATGTGGCACAGCGTGTTGTGTCCAGTCCAAGCAGATGGGTGGCACGCTCCAGCATGCATCAAGGGGACCTGCGAAGTCTGTGGAGTCGACATGTTACAGCTTTGTCCAAGGGAAATGGACGATACAGTACCGCTTATGGTACAGTGGCATAACTTCGAGATGGTGGTCCATGGAACATCACGAGCAGGGAAAGAGAATAAAGTTATGAGGATGATGTACCAGAGTACAGGGGCGCCAACATATGTGGGGTACCTCAAGCAGAAATTGGGGCCCTTCATAGTCCACAACTACATTGCCAAGTGGCAAGCAGAGCAATATAAGGTCAGCATAGATACTTTTCCTCCCGACTCCATTTTATCTGCCGTTGATTTTGCGGAGAACTACACATTCCAGCCGTACCAAGAAATCCAGTCCATGCATTGGCTTCAGCATCAAATAACGATACTTGTGCACATCTGCTATAGATGGAATCCCCTGTACCTTGCAGACTCGGCGTCAGGTGCCCCAAAGCTTTTGACCGAGTACCATTACTATATTAGCGACGCACCGGAGCATGATACACTGTTGGTTCAGCACTGTTTTGCGTTGCATTGGAAGCACCTCACCGACCGGGGAATCAAGCCCAATGAGCATATAGTGTGGTCTGATGGCTGCGCGGCACAGTTCAAATCACGGCGATGCTGGTATCACGTGTCGAGGTATGTGCGCACCATTCAAAAAAAAGGCTCACACCGTTGTTCTGCATTACTGTCCATGGCATTCACTGGTGCACAGCCTGAGTCGCTGAGTGGCCGAGTATGGGTTTTTTTTTTTTAATTTATTTTTTAATCTTATTTGCTCATCGTACTTTTATGACTTTGGCTGCACCCTGTTCTAGGCGAACCCAAGTTTGTGGCAGTTACATATATGGTAACTAAATTAGAGTAGTCGTACACATTAAAAGTCAAGAGTGCCGCGTTAGCTTTGGATCACGGAACTAAAGGATCAGCTGAATTCAAACTCTAGCTCAAAAGTATCTGGTTGTGCGAAGACGTCAGTGGTTCCTGGATACGTCATTTAATGGATACCGCCAGTATTCTTGTTGGCGGTCTCTTCTCGGTAGGTGATGTTGTGGTTCGATGGTTGCTGAATTGGGATTGGTGGTCCGCGACAGCAATCAGTTGAATGATGTGGTGACATTTATATCCATATTTACATGTCTCTGGAGCTTAGTTTTGATGTACTTTACCTAAGGCGACTCCATCTGTTTTTACCAGATGCTTGAGGATACATAAAATACAGTGAAAATTTAGAAGTGCCCTGACATGGAGTATGACTTGGCTTCTATTGTGCACACTATCGCTTTCACCTTCTCTGAGGAACATGTAGCTATGGCTAGACTACCTGTTCACTCATGGTTATATTTTTTAGCTCAATAAGTCTAATATTATATTTCATTAGTGTGTTATATTTCCTGCGGTCTGAAGGCGCCTCTAGAAAGGCGGAATGTCGCGAATGATCAAACACTTGCAACTCAAGCTTCACTTCGCTCTCTCTCTCCCCTCCCCTCATTCTGCTTAGGATTTTGGTGTTTAGCATTTTGATGGCGTTGATTAAGCTCTAGCTTCGTGATCGGTGACTGTTGGATTGGTTCCCTTCGTAGCTGCGCGTAGAGCTTTCACTGGGCTTTTTCCATTCTGTATTAAGTCTGTGAGAGGTTCTAGAGTGAGGTAGTTTTTGTGCGAGTTTCTGTAAGAACATTTTTTGCTAGGAGCAGATTTTCGATTCTGATGCCGTCCTTTATTGACAGACACGTAGGTAAATATGCATCATGTCTCGAATTCAGTAGCAGAAGCTACTCGACATGTTAGGGTCCGACTTTTTTTTTGAAGTTCTCATTGTCTCTCGCTTGCAGACTCTGTTTGCTTTCACCCGCAATTTGTTTTTCGTGCCTGCATTAATCGGGCACGCATTTAGCGAGCTTTTTTTTGGTTGTTCTCACCGTGTTTCGCTTCGTGACTCTGAAGGCTCTCTTTCACTGTTTCATTTAAATTCTGCTTGATCAAGTCCCGCACTTATGTCGACCGCTGCCTAACAACTCAGATTGACGTTTTTCTTTCGCTTTAAATCGACTCTGTCACACCCTCGCTTGCTGTCTACTAACTCTCCATTTGGATCTTGTTCCCTTTCTCTGACTTGCTAATAGATGTTCTTGTCTTCTGTTAGGGGTGTTTCGTATTATTGTAAACTTTGCCCATTGAACAGTTTGCTTGCGTATATCCAATATAATTGAACAGTATAATATTTTTGAAGGAAATAAGTCTAGAGGAAGTTGGGTCGTTCAGCAACTTATTAGCAAATCGAATGTTAGAAAGGGTTTTAAGTCTGAGTCAGCCTCACACCAGTTATTTTATTTTACATTTCTGAATAAATGATTTTATACTCTTCATTCCGTTTCGAAGATGACACCTTGACGCGCGTACAGTTTTTCTGTTGGCTTGAACAAATATAAAATAAAATCAAGTTTGTCATGAGGAGGAGTACTGTGGTGTAAGCAGGACCTCACTGGGAATCATGCCTTGCACCTGATTCCTGCTTAAATCTTTCGCAACTTCCAGTCGATCTAACATAATTTTTCCAAGACTTAAGTTAGCTAACAGCCATACTCACCAGCCTGAAGAAATGATAACCTTTAATTACTTAGTTTTCAATTTGCGGGTCCGTCATAATTTATCACAAATTCTGGAAGTTGCTTGATACATATAGTTGTATATACAAATTGTAGATATACACATGAATACAATATTTATGTCCTGTTCCTGAACACTTTTTTCCGGTCGGAGTGAGTCATTACAGCCGAAACCCTGTGCCCTACAGCTCCCGTAATCTAAGATTATCGACCACAGTTGCAAGTTGATACGCATGTATACTGTATCGTAGTTTCAGACGACTCAATCTGCTTTAGGATTTGGAGTCCGGTACTATTTCAAGTTTCATGAGTGAGGGTCACCGTCATGGAAATTCTGTCAAGTTCTTCAACCTTCGATCAGAAATGAGCAGAATTCTGTCAAGTTGTTCAACCTTCGATCAGAAAGCTTCGTACTCTTGGATATGTATAGGTTAAATAGGTTTGTGTTTGCTGTGTCCGACGATATCCACTTTGAATATGTCTGATCGACTGTGAGAATATTGCCAACCCTTCTTTGCAAGTAATCCTGCTTCCTGTAGTACTATCACCCTTGATATCACCCTGGATAGAGTACCAGCATTTAACAGGTGTAAATGGGAAATGTGCTGCAAGTGCAGGTATCCGTCCACGACAAGGATGCCGGGCTTGCCGAATGGATGCAGAATGGTGTGGTCTTATTTTGGCAGTGGCCATGGCAAGGGGCTCCATGATGGAGCAGGAGCGATGCTCAAATGTGCAATCCGCAAAGAAGAGATGAATTTTGAGTCAAGGACTAAGCTGCAAACTGCAGCCGACGTAGTGAACTTCTGTAACCGGAAGGAGCAAGAGGAGCATTACGCATATGGGAACGTGAGGAGGACTCTCATTCGGTATTTTCATCTGATTGAACCAGGTTCCGTCGACAGGAGTCGGGACCTAGACTGTCGGCCCGTAGAAGGGACCAGATCTGTACACTCAGTGTCGTCGGTGTCTCCTACGAATGTCACCTACTTGCATATAAGGCAGCTTGCTTGCTTTTGTCCCGAGTGCATGGATGACAACCCTATGCTCTGTGCAAAACAAGAACATGTGCGACATTGGGCCTTGACAGTGTTACAACCACTAACTCCAATTCCTGTGAGCTAATTTCTTTGACTTCCTTGTTTGCTTAGCATTGAATGTTGTTATTCTCCGATGGTGGTGACCATGGCCACAGTCAGGTTCCAGCTAAGGCATTTTTTGATACTTCGTGAGGTTAAGTAAGTGCCACCGTGTGGGGAATGACGATGTATTTCAAGCTTATTTTGGCTATGCTGTGCATGTCTATCACTGTGCAGGTCGTAGGCACAGCAACACGATTTCAAAGAACGAATGAGCATACTGGAGAGTCATCGGCTTCAGCAGAAAACAGGGATTGCAGAGTTGAGGTGGGCGGCACTGAGTTGGAATGGCCTCTAGCATCTACGGTTGAGGGGGGAAAGTTCGTATGTGAGCGGAGAGCGTAGAGCGGAGAGCGGAGAGCACAGAATGGAGAGCACAGAATTGACAATTAGCAAAATTGTCAAAAGCAAAGTAGACCCTATAACCGTGGAAAATTACTAAATTAAGGCTTTATTTTGACACTTTTTTTAGGGTAAGAGTATATTACCGTGGAAATCAGGGCGCCCACATGGTAAGAATTTAATAGGGTTGTTCTCTAAAATACAAATTAGGGCTGATGTCATGATGACGTCATGCATACATTCCTTTAGATTTGGTCCCTTATTGGATCTAGATACAAGTATTCCAGCATGATGTTTTTAGATTAGAACATTTAATATTGAAAAAATTGAGAATATACTACTAAATGAGGTGCACGTCTTCAACGCTTTTGCTATACTGAAAGGAATATTGCAAATCAGAAATTATATTGTTGAAAACTTCTTCGACTATTTAAATAAGATGTACAATAATGTTGATAATGAGTCCAGAATTATATACATCCTAGAAATGCTTCACGTATTTGATAATTTCTTCGCCTTTGGCTAAGATCTATTGAAGCTTTCTTAAGTCAATTTTTGTTCCATATAAACGTAGGTGGTTTGAGTTCATATTATTTCAATTAGCAGTTCGTTGAAGTGAATGTTGCTTATGTTTCATCCATCGAAGGCACATCAATTGGTACATTTCTCGTTTACTATCATGAAGTTTTGGGCGATGGAAGATAATTGACTGATTATATATTGTTCTGTCTTCATTTTGAATATGTTTCGGTATCCAAAATTTTGGTACCTAAAGTTATATATACTTTGGTATATATATTTATATATTTCGGTAAATTTATATATTTCAATATCTAAAATTACTGATTTTCCTTACATTATAACCGCAAGAAAATTATACTTTATTCGACTTTTTCTTATCGATCTAATATAATAAACATACCAATTTCAATACAAATTATTTAATCCATTCTTGGCACACATCTACTCTGTTAGTTCATTTCTCATTTACTATTGTAATATTATATGTGAAGCTTAATTCTATAGTGTTCTTATGTTTCTGGTGAACTTCTTTTCAAATGATTTTATCATTTCAACCAGATGTCCTCTCCCAACCTATGACGATTATATGTATAAGAGACCTCATTACATGTAATAATACCCGACACTAAGTTTAGGGTGAGATTTAAACTCTGAAAACTCTGAAAACTCTGTACAGCCCGTTTCTAATGAAGGCGCCTCCTTCTTGTACGACAGAGATATAATTCCCTCTCAAAACATGTGATCATAATAAATAAAGTCATGAGTTTCTCATAGGATGTCATCCATCTCGCCGTTTAGGTCCAGGATTATAGTCGTTGCTAACACTCACACACTGTTGCTACAGTGATCTAGTTCTATGTCTCTCTTTCAATCCTCTTTGTACGTTCTTCACTACTGAATTCTAAGGTCGTAGTTCGGAGACTGTTCTTGTAGAAGTCCTATTACTACTGCTGCTACTGTTGCCAGTAAGTTGAGGACCAGATGACGTCTAAGAGGAAGAAGGCGAGCAGACAGCATAGACCTAGAGCACAGAGTTCTATGCATCAAGTTCTAGACGTTCAGGATCTGAGTGGCGATAACACTGTAGGTCGTAGTGAGGGGGAAGGCGGAAGTGATAGAGTTTTCAGTACCGAGGAGTTTAGTGACCCATTCGATCTTTCTGAATTTGAGGAGGGACTCCGTGAGAGGATGCTTGATGCTGCGCCAATGTTGAAAGGGCGTGATGCCGAGTACGGGAGAGTGTTTTTCACTGAAGTCGTTGGTCTCTCCGACCAAGGCCCGCTTCTAAAGGACGTGGCTAAGTGTTATGCTTTCATCAGTGATGAAGAAATAGGGATGGTGTGGAAAACAGGAGCTTCTAAGGGGCGATACGAGTTCTCGAGATGCGAGGATGATGACCAGCTGAAGACGTTTGGACAACAGTATTTCAAGGTCTATGGTAATCGGCCCCACAACAACTACTTTTGTCTACGTTTTCTAAGAGCCTGTTTCGCTTCTTTTGTGTACGGGAAACAAGTAAACTGGTGCGCTGAGGCTTTGGACCGACACCAAATGCGACTGAAGTCCGCTTGTCGAAATCCGTCGAAGCTCGGCCCAGTTGCAACCAGATGTCAAGTGGAAGGATTGTGCAGGATAATCAAGGAGCTCTCTCACTCAGGTACAGCTGTAGCACAGCCTGATGTTCGGGGTTGCGAGTTGAAGGCTGCATTGGAACTCGAGCAGCAAAAGATGAAGGAAGTTGAGTCAATTGAGGATCGCCTACACGATATACGGCAGAAGTATAATGCGAGTCTCGAAAGGATGAGAGGAGAATCACTTGAGGCAGTAGAAGAGGATTTGAATGACAAGTATTCTGCGAAACTGAAGGAGGCGAGGCAGATTTTACGTAGCGAGGGTGCTACTGTTTTGTACAAGGAGACCATTGCCGAGGTAGAGGAGTTGCACAAAGACCTCGCATATATGAGGGAAGTCGATGCCCAAATCCGAAAAGATGTTGTTGACCTGGAATTACAGATGGAGAATGAAGCTAAATTACTGGCGGATTACAAGGGAGAATTAGAGGTATGTAAAAAAACAGTGAGGGCCGCGAGAGAGGAGACGCTCATTCTTAAAACACCAAGAGTGTTTGAGTATCCACAGGTTCAATCCATTCCTCCCATGGGATTTTCAGGTAAAGATTATTGTTCTTACTGTGGGCTCGGATTTATTTGGAAAGCAGCTGTACTGTCTTCTTGCGGTTGTTTTTTGCACCCTCCTTATGCCGCAGAGATGATCTTGTTGCAGAGTTACCGATGTGTGATTTGCAAGGATGTATTTTTGGCATCGTCTCCCATGCATCTCTCCGAGCCTTGGGTTGCTCAGTTTGGTGGTCAGCTGAATAGCAAACAGGAGGCGGAGTGTAGTAGTTTTGCAGCAGTTCTTAATGCTGCAAGGGATATTGCCAAGGGACCAAATATGAATGGATCGAAGACTTGAGAAGACCACTCCATCTCTAAATCGGCATACTTAATGGCAGATAGATGTTGCGACAACATGAAATATTGGTCCATTCTATCTGAGGGCTTCTATACTTATTTTTATATATAGTGACTACTGTAATACGTGAACGAAGAATTTTTTATTAATACTTCATGAAATGTCATAGGTCGGTTAATTAGATACTACAATTTTGGACTGATATATATGTATTGTAGTAAGTACTGATTTCAAGACTGAATTCTAATGAGACCAATTTTCAATGTTAAAATGGTATTCTATGAGGTGCTAATTAATATGACACTGAATTGTATTTGATGGTGTCTGTTATATTAGTGTCGTCTCGAACATAAGCCAATTGTAAAAACATCTGGACCGACACCTACTTACGTAGTCCTTACTGGATTCTAACGAATTTGACATTTATTGTAAAAGGGAATACTTGCAAACAACAAATGTTGATCCTCATGAATTACTGGCCTTCTGATCTAATTAAAAATGTATATCTGTTCCGTATATAAAATTTACATGCAATCTCTGAGTTACTGAAATGAAAAAAATGAAGGGATGAATCATAATAAGTAAGATATAGAATTAGAGAGAAATGGTTCCACATGCTTAACCTGTGTCCTTGAATTTAAAACAGTCCGCCAATTTACTGAATTATTCGGAAGTGGAATTATTAGGCGGTGAATTTTGCGCATGTAGTGAAGCAAAGATTCAAACTCATTAGAAATGGCTTCAATTCAGAACCTAGTGACTAATTTACTAGAATTTATGTAAATGCGCATTTGAGCAGAAACTAATTAAGAATATTAGTATTGAGAAAATTCTGTAATAATACTATTTAAACGAAAAAATCACTAAAAAGAGAAGGATACAAAATGAATATGCCAAAGAAGACATTCAAAATTTAAACATTGAAAGAAAATCTAAGGTACAAATTCTACGTCATCCTCAGAGGCACTATGATCGATATAATATAGAACTCTAGGATCGTAATTTATGTTAGAGCTTGTTGATGCGCTAGAGCTACTTGTGGAAAGTTCTGCAAGAGCACAAGCTTGAAATTCGGCATACTCTGGTAATCGAAAAGTAGGACTTGTTGGAGACGATGCAACGCGCCACAGATCTCTAAGTTTCATTAGACTGCAAAAACCAGAATTCAATGTTGTTAAAACTCATGTGCAGAGTTGAAAGATAGGGAGAGGGGTAGGGAGACAGAGGCTGTGTGACTGGGAAAGCCGGGGGAGGGGTGGGGTGGGCTTCGGGAGAGGGATGGGCTGGGCTAGGGGGAAGGGGTGGGGAGATAGGGGGAGGGGGGAAGGGGTGGGGAGATAATAGGAGGGAAGGAGGGGTGGGGAGATAGAGGGAGGGGGGGGGGGGGGGGGGGGGGGAGGGGTTGGGAGATAGAGGCAGGGGTTCAGAGGTGGGGAGGGAGGGGTAGGATGGGCTTCGGGGGAGGGATGGGGTGGGCTTCGGGGGAGGGATGGGGTGGGCTGGGGGGAAGGGGTGGGGAGATAGAGGGAGGAGAGGAGGGGTGGAGGGGTGGGGAGATAATACGAGGGGGGGAGGGGTGGGGAAATAGAGGGAAAAGGGGGGAGGGGTTGGGAGATAGAGGCAGGGGTTCAGGGGTGGGGGGGAGGGGTTGGGAGATAGAGGCAGGAGTTAAGGGGTGGGGGGGAGGGGTAGGATGGGCTTCGGAAGAGGGATGGGGTGGGCTGGGGGGGAGGGGTGGGGAGATAGAGGGAGGGGAGGAGGGGTGGGGAGATAATAGGAGGGGGGGAGGGGTGGGGAGATAGAGGCAGGGGTTGAGGGGCGGGGAGATAGAGGAGATAATGAGGGAGAGAGAGACAGGGATAGGGGAAGAGAATTGATGACATAGGAAGGAGGTTAGGGGGCAGGGGTAGATACATAAACATTCAGAAGAGTGTACTACACAAGAGGGAGTGGGCCATGGGAAGAGGAAGAAATTAAAGAAGCAATGAAAGATGGATTGGAAAAGTAGAGTGGGGACAAGAACTTGTGAAAATGGTACGAAGGCGGAACTTACTTACATAGATTAACTTTTTCCTTATCAGGAAGGGGCTCTTCGTCATCATAGTCTTCAAGGTCTTCTGTGTGAACAGGCATAGCTGGTGGTAATAATTTAGGAATGAACATGAGAGGTTCGAGAACCTCTGTGAATATCGACGTATCACCTTCAAGTGCAACAATGTGCCTGGAAGCAGCCCGAGCAGCCCTAACAGAGGCTCCTGAATCAAGAAGCAGTAATTAATTCTTATCCTCAAAAACAATATTTTAAAAAAATGAAAATCCAGGTAAAATATTACTGACCAGATCCAGTGCTAAGGTCCACGATAACTCCATCACTTGGACATAATGCAGTCTCAAAAAGTTGTAGTAAAGAATCTGATTTTTCTTTAGGACCTCTCCAGAAAGCGCAGTCTTTTTTCTTCTTGAGGGCCGTCTCAGAAGTGACGACATTGAAGACAACATCATCCCTCACCAAGTCAACATTCCGAAACTCAGGATTGGCGCCATAGTGAAGCTCTTTTGGCTGTCTCTTGACAGAAGAAGGAAGGGAGCGGACAAGGGCAATAACTCGCGATTTCAAAGTCTGGAAATAATGAATTTGTTAGTATCAGAAGATAGTTTTCAAGGAATTACAACATTAAAGATATTGAAGAAGAGGGAGTTAGAACTTACAAACTTTGAAGAGTCCAGGGGGTGACATAAGTGGAGGGAATTGATGACTGTCCACTCTTGCTTCTCTATCAGATTATTGTTATTGAAAAAACGCGATAGTTCTTTCTTAATCTGGAGGTTGTCTGGGTAGAAAATAAGTAGTGCCCCGTCGTCATGAAGAAATCCTCCAGAAAAACCAACGACAAGTTCGAAAAAATTATCAACCTTCTCATTCCAAGAAGGAATAGAGGTAGGGGGCTGTGACACTCCTGGTACTGGAAGACCGTCTGGGTACTCTGCTATAACCAGGTCACATGAAGGCTTATCCGAAAACTGTCCCTCGAAAGAAAACTCCTTACCAGCTCTGACCTGAAATTAGTGAATCAGTCATTACTTCCCAAATACAAACAAGGATAATACAGTAAGAATTGAAAAGAATTGGTTTAAAATTGTACCTTTCTCAAAAAAGAGGTCATTGCATCATAGGAGGGTGGGAACTTCTTGTTCTGTGATTTGAACTTCACCATACCCGGGAACGTGTCATTCAGAACAAGAACCGTGCTAGATGTACTCGAAGAAGAAACTGGCTGCAGCAATTTCATGGACTTCAAAGAAGGGGGTGTTAGGTCATGCGGTGATGCTGCCCCTATCGGAGATATATGAGGGCGCTTGGCGGATTGAGTCGGTTGCTCCAGAGGAGCACTGACTGCGTCTACCTCGATTCCCTCCTCACCATTCTCAACACTCTGTCCCTCAGCCGGCACGGACTTGGGCTCCTTGCCAGCCGCGGTTGTAGCCGGAATATCTTCGTCTTGATCATCCTCTAACTCATCCGCCTTCCTCTTAAGAACTCGACCCTTTCCAGCCCCCTTGCCTTTCCTATTCCTGCCCTTTCAAGTTGGGGGTGACTTATTCGTGACTTCGGGGGCTGCTTTAGCTGGAAGCAACGACAGAGCAGGCTGAATCGAATCTCGGAGAGGTACATCAAAGGCCGGGGGCTTTTTAGGTGGACAATCCATATACCAACCACATCTATCGTAATGAACGGGGTCCCAAGCTTTAAGCATGGCAGGGGTATACATACACTCAGTGCTACTGAGATCTAAATAATTCGCGAAAAATGCAGGAACTTTAGAGACTGCCTTGCGAGGATAGAGAATGTACTTGAAGTACCTAAAAAGAACCCTCTTAACAGCTTGAGGGAAACAGGGCATCTGGTCTGAAGTCTTGTTCTTGTGCACCTGGTCGGGACCTTTGAACTCCCGGAAAAAGGCAACGTCCCACAAGGAGCATCGCATAGACTCGACATAATCAAAAACACGCTCAATAGGATCTTCACCCTCAGGCTCATAATTGATACTAACCCCCATATCATCAATCACATGAGAGAAGAGGTCTTCCACCTCGACTGCCAACTGCAACGCCACGATCATAAAGCTTAGAATTGTAAACTGCCTAAAACGAAGCATGAATTGAACATAAAAAATAATTACAAAAAAACATAAGCCACTCATATGGTACTGCCGTTGCCGGCAGTACCCTGGCCGAGCTCATCGACACATGCTACCCTCGCTGATAAGCAGGGCCTGGGTACAGCGGGCAACCGCAGTGCCCTTCGACTGAACAGTCTCTGGGTACTGCCGTTGCCGGCAGTACCCTGGCCGAGCTCATCCTCGCATGGTACCCTCGCTGATAAGCAGGGCCTGGGTACAGCGGGCAACCGCAGTGCCCTTCGACTGAACAGTCTCTGGGTACTGCCGTTGCCGGCAGTACCCTGGCCGAGCTCATCCTCGCATGGTACCCTCGCTGATAAGCAGGGCCTGGGTACAGCGGGCAACCGCAGTGCCCTTCGACTGAACAGTCTCTGGGTACTGCCGTTGCCGGCAGTACCCTGGCCGAGCTCATCGACGCATGCTACCCTCGCTGATAAGCAGGGCCTGGGTACAGCAGGCAACCGCAGTGCCCTTCGACTGAACAGTCTCTGGGTACTGCCGTTGCCGGCAGTACCCTGGCCGAGCTCATGCATAACTAGTTTTAATGAAATAGAAAAAAACATAAATATTAAATTGAGTGACTGTGAAAGTATAGGAAACCTCACCTGCGCCCACCAAGTAGCCTTGTGCAGCCAAGGTGGAAAAATAACATCCGAGAACTTCGGCTTCGGAAATCTATGTGACTCACGGATTGAGGGAGAGGAGTTCCAGCGCTGGAGCCACTTCACTTTCATCTTCGGCGGCATCGCTGATGTCGCTAACATCCACAGCTTCTCCTGAGTCATCTCAGGGGAATCGTCATACTTCTCGTAGTGTAATTTTATCTGCTCAAGGAAGGCTGTAGTGTTGACTGGGTCCGCTATGGGAAGAAGCTTCTTTAATTCACTGAGAAACGTGTCTGCAGTTCTCTTCACGGCCTTACTGATCCACTCGTCCACAGATTTGGAGGTCCACTGATGCGGCTCTGGATACCTCTCATAAAAGCGACGTTTTGCAGCTGATGCAGCCTCACCTAATTCTTGCTGCAACCAGATGTGTACAAGTGATTTACAATCAAATAAAGAAGCTCACATGCAAGTTTTAACAAAAAATCAGAATTTGATCATACCTGATGAAGCACAGAATTCAGCCCTTCCAATGTCAATGTATACCAGGTACGTTTAGCTCCGGCCTGCTTCGCTTTTGCACTGTCCAGTGTTGCCTTGCTCACAATTCCCTCGAAATAGGAAAAGGGTTGAGGTGCAATGCTCTGAATGCGATAAAGTTTATGAACCATGTTGGTCTCGACATGAGATTTCTGGTTCCTCCTGTACATTACACAAAGGAGTTAAGGGATGAAATGGACAAGTATGAGAAATCGAAATGCATGTGATTCGAGTGTAAGTCTTACCAGTTTACTTCGTGTAGAGCCTCTAGAACTAATGCAACCTCGCCCTTCGGGTCAAGGATAATACTCTCCACTCTGAAATGCCATGAGAGATCTCCTGAATGAAATTGGTCGATGACAGGGAGCCATGCCTGAAGTCTATGATTCCCGTCCCAAACCATAAACATCTTATTCGAAAACAATTTAAGATCATCATCTGCAAGTAGTTCTTGTTCAAATTCCTCGTTTCGAGCTTGCCACTCCACACTCCATTTATCAGAAATGGCCTTTGTAACATCCCTGGTTTTACCATGATTGTCCTCAAGAGCCACATAGAAATAACCATTTCCCTCGAGGTAACCGCAGCTAGTGAAATGAGATGACAATGTAAGAACATCATTCTTCAATGACGGCCTCACTACAGGTAGTGCCATCATTCTACAAAGAGGTATGTGAAGTTTTCCCTTCTTAGTAGGCTTCCATCTCAGTAAATCTAGCCGCGATGCTGTATTCGTTTGGGCCTTCCCCACCAGCTCATTGAGCTTAAGATTCACCTCCAATTCCGTCAACGGGGCCGCATCAGCCTCTGTGTAAACACACACTCACAATTATTTAAATTGAGTTCAAATGTAACAAATCGAGACTGTAAAACGTGGACTGTAAATCCCCTAAGCAATTTAGTGAACAGACATGGTATGTCAACAATATCAAAACGAATTAAAGCATTGAATGCTGCTGCCGGCAACGGCCCATGCTTGTGATTCATCTGCAATATCGCCATGCCCACAAAGGCACTGACGAGGTACTGCCGGCAACGGCAGTACGTCCACAGTGTCAATGGAGAAAACTCCAATGACACTCTCGGGGTACTGCGGTTGCCGGCAGTACCCCAAGGGTGCACCCTCTCCCACGATCGCCATGCCCACAAATGAACCCTTGGGGTACTGCCGGCGACGGCAGTACCTCGCGAGTGTCTATGGAGAAAACTCCAAGGACACTCTCGGGGTACTGCGGTTGCCGGCAGTACCCCAAGGGTGCACCCTCTGCCCCGATCGCCATGCCCACAGAGGCACTGTCACGGTACTGCCGGCAACGGCAGTACCTCCAGAGTGTCTATGGAGAAAACTCCAACGACACTCTCGGGGTACTGCGGTTGCCGGCAGTACCCCAAGGGTGCACCCTCTGCCCCGATCGCCATGCCCACAGAGGCACTGTCACGGTACTGCCGGCAACGGCAGTACCTCCAGAGTGTCTATGGAGAAAACTCCAACGACACTCTCGGGGTACTGCGGTTGCCGGCAGTACCCCAAGGGTGCACCCTCTGCCCCGATCGCCATGCCCACAGAGGCACTGTCACGGTACTGCCGGCAACGGCAGTACCTCCAGAGTGTCTATGGAGAAAACTCCAACGACACTCTCGGGGTACTGCGGTTGCCGGCAGTACCCCAAGGGTGCACCCTCTCCCCCGATCGCCATGCCCACAAATGCACCCTTGGGGTACTGCCGGCAACGGCAGTACCTCCAGAGTGTCTATGGAGAAAACTCCAACGACACTCTCGGGGTACTGCGGTTGCCGGCAGTACCCCAAGGGTGCACCCTCTCCCCCGATCGCTATGCCCACAAATGCACCCTTGGGGTACTGCCGGCAACGGCAGTACCTCCAAAGTCTCCATGGAGTTTTCTCCAAGAACACTCTCGGGGTATTGCGGTTGCCGGCAGTACCCAGAGGGTGCACCCCCTCCCCTAATCGCCATGCCGAGGGAGCACCCTTGGGGTACTGTCGGCAACCGCAGTACCCCGAGACTGACCTCGGAGAAAACTCCAGGGACGGTCTAGAGGTACTGCCGTTGCCGGCAGTACCCCAACGGCGCACCCGTTTCCCCGATTGCCACTCCCACTTAGGGGTCGGGGGGTACTGCCGGCAACGGCAGTACCTCCAGACTATCCATGGAAAAATCTCCGTGGATAGTCTTGGGGTACTGCCGTTGCCGGCAGTACCCCGCGATGGTGTCGCAGCAAATATTCAAACAAAGGGACATGAATTCATACCCTCTTCATCGTCGACTTGATCCTCGGCTTCTTCTTATGGTGGAGTCTCCTCTGGCGTATGGGAATCTCCATCGTCTTTGGAAACCGCCTCCTTCCGTTCCGGAGAGGCCATATCTTCGTCCTCTCCATGCTTCATTTCGGCGTCCTCGCAATCCTCCTCTTCCTGGCGCTGTCCAGACTGAGGCATCTATTGAAGCAATGCAATCTCTAGGGTTAGTGTAGAGAAGGGAAAAACCGAAACAGAAAGGCAAGAACTGATCCTAAGGAAGTATGGAGCCAAGGCCCGACTGAATGAAAGCAAACTATAAAAAGTACAGACAGAGAGGGAGGGTGCCCTCTACGATCGGCCATTATGGGATAGCTATAAGAATGAGTGATTCCATAAGATAATCGCTAGACATGGTGAATGTTGAATTAGGACACAGTAAATTTGTAGAAATTGCAAATAATATATTCACTTGATGATGATCTCCAATTGTCTGTCATACTCCTAACACTTCGTTTGAAAATAAATCAAATCTAATCATTTCCAGTTGAAGGAATTGAATTTACCTTGTCGTCGCTGCTGTCACTTGATTCAGACAGCACCTGTTGGCAGATTCTCTTCTCTGTCTTCCCTGTCTTCTGCCGTCTACCGTAGCGTAAGGTTTGATTGTCACAGTCCTCGGGTTCCTCTTCTAACGGTTCAGTAAACAATACCTTTGTAATCCCCTCTTTCTCAAATCGCTCACTCTGTTTAAGCTTCTTTGCCATCCTACTCCTTGCTAATTGCTTTGCCGAGCTATAATGCGTCCCCTGCTTTCTCCTTCTCTTTCTAGTTGACTCCTGCATGTCACTCACAAGCCATCTAACAACCACCACATAACAAAAGACAAACCAAAGACGATTGGTGCTCAAACACACGTATCAGCGCTGATACTCAAAAAGAGAGAGCACACCCCAGTCCAGCAATCTATAATGTAAACTGAGGAACCCTATCACAGAATAAAATATAGAATTTGAATAAATCATATGCATGCATTAGTCCTATATATATATAACTAATGCATAAATATGATTAATTCAAATTCTATATGTTTATTACTTTAAATGTAGAAGGAAAAGACGGCTCATTCTAATCTAATCACACCCCATATAAAATAGAATCTGCTACACCATTCAAATACTTAAAGCAATATTCTAAAAATCTTACTACATATTTATGGGCCTGCAAAAAGCAACATTATAATTAGTTAGCGCCGTCTCTCTTCAATCATACATTCGTTACGTAGCAGAATGAGTCATTACCTAGTCGTCCACATGGACATTCCATTTTGAATAAAATGATCAACAGCGATGCATCATTCCTCTCACTTTGCTCTCGCGATACAGGTTTGCTAGTACACTCCCTCTTCTCCGTTATTCCTCTAGTATCTCTGAGTTGCCTGCAAATATGGGGATGGTCTGTCTGTACGCCCAAGGCATGGGCATCCCTCTTAGGTTTCGCGTAGATGACGATGGTCTAGCTACAGTTTCCTCTCTTCGCCTGAGTCTCAGATTCCATTTCCGTGAGGATTCCATCAGTATAGAGGAGGAGATTTTTGATGACGTTACTGCTGAGGTTACCCACACGCTCGGGCAACCTTCAGTGAGAGATGAGAACAATCTGTTACAATGGAGACTCTTCCCTGGATCCTATAGAGTCTATGGTCTTACCGATTCTCTGATGGCTGCATCCACTGAGATCCTCACCCCCCGTCGCTCTTCTACATGCACAATTCAGACTCCCTTACCTCGTGATGTCAAAGTCAAAGTCGAGCCCGGTACTGAAACTTCAGATGTAGAGAAACCTCCTCCGACCGTCATATCTCTCTCTTCTGATGACAAAGTCAGCCCCGTTAAGTTGGTGCCTAAGGTCCACGCAGATGCTCCTCCTTCCAATGTGTCTCCTCCATTGTCCCAGGTCACAGTTAGCATTGTTCCGCTCCTTAAAGAGATTGCTAAGACGCGTGGGTCCAAAAACATTTTGAAGAAGATAGACTATTCCACTATTAGACACGAGAGAGTAGAGTACTTGCCTGCGAAGTTCGATGGTCCAGTTCTTTTTGAGTTGCCCCCAGCTGCTGCAGGATCCTCTAAGCTCGCGGCCAAGTCAATGCAGGGAATGGACAAACGATACGACGGACACTTGTGGACCAAGACCATCACAACAAACATCAAAAACGACTTCGGACTCTCTTTTCGAAGTTCCACCTGTGTCGGATGGCTCCGCTGCAGCAACAATGAGTGTGACTTCCTGAAGCGTGTTCCCAAGATCTTCGAGGTTAACGAAACTGAGTTTGAAGGGTGTACCCTGCAAGCTTTTGTCATGGACCAGCCTCCTCCCTCTGACTCCACGCTAGTGTGCAAGGTATGTAAAGAACCTCCATCATGTGTAGCAACATGCGAGGCTAAGATTTATTACGTTGTGGGCAAACCAAATCAGACTAGAGCTTGTATTCACATAGGAACACATGATCATCCAGTGAAAGTAGGAGACTACAGAGACTCTAAAGCAGAGATTAGTAGCTTAATAGAAGAGCAGGTAGAGATGAACAACAAAGCAACAAAGAGCGCCGTGGTCCTGGAGGCGAGCAAAGTCCTCATCGGGAGCTACCTTCTACAGCCCAAGGATGCACCACCTAGGAAACTGACGATGGAGGAGCTGGTTCCCGTTCTGGATCGTTGCAAAGACATGGCGTCGCCCAACATCCGCAACAAAGTCGCCACCTTCAAAAAATTCGTAAGGTACGGAATCATGGACGGTATCACCAAGCTCCGTGGAAACAGTCTCTGGGCGTATGTCCAGGAGAATAGGTTTCCTGGTCAGGGATCCATGCGTGACAAAGTCTTTGTCTTCAAGATGTCGGAGGTCGGGCCGGGCAGTGGTGTCGACTTGGTCAGCCGTATGCAAGCTGGTGGCGATTTGGAGAACGCATGGATCATGTTCGACCATGTCAAACGCGTCAAAGATTAGTCGACGATGGCGTGCCATGTGTACGACGCCACCTACTGCCGCGTGATGACAATCGCCACTTGCGACATGCAGTCCGAGGACACGGACGCCCAGCTCGTCTTCTGGAAAAACCTGAACCTGGTCATGGAGATCAATGGCGTTGCAGCGCCGAACTTCAAGGGGTTCATGGCGGATAACGCACAGGCCAATTGGAATGCAGTGCGGATCCTTTACGGCAATGGCAACAAAGAGGACCCAATGGAGGACCGGGAGAGGTCGTGCTTGTTCCACTGGACTCAGAACATGGTGGCGTATACGCAGAAGCACTTCCCCGAAGAACTCTGGGAACAGCACAAGAAGATGTGCACTCAGTACAAGAATGCGACCAGCATGGCAGAGGCGGAAACTCTGTACCACGCGTTGCGAGCATGGTGGGCATCCACCGGGGTCGTTGGCGAGAGCGGGCTCATCAAACTCGATCAGTGGCTGTCATTCTGGCACCACCGCTTCCGCCAGTGGGGGGGATTCATGACCGAGGTACGATCTCTACACTCTGTTTTGATGTTTTTCATACTGGTTTTTCTATCCCAAATCTACAAAACTCTAATCCGTGAATCTAACGGCATCTACTGTCAAATCTGCAGAAATTCACGAAAGAAGAACTCACAGAGATGCCCACCTGTAACCTCGCCGAAACAGTTCACAACAAGTGGCTCCAAGCTTCAGGAAACAATGGGAACGACCTGTACGTTGCTACCGTGGACGATTTCGTTCGGGCTTTTCTACAGGTTGTGAACTACTACCAGTTCCTCAAAGGTGACGTCGGCGGAACAGGACCGTCCAAGAAGGAACTCAGGCTCCGGATGGCTGAACGCAACGCGAAGAAATGGGGAAATCCTACACTGCTCGACAAGCCCATACTCGATATGCCAGGCGCGGATGAGTTCTGCACCCGTCAGCCTATCATGCCTGGAGCGGAAGTCTTCGGTTCACAGAAGCGAAAAGCCGACGTCCTTATCGGAGCTGACGAAGAGTCTCATCGCCCGGATAAGACCAACTTCTCACGCCCAAGAGGCCCAAGACGTGCCGTCAGGGCTCGCCCTATGCAGATGCCCGTCATTGTGGAAGACGACTCCGAACACGACACCGAGGTACAATGTACCCAACCTCCTGCCCAGGAAGTTGATTCCCCTTTACCTTCACCTGTGAACAAGGGCGGCATTCGCCATGTCAACGCGGTTGAAGAAACCAAGGTGGACGTGAAGGAGTGGCACATTTCGAGACTTCACAAACTTTCTGCGAAGTGCTGCTGGGCCCAAAGAGCTGAAACGAAGAAGAAGTGCACTGAGAGAATCGTCAGGGGGCCCCATTGCACAGCTGCACCGACCTACACTGGGCTGTGGACTAACTATCGCAGGAACACTGTTGAGAAGACAGAGTTCTTCTTCTGCTCCGACGATATTGAGCGCTGCGTGAAAGGCTCTAAGCGCAAGTGGGTAGCGCACTACTCAAAGGACCAGGAATTCCCCTCCATTCCAGAGGTCTGGCCAGTGAAACTAGGTACTAATCTAAAACTGACTGAGATTCTTGCCCTCGAAGCAGCAGGCTTTCAACTTCCGCCTAAAAAGCCGGTCTCCCCAAGACGCCTCTTCTCCTCTGCCCCGCCCCCTGCAAATCTCAGCTCGGTGCCAGTCCCTGCAGACGCTGACCGCTACCCAGGCAAGAGAGAGGGCAAGATGGTGAAGCGCACTGCCACTCGTCCCAATCCGGCGCAGCGACTATCCATGGGCTCCTCCGAGTCTCTCAAAGCGCGCCTCCGTTCCGTCACCATGATACCTGAGCCGGGCCACGGTTGCATCATTGGGCTGGATTCGGGCGTCGCTCCTCACATCACACGTTACCAGATTACCATCAGTTCTTACCCTGGTTGCACTTGCCCAGCATTCAAGAAGACAATGACTACGTTCAAAGGCAGGACTCAGTTCACGTATTGTAAGCACCTTTACTACATACTCTTGAAGGTCTGCAACCGTGATCCCGAAGCCGAGCTTTTCATCCATGCGCCTACCTTTAGCTTCAACGAGGTCAAGCTTCTCCTAGAGAGTGGAATCTTGCGTCACCCCTTGGCGAAGAAGTAGGTAGCCCTCCTACTTTAGAACTGCCATTTCCACAATGGCCATTTGTCACGTAGTGAATGATTTTAGTAATATACCATGTACTAAGTCAGCTATTCAGAAGCTGTATTGACTTTTTCATTATATTAAAGGCTTTGTCGTTCACATTGATTGCATTCTATTTCAATACATTCTATCTTGAAGAAGTGCACTATATACCTCGTATCCTCTGACATGTACCCTTTATTACAGCAAACATATACTTGTTATTAGATGTCCTAATCTTCGAACCTAACACGTTTAGGGTTGCCCACTACACTATCAGCAGGGCTCCGAACCTCTGACTGTACTACGGGACAAACTACATTCGCATTCACTTTCGTTCCCACGCTTGGAGCGTGTCCTTGGTATGATCGTTTCAGCAATGGCCCACCTCCCCGCCTCCGATTCACTGATTCCCTGGAATAGGTTCCCCTTGGGATCTTTCCAACCTTGGAGTATGCATGAGGTTGCAAAGGCACATCTGCGTCCTCCTCCAGCACTCTGATATCATCCGAATTTTCTGAACGTGGAGGGTCAGCTCTAACATCCGGTTGCACGTCAACATCCGTTGTTAAAGGACGCCCTTGGCTGCTGGCCATCACCTCTTCTTCGTCCTCCACCTCAACATATGGTTGAAATGGACAAACATCGTCAGCAAGTGAAACAACAATATCTCTGACGTCTTCCATAACTGCTGTCCCGCAGTACGGAAAAGAGCTTCACAAAACACCAACAGAAAAGAGAAAGAGACATTCCATAATCCTAACTTAAATATCCGTGAAGGAGATGCTTGGCGCCCTTGAAAATCGGATATTCATTCATTTGGAAGTTGCATCTTCCTCAACTGAATGGAAAAGGATGAGGGTTGAGCAGAAGTCATTTAGCTTTTAAAATTAAAAAATAATAAAAAAAATTATAAAAAAATTATAAAAGCAAAAAGAAAAAAAAGCAAAAATAAATATTAAGGTTGAAAATAATATGAAGGCGACTAAGAAAATGAAAGAGAAAATAAAATGAAAGACAAAATAAAATGAAAGAGAAAATAAAATGAAAGAGAAAATAAAATGAAAGACAAAATAAAATGAATGAGAAAATAAAATGAATGAGAAAATAAAATGAATGAGACAATAAAATGAAAGAGAGAATAAAATGAAAGACAAAATAAAATGAAAGAGAAAATAAAATGAAAAGGAAAATAAAATGAAAGAGAAATTATAATGAAGGAGACAAGAAAATGAAAGAGAGAATAAAATGAAAGAGAGAATAAAATGAAAGAGAAAATAAAATGAAAGAGAAAAAAAAATGAAAGAGAAAATAAAATGAAAGAGAAAATAAAATGAACTAGAAAATAAAATGAAAGAAAAAATAAAATGAAAGAGAGAATAAAATGAAAGAGAAAAGAAAATGAAAGAGAATTAAAGGAAAGGAAAGATAGATAGAGTAATGGAAGTTAATATGAAGAATAAAAGAAATAAACCATGTAGACCATGGCGGATGATTTCTAACAATGTTAAGAAATTGTTACGATATTAAATGTTACTTTATCCCTCTTAAGAGCTTTAATACCAATACATTTTATGCGGTAATTTGCATATAAATTTGAGGAGATAAAGGGAATTAATGTACGCCTAAACTACTTAGAAGGAGCTGGAGCATAGTAATTGGTGCACGTTAAAAAATTAATCATCAAAAAAAAGAGAAAACGAACTACAAATTCAATGAAAACACTGTAATTATTCCACGGTTATAGGGTCAATAAAATTACTAAAATTAGTATTTTTCCAAAAATATACTGAGAATATTCGAATCTTCTAATTTTATATTTTATTTTTAGTAAAAAAAGTGCTATTTTTAGGTTCTGTCCCCCACTCTGTGCTCTCCGCTCTCCAAATCTGCGCTCACCGCTCTCCGCTCTACGCTCTCCGCTCACGTACAAGCTACGTCCGCGGTTGAGGCAGAGCCAGGGAATGAGAACGCAGAGTTCGTTGATGATCTAGTTGATGAGGGCGAGGACGAGGCGGATCTGGAATCAGAGGCTGAGCGAGTGGAGACTGGGGATACCTATGTGGTGTATACTGACCGTCCTGAGCATGGTGATCGATTCTTTCTGGTGCTATGCGACATGCCCGTGCACAACAACAACGCCACGTTCACAGATGGTTGGGGTTGTACGTGGGACAAGGACAATATGCTGATAAGCGGGACATACTACCGGCGCCTTCCAAGTGTGGGTCGTGATGCGGCTTCATACAGGTATGAGCTTCTGGAAGATGAGCCAAAAGCATGGAATTACTCCCACCTCGTAGTGCAATCGAGGGTGGAGTTGTTGCAGTACAAGAGCAAGAAGAAGAATCCACGCTTCAAAATGTCGGCAGAGACAAGGGAGGCAATTCTTTCCAATGTGGAGGAACGGCAAGCGTATAACGCGCACTGATGTTGCACTCTCTGGAGAAGAGATTGTGAGTCACTTGGAACTCTTCAACCATTGCTTCTCTTTGTCTGAAACTCATAATGTTATAAGTTTCAGACCTGTTTTGGATAGAAGTCTGTCACGGGATTTCCTTGTCCACTTTTAGCATGCAAAGTAGCGTACGGATTACTGATTTACTTCATACTGCTAGCTCTCATGCAGGTTATTCCTTTCGTACATGTTGGCGAGAATTCTGGGTGATATTGAAGACGGGGTTTCTATGCTCTCTATGCTAACTGTTGTCCTTGGCTGGCTGACTGGGAGTTTTGTACGGTTACGGAATATGTGACAAATACTTGTGTATATGGTTTAGTAGCTACGGTGAAATCATGCTTGCAATTGGATATTCTCTAAAGGAAATATATTTCTGTGATACCAAGTGCTATGGAGTCTGATCGAAGGTTTCGTTTGCTTGTGCCTTGACTTAGTGACTTATGAATTTTCCGCAGAAGCGTCTGATGTTCGAAATTCCACGCTGTGTAAACCGTGAAATTGCAATAAGCAATGACGTGAGAGAATACATGAGCCAACATTACTTCGAGAGAAGCACGACACATTTTGAATGCCTCCGCTTAATGCCATCTCATGGTTTACATAGCGTGGAGTACGCCAAACGAGGGTGCTACTACTGCGCTGTAAGTATTTCACATTTCCGTTTTTGTTCATTTAAGGACAGATGATAACAGTTGCCTTTGGATAATGATAACTGAGATATCAGGAAGACCAGAAGATCCAGATTTCTTTTATAGTTTCACAAGCTTCCTGACCCCGGGAATCATTTATTGGTGACATATGAGTACTGGAACCCCTGAAGTAACAGTGTTAAGGGAGACCACAGTCGCGAATCTAGATAGGTCATTGTTTGAGACTCGTCAGGTACAAATTTTGTCCCTCTAAATTAGATTTCGTGCTCATCAAATTTCTTTGAGTTCTCTGTTGTTCAGTCGTTCTGCCATTTCAGCGACATCGTTATTTTCAAATTTTTTTGACCCATTCAACTTTGTTCTGCTCTTATGTTCGTATTCTTCAAAATGTACTCCAAGAGCTATGCGGAGTGGAATTCACACTAACTCGGAACCAACCAAGGACCAGAGTTTCAGACCTTATGCTATCATTACAGGAATCTGTGGCGAATAAGGAATCATGGCACAATCAAGGTGCCAATGTTTGTTGTCATACGAAGAGGTTCGGTCCCATCTGGAAGCCATCCAACTGTACTATATGGATATGGAGGTTTCAATGTCAGCTTGAGGCCGTCTTTCAGCGTCTCTTGTCTAGTGTTAGCTCAATATTTAGGAGCAGTCATCGCAATTGCAAATATTAGGGGAGGAAGAGAGTATAGGGAAGAATGGCACAAGGGTGGCTCTCTTGGAAATAAACAAGAATTGCTTTGATGATTTCAGAGCATGAGGAGAGTATGTGGTAGAAAGGGGTTACACTCAAAAGAACAAGCTGTGCATCGAGGGCGGGAGTAACGGAGGCTTGTTGGTGGCTGCCTGCATCAATCAGGTGCGCATCTAGATGCTGCAAAGTTATTTCAGGTTCTCTCTGTAGAAGATTTTCTTGTTTACCTCCACACTTACTTTCTCATACGCATTGTCAATATATCTTGGACGTCCTCGTTTTCTTTGTTTGTGCAGAGACCAGATCTGTACGGGTGTGCTTTGCCGCATGTTGGTGTTATGGATATGCTCAGATTCCCCAAATTTATTATTGGTAAACCTCATAATATTGTAATTCTTTCTGTCATGATCTGCATTTTGAAAGCTTCATGCTTGCTGTGTTTAATCGACACAGAGCTCCTTTTTTGTAAATCATTCATTATTTGAGGAATTGAGATCTTCCACTTACGCAAAACGAGTTTCTGCTCAGGTCACGCGTGGACTTCGGATTATGGTTGTACTGATGTTGCAGCCGAATTCGACTGGCATATCAAGTAAGCATATCTGTTAGTCCTTCAGCTCCATTTAGTCATAAACTCGACTCCTTTCACTGCTACATGCCCTTTGTGTACACAGTGGTTCATGTGAAGATATTGCTCTGTGTTTCTGCCCTTGCGTCTTCTGAAACCGTTCATTTCTGCACGCAATCGCAGGCCATGGTTGAAAACAGGGGTCAGTGATTTCAACATTGAGAAGCTGCTCTCCAGACATGGCTGTCCACTGTGGCCGCTGAGGTTCACTTCATGTTCTGTTGTGCGTTTTTTGCACACTTCTTGGTTACTTGTCTCACGGGGTAAAGCGGAACCAGGTCCACAGTGGTGAGAGCCGAGTGAATTACGGTGAAGTGTATTTTCACCGTTGAAGGGGCCTAGGAAATGTCCACGCACTGGTTGACAGCTTTTCGACGTGGCCGGCAGGGTTTCTAGCTTTGAAGGAGTCAGGAAGTGATTTCACCGGTGTGGCCCCCGGAGGTAAGCACTGCCATGGGCACTGATTTCTACGCACAGGTGGGAGTGCACTTTAGAAGTGCTTCTTTCAGTTGCAGTGTACTGAACACCTGCACGGGCACGTTACTGGATGCTTTAGGTCCTGGCGCGTGGTTAGCGTCTTTCTCACAGTCATCTGTTGTGACTGTGCTCCACTTTGCACTTGTAGAATCCCTATCCCCGTGAACAAAGCACTTGGTCATTGCAGAAACCTGGATGGTAATGGGGGCTCACTTTTCAAGCGCAACGTCTCCGTCGTGGATCAAGCACCCACTTTCCGGTGCAGTGGTCTACAAACTAAAGTGGTGAAGTGTTTTGAGAGTGGCCTCGTTAGACAGTCAAGTGAGTATGCAGGTTCAAAGTGGAAGTGCACTACAGAAACAGTGTTCTGGCTTCCAGAAGGGGAAGTGGAAGCTAAAGTGAAGTCCAAAGTGGAATCTAAAGTGGATGCCAAGTTTGTGATCACTTGCTGGGACGTTGTACGGGATATCTTGCCTTCAAGGGCCCCGAGATTGTGAGGTGTGTGCCTCGCACGCATGAAATTTGCTCACCTCTGTGATGGATCTTGAGGTACCCCGTCACGTTTTAGGAGGTACGGAGCAGCCGAGGACGCCATTCCCAATTTCCCGCTTTTTGTGGTGCTGTGTGAGTTCTTAGCGTAGATTCGCATGGACAGGGTGCCTCTGCTCTCTCTCTTCGTGTGTAACACTCTTCGTACCGCGATTAGGTGAGGTCCAGCTTCAGTCGTAGAGGGAGTAAGAACAGAGCTTCGGTCACTATGGCTAGGGTGCGTCCGGCGAGGTCGAAGAAGACAACAGCCGCCGTGGGCTTGTCCACGGAGGCACCGCAGAGCCTGGAAGACTTGCGGCCATGGCTGCTGGAAGTGTTGCGCGCGAAACGCCGAGGCATGCACATTCGAAGAATCGTGCATATTGCACGTCTGACCAAGCCCGGAGCGGAGTGGCGTTGGACGGTGGCCTGTACAGCGGAGCTCATGAACATCGTGGCCGATTCCCGCGTTGCTTACCCCGTCAATGGCGCGGCCGGCACGATCTCGGTCGTCAATCCAAACTCTGTCGGTGCGTGGAACTCAGAGAGCCAGGGTCGCATGCACCCAAGTTGGTTTGGGGGTGGTACAGCACAGGGATAGGGATTCCGTTCTATGATCCCTTCTGGATTGTTTATGTCTTTGCAATTCTGCTGTACGGTCGGCGTCCTAGTGATGCGGAACACGTATGGTGTAATTGTGTCTTTGAAGGTTTAGACAGAATTGAGGGTTACGGTGTAATTGTGTCTTTGAAGGTTTAGACACAATTGTGGGTTCCGGGAAGGGAGCGGCGGAGACGATGGCCCGGGGACAGGTTGCAACATCGAGGAGGGGGACGACAACTTCCTTCAAATCCGCCGCCGACTCGAACTCTGTCACGGGTCCTGGCGTGGAAAGCGTGGGCAGCGTAATTCAGAGGCAGTCGCAGGATGCTTCAGTCCACTCTTAGGTTTTTTTGCACGGACTCCACAATCGGCTCTGAACTCTACGTAAGATGCGTCGTGGACTCCCGGGAATGAGCCATGGCCAGAACTGAAGTAGACAGATTGTTCGCGCCTCGGTTCACTGTGCTGTAGGGCATACAAGCCTTGAGGAACTTGTTAACATCGTGCTTCTTTAACTTTTTTTGCCATACTCACCACTGGGCACTATATGAATACGCCCGGTCCCGGCCTCCATGTACTACTTTAGGGTTAGTAGCGTGATGTGCAGTGTTCATCACCCACTGGGCACTTGCAGAGTCGCCCGGAAGGCGCAGAAGACGATCCTGCTTGTCTTTGATTATCAATGTATCTAATATGGAATGATCATCACGCGGCTTATGTAATACACTTCGTCTGTGTAGTTGCTCTGTCCTCAGCCGGGCTCCTGAACTTGGAATGTCGCTTTTGTTTTTTGATCTCCTCGGTCTGTTTGTTTGCTGGTCACGTTGTTTCCCCTGTTCCCGTGCTGTGCTTGCAGTGAGCTTCCATGTGGAAGCCCAGACGGTCGCTAAGTGGGGCGTGGTTACTAGCAGGGGGCTTTAACCGCTCATGGACTTGTCGGAGTTCCGCACGCAGTCACAATCGACCGTCCAAAAAGGTAAGTGATTTCAACTATGCCAAATTCCTTGCCTTGTAGTCGCAGAGGGCACGTGTGTGAAGGATTCACCGGCGTGTAAGGTTTTGCAGATTATGGCTCATGTATAAACCCTGACAAAGCATCTTCTCGTAATTTTGCTGAGCGACTTCGATCAGTAGACGGATGGGAGTGTGTGGATGGTTTACGGTTTTGTGCACGAACATGTTTTATTGGGATTGAGATAGTATCGACAAAGGGAGATGGAGTACACCTTCTGCCAAATGCTTAACCTCTGCACGTCACCCGAGGTTGTGTAAGTATTTAGCATTTTTCGATAGGATCCCATATGTAAGGGCTGATAATCAGGAATTGCTTAAAGCTGTGGCGAATTGCTGAATAATTTTGTCGGACTGTTCTTGTTCTGTGAGAGTCTATAGATATTCAAAAGACTTGTAAGTGCGATTTGTCTATCTATTATGTTTTCCCTAACAAGATATTTCAAACTTCAGGTATGGGCACGGCGTCGCTCAAGCAGCATTTACTGTCGCATCTGTGGTCGGCATGCATTTTGTATTGGCTAGAGTCTCTTTGGCCTCTAGCTGCTGGTGAGCTTTCCTTTAATTTGTGTTAAGTGTCAAGCGATTCTGTCTTCTGTTTTCTTCTGCGATACTTGTGTGTGAACAAGCGGGGAACTGACAAAGGGCTCTGCCAAAATTACTACACATTTTATCTACTTTTATTTTATTATAATCTAATCACAAGTGTAAACCGATCTAACAATCTGGTTTTCTACTGATGCGGGCAGGTTTTTTACCATCTGTAAGTTTCCTAGGGAAGAGATTGTTGTACATACGCACGTCGCAGAGCAACGCGTTGGATGGTATGGTGCTTGGACTTCGTGTCATGAGCAGGCCAAAGTTTCGGTTCACTGCTTGAATTTTTTAATTCTAATCTGTAAGAACAATTCTTGCTAGGGTGTTGTAGCCTTCTGTATCGGTCCCTGCTCTTTAAGAACAAGTGGAGAGCTTCTAAATTGAGTGTCGTTTTCGAGGGTTATGAACTTGCTCACAGGAACAACATGGTTGATTAATTTTTGGTATTTGCATTACACACACGGAACTTGCTGGTTTTGAACAGTGTCCACTGCGATGCCTATTTCCCGCTTTCTGCGGTTCTTTATCGTAATGTCTTTGTATTCAATCTTCTTATGTACTACTTTTCTGTTTACGTGATCTAGAAGTGATTCAGAAGTTGAAATGAATACTTCGTTTTCACAGCGATCGTCTTAGCAACTCAATTTTAAACCTTGGTCTTGGTATCAGAGCTGTCCATGGTCGCTTGTCTGTACCATTTCAACTCTACAGCTCTCGCCCAATCTCACAACCAGGGAACGTAACGAAGTCCTGGACGTCACAATTCTTCCATTGAATATTTTGAAGTTGATTTTGACCGCTCGCTTCGGTTTCTCATCACAGGGTTGTGATGTGACAGGTCATTGGAGCCAAGGATGCTACCGACACATCATTGTGGCGGCGGGACTATATTCCATTTAGTCCCATCGGATGGGACCCGTTGCATAGTCGGTGACGTATGACATCACTACACTGGGAACGAGTGCAACCTGTCAACGTCACTTCCAGGACGTCACGGCCGGTTTTATTGAGCGTTGTGGGTCTTATTAATTGTGGTCATTCGAAGTTACGCCCAATGAAGGCTGCGGCGGTGAAGCCGACACCCTTCCAGACTGCGATGTGACAGGTCCGACCTTCAGTGAATTGCCATCACCCGGACTTGGTAATGCACCCCCAACCCTAAGCCCACTGAATCCTTGGGCACAGGAGGTCTGTAAGTGTGCGTCTCCTTACACAGAATCCACATTTCTGTGTTCTCCGCTCTGCATTGTCTGAATTCCGAATTTAACCTCGCAACCCTCTCCACCACAGCTACCCTCCCAAATCAGAACAGCTAATTCACTCCATGGCGGATCTATATGCAGATGCTATCGCAGAAATGGAGGACATCGGAGCAAGGTTCTTCAGTGTTTACCTCGAGAGCGCCCACTCCATGTCAGTGCTGGTTAGTTTTACGACACTCTTCCCATCTGATAATGCAAGTTCAGCATGGAAGGTGGCGAATTGCGAATGTATGTTCAGGGGCCGAGTAGTAGAGGGTGCACCATGGTGTACACCTAGCCAATGCCAACGGGGACAGGGGATGCGCTACGTACTTACGTGTTCTGTCTTTGTCCATTGTATGTCTTGCAGGACGTCCCGCAAGAGTTCACAGCCTCTACTGGATGGCCTGGGTGCGCGGACTGTGGTATCATCACATCCTCTGCAACCATGCAGGAGTCCCCCGTCAGATTTGATCGGACCGGATCAGTGGCGAGGAGCGTCGGCGATGGCTGGGCGAGGTTTCTTCGTGACAACAATATACGGAAGGGGAAGTTTGTTGTCTTTGAGCCCGTAGATGAGAGGTGCCTCGTCGCTGTCGTGTACCCCAAATCGGGCACCCCTGAGTTCACGAAGAAGCTCCGACTCTCGCACACTACAAAGAAAAACTCCGCGAAGTTGGTAAGTCACGTTCTCTCCGGCATGGGTCCTCAGTGCCAATGTCTTGTTCCAACACAAGTGCCAATGTCTTGTTCCAACACAAGTGAGTACTGCGTCATCGTCTGTTACTGCCTTCCCGATTGCCTATCAGTCTGTTATACTCACGCTTTAAACTTTATTGCAGGACATACCAAGTCGGTTCTGGCGACGCTATGGCTCTGATAACTTCGACCAGAGGGCGTTCACTCTCCGGGGGTCCAAGTGCTCGGTGACTGTAAAGTCTGTATTGAAACGTACTCCGCGCCAGACAACCTGCTACTTCACGGAAGGCTGGGACAAATTCCGCGACCAGAACGACTTTGGCGTGGGCGACACGCTAGTGTTCACTCAAGTTGCCCATGCGAACTTCCAAGTTACGAAACTGTAGGGGTGCATGTTCTACTGTTCTTACTCATTCAATGTCCACCCGCATGATACCGTCAGGAATGCACATGAAGAGTAACCGTCGCTGTGATGAAAGTAATAAGTTGACGACGACACGAAGTACAGTGCCTGCCTCCATCTTGCTTTCCCTATACTCTAAACGCACTGCTTTTGACAGTATGTTCTAGTGCTACATACTGTGACGTAATTTCCGTGACCATGTTGCCTCAGCGTACCTAGATTAAAAAACAACCCTTCGATGCTTGTTACATGTGGTGAACGCTTTGACATAGTACGGGCACGTACAGTTTCAGACCACTGGATTTGTTCCCGGGCCCTTATGTTCCGCATAGAAGACATGGCTGAACACTTCGAAGCCCCGTCAAATACTTTTTAATGTCTTGTACATATGCATCATGTTTTACGTAATTCAATTCCCTGCTTTAGACACGGCGATTGACTCTCTGCTTTTCGGATTCACGAGTCTCAAACTTATGATCACTGTTGATTCTGGATGAATGCATTAATGTCACTTTGACTCCATAATATCTGGTGACGCCCGTCTGCAGAGCCTTGTTCCTGTCGCAACTTCTCCCTAACTATGAACCACTTTAAACACTATCATCCCGCTTATCGAATGACTTTGACAACCCCGATTTCACTTCCACTGTGAAAAGCCTTCTCACCCGCGCAATAGTTATCACAGAACTGGAAATCCTTGGACTACTGCCTAAAGACGGATTGTTCCGTGGGTCTCTCGAAAGTGAATTCCTATGTACTGATTGCTCTTCTCGGGTCAAGAAAATGGTCAGTGAATTCCTATGTACTGATTGCTCTTCTCGGGTCAAGAAAGTGGTCCATATCAAAGGCAATGAGCATTTCGGAGTGGTTTTTGGGGTTTAGACAATAGATGTTTAATTAGGCATATTAGATGCGCCCTAAACTGAAATTGTTCCATTCATTTTTGCAATGCATTGCCAGAACCAAGTTGTGTGCTGCACTGAATCCAGTCAAAAGTAGCCACTCTAACTGTTCTATAGAACAACTACTCTAAAAAATTGCAGACAGAACCCATTGAGCAAAGATGTGCAGAGTTTACTTAAAGGCCTAACTTTACGTCTTAAAGCTCTAAAGATCAATTTGTCGACATCACAAGCACCATTGCATGGTTCAAAACAGTTATGTGAAATTTGAGTTTTCCACAATCTGATTTTAGTTTCATATAAAATCGAAGATGTTGCACGCAGCACGTCTTGAATGAATCAGCAGTGGGCGTGATCTTAAGCTCTTGACCTTCCTGGAGCCCATTTGCTTTCAAAAAAATTCTCCACCCAGCTTGGAAATAGACCCTCCATTCGTTGCTACGCTGCTTCATCCGGGAGAGTGTCACACTATAAACTGGGGACTCTTGATGAATTCCCTGCACTTTTACATCATCTTCAAACCGCAAGCCATGTGTCCTAACAAAGCTTGCAGGAATTTCCTGCATTCAAATCAATTACACAAGTCATGAATTTTGGTCACAAAAGAGGAGTTATTGCTGGAGTTCCAAAAATTCGAAACAGTTTACTGTCTTAGTTAGTTTATGCCTGTTTATGTCTTAATTAGTTGCAAATTGTTACGGCCATAAATCATTCTGTTATATCACAACTAAAGCACGAGACTTGCAACCCAGCAAACGCGACCATGTATGGAAAAGTAGGTGATATGCAAGCCTCATTGATATTCAGTGCTTTGAAATGTCAAAAATAGCTGTTTAACTCACCAAGCGTCCGTCTCTGACGACGGACTTCATTGGCCTGCGGAAGCTTGGAAGAGAATCTGCGCCATGTTGGGGTGCAAAACCCTTGCACTCACTGCCTGTGAGAGCCTCAGATTCTACACCGCTCCCATGTCCATCGTCAAAACGGGAATTAGGTGCCTGCCCATATGTGATCAGATTTCAAGTCAGGCTTTACCAAACGATGCAAGTTAACACATGATCTTGAGAGCCCTTACAAGGTCCTGGGCCGATTATATATCAATCAATGGGTACATCTCTGATATTGACTTGGAAGCCTGACATGTTTAGTTCAAAGAAATGTGATTGAAAATTGGATTTAGTAAATTACCTCGTCAACTTTCCTCTTCTTTCCGGTGTACAGTTCTCCTTCTTCTCTCGTGTTTCCATCACCAGCTGAACGCAAGTTGCATCTGCCTGAGAAGTTGGCATCTTTCTCTACCTTGCAACGTGACATTCTTCCCCAAATGGACCACTGTCTAGCTGGAACTGTGAGCATCGTATCACAAATCCACACATAATGTCCGCTGCCTTCAGATTCTGACTGCACTAAGATTAAAACCCTACCCAGGTCATATTTTCCGACAACCTTGTTCACACTTACCATCATTAGTGGATGCCATTGTTCCCCCACATACAACTGTCCAAAGAGTTATTACAGGTATCTTCCACACATGATCTCTCTAGACTCGTATTACTGGACAGCATATCAAACTGAATCTCCACACATGTGTTAACGAATATAACAAAGCAACACGACACCCACCGCTGACTGAACACCACTCCTCCACATTTGAAAAAGGATTGAGAACCTTTATTATATGCCCAATTCCTGGAAACACAGCAAAATTTCGTGTACACTTGCAAAACAAAACAGTTGGCTCGACTCAAAATACCTGGCCACATTCTCGTACACGTGCCCACTCTAAGCTATATGCTAACTTCCGACGCCGAAGAAGAGAAGAGGATGCACATAGGCATCCGACAATAGCATTTCGCACACAAGGAGAAGGCTCGATGAGTCACTCATCGTCAGTAGATGTCTTCATTTTGCGAAATCCAGTGACCGCCCCGCATACATATGTACAGACTGAAATCTATTTCCACTGCTCCCAAAGCAAGTTACTTCCTCAGTTCAATAAACACGGCACGTACTCGAATTTTGACATGTCCTGCTCTGACCTGTTCCCTTCAGTCCCTGACGCAACACTGAAAGACGACATCCTCGTCCCTAAACCCATACAGCAAGGAATGACAATGCACTACGGCCCTTGTATATCTCGCTTACGCTTTGGGACTTTCCCCCCACGCCCCCTCCCCTTCCCCGTGCTACTGACAACAGGAAGTCTCGCGAATCGTTCCTGCAGTCCGAAATGAGTAAGTGGCCTCATGTTAGTCTGCTTTTCAGTCACGGGAGCGTCCTGCGTGGTTCGCCCCCGTCCGACAGTTCCCTTCTTCACTCGCGTCGGTAGTCCTGTCTCGACAGGGGCCCCCGAATTTGCAGCTGGCGACGGACACAGGGTGTTGCGCATCGCCGCTTGGCGACGCGTCAAGTGCGCTTCCGGAGACAAAACACATGTGCGACTTTTCTTGGACGCCAACTCCTCCAGCACAGGTTTGCTTTCTCTTTGCTCGTTGATCTCCTCTGCATTTGGCGACTCGGCCCCTGCCCCTTCGCCCGGCAGGGGCACATCGTTCTCTAGGTCTGCTCCTCCCTCGACGTCGTCACCCATCGTCGCGTCCACTGTGTCCTTCGGCGGCTCCTCAGGAGCCAGAACATCGTCTCCTCCGTCTGCATCCTCGAGCAGCGTCTCCGGGATGACGGTATCTGTCTCCTTCTTGCACATCACATCGACCTGTGCCACCGAGGACTGCAGAGCTTGACTAAGGCAGACGTCATCCTCCGGGAAGATGATGCTTTCATCAGATGTTCGACCCGAGCGCGATCCCAGGTTTGATGGCGTGCCACTGTGTGGATGTGTCGTAGGGCTACGGCATGGCACATCCTGTTCCTGGACGCCTTTCCCAAAGGCGTTAACTCTGCCCACGCTCCCTGACGGTGTCCTCCAGCTTCCAGACGCGGGGGTTCCCATTCTCCCCAAAGGTGGGGTCCCAGATCCCTCCTGTCTCCGAGACAAAGGGGTCCCCGAAGCGGAGGGTGCCTGAACTGCAACTGCCACATGATACATCAAGAACGGCGTCAGCTTCAAGTCCCCTCTTTCGAAAGTGAAAGTGCAAAAGAAATGTTGCTCCTGAAATTAGATAAACATGTGCATGCCTTCAACTGGGAATAGGGCAAAGTGACCACGCAGTTCCGCGCACACATCCCACGAACCCGACGGCAGTCGCACTTGTCACTTGCACTACACTGAACACGCAGCAAAGTGAAAGTGCGCAAGTGAAACATGAATGAAAGTGAAAGTGACTGGCCAGCACAAGCGAAGTCCAATTCAAGTGTTAAGCGATCCTCACTAAGTTGAACAGTTAAGTGTCAGTGAAGGGTGCCAAATCAGAGAAGTGCCATAGCACTAGTACAGTGGCAAACAAGTGAGTGAATGGCCACGCATCTTACAAAGTGGAACGCTACCGCTGAAAAGTCACAGTTGCCCATTTCACAGCACTCCCAAGCACTCCAAACTCAAATACTCAGTGAGGAATTCAAGTGGAAGAGTAACCTTCATAGTGAACACACCAGAACTACAGTGAAGTGACCAGGAAGCCTGCTGCACTAAGGAGAAAACCACTGCCAAAAGTGCTTATCACTGTATCAGCCAGACATCGACAAAGCGTCACAGCAACTGCGCAGCAAAAGGCAATGACTTCAGAGGATGGAAGAAGCACCAGCGTTTCAGAAGTAAAATTCCAGCGCCGGAAACATGTTAGACGGCTCTGCTGTACAGCCCAACGGATTTCAGTGAACTGCCCTGCGCAAAGTGTAGAACCTCATTCTCCTCACAGCAGGAAAGTACAGAAAACCCTACAGTGCACCGAACAGTGGACAGAAAGCGATATATCTAAAAAGTAAGAAACCAATTACCACACTGCAAAGCACTCTGCATACTGTATAAACTCTGAAAAGGGCATTTAAGATTGGAGTACGAGGTAGTCCGCACCTGGAATAACACAGACTCCACGTTCTGATCAGGAATTCCCCGTGTCCAAGTTATAGCAAGTACAACTAAATGCCCTACAAGCCTGCCCCGTAAACGAAGACAAGTCGAATAGGACGCACAAATACATATTCACTGAATTCCCATGCTAGATAAGTAACCATCTCACTGAAGCCACGCTAACTTCATATTTCCAACCTAAAGAATATGGCGATGCTCTGACCTTGAACCCCATAGGCCGAGGAAGGTCTAAAACCAGTCCACCCAGAATTCGTCTTGATCTCCCTCATACATACCTCAAGCTCCCCAAATTCAAATCCAACCCAACCATGGACAAGACCAGTACCGTCCACGTAAACTATCCGCAATACACGCGAGTCACGGAAGTGCTACCCTATAACACATTGCTCTATGCTCAAATATTCCATTGACACGACTTTGGCTGGCAATCACTTCCAGAACGAGTGAAGCGCATTTCCCACTTCCCATGACTCCTCGAACCCTCGAAGTCTCCACCGATACAAGCATCAAAACTTTCTTAAACGTCAAAGGTCGCACCTACCGCACTATGGCTCACATTTCTACCCTAATGCTTGGACAGTAAGCTCCTGCTCGTGCGCCCGATTGAAGCACTGTTTCCAACGTAGAGTGTGAGCAGAATCCAGATCTCAACTACGCAAACGCCTGTCAATACAAGAACCTTCGAATCCACTTTCTACACAATATGACGCTGTTACGAGCACGACACGCTGGTCCGTGAACCTAAACCATGGCGACCGCTATGTTTCGGGACAACCGGGGATCCCGGGCTACAGAGTCACTGTTGGTACGATCAACCCTAGGTAGATTCAATCGTGATAGAGTGCTGATTACACAGTTTTGAGGCTTTCCCAGCCTCGTTGACTGCATACGCTCATGCCGACACACGTCCCGGAACATCACCAGAGGTGGTCGAGCGTATGAGCATCTGCCGGTTCAGCGTTTCTTTCACTCACAACAGCACAACGTGACAGCCCTTCTACGTGACAGGTCACAACGAAGTGGACGAACATGACTCTGAGCACTTGGTAGCTCCCATTCAAGTCGACACTCGTAACGGTGGAACACTTAGACGTGAGATCGAAGACTCACAGTTTGTGGACGCGGCAGCTGGAAAACCCCCAGTCTCCGATGTGTTGAGCCTCAGTCCCTTGTGGTTCTCCAGTTTTGGCTGTCGAATTAGGGGTAATCTGATTTGGTTCGCCCCAAAACTCTCCAACCAGTCGTTAGAGAATTCAGGCTTCGGGCAGAAAGGAAATGCACACTCTCTCCTCCCATCACTTAACCAAGCAGCCAAACAGAAATGATGGTATGTGCATTCACAATCTGCCACAGTGATATTGTTGCACTTAAAACTTAAATCACAAATAGGACAGTTAGAGACGTATATGACCTTCACTGTCCCTTCCACCGGGACTCTTGGGTTGCGAATTGGCAACGGTGTAGTCCCCATGCCAGAACCTCCTGCCATCAGCTGCACCTGCTCGGTCAACTTTGCGACCCACAGCTCTACACGCGTGGATGCTACACCTCGTAGCCTTATCTCACTGTCCATATTTCCCAACTCAGTTTCCAGCCGTAGCTGCTCCAGACGAAGCTGTTCAGTCCGCGCACTCTCCCTATTGAGGATGTGTTCTCCGATCTCAAGATCTTTGTCTATAATCTTGAGTTCCCCCTCTTCCTCAGCCGAAATTTCTCCTACCATTTGTAGCTCTGACTCGTCGGAGTCCCCTCCTTTTCTGTTCTCCGTGAAATGCCTCAGCAAGCTTTCACGCCTTCTGCGCATGTTAGCGCAGGCCAATTCCTCCTCCTTCACGGACTTCTGTCTCTCCGCCAACGCTCCGTCCACACCCTTGCACTGCTGCACGAGTTCACGCCTCCGATGCTCCAGCACAGATCTGCATGGAAACGGTCACTAATTTGGTCATACTCACTTGCTAACATCAAGGAATTATCAGGTACTCAAACGTCCCCTTGAAGCTATGGTAACGACATCGCAAGAGCTTGATTTCTGTACGTCTCCACGTCATGAATTGAAGACCCTCACTTAGGATCATATTAAACAGTTCAAGCACCCTGCATAATTTACTACGCATTCTGCGTGGAAATGACTGCATCTTGGATGATTATCCAGTCTGAAACCAGAATAAAAAATTCAGATAACCCATCAATAAAAACTGTGCGGAGACTTCATCAAACTGAAATCAACAATTCCGCATGGTAAAGCTTCCCTCCTCACTAATTTTGAAATAAACACTACGTAATTGAGCGGAAAACAACTTCTCTACAGTCTCGGTTTCGGGAACTTTAGCCCGTGTAACCAGAGTCCCGAGCCTCGAGAAGGGAGTGCCACGTCTGTAATCAAGCTGGATCATGGGCGGACATCACACACATATGCCCCGAAGCATATCGCAGAGTCAGTGACAGTTCATTGACTGTATTTCAAACTCGATTGGCCCCTGCACTCCTCACATGCCACTACGACAGTTGCATGTGCGCTTATCACATTCCATGACGAACCTTCTAGTTGTGCTCCTGCGAATTACATTCACAACGACGGAACCGGTCCGAGGAGCCTTTGTACGTGAGAGCAGTTGCGTCGCAGATCCGTACCAATGGACATTAGCACGGCAATCTATCTAATATGGAGAAGTATGTGACCACAATATGGCATAAGTTTCTAAAGCTGTTGAACACTTTCAAAACTTCTTCTATGAGCAGGAGCGATAGTCCAAGGAAATGAAGGGCACTAGCAGCGGGTCAATTACATGCAAACAGCAAATGATCCGAGAGGAGTTCTTCAAATTTACTTATTCACAAAACATGCCTCGCACCCTAACACCGTCCTCAACATCGGTTTGCAATGCATCACACTACCGGCATGGTGTCCTTGACAACCTGGTCTGGATAAACAAGACTACTAATGCAAACCCTCACCCCGAAACCAGAACCCTAAATACCCTAAACCAATTTCATGCGCATCCGGCTCTGTGCATGCAATCATCGACCTCGAGACCGTGAAGCCTTGACAAGCTAAATGCCATCGCAATCCTCGAAATCCTAGCACGACGACTCAGGACTCCTGAAATCAATAAGCATGTTCTGGATATTCGGCAACTTACAACTTGGGCCCAATTTCGTTCTTGTCCACCTCTGCACCCTTCAACAACTCTCTCACTTCAGACGTCTGCTCTGCTGTAAATCGGAGAGCCTCACACGCTGCTCCGAACTGACGCTGCTGACTTGGAGAAGGTGATCCAACTGCACTGTCCACTATGTGAATGCCTTGCAAGTCGTCCCACTTCATGCGGCAGGCCTCCTCCACACTCTGCCGTCCCTCTCCCACGTCACGTACTGCTTACGACATACATCATAAGCGAACTTCGCCCAATTAATTTTTGCTTTCCCGTCTCTTTCTGCTAACCAGCTCCTCAGAAAGTAACGTGCATATTCCTTGTTCGGAGGAGGGTGATTGTACATCGCCAAGTATAATTGCCACACCTTCGTGCATTCATCCTCAGAGATCCACTCATTCGGCTCTAGCCTAATTCCACTGCCGCCCTTGTTCGGGAAAACACGTTTGAGATGAGCTTCTGTAACGTGGGCGGTACCACACTCTGTCTTCCCGCAAATGCCTGCGTCTTCGTAGTTCAATCTCTCAGCGAAGTCCTGCACAGACCACTTACAACGGTCAAGCATTGCCTTTGCGAATCGGATTCTCTCGACGTTCTTCCTGTTCCGATCAATGTTCTCAGTCTTCGGAAGTGCGGCAGGCACGTCACTTTCCGAATTTGCCATCCAGAATCCTTACTCAAACTGCAGCCAACAACGATGCAGCTTCCCACAATACGCTTCCCACAATAAACCCTTGTAGCCTCTAAACCCTCGTAGCCTCTAAACCCTAACTGGCAGCCTCCGAAACTGATGCAGGAACAATTGCGACGACAATTTCACACTGCATTCGGAAGCTTCAGAAGTGGGTGAACAGCGTAAGCAGGGTCGAAAGCACATCCAGATTCCTCCACATTTAAAAACACTGTGACAACCCTAAGCAAAATTTATGTCAGAGCTGGGTTGGCTTTATCCCCTAAGTCACCGCTGCCTCCTCCCACTGCAAATTCCCGACGTTGAACACTTCACCCACACCAAGATTCCGAAGAAACCACGCTTTCCAGGCACGGCAATATTCGCCGGGTGACTATCACAAAACAACTTCACTTCGTCGCCGAAACCACCGCACTCCCCTCTCCCGACACAACCCTCACAGTGCCCCTCGTCGACCCTGGCCAAAGTGCGAAGACAGCAAAGTGTGCAGCACAGCAAAAAATCCATGTCCAAGCGCCCGCAGCCTATCTCAAAACCTGAAAAACGTACAGCCCAGGGAAATCAATGATATACGCCGCCTACCTGCATGCATAAATTTTTCTTCCTCGATAGTGGCAGCGATTTGGATAATCTCTCTGAATTGGCTGCGGGGCATTCACGGCACTCCTTCGCGAGGTGCGCAGCAATGAAGGGTTTTTGCTCGGCTTCTGTGCTAAACCCGAATCCCTTCAACAAGTGGCAACCTAAACCCCTACACAGGTTTCTGGTAGTTCAACTGCCCTGACGTTCCCAAAGTCCCCAACCACGCCACTGCGTTTTCACTGAAAATTTGTCACATATTGCACTTTGTGGTACACTTTATTGTGCTCACCCCCCAACTCTCCCTAGTATCAAACATATATTTAACGAGAATTTTTAAGTATAGAGGTCAATTGTCCATTGAAGGGTTTTGAGGGATTTTAATCACGGTTCCATGGGGTTGATTTTTAGTTTGATCTATTGAAACCATTTTGAAAAGTGCGGGGATGTAACAACTTTGTAGTAGAAATTCTATAGTCTGAAGTAGTTTGGCGCTTTATAAGAACAAGGATGTAGACATATTGTACAAAAAATTTAAACATTAACCCCCCAAATGCCTGTGGCTATGACCACGGAAATAGACTTTGACTTTGGATGCTCTATTTTGCTACTAAAAAGAATGTAAAATATGAATTTTTAATTTTCCTTAGTTAGATGCACATGTTATCTACAGACTACAAGCAATAATTTTATCAAAACTAATGCTTTCATTATGTAATTAATATAAATTTTCTAATCAAAATAAACAAAGAGAATTCATATCAAATATAGGTTATACTAAAAAATTACAAAATTTTTACTATAGATATATATGACAACCATGAACTTTATACTAGTTACCGTGCTCAAAAATCATGTTTTAATTCAAAAATATGATGGAAAAACTTAAAACCGTGGAAAATCAAGAAGTAGCCATGGTTATACCCCTTCATCTTATAACAGGTATAAGTCACTCAATTTTAGGTATTTTATAAAAAAAAAAAAAACTGAACTGGAAAGACGATTTGTCAAACTACATTTCATATGTTGACATCAACTGCAAATATGATCATCCCGATAGTCAAAATTGTGTTTCAACTGTCTGTATTAAGGAATTTTTGAATATACACATGGTATTGATCTTTTGGACTTTAAGGAGGCATCAAAATTTATGAATATATTATTTTGAGGATTCATCAATGAGATTAGATAGATTTCTCACAAATTTACAACATGAAAAAATAATGGATGACAATTTGTCATTTGGATGACAGTTATGGAACTTGGAAAAATGAGATCGACCAGTTTTTGGTCGTTTAGGCGTTTAGGGGTTAAATATGGTTATATGTAACTTATTGTTACATGAAGGTCGTGCCCTTGTGGAGATGATTTTGAAGAAGGAATTGTTAAGCTATTGCGCTACCTAAAAGTTCTTATGTTTTGCTATTTTATTGATGTTGGAAACTTTAGAAAGATACACCAGCATGATTGGTAAGGGTTTTCTATAAAATGTATGCATTTGTTTAAGCCCTCATAGCTTGCATATCCGTCATGGATTGAGCCATCCAAGGCATTACTCAGTTGGTGATTGGCATGGAAATGGCCTACAAAAACTTATTAAGGCTCTTTAAAAATATAAGAGTTATTTTTGAAATCAACAAAAACAAAAACACTAATACAAACCTTAAAGGTTGAAGGTTGGCAACAGTCTTTGGAAGTACAATCCACCCAAGGGCAATGGCAAGCTTAGGGTATCACTTTTTGGACACACTAATTAGATTATTTTGGTTTAAGGGTGTAAGCACGGTAAAGTGGACCAGTAAGTGCAATGTGTGATCACTAAAAAGTGAATATGAAGTGTGTTGTTTTTCAAAGCTCAAATCTGATCATGAGCATTTTAGTGTAGATTTTGAGCATTTTAGTCACTTTCTAAGGTGTCATACAAGAATGCTATCTTGTGAGCGGTGAGCAGTGAGCGGTGAGCGGTGAGCACTAAATTTTTAAATTTTTGACTATTATTTGAATATTTTGAGATGATTTTGCATGACATGGCATATATGGGACCTATGGCCGTGGAAGGTAGTTAAAGGTTTTTTTCAAAAGATAATGGCTTCTAAATTGATCAATGTAGAAATTTACACCCGATTCATATCCAATGGAGGTGAGGAGCTCCAAAATGCTTTCTCTAATAATCTGTAAAAACACATTACTGCTAGAGACATCTACTCACTTCTTAAACCGCTGTGGAATATCGTTCTTGTCAAATGCACCCTTGACAACCAACTCCCTCCAGAAATACCTCAAGATAGCCTGCTTCATAGCATTCTCAACACCAGCCTAGTTGAGAAATGGCTCCTTCTTGGTAAAAGTGCTAGTCTTAGGAAAAAATTCCTAAAGGCTTTCCCCCACAAAGTGATGGAATGAGCCTCAATCCAAGAGCCAATGCACTCTACAGGATTTGGTAAATCATGTGTCTTCAACACTATGATGTCCTCCTCTACAATCTTGGCATAACAATTGAGAGCCTCCTCCTCTAACTGCGGTAACAAACAATGACAATTTCTATAAGTACATATTTTACTTTAAACAAATATATTGTTTCTCTAACCAGTAGAAGACATGGAATGAATTCAACAATTTCAGCCAAAAGATTTGAATACATACCCCAGCCCAAAAGGCAACTTGATCAATCCAAACCCGGAGAACTGAATCAGAAGTTGGTGATGGAGGACGGTTATACTCCAGGCGACTCTCTTTGCTCATGTTCCACGACTTTAGCCATCTCTCTTTGTACTTGGCAAAAACCTTGGCATTTGCAAAAAGCTGCAATTTTTCAGAGGTCATTTCACGCATCGGCTGAAAAATGTCAAAGTGACGGATGATATGCAAACAAGTCAAGCATCATCTTAGAATAACTTTATATCATATCATATAATCTTGTAAAAGTAGAAGTACAATAAAAAAAAACCATGCCTTAACAATATAAGGGAGACTGGACAAAAAACAATTTAAAACTGAAAATGCATATACACAGTAGAAAATTTACTCTAACACATGCAAAGCTCTTAGCTGATTATTCAAAGATCGTACAGGCCCAACGGTAAAGACTGTCTTACAATCACTTAAGATATGAGAACTCCGAAAAGGCTCTCCAACACAAACAACCTCAAATCCAACTACCTTGCAAACGTCATCTTTGACATTATAAGAATCATAAGAAGATTCTCATCTTTGATCCGAAGGAACCAGTTCGATACTCCACAAAAGGGGTTTAAACAAAAAAAACAGAAAGCGCTACTTATTCGTTGCAAGTAGCAAAGTCGAACAAGCAAACGCACAGTTCAACTCGAGCACTTGAGTTTTAACAATAAAACATGAGTTTGCTTAATTTTCCATAAAAACTATCAAATAATACTCAAAATTAAACCACTTGATGGAACTCTTGAATCTCAAAGACCCATAAAAGGATGTGTCTTTCCAATGAAAAATACATTCAAAGCATACAAAGTGACGTAGGAATCCAAAAGAGGTTTAACAATCACATGTTTATTGAATTTTGAATTAAGTAAAAATAGGCATCCGACTTGAAAGGGATTAAAACGCATAAAAGTTCTTGAAAGTTAGAAAAGATAAATGTGGCCTTCACACCTCAAAGGGATCCGTAATGTATTAGCTTTTAAAAATTATTCAACAAAAAAGGTATTTTAACTATGCTGATATTCTGACAATGCTGTTTTGAATTCTTCAAATTGGCACTACACATGGAGATTTTCTCCAAATATTTGATGTAATACACCGTTGGAAAGCCCTCGACAAGAGCTTTCCAAAAACATACAACAAGCCATATTTCCAAGAAAAAAAAAAATCTCGACATTTTCCATGCGAATTGTCAAAAAAAGTGAATGCAAGAGGCACCCCCAATCCATCTCTCGGATCCGAGAGGTGCCCCCAAGCTTCAACTTTCACTCGCTTTTTTGCTCCATGTGAGCTCCAGCTCAATGTTGGATGCTCAGATTTCTCTGTTTTTTCAATTTAAAGTGAAGGCAGAAAGCATCTCTGAACCATCCCTCGGATCCGAGAGGTGCCTTGGCCAAGTATTTTTTTTTGTTTTTTTGAGTGCGTGGTTACAATTTTTACTCACAGTTTGAAGTTCAAAAACAGAATATATGTAAGATTCTCGTCTCGGATCCGAGAGGAGAATATATGACAGAATATATGATAGAATAATCTATGTCATATATTCTCCTCTCGGATCCGAGACGAGAATCTTACATATATTCTGTTTTTGAACTTCAAACTGTGAGTAAAAATTGTAACCACGCACTCAAAAAAACAAAAAAAAATACTTGGCCAAGGCACCTCTCGGATCCGAGGGATGGTTCAGAGATGCTTTCTGCCTTCACTTTAAATTGAAAAAACAGAGAAATCTGAGCATCCAACATTGAGCTGGAGCTCACATGGAGCAAAAAAGCGAGTGAAAGTTGAAGCTTGGGGGCACCTCTCGGATCCGAGAGATGGATTGGGGGTGCCTCTTGCATTCACTTTTTTTGACAATTCGCATGGAAAATGTCGAGATTTTTTTTTTTCTTGGAAATATGGCTTGTTGTATGTTTTTGGAAAGCTCTTGTCGAGGGCTTTCCAACGGTGTATTACATCAAATATTTGGAGAAAATCTCCATGTGTAGTGCCAATTTGAAGAATTCAAAACAGCATTGTCAGAATATCAGCATAGTTAAAATACCTTTTTTGTTGAATAATTTTTAAAAGCTAATACATTACGGATCCCTTTGAGGTGTGAAGGCCACATTTATCTTTTCTAACTTTCAAGAACTTTTATGCGTTTTAATCCCTTTCAAGTCGGATGCCTATTTTTACTTAATTCAAAATTCAATAAACATGTGATTGTTAAACCTCTTTTGGATTCCTACGTCACTTTGTATGCTTTGAATGTATTTTTCATTGGAAAGACACATCCTTTTATGGGTCTTTGAGATTCAAGAGTTCCATCAAGTGGTTTAATTTTGAGTATTATTTGATAGTTTTTATGGAAAATTACAAGATCATTTGTTTTGGGAAATAATACTTGTCACATGTTTTTAGAAATCTTTCTTCAGGGGTTTAAACAATTGTTGTATGATAATTTTAAAATTCATACCATGTTGTAGTTATAGATATGTTATTTCTAAATTCTATAGATGGTGGAAAGGGAAAGGTGTACTCCATTACTATCATCAATGAACCGCAATGTACATTTTAAAATTTCATGAAGATGATATTATAAATTGTTGGAAAGATAGGACAAGAAAAGTACTGCAAACACGTTTACTAGATTTTTTTATATCTCTAATAGATGGATTACAAAGTGGATACTTTCATCGACTTGGTTTCAACAAAGTTATGCGTTTTTAGAACTTACTACACTTGATAGATTCCTTTGGATGTTTCTTTGGAACTAATTGCAATTGCTATAGAAGTTTTTACATTGTGACTCATATTTTCTCCTAACGGATTTAATTTAAATTTATGCTTAGTATGTATTTGAACTTACCTTCTATAAATGAAGATCATATCTACTAAGCCCCTTCAATTATATAATATTCTATAGTAAATCATAAATAGGTATATTAAAAACAAAAATTGTAATTTTAAAACCACATGTAATCGATTGTCGGATCCACCTTTCAATGTTATATCTTTGTGGAATTTTGTTTTCAAAAGTGGATATAAAAGAATACTCTCTTTGTGAATCCAAAAAGGCCTTGCGTAAGAGGTTTTTTCCCACCTAGTTTTGGTTTTTATCCCATTTCTTTTTTTGAAATAAATTTAGCAATTTTTTTCGTTTTTCCTTTCTTGGGATTTTTTTAAAAAATATTCAAATTTATTAACCTTCCACGGTAATAGGTGTCATTTATTATTTAATCATGTCTTCGAAGAAAGAGTTTTAAGATTATGGTTTTTGATAGAATTGGGTGAAAAGATTTCATTTTTGTAAAAAAAATTCAAATATTTTTTTGAAAAAAACTGAAATTTTGTGCTCACCGCTCACCGCTCACTGCTCACCGCTCACAAGATAGCGTCGCTGAGGTGTCATAAGGTATCTTACACGCATCTTTGTAAAAAAAAACATCTTCAATTGAAACTTGATTTGACCACTAGTTCTAAATCATGAAAACAAACTTTTCCAAAGTTTTGATTTCTTCATTTGGGGCCCTCTATTGTCTTTAGATGATGTTTTTTCCAATTTGAAAAACAATGTTCGGTGAAGAAAAACTCACTAAAAGTACCGCGGAAGTGACCTTCCTGAAAACCATCCTTGCGACACTTTTGGAACCCTAAACCAATTAATGAGTATATGAATTGACTATTTTAGAATACCTCTTAAACATACAGAGGGCCCCCCTTCATCAAAAGTGATTTTAAGATAGTTTTTGATTCTTTTCTAGCCACTTTTTCAAATGGTCACATTCACTTTGCTTGGATTTAAAGCCCTCATACAATAACTTAAAAGTGTCTAATTTGCATGAAACTTTTCCAAGTTGTACAAAAACAAGTTGAGAATCTATATTAGCAAAAAAATTGAATTCAATAACATTTTTTCATCACTTTTGCACAATTTTAGCAAAAGGGCTGAAACTTACAAATAGTTAAGCACTTTTTTGGTACACTTTACCATGCTTACATCCTTAAAAACTTTAAATTTCCTCTAATTTGTTCATTTCAATCAAGTAAAAAGACCCTAAGAAACCATGCACCTTAATGGAATCAAAACATATATGCCTATAGAGTTTTTTTTGAAAAAAATAATTTTTTTGTATCCATTCGTAGATTAGGGGGAAAAAAAGATGAATTTTGGGATTTGCAAGCATTATAGTGCACAATTAACTATTTTTTTTAATAATGAAATAAATTATTTTGTACTTTACACAATCAGATGTAGGTCATATTTTAAAAATAATATAAAAATAAAATTGTTTGATATTCCATCTGCTTGATTCTATGGATTCTAGGTTATGTGGACATAACTTACTTTTCAACTAAAAAATCAAATAATATTACTTAAAAATCTTTTATTATTTTCTTTTATTTTTTTTCTTGATACGTTATAAGTACGGACAACTAAAACCACATCTAATGAAGTCTTACTTTATTAAAATTAAAATATGGATTTTTTTGACACACCAGCATAGAGTGCAATTGTTCATGGACAACTTTTTTGGATACCCCAAGCTTACTAGTGCCCCCTTAATATGTGTCAATAGCGTAATCTTTGGACTTTGTAGGTAGAAAGCAATTTCTACATTACATATGTAATTTTTACCCTTATTGGATAAGACTTATTGATTATGGACTATCATGTATCTTCTATTTACAACACATTAATAAAGGTTGTTTGCAAATTGTTATATTTCAACCACGCATCCTAAACATTAAAGGAAGGAGATCCATCAACCTCTTGAAAATAAAATATTGGTGCTAACGGATTAGTGGAATCTGCAATTATGATAAGATTGATGGAGGAAGCACAATAAAGTGGACCACAAAAGTGCTTAGCTCATTGTCAATTTAAGCTCTTTTGCAAAAATTGAACAAAAGTGATGGAAAGATGTAATTGAAGTCCAATTTTTTTGCTAATATGGATTCTCAACTTGTTTTTCTACAACTTGGAAAAGTTTTGTGCAAAGTAGTCAGTGGTCACTTTTAAGTTATTGTATGAGGGCTTTAAATCCAAGCAAAGTGAATGCAGTCATTTGAAAAAGTGGCTAGAAAAGAATCAAAAACTATATAAAAATAACTTTTGATGATGTGGGGCCCTCTGTATATTTAAGAGGTACTCTAAAATAGGCATTTCATATACTCATTGTTTGATTTAGGGTTCTAAAAGTATCGCAAGGATGTTTGTAGGAGGGTCTTTTCCGTGATACTTTTTGTCACTTTTTTTTCACCGAACATTGTTTTTAAATTGGAAAAAAAATCCTCTAAAGACAATAGAGGGCCTCAAATGAAGAAATTAAGACTTTGGAAAATTTCATTTTCATCCTTTAGAACTAGTGGTCAAATTAAGTTTCAATCGAAGATGTTTCTCTTATGGGGATGCCTCTAAGATACCTTACGACACCTTAAAAAGTGACTAAAATGTTCGGAAACTACACCAAAATGCTCAAAATCAGATTTGAGTTTTGAAAAACAGCACACTTCATATTTACTTCTTAGTGATCACAAATTGCACTTGGTGGTCCACTTTATTGTGCTTCCCCTCTACTTTTAAATGCGTTTGTTATTTTGTTGAAGATGAAACAACCATGTTTTTTAAAGATTGTTAGAAACTTCTGGCTCTTTGCTATAAAGAAGCGTTCAAGATGTCTTTTTGGTATTATTGAAATTTTTTAAAAGTGGATTCTTTGCACTCAATTGAACTTGGTCATTGAGGTTGAACATGTGTGGGTGGTGGTATTATAGTATAGCAAATTGTGTACTAGAAAGTCTACTTGGTTTTTGAATGCTCATAAATTGGTTGAATTTTTGAATCTATTGTTGTTGCTTTTTACTGGAAGAGATTCGGTAGGTGGGCTTATCTCATATGCTTTAGTCGTTTGGTCTATCTTTAACATGATGTAATCTTGCATTTCGGTTCTAAGAGAGATTTAACGTAGGCAATGTGATTCTCTTGTTCCATTTCAACAACCACGGCATTGCCATTCACTACTTCAAAAGCCATTTTACTCTACCTCGAGTTCCAAATGTATAAGTGCATGATGTGCATCATATCTTTCAGAGGGGGCACACTGAATTCTACCACCATATATGTTTCTTTAATGGATAGTGGTATGTGCACACTCTCTATTTGAAATTTATCATGTCACACGTGACTTGAATCTTTATGAGTGACAATTGTCATGCTATGGCATTGCTACATTGCTAATGTTGTTAGCCCATGGTTAATGTTCTTGGAAGTTTGATATTGTGCTATCTAGCAAGGCATCTCATGCAGCCGTAGGGGCGTTGTTGAATGATGCATCCCAAGGTACCCGACTAAATATTTTAATTTCAATACTTGTCAAATAGTAAATTTACTTTGGAGTTTTGGGCTTCATGATATATGTACTATTTAGTATTAAATGTAGAAGGCCTACACCTCGTATGAAGAATCAATATCCTACAAGAGCACAAAATGCGGTAGAAGTCCTTAGAGGGCAATCTGATGAGCGTAATGGAGAATTTACAAGCCTGTTACGTACACTAGTTTAAAGGAGGATATGAAATGCATGTAATAAATGATCAGAACTTGAACATCATTTGATTCCTCCTTCCAAGCAATTGGGGGAAATTTTTTATTTATTTTTAGAAGCAAATGAAAGGAATTGGGGGAAAATTCGAACAAAATATATGATTAAGTAAAATAAAACACTTTTATTGTGGATTTGTTGCAGTCTCTTACGAAAGTACATGAGTCCTACTCCACACTTCCTAATTCAATTAGGCTTGTCTCATTCTATTACCTTGGTATGTACATAATTATGGAATGGTTTGCCATCGATATGGTGATAGGTGAGTGGTGGATGATGTGTGTACAAGAATGGCTTTAATCTACTAACAAATATGAAGAAAGGATTTAATCTACTAACAAATACTGTATGAAGCATTTATGTGAATAACTCAAAGGGAATTCATCCGTCTTTGAAATTAATATCTGCGGGTTGGCCCCGCAGCGATACTGTATCAACAAAAAGCTGCCCCACTTTCCGAAATCATTGCGGTCGTCCTGTCCTCATTATGCTCAACTTCCTAATTTTACATTTTTGAAACAGAAGAAGCTTGATCGATGACTCCATTGCCGACGGAAATCCTGAAGCCCATAGTTAACTGGCACTGGAATGCATCGTCACCACAACATCTCCCCATCATCCCACTGTAGTTAAAGATGCGCTGCTGCGAGAGCGGATCCGAATGCAGACATTCTTACCACAACCTACCGTCGAGTCCCGACATATTCACCCTCGAAATGTTTTACCTTCAATGTCGTGATACAGCTCATTGTTACCCACGGAACACTTGAAGGAGCCGAATGGCCCGCGTTTCAAATCACATTACCAACGCAATTTAGAAAATGGCCTCCAAAAATATCCACAAACCAGAAAAGGCGGAAATAGCACTCATCCGGTAAAAATACGAAACTCATGAGCTAGTCATCACCTTCTTATAAATCCACATTCAGCATTTCTGATCAGAAGTGGTCCCAAGTCTCTGCTTCTATCATCTCCCACCTCTTACTCACTGCCTCTGAGTTTCAAGGCCTATTCACGTATTCTTCGTTCTTCAGCGTTTCGAGATGGCGAAGCTCATTGTCGGATTCGTTGCGCTCGCCCTCCTGGTCGCGGTGGTGGCCGCCGGCGACGCCGGTCCCATCAACGACTTCTGCGTGGCGGACCTGAAGAGCGCCCTCCTCTTCAATGGCTTGGCCTGCAAGGCCCCGTCGATGGTGACGTCCGACGACTTCGCCTTCACGGGCTTCCGCGCTGCGGCCGACACCAACAACCCGCTGGGCATCGGCATCATCCCCGGGTTCGCTGGCGTGAACTACCCGGCGCTGAACACGCAGGGCCTGTCCCTGGCCAAGTTCAACTACGCCAAGGGCGGTCTGGTGCCACCCCACACGCACCCCAGGGCGTCGGAGGTGATCACGGTGCTGAAGGGCGAGGTGCACGTCGGGTTCGTGGACACGGCAGGGAAGCTGTTCGCGGCGAAGCTGAAGACGGGCGACTTCTTCCTGTTCCCGGTGGGTCTGGTGCACTTCCAGCTGAACGTGGGCAGCGGGCACGCGGTGACGGTGTCGGTGCTGAACGCGCAGAACCCCGGAGTGCAGCTGATGGCGTCGGCGCTGTTCGGCGCGAGCCCGGAGATCAAGGACGAGGTGCTGTCGAGGGCGTTCGGGATCAAGGACGACATGACGAAGATGATCAAGAAGGGGTTCATGCCGGCGATGTAAACTGGATGCGGGTTGTAGCACGGAGAAGCTGACAGTGTACTATGTAGAGATTATTGAGCGGGGCTGAGGCTGCCTCTGTTTTCGAACTGGGTGACTTATTAGGATGGTCTCCAATGTAGTGGTGACGTAGGAGTTACGATTGTTTTTGCAGTGTGCTGTGATGCTCTGATTAGTTGTAGTGTTCAGAGCGGAGCTGCAGGGGAGTGATGGAGATGGTGGTCTCAAAGGCTGGCGGATGATTGTGAGCCAGCTGGTCCAATTCGATTGGGGAACCTCGTCGGATCATATGTAATGTTGATCGGACCATATAGTGATCTCCCTTTGGATGGGAGGATTTTACTCAATTCTTACTTTGTCGACAGGAGTTTGTCAGTCTGGCTTTGTGTTGAATTTTGATACCTACTCCCGTTTCTGACCTCCTACCAGAGCTTCCAGTTCTTACTCGTTTCCTTGCTTCACTCCTCGTAGACAAAGTATTGGTGTGTCGAGTTTATCATTTCGAATCTTGAAATGTTAAGGTGATACGACTGGATGTGTCGAGTGTGCATAGTATTGTTTCAGAACTGCGAATAGTAGGCACGAAATGAGACCCTTCTTATTTTCCTCAGAGTAGACGGAGCAGTGATCGTCGTTGTTTGAAAACCTCGCTACTTTCCTATGGACAGCAGAATTGAGATGCCTTCAAGGTACGTTCAAGGTTTATTATGACCCACTATGGTTGAGTACGGTGGTCAGATCATCCATGATGGCTGTGCGAATCAGAATATAGACTAGTTGCTGGCAACTAATGGTGCACTCAAAATGATTGACAGCTCTATCTGAATTGAAGAAGTCATGAATGAATTAACGGTTACGAACTATATATGCTCTGGAACATTTGATGTCTATGCTGTTTTCACCTATGACTGAGTTCACAACTGGAAGAACTACTGAAGGGTATACATATCAATGTCCATGTTCCGTTATCCCAATTACAGGTGCAAACTCTTGGTACAATTTATAATTAGTGCACAGATGAAACTATTTTGCACCCAAGCTGAGATTGTTGTTACAAGTGATGAGACTTTTTAATAATTACGAAAATTTGGATACTACTGTGCTGACACTACGATTGCATGCTGATAATATATTGGCCCGGTTGAAAATGTTGGACGAGGTTCGCTTACATGACTTGTTTCAGTGCCCTATCAGCGACAACGGCTGCAACATCGACTACTAACCCTAATCACGTAAAACAATTTTCTATCTTCATACATACTGCTTCGAGGCCCTGCTGTATCATCTTCAGGGAAAGGACTTGATCTCAACATTGGGAACTAGCTGGGATGTTGGAATGTACATGTGAATCGTGTATCGGTCATTCTACTCAACGAGCGTGCTCAGCAGCCGCAAGGCCCACAACTAAATGGCAAAATGCAGTACATCTGACAGTGCTGAGCGAGATGAATGGTTTCTCTCCTCTATGGATTCTACACGTGAATGCAATATATCATGACCGTCACGGTAATTTTCCGCGAAACGAATGGCCTGACTCTAGTGAACTGTCGTCAATTATTCGGGGCATCACTATGTCAAAACCATGTTTTAATGCAGTCGACGCTAAACTGTCACTGTAAAACTCCCCTCATAGGATAAAAATTATATACTCAGTATCAAAAGAAAACATCCGATCTGGTTCCCAGATCAATATAACCACCTCGTGGCCGGTCTTCGGACCATCATTTCTATCACCCCTCAGCGAGTCAGCAACACCTAAACTAGTTCCAAACCCACAGCAACCTGCGGAAAAATCTCTTCAAGAACAAACTAACTGCAGAGGGGACCAATAAAATCACCCAGTTCAAAAACAGAGACCGCCTCAGCCCCGCTCAATAATCTCTACATAGTACACTGTCAGCTTCTCCGTGCTACAACCCGCATCCAGTTTACATCGCCGGCATGAACCCCTTCTTGATCATCTTCGTCATGTCGTCCTTGATCCCGAACGCCCTCGACAGCACCTCGTCCTTGATCTCCGGGCTCGCGCCGAACAGCGCCGACGCCATCAGCTGCACTCCGGGGTTCTGCGCGTTCAGCACCGACACCGTCACCGCGTGCCCGCTGCCCACGTTCAGCTGGAAGTGCACCAGACCCACCGGGAACAGGAAGAAGTCGCCCGTCTTCAGCTTCGCCGCGAACAGCTTCCCTGCCGTGTCCACGAACCCGACGTGCACCTCGCCCTTCAGCACCGTGATCACCTCCGACGCCCTGGGGTGCGTGTGGGGTGGCACCAGACCGCCCTTGGCGTAGTTGAACTTGGCCAGGGACAGGCCCTGCGTGTTCAGCGCCGGGTAGTTCACGCCAGCGAACCCGGGGATGATGCCGATGCCCAGCGGGTTGTTGGTGTCGGCCGCAGCGCGGAAGCCCGTGAAGGCGAAGTCGTCGGACGTCACCATCGACGGGGCCTTGCAGGCCAAGCCATTGAAGAGGAGGGCGCTCTTCAGGTCCGCCACGCAGAAGTCGTTGATGGGACCAGCGTCGCCGGCGGCCACCACCGCGACCAGGAGGGCGAGCGCAACGAATCCGAAGATGAGCTTCGCCATCTCGAGACAATGCGGAGAAAGTGTGTATTCAGGAATACGCTTTGCGAAGGTGAGGAGAGAAAGCTCTGAAGAGTGTTCTTGACTCACAGCACATGCATTGCTCTTCACGATAGGCGCTGAATGTGATTTATACTGGGTATTGACGAGCTGTCGTTTGAATTCTTACCAGGTGAGTGGAGCTGGGCTTCTCATTTTCATCTGGGTCCTTTGTATGTTTAGACCTCTTTTCCAATTTTGCACTGACGAGGATGTGCTATTTTAGGTACACATGGAACTGTTCGAAGCCTGGGAACGATGAGCTGTGAGGCTTAAAGCGTCGAATTTTTCGACCTGGTGAATTTGTCGGAGAGGGTAAGTTTTGGGGTAAGAATGTCTGCACTTGGTTCCGCTAGATCTGTGGAGTTCCTGGGACGACGGATGGTGCTGGGATGTTGTGGTTGGGATGCACCCCTGATGTGAATCGTGATATGAAAGCAGTACGTTGACCACATTGAGTCCGGAAAGGAGGGGGAGCTTTTTGTTTAATTCGATCGGGATTGTCGGGCGCCGAGGTCGGGTCGTCCAAAACAGCCAGCAGGTGCTCTGTGGGCGCTGCACGGAATTCAAGGTTGCACAGTTCCTCACACCTACATTGTATTGTGGGTTACAACAGACATGGATCGATCTTCACTGATGGTGCGGAGCGCGACGTCAACATGCTGGTTTCTCGGGAAACCGTGATGCATGCGTTTGTACAATATTATGTTTATTGTAACCTACTGTGACCATGGTCATTGTCTCCAGTGCAGTTGAAATTGCCAGGGCTAATCGCATAGGATAAGTTGATGCATTCATTGGACTGTGTGAGTGGAGAATTCAGTATGCTTCTCACTTTTTTTTCTTTTTAGTCTCGATATTCTTGCACAGCGACGTAGGTTCGGAAGTACCTGAACACTAGTAGGAAAGGCAGTCTATTACACCGGTTATCACACCAGAAACTTAGCCAAATCAAGCCTTTGCGCTCTGGTGTTCATCTATCCTGTTCGGTGTAATTGGGCATGGCTATATACTATTATCGACCATGGGAAAAGGAGCACATTTTGTAGCAGGGGTCCCACTGTGTTCCAGATTGCAGATTTCGGATCACGTGTATCACGCTGGGTTTACCAGATCCTCGACAGTGGGTAAGTAAAAAAAGGGCAGCGGTGTAATTTATGAATTGTTACCGAGGGGCGGATGATTGAGAGAATATGTATTTTTGGTTTGGGTAAATCACTATGTGAGATTTAGAGTTTAGATACTTGGAAAGATGGACTTTAATACTTGATGGGGGGTGCTCGCTACGCAAGGCTGAGTGGAGTGAGTGTTTGCTCTTATACTCAAGGAGTGACAGTCACATTCCAATGCTTATGGGATATGTGAGAATTGAAACACCACCAACCCCAATCTAATATCAGCTATAACACTGTTTCAAAACAACACCGAGAATCTGAGATGTTACTGCCACTTCCTTGATCGTTGTTAGATTGATTACCCCCCCTCACAAAAGAGTAAACCTGTCACGTTCCTGCTCCTCCTAAAAAAAACCCGCTTTGTCATTGGGTGCTAGATCAATGTAAGGAGGACAGTGCCAAAGTTAGCGCCCAGTAAATTGTGAACAGATTCATGAACACCAGAAATACCCTTGCACCAATCAGCACACTGCGTCTATTCTGAATGAACACCAACGTTGAATCCTGGTGTAATACTCCGGTGTAATGGAGGCCGGTTTCCACTAGTGGAAGGACCTCGAAATTAGTTCAAGTGCTATTATCGATAAATTTTTTGAGGTCCTCCGCTTGCTCTACTTCCAATTTCTTAAAGAACACAAAGAATTGCCTTCTTTCAATCCAAACTAATCAGTCAAATTTAAATTTAAGTTGAACCAATCGAACTTTGAGGTTGTATTGGTTTCGGCAGGATCTTCATTTTTTACATTGGCTATTTTTAAAACATCATGAACTGGTTGATATTAAGTGTTAAATGAGGGTTTTTATTAGAGCCGAGTAACCTCTATACAGATGCTCTGTTTTGGTTCAAACCACACCCTTGCTCATGATTTTCGCTTCCATTGCTCATGATATTTTATTGTGAACAGGGTGAATTAAATATCGGAAAAAATCTCTATTCCCTATGGTCCACATATACCTCAGATGCTTAGTTGTTTGGTTACAGGTGTTTCTACACATGATGCAGCTGCTGTGTTCCCACATTGGACCCAGGATTTTGCACCTAGACTACATTTACCAAGAACACAATCGATCAACAAACCAAAACTGATTCAACAAAAGAAGCTTTCAGATTTTAGTTCAAAATTTTGTACAATATTTACAAATGTACACTATATGGGGGGAAGCACAATAAAGTGAACCACAAAAGTGCTTATCTTTTTTCCAATTTCAGCCCCTTCTGTAAAGACTAGAGAATGTGGGATTTACGTTATGTTGATGCAAAATTAAGTTTGGGATACGGAAAGTAGACTTGATCTTCTTCAACTTCCCAAAGTTGCGAGAAAAGATATTGAGTTTACAATGGAAAACGGAGACGTCAAAGTCAGGCAAAGTGAATGGTCGTCATTTGGAAAAGTGAACATAACGGTTTAGGGTTTTGTCCAAAATCACATTTAATTTCGCGGTGCACTCTATATGTTTAAGAAGTATTCTAAAATAGTCAATTAATATACTCATTGATTGGTTTAGGGTTCCAAAAGTACCGCAAGGATACTTTTTAAGAGGGTCACTTCCACGGTACTTTTTGTGCGTTTTTTTTCACCGAACAGTGTTTTTCAAATTGAAAAAAACATCCTCTAAAGACAATAGATGGCTCCAAATGAAGAAATTAAGACTAAATGGAAAAGTTCATTTTCATGAATTAGAACTAGTGGTCAAATTAAGTTTCAATTGAAGATATTCTTTTTATGAAGATGTATATAAGATACCTTATGACACCCTAGAAAGTGACTAAAATGCTCAAAAACTACACCAAAATGCTCAAAATCAGCTTTGAGCCTTAAAAAACAGCACACTTCATATTCACTTGTTGGTGGTGGGGGGAAGCACAATAAAGTGAACCAAAAAAGTGCTTATCTTTTCACCAATTTCAGCCCCTTCTGTAAACACTAGGGAAAGTGGGATCTATGTTATGTCGATGCAAAATTGAGTTTGAGATATGGAAAGTAGACTTGATTTTCTTCAACTTCCCAAAGTTGCGAGAGAGGACATTGAGTTTACAATGGAAAACGGAGACGTCGAACTCGGGCAAAGTGAATGGACTCATTTGGAAAAGTAAACAAAATAATTTAGGGTTTTGTCCGAAATCACTTTTAATTTCGCGGGGCCCTCTGTATGTTTAAAAGGTATTCTAAAATAGTCAATTCATATACTCATTGATTGATTTAGGGTTCCAAAAGTATCGCAAGGATGCTTTTTAAGAGGGTCTTTTCCGCGATACTTTTTGTCACTTTTTTTTCACCGAACATTGTTTTTTAAATTGAAAAAAACATCATCTAAAGACAATAGAGGGCCCCAAATGAAGAAATCAAGACTTTGGAAAAGTTCATTTTCATGATTTAGAACTAGAGTCTAGTGGTCAAATTCAGTTTCAATTCAGGATGTTCTTTTTATGAAGGTGTGTGTAAGATACCTTGTGACACCTTAGAAAGTGACTGAAATGCTCAAAAACTACACCAAAATCCTCAAAATCAGCTTTGAGCTTTCAAAAACAGCACACTTCATATTCACTTGTTAGTGGTCACATTTTTCACTTTGTGGTCCACTTTATTGTGCTCTCCCTCATATAAGTTGTCAGTACATTCAAAGAACAGGCCTAACCCATTCTGAAGGAAAGATGATTTTGCTGCTCTCTCAACACACTTGGCTATTCTCGGTTGAGAGAGCCAGTTGGCTTCCACTTACCCTTGGGTTTGTTCATCAATGTCATGCGGGTAGATTGTTGTATGGGGAACTCCCGCACCTCCACCCGGTGGAAGAGAGGGGGGCCCGTGATCCGCAGCTGCAGGGAGGCTTCCTCCTCTCCTTTGGACGGGGTGTGGGTGGGGCCTCTCCCCCCTTTTTCCTCAAGGGAGGGCCCAGCCACCATCCCACACCCATCCCTTTCTCTCTAGCCCCCTCCATCCAACATCCCCGCCTCCCTTTATCCAATGCGCCCCCCCCCCCCCCCCCCCCCCCCCCCCCCCCCCCAAGCATTCCCCTTGCAGACCCCTCTCCAGCCCCCATCCAGACCCTCCTCGAGCCCCCCTCTCCTTATTCATTGAAATTTAAAAAAAAATTCTAAGTCATTGAAATAGTAGAGAAATTATAATTCTTAATGATCATTATAAATTTAAAATGTTGAAACATATTTAAAAAACTTAAGAAATACTTCGATTTTAAATTATTGTTATGATTTTTAAATTATTAGTATGATTCATATAAATTATTAGCATGATATTAGTAAATTATTAGAATGATTCACATTTAAAATTGTTTTCAGTTGTATATACTTTAATCCTTTAATTTAATGACTTTTTTATTAAGAACGCAATAACTTGTGTTCTTTTTATTGATTCTTTTTATTGATTTGAATAATTCTATTGATCTTGAAGAAACACTTTTAAAATTCATATCATCTGTAGATTACATTAGCTTGTTCAAAAATAAAATTAGTTGTTTCATTAAATAAGTTACCTTGTTCAAAAATAAAATTCGTCTAGATATCTAGATACATATATATATATACACCGTAAGATCTTCTACTTTATCCTCTTTAGAAGTACGGATCAAAATTTCAACCGTTGCATGTTTACCATTTGTGAAATTATAATGTTTAAAGTTGCAGAAAAAGTTTTTTATGGTATAAACCAAACGACATTGGGTAAATGGTGAAAATGGGGACTTCATGTTCATTATCCCAAACATTTTGCTTAAATTTTATTCCATGTAGGTAATCAAGTTGGGTACCTCCATGCAATTTTTTAGAGACTTATACCTTTTTCAGGACCTTCATAAAAATTATTTTCTAGAAGAGGATCTAAAAACATTGATATCGTAAAACATGCATTACGTTACATATACTTGGTATTAGAAAAATCTAAACGGTGGTTAGGTGCCTTTATACAATTTTTCTTTTGGGCGAAATTATTTTTGTAAAATTTCAAAATCTCAAATTTTGACAAATTTTGAAAGAAATAATTCAAAAATTTGAAGCTTGTCTTTGTATTTTTTGGAGGCTGCCCTTGTAAATTTGGTTTATTTTTTTGATTTGGTTCTCTTTTGAATTTGAGTGGTAGTTTGGTTATGAAAATACTCCAAGAATTAAAATATAAAAAACCCCTAATTTTAAGCTGCCGGTTTCCAACTTGAAACCTAAAATTTCTAGTTAAAGGTCATAATAAATGACATATGGACACAATAAATGACAGAGTAAATATATATGACGAATAAAAAATATATACCACATATATATACTAAATGTATATAATATATAAACCATAAAAATGATAACCAATATAACTATTATATCTAATATAACTAATATAACCAATATAACTAATACAAGTAATATAACTAATGTAAACAATATAACTAATACAACTAATATAACTAAAATAACTAGAATAAACAATGTGATAATAGAACTAAAATCTAATAAAACTAGAATCTAATAGAAGGGGGGAAGCACAATAAAGTGTACCACAAAAGTGCTTAGCTCATTGCCAATTTCAGCCCTTGTTGTAAACACTAAGAAAAGTGACATATAATTTGATGATATGTTGGAAGGGGCTTCGGGTATAGAAAATAGACTTGGTCATCTTGAGTCTACAAAATTTTAGAACCGATATGTGCCTTTTACAAAGCCTTACGAGTCACGGCAAGTGATCCAAAGTGAATGCAATCATTTGAAGAAGTGGACAAAAAAGAGTGCACAACTGTTAAAAATCACTTTTGACTGCGCTGTACCCTCCGATTGTGAATTGCGGTTTCAAATATGGGCCTAAGCAATTCCTTTGGAAGTTTGTACAGCCGAAAAGTTTTGTTGGGACGTTTTCAGGGAGCTGTTTTCGACGAAACTTTTTGTAAGGTTTTTTTCACCGAACATTGTTTTTTAAATTGGAAAAAACATCCTCTAAAGACAATAGAGGGCTCCAAATGAAGAAATTAAGACTTTGGAAAAGTTCATTTTCATGATTTAGAACTAGCGGTCAAATTAAGTTTCAATTGAAGATGTTTTTTTTATGGAGATGCCTGTAAGATACCTTGTGATACCTTAAAAAGTGACTAAAATGCTCAATAACTACACCAAAATGCTCAAAATCAGCTTTGAGCAATAAAAAACAGCACACTTCATATTCACTTCCTAGTGATCACATGTTGCACTTTGTGGTACACTTTATTGTGTTCTCCTCCAGAACTAAAATATAATATAACTAATATATAATCGCAATCTAAATAGGCGCATCAATTTCACGATGGAATTGCAATACATGTTCTACAAAAATGTAGAACGCCGTGCCTGGAGCATGCACAGATTTTCGCTGCCATATGAATTCGGCAAAGTAGCCATCATAATGGCACTTTACCGTACCATATCGCGGCAAAAACCTCTTCACCGCACTCCAAGTCTCCTCAATGGTGTTTGTATGAACACCCATCACCGGATCTCGAAAATGCAAAGTATGATTCACCGTTTGGTGAAAATATCCAAGACGCGATAGACCATCCGTGCGATACCCTCGCCAACAGTCACTCAGTATAGTAGTTCCCGGCTCTACATACCGAACAATGATCTCCTCTAGCGTAAGTACCGTCCGATCTGCAACCGAAGCTAAAAACACCTTCTTCGAACCGCGCTCTACACCACCAAAAACCCACTACCCCTCCACTCTACGGCCACGGTAATACTTCCATTTTCCAAATTTACTCTCATCTACCTCGACAAACTTTCCTACCCCGCCAATTCTCTCCTGAGCCTCACTTGTCACTGCCAGAAAACATATTTCTCGGCAATAATTGTACCAATCCATTGAAGTGTGAGTCGAAACAACACTCGCATGAATTCGAGCGTTGACCTGCATCTCCCTAGTGCTCCAACAAAACATCAAGGTCAAACCCTGCTGTAAAGTCAACTTCGACTTCTCGAACCACCTGCCGGCCCGAGCAAATACGGTTCGTCTACATGCCCGACGCCCACATCGCCACCTAAAACCCTCAAGACGTTTGGGATCCCGCACCCGGCCCATGGGATTCCCACAACCATCACATTCCCGGTTCAACGGGATTAATCCAAAATCCATGGCAAAAGCCACGCAAGCATTCAAGGTGGAAGTGTGAGCTACAAAATCATGCATGCTCAATGGTTCAACTTCCATTGTTCAAGAATGTAAATAAATACTAATTTGCACAAAAATGTGAAATAGTATTAAATTTACGCTTGAAAAGTGAGAGGGAGTTTTAGAAAGCAATGACTACACTTAAAGTTTGAAAAGTCCTTCACAATTAAAAATATTATGGGTTTAGTACCGCTGGACTATAAAGGAGAGTTGAATTAAGTTTTATAAATGGTCGTTTGATTTTTGGCTTTAGTTGCATGGAGGGAATGCTTTGGGGGGGGGGGGGGGGGGCTTGGATAAAGGGAGGGGCGGGGATGTTTGATGGAGGGAGTTGGAGAGAAAGGGACGGGTGTGGGATGGTGGCTGGGCCCTCCCTTGAGGGAAAAGGGGGGAGAGGCCCACCCACACCCCGTCCAAAGGGGAGGAAGAAGCCTCCCGGCAGCTGCGGATCACGGGTCCCCCGCACCTCCACCAGGTGGAGGTGCGGGGGTTCCCGATACCGCAAGTGTCATGAAACCTATCAAGGTAAGCATGAAGATACTCATCATCGTTAAAGCTCTCACCATCAGGTCCAACATCAATTGGCGTGTCTCTGCTTGCAACCTCTTCTCTACGACGTCCATGACTACTCTCATCTGCTCTAACAACCCCGCCTTCAACTCATGCAATGAATTGTGTGATATCACGACGAAGTTCGAAAATCTCCTGCCTTGAAGTGCAGCAGAGTCCAAATCCTGAGTTATACGAACTTCAACATTATCTGCGTTGCACAACTCGTTAGGGAAGGTGGTCTACCTTGAACAATACAAGACGGAACTCAAATGTTGAACAATACACATCATCTGGAGAGTATCGATTAGAAGAAGATTTAGGAAAAAACAATACCTTCCGCACTGCCGGTTGTGTAATCCTGAAGCTTCTTGTTGGCAAGAACCGCTTGCCACACCCTCGCATCCGTTGCCAATGCCAGAACCATTTCCTGTTACAAAATGTACAGTCGTTACTATCAAGTACAATTACTCAGCCATGGATGTTGTTCTTGGCAAGGAAATTATGCACGGGAGGAGATCAGAGATCAACAGCTATCACAAATGGAAATCTTGATTGTGTACGGTAGACATTTAGAACTACTGGCCGATTTTTTTTTTTGGGTCCAAAACTTGGTAAAATGTTGGTTTTGGTGGCCGATTTTTTAAAAAATTTATTATTTATGATTCTTTTGGTTGGCGCTACATTTACATGCCAAATGTTAAATCTATTTAGTGTATGATTTTTGTTAATTCATGAATATTATTGTACTTGGTATTTTATATGAAAATAATACATTTAATTAAGTTATATAATTATTATATATTTTGATTGATGTCACGGTAAAGGTCATCATGTAGGGGAGGAGTTCAATAAAGTAGACCAAAAAAGTCCTCGACTATTTGTTAGCTGAGCCCTTTTGCAAGAATTGTACAAAAGTGATGGAACTTTAGTTGTAATTGAAGTCAGGGGAGAGCACAATAAAGTGGACTACAAGGTGCAAAATGTGATCTCTAAGAAGTGAATATGAAGTGTGATGTTTTTCTAGGCTCAAATGCTGATTTTGAGCATTTTGGTGTAGTTTTTGAGCATTTTAGTCACTTTCTAGGTATCTTACACGCATCTTCATAAAAAAAACATCCTCAATTGAAACTAAATTTGACCACTAGTTCTAAATCATGAAAATGAACTATTCCAAAGTCTTAATTTCTTCATTTGGTGCCTTCTATTGTCTTTAGAGGATGGTTTTTTTTTTTTTCAATTTAAAAAACAAAGTTCAGTGAAAAGAAACGCATAGAAAGTACCGCGGAAGTGACTCTCTTAAAAACATCCTTGCGGTACTTTTGGAACGCTAAACCAATTAATGAGTATGTGAATTGACTATTTTAGAATACCTCTTAAACATACAAAGGGCACCGCAAAATCAAAAGTGATTTTGGACAAAATTATAAAATGTTATGTTCACTTTTTCAAATGACAGCATTCACTCTGCCCGACTTCAGCGTCTCTGTTTTCCATTGGAGGGAAGCACCATAAAGTGTACCAAAAAAGTGCTCCGCTCATTGCCAATTTCAGCCCCTATCGCAGGGACATAAAAGAGTGGCATTTTGGTTGTTGATATGTAGGGACGAAGTCTGGGTATAGAAAATAGACTCGATTATCTAAAGTGTGGAATAATACGGTACAAATTTGCGTCTTCTACAATGCCGTACGAGAACCTCAAAGTCCGACAAAGTGAATGCAGTCATTTGATAAAGTGATACGAACAAGTGTCAAATGTTGTCGGAAATCACTTTTGATTCCATGGGGACCTCCGTTTGTGAATTGCGGTTGTAAAAATGACAATGACCACGTCAAATGAAAGTTTGGACGTACGAGAAGTATTTCAGGGACGTTTTTAAAACACTGTTTTCTGTGAAACTTTTTGTGAGGTTTTTTTCATCGAACATTGTTTTTTAAATTCAAAAAACATCCTCTAAAGACAATAGGGGCCCAAAATGAAGAAATTAAGACTTTGGAAAAGTTCATTTTCATGATTTAGAACTAGTGGTCAAATTAAGTTTTAATTGAAGATGTTTTTTTTATCGAGATGCCCGTAAGATACCTTATGATACCTTAAAAAGTGACTAAAATGCTCAAAAACTACACCGAAATGCTCAAAATCAGCTTTGAGCTTTAAAAAAGAGCACACTTCATATTCACTTCTTAGTGATCACATATTGCACTTTGTGGTATACTTTATTGTGCTTCCCCCCCATTGTAAATTCGATGTCTTTACTGACAACTTTGGGAAGTTGAAGAAGATCAAGTCTAATTTACGTATCCCAAACTCAATTTTGCATTGACATAACGTAGTTCCCACTTTCTCTAGTGTTTACGGAAGGGGCTGAAGGTGTTGAGTAGATAAGCACTTTTTTGGTCCACTTTATTGTGCTTCCCTCCCTCAATAATTCAGATGTTGTAGTAGTAATGTCGCTTACTGGCTTGAGCTCATTTGTAGCTCACAAGTATCTTCATGTCATTTTCTCTTCTTGTATGCTTTATCTTTTGTAATTTGTAAATATTGATATAATTTAGTTTTAAGAGAATAAGTTTTTTTACTCAACCTTCTTAGGCACATAAGAAGGATCCAAAATCTTGTTGCTATCACATTCGAGTTAGCTCGACAAATGAGAGATTTTGAAATTTTTAACATATTAGATACACTAACATCCGGATTATTTTTGTCTCATTGCATAAAGAATGTCTCATTTTGTTAAGTTTTCCACTTATTTAATTTTTGGCAAATGCATTTAAGTCATTTTAATCACGTAAACTCAAACATGTTGACTGTTTTTTTTAAAATATCCTATCTTTTATAACAAATGATGAATTTAGAAGAAACCATTATATTGATGTTGTGCCTCAAAATAATGTTGACTATTAAAGTATATTCTGTATTCCACAGAAATTTAACAGAGACAATAATTTATCATGTAAACAAGTTTTTGTAAGATTTTGTAGACAATCATGGAGATAGATGGTATCTAATCAACTTGATCAAGATTCAAAACTTAAAACACTAGCAATTTCTTCTATCAAGCACCTACAAAAATTTAGATTAAATGATGAAGGTAAAACATAGCATTTTTGTCAACAATGTATTGCAATCTACTATGAAAGGATATGTGTCATAATTTATAGTGGTCAATTCAACCATTTTAGTGCATCACTATGGAATAGAATGTCTTGAGTAATTTGCATCAATGTTTTGATTAATCCTTCAAATTCCTTGATGCAAATTACTCAAAACAGCCAAAATTGACTAGTTTTAACTTCAAGCCTAATATATCTCAAATGAAGCATTTTTTAGTAGATTAAGTTGTAAAACCTTGATATTAACTACTCTTGTACCAAAATTAGATTATCAAATTCTTTTCATTTATTAGATCGTAAAGATCAAAATAAGCTAACATGTTCTTTTAGCAATTCAATTGTAAAGCTTTTTCTTTGTCAAACTTTGAAGCCTATCCTTGTAGGACTTATATATGTACTCCAACTTGGATAAGTCTTAAGGTTGAATAAAAATTTGGTAAAAAAATACATTATAATAAAAATATTCAAAAAATATCTTCAAATGAAAAAGTTTTTTGCTTTTCGCATTTGAATAAAAAACGAACTGGTCAATGAAAAATTCCCAAAAAATGATAAATTCTCCAAAACAATCACACAAATAGTGTGCAGTAAACTCTTCCTTTTCAAAAATTTATACACCGAGATATTACTTTTTACTACTTCATAAATGCTGTCAATTTCCCAAAATCCAATTTGGGCTTAAAGGAACTTTGGGGATTAATATGGTAAAGGGTGTGTACTAGATGATGCTTGTACAAAAATAGATGAGTATATAAACAAATATAAGAATCTATTATATTATATAATATTATATATATATATATATGAAATCGAAATCAGATTAATAAGAGCTTTTTCACCCTAAACTGCATATTCAAATATTAGTTATGAAGAAATCTTTTAGGCATAATTTTAATTTAGCCCATACTAGGATTATGAGGTCCAAACAGATATTGGGTAGGTTCCTAGGACCTTAACAATTTATTTTTTCGAATTTCTTACTGCATAAAAAATCAGTTTTCATCAAACTTTGATAAAGTTTGAACAAATTACGCGGGTTAAAAGATTCGAGCCTAAATCTGGGCATAGACAAGGGCTAAACATTCTCAAATCATATTTCCCAAAAAAACTTATTTAACCCCTAACTATCCTTAAAACCCAAAATGGGTTTTGGCTATTTCGGGCAGCCTGGATGGGGAGGTTAAAATTAATATTTTTTTTTCAAGATTTTTACTGGGATCTCCCTTTACTGTAAGGTCTATGTAGTAAAAAATTTGAAGCCAAATTCCAATTTTAGAACCTTCATCTAGAAATTTTAGGTTTCAAGTCCAAAACAGGCAGTCTAAAATTAGGTCTTTTAAAAAAATAAAAATTGAAATATTTTCATAACCAAATCACTAATCAAGTTCCATAGTGACCCAAGTCAAAAAGTTTACCAATTTTACAAGGGCAGCCTCCAAAACTTACAAAGACAAACTTCAAAGTTTTTAGTAATTTTTGAATTTTTTCTTTAGAAATTTGTCAAAATTCGAGATTTTTGAATTTTTTTATAAAGGTACCTACTCACCGTTCACTTTTTCTTTAACTCACAAATTGTTTTTGTAATGCATGTTTTACTATTTTATCAATTTTATACCTTCTTATAGAAAATAATTTTTAAGAAGGTCTAAAAAGCGTTTTTTTGGCCTATAAGTTTGCATGAGCATACCTAACTTAGTAAGCTACATGGAAAAAAATGTGACCAAAATGTTTGAATTAATAATCATCAAGTCTCCCTTTGGCCCATTTGCACTATGCCTCTCGGCCAAGGCCGAAAAAAATATTTGCTGAAACTTTGAACACTATGATCTCCCTAATGTAAAACATCCAACGGTTGAAATTTGAATCAATTCTTCTAAGTAGGGTTAGGTACAAGATCTTACGGTTGAAATTCCAAAAAAGGTTAAAAAGTTTGTTTCATATCCTCGGGAGGGCATAGTGGTAAAAAATCGCAGTTTTGAGGATTCAAGCTCTCAAAAACACAAGGAAATTTAGGGGTTAAAATAAGATTGTCCGGGTTAAAATCACTGTTGGAAGCTTTGATCCATTGCATTCAGACAAGTCAAGCAAATCACACAAAATACCATATTTTGTGGGTGCACTTACAAAAAATTTCAATTAATCAAACTTTGAAGTTTTGCCTTATATCCAATTTTAACTATATTCTCCAAAAAGAAAAAATGACAATATTCTCAACATTAATTTATTTAATGTTAATGTAATTGGTGAATTAGGTTCTAGTATCATTTTATACCGAGACGTAGAGAACATGTCAGTCCAGTTTCTAAATTGCATGTCGATGATGTGATTCGGAATGGGGACCATGGAGCACTCGTAACTGTTTGAAGCCCAGTGGATAGAATGAGCTGTCCTGCAGTACAGATCTGAACAGTTTAGTGTGAATATGTTGGGAGAGAGTAGGTTGTGGTAAGAATGTCTGCATCCGGATCCGCTCTCTGTTGTGCGCGGCTGTGACAAAGATTACTGGTGGTGGCATTGTATTCGGAACAGAGTGTTTGATTGATGATTACAGGATTTCCGACAGCAATGGCTTTCCGACAGCCTCCTCTTCAATGGCTTGGCCTGCAAGGCCCCGTCGATGGTGACGTCCGACGACTTCTCCTTCACGGGCTTCCGCGCTGCGGCCGACACCAACAACCCGCTGGGCATCGGCATCATCCCCGGGTTCGCTGGCGTGAACTACCCGGCGCTGAACACGCAGGGCCTGTCCCTGGCCAAGTTCAACTACGCCAAGGGCGGTCTGGTGCCACCCCACACGCACCCCAGGGCGTCGGAGGTGATCACGGTGCTGAAGGGCGAGGTGCACGTCGGGTTCGTGGACACGGCAGGGAAGCTGTTCGCGGCGAAGCTGAAGACGGGCGACTTCTTCCTGTTCCCGGTGGGCCTGGTGCACTTCCAGCTGAACGTGGGCAGCGGGCACGCCGTGACGGTGTCGGTGCTGAACGCGCAGAACCCCGGAGTGCAGCTGATGGCGTCGGCGCTGTTCGGCGCGAGCCCGGAGATCAAGGACGAGGTGCTGTCGAGGGCGTTCGGGATCAAGGACGACATGACGAAGATGATCAAGAAGGGGTTCATGCCGGCGATGTAGAGGGGATGGGCTGGATGCGGGTTGTAGCACGGAGAAGCTGACAGTGTACAATGTAGAGATTTTTGAGCGGGGCTGAGGCGGCCTCTGTTTTCGAACTGGGTGACTTATTAGAATGGTCTCCAATGTAGTCACTGGTAACGTAGGAATTACGATTGTTTTTGCAGTGTGCTGTGATGCTCTGATCAGTTGTAGTGTTCAGAGCGGAGCTGCAGGGGAGTGATAGAGATGGTGGTCGCAAAGGCTGGCCGGTAATTGTAATTTATGAGGTGGTCCATTGTTGATACGAATCAATGATGTATCCTGGCAAGGGGATGTTTATACTCGTGTTCTGCGTGTATCTTTTTCCTTGTAGTGATGTGCTCTGGGTGCTGATAGTAGCGGGTTTGAAGAACATTGGAGACATTGACTCATCTCACACATGTCGAAAGTCCAAATTGTATTGTCTCTCCTACACTGAAGAAATGTCTGTTTCAACTGGAGAATGGTGGGAAACTGGGTGACACGAGTGTCTATGGCTCTCTCAGCACTGCATGCTTAACGGAGAGAGGTGTGGTGGCCTGGGTTTTTGAGTAGGTTAGAATCTGAGTAACTTGGGCAACAAATCAGACCAGTGCTGTAGTGGTTAATCAATTCGGTATTGCAGAGTTACAGCATTGCAGTGAGGGTACAATGATCTATGTGTTTTGAATCAGCGTTTTTAATATACTTCTTAGAATTCTGTTTTCGGTAATAGGGGACCGAGAAACTCCATTGGTTTTGCTTGGAAAGTACGTCCCCTTGGAGCAATGGGCTTTGGAAGTAACTGTTAGAAGTGAGCTTTTAAGCAGTCAGACATCTGAATTAAATTATCATTTTATGTACTAATAGATATCTCCAAGACCTATTTTCAAGATACAAAAGATATAGTTATCATGAAAGTATGGGACGATGATGATTGTAAGCAAGAAAAAAGAATATCAAATTGGAGATGATTTTTCTGGAATTGGATTATTGAAGGAAAATGAGTATTTTATCATTGTACATTTTGAGTTTAAATTGTTCATTTCACTCAAATAATTATTTTTAATTAAGAAATTCTATTTATTATAAGAATTCCGAATCATATATCATCCCACTTTTATGTATCAAGCTTGAAGATGGATATTTCTTCAAATTTCACTGTCTATATCCAACCAACCACTTGTAATCCACTTTTTGGAGATGACAGGATAAATATTCTTGGGAATGTCTTTTCCACTGACTTTTGTACCGTGAAGAAAATAAGTGTTTGTTACATCAGTTTTTACTTCAAATTTCTTCAGATAGATTTTTTATAAAAGAATGCAAATTTTCAATAGCCTATTTGGTTTCATGAATCATGACTGAAAAATTACCATACTCAAAAGCATTTAATAAGGAATAGGTCTCTAAATATAAAGAATACAAATTAAGGAAAACTTCAAGAATATATTGAGCTTCCATCCACATCAGCCAAGTTTAAACTTTCATATATTATACCCAATTTTTTGAAAAGTGGAAGAATAACTTGAGGTGCTTGGATTGTAAGTTATCCAAGATTCCAAAGGCTTGCATCAAACATGTACTTCAAAACATGTGATAATAAAGTATCTTAATTTCAATTATAAGTAGAAATGGCATAAAGAGAATTTAGAAAAGCATGGTGAAATCATTTATGATTATTATTTATTTATTTTAATTTTTGAAGATATAAGGCTGGTTGCTTGAGAATAGAATGCAACTAGGACACAAAAATTGGACAAAGTCCAAATCAAGCCAAGTTTGAAAAATGAATAGACTCAGAGAGCATAGTACATATGAGAAGCAATCTTACTCTTATTTGGAGGTGACTATGCCTCCATAGAACTCTATCACCTTTACAACAATAAAAATTCATTCCACCATCACCGCAATATTAAAGATGCAAAAAAGCCTCTTTCCTTGCTCAGATGAGCTCTTAATGCAAAGTTGATCTCAATAAAAAGTTGAAGTGATGTTTTTCCAAACCATCATACCACAATCAAGTATGGCCTGTGACATGCAAGTGATCACATGATGCTCTTAACCTAAACAAATTAATAAAGTTTTCTATCATTTTTCTGCTTCTACATAGTCCCAAAAACATGCATCTTCAAGGAGGTCCCAATTTCCCAAATGCTTTGGAACATCGTGACTCTAAACCATTGGTAAGCTTATCCGTTTATTTGTTTAGATCATCTAAGCTATGTCAAAGATTAGCCAAAGACCTTGGAGGAATCTTTTTCTACATAAGTTGTTTGTGGAGAAGGTTGCTCGATTCCAGGCATGTCTTGTAGAAGTGTAAGAAAAGAATTTGTTTAACATTGTATGTAGTAAAGTGGATGAATAGGTTGGTAATTTTACAAATAGTAAGTTGTAATGTTTTAACCCCTAAATGCCCACCATGACTTCACATCAAAAACTGCCTTTCAACACTCATTTGTGAAATAAGTTAGTTTTTCCAATTGGGGGGAAGCACAATAAAGTGGACCACCAAGTGCAATTTGTGACCAACTTGCAGTGGAATTTCAGTGCCCTCTTTGGGGACTTCGGGAACGCCTGGGTTGTTGAACGACCAGAAAATAACGTAGCTTCTAGGGTGACACTTGTTGAAGGCTTTCGCGACGAGCACAGAAGCCAAGTGAAAGCTCTTCATTGCTTCCAAGCCCGCGAAGGAGTGGCGTCAATGCTCCGCAGCCACTTCTGTGTTCAACCGGATCCGCTGCCAATTTCGAGGATGGAGGACATAGCTTTTTGCAGGTGTGCGCTATGTTTAATTCATGCTGGGTTGGGAGGCTACGTTCAGAGGGTTGGAATAGGTTTAGGGGTGTGGGAAATGGATCTTTCGATTTGCTGCGCACTTTACTGTCTGGGCACTTTGCTGATGATCAAGGAATTGAGTTTTAGCGAGGGTTCTGTCGGGATAGGGGGTTGCAAGGTTTTCGGCGATTTGACCCACTTCTTTTCCGAATATGTTTTGCGAAGCTTGGAGGGTTTAGGATCGTTGCGTTTCGTTAAGGGTGTGAGTCTTTGCAAATTCAGCAGTCGCCGAGTTTGCACAATTGCAGCAGTAAGCAACAGCGTATTCAGCGGCAGGAAAACATTTTCGGACCTTTGTCATTTTGTTTCTCACGAGTGTCGAAGTCGTTAAGATCATCGAAAATCTTAGTACATGTGAATAAAGCTTAAGCGGAGTATCTGCTGGTGAATTCTGAACGTCATCGTTGAATTGCAAGAGAGGGCGCTGCTATTTTTGGAGTACCTCGATTAGGGTTTTAGGGCTGCGAAGGGTCCTCCTTTGGGGTTTCGAACCCCAACTGAGTCGGTGGGACTTCTTTGTTCAGTCCGGAAGGGAGATGGCATCCGCGAGGTCTGAAGTTGCAGCCGGGCTTCCGAAGAGCGAGCATGACCAGAGCAGGAAGAATGTCGAGAGAATTAGGTTTGCAAAGGCGTTGCTGAGTCGCTGTAAGTGGAGTGTGCAGGACTTTGCGGAGAATCTGAACTACGAGGATGCAGGAATTTGTGGGAAAACGGAGTGCGGCACCAGCCACATCACGGACGCCCATCTGACGCGGGTATTTCCCAAGAAGGGTGGCAGCGGAATCCGAGTGGTGCCAAACGACTTTATCTCTGAGGAAGAATGCACCAAGGTATGGGAGCTGTACCTAGCGATGTACAACCACCCTCCTCCAAACAAGGAGTACGCACGTTACTTTTTGAGAAGCTGGTTAGCTGAAAGAGAAGGGAAGGCGAAAATTAATTGGGCTAAATTTGCTTACGATATATGCCGCAAGCAGTACGCTCAGTGGGAGAAAGACGGGAGAGTGGAGGAGGCCTGTAACGCGAAGTGGGACGATTTGGCAAGCATCGAAGGTTCGGGGAGGGGGGAAGCACAATAAAGTGGACCACAAAAGTGCTTAGCTCATTGCCAATTTCAGCCTGTTGTGTAAACACACTAGAAAGTGGCATCTAAAACTTCTTGATGGGAAATTAAGTTTGGGATACGGAAAGTAGACTTGATGTACTACAACTTCCGAAATTTGCGTTCGTAGTTGTTAAGTTGAGACACCTCTATGAACACCACAAAGTTGAACAAAGTGAATGCAGTCATTTGGAAAAGTGACCGTATTACATTGTAGTTTTGACAGAAATCACTTTTGACTTTGTGGGGCCCTTCATTTGTACATTGCGCTTGTAGAAATGATCCAGGTGGCCGTGTTTGCAATCCTAGATTGGCAAAAAGTATCCCCGGGACGTTTTTAAAACACTGTTTTTGGTGAAACTTTTTGTGAGGTTTTTTTCACCGAACATTGTTTTTTAAATTGGAAAAAACATCCTCTAAAGACAATAGAGGGCCCCAAATGAAGAAATCAAGACTTTGGAAAAGTTCATTTTCATGATTTAGAACTAGGGGTCAAATTAAGTTTCAATTGAAGATGTTTTTTTCATGGAGATGTGCGAAAGATACCTTATGACACCTTAAAAAGTGACTAAAATGCTCAAAAACTACACCAAAATGCTCAAAATCAGCTTTGAGCTATAAAAAACAGCACACTTCATATTCACTTCCTAGTGATCACATATTGCACTTAGTGGTCCACTTTATTGTGCTTCCCCCCGGGAATATAGCACAACACATTACCCTGAGTCAACGCCGTCAATTCGGAGCAGCTTGTGAGCCACTCCGATTCTCAACGGAGCAAACCTCTGGAGTACTAGAGATATTGAAGACTGCCGAGGTTGATAGTGAACGAATCGGGCCTAAGCTGTGAGTCTATGTCCCCTACTATGCACTGTGAATTTAAGGAATTGCAAAACTCTGCCCAAAATAGGCACTTGCGTGGATCGATGTACGGGAGTTGTTCTTGTCGTTGTGGTATCTACAGTAATAGTCATGGTCATTGATGTGCTCACGCGTGAAATCACGAGCTTGACTATGTAAAGTCGCTTGTCACGAGCTCTGGTGTTCGATAGGCAGGTGATCTTCTTTGACCCCCTTCTGTCTATTTGTGGAACCTAACTGATAAACTAGAATTCTCAACATTGTGTTGTAGTATGAATGTGTACCAAATCGAACTGTTAGTGTCGATAGCGAAGTGATCTACTGAGCAGTAGTTTTCGTAAAATCGTGTGTAGAGTTTCGCTCGCCAACCTAGTCCACTGACTGAAACGGCGTCCTTGAATCTTAAGATTATTGTGAAGTGGAACGCTGTCCTGCTAATTCTGAATTTGTTTCCCTGAAGGGAATTCTGTACGACTGTTGTTAGGGATTCGATTTAATTGCATTGCATGCTGAAGAGAGTAAGTGTGATGTGAGGAATATTAAGCGTAATAATTTGACAACAGGGGTCGAATGGGATCATTCCTAAGCGTGATTCTGATCCGATTATGGCTGAAACGATAATCGAAATATGTCTTCCCTTCGGTGGACATTGCTTTGAGTTTAGGGTTGTTAATTACATATAGTTCACGGAAGCTTTGGAGATTTAGAAGATTCAGACCCATTCTTCTGCTCATATTATAAGTCACGTAGATGTTGAGCTTCGGAGTTATGGTCGGTTATAGTTTACACTGTTGAAATTAAGTAAATTATGCTCTATCTTGCTTCTGAGGCATGAGTTGGTTTTAATTTATTTAATTTAAGAGGATAGATTCGACCGGTACATCGTCCAGCGGAATTATCCAAAAGGTAGGAATATTGCTACCGATCTGAAATGTAGCTTCTGTGGTCAAATGTAAAAATCATCATATGTCGACGTGATGAGGCACATTCAACAAACAGTCCTATCGTAGCCGTGTGTAAAGTTAAGGCCAGAAAAATCTGTTCATGCTTTCGACATCACGTGAATGTGATCCAGTGCTGCTATGTATGGATGTCTAGATAGGCCGCAGGAAGATCTCTATGAGTACAACACGTTTACTCGGTGATCAGTCAGTGGAATGGTCAACATAGACATTTCAAATATCCGGCAACGTCCGTGGTAACTTGTGACGTCCAATAATCATGCATGTTTAGAGACGTATTGATGGAATTGCAATGGCTTTGATCCCCTTTTTTTAATTCAACTCCCTATCTGATCAGTTAGTCAAAAATTCGGTTGATTAGATTTGAAGATGGCCCTCCAAGAGGTCCTTACAATTGCTGGCCGAAGAAACGAGAACCCTCTTCCTCAGGCGATCCTTCGTTAGACTATGATTAGTCTTGAGCACTACAGTCTCTCGATCCTGTGAGTACAGAGACCTGTTTTTGGGAAACACCAGATGCTGGTCCAATGATTAGTAATGTGTAAAAACTTAAATTTGTTGGTAATCGGTTATATGGAGAGTTGACTTAAGCTTCGGTGATCATGGCGTCTCGGTATAACACATTACAGTATGAAGTAGTCCAAACTCACTCGTGCTTCAGGTTGTTTGTTGTAGCTAATTACATCCAACATAGCAATAAAGCTTTAGCATATTCCAAACCAGTTTCTACTATTCTATCTAGAATCTCAGTGGAGTACACTATTTCTTGGGCGTCAATTCAGTTTCCTCTTTTTCATTGGACCATGTTTTTTTGCTCTTCCGTATCCGTGATATCCCTGCTTTCCAATTAACCCCGTCCTGAAATTGGCTACTTGTGATTGTATTCTGTCTTCTGCTGCTGGGTGGACAGTAATCACGAATAGTGAGATTTACAAGTTACTCTTCCTGGTATACTTTTGGGCTGCTGGCCCATTTCTTTCAAGAATGAAGGTATTCTACAGACTGCAATCTTGTGGGAACATTCTGCAACTTACCTATTACGGTATTGTTCTAAGAATATGAAAACAGTAGCCCAACCTGATTTGGTACTTCGTAGTTGAGGTTTTTTTTTTTTTTTTTTTTTAAAAACAAAAAAATTTTGGACCAATTTCTGTGCGTCACTCCTTTAAGTAATCCTCTAAGTAAGGATAGAGCATGTGCAGCGAATAGGCTGGTGAGAATTTGGCATGTCCTGGGACCTGGGCACATGTAATTGGCATTTACCGTTCCGCAAGGGGAGTGCCCGTTGATTCCTTGGTCTGTACAGAAATCAGTTGATCATGAATCTAGTGTGTTCACGACAAGCTAGGAACCTTGTCGGGTGGCTTATTACAGCGGACCTTTGGGTTCAGTCCGTTTCTACTTCAATCCCGTTAAGGTTTCTGGTTCCGTGCTTTCTAATTTCTATTTCCGCTGAATATTCTATTGTTTCTATTCTTGTTGAAACTAATCAGCGTGGGCTGTGCGAGATGCATACCTATAAGGTCTTCGTCACCAACACCTGACGAAATTCTGTCAACCTTCCTTGCGCAGGTCCGTCCTAGAGCATCGGAGGTCAGTCCTAGAGCAGCGGTGCAAAGGGGTTGACGGGGCGCTGGCGGAGAGACGAAAGTCCATAAAGGAGGAAGAGTTGGGTTTGGCAAACATGCGAAGAAGACGTGAAAGCTTGGTGGAGCATTTTAAAGAGTATAGAATCATTGCGGGATCCGGGGACACAGAGATGCAGATGGTAGGAGAGACGTCCATGGAGGAAAACGAAGAGCTCAGAGTCATTGACAATGACATCGAGTTCGGGCAGAAGATGCTGGAAAGGGAGAGTGCACGCAGTGAGCAGCTTCGGCTGGAGCAAAAAGAGGTGGAGACTGAGTTGGGCACAGTCGACAGTGAGATAAGGTATCGAGGTGTAGCAGCCAAACGGGGGGAGTTCTGGGTTGCAAGATTGACCGACCAGGTGCAGTTGATGGCAGGAGGCTCCGGCATGGGTACCACACCGCTGCCAATTCGAAATCCTAGAGTCCCTGAGGCCAGGAATGTAACGGTTATCCATGTTTCGAATTGTCCTGTTTGTGGCTTCAGCTTCAAGTGTCTTAATATTGTTGTGGCAGACTGCGAGTGCGTATATCACCATTTCTGTATGGCTGCTTGGTTAAGTGATGGGAGGAGACACTGTGCGGGGGCGTGGTGCGAGAAGGAGTTCAGCAATGACTGGTTACAGAGCTTTGGGGCAAATCAGGTCAGGCTGCCTCCACTTAAACAGCCGAAATTGGAGAGCCTCGTCGGTAGATTCGGGAGAGTGGACAGTAGGGGTGCTGCAGCGGCCGCATCCACGAACTGTAAGTCCACTGCACCCCTTCTTGAGGTTGTAGGTTTATCATTGAGATGTCGGTGGGGATGGGTGAAGGAGTGCGCATGGCTCTGCTTGATCTGCCTCTCGGAAGTTGTTCTCCTCTGTATTGTATGTCACTCTGTCCTAACCACGTGTAGAATTTAACGTCAATTAACTGAAAAACGCGTAGCACATGGAAGTATGTTGTGCGTAGCTGGTGTTACGCACGGTGTAGTCCACACCCTTTGGATCATAATTATGACCCCAGGAGTTTGTTGTTTGACTGAAAGATTTTGGGGAAACTCAGTCTCTGATAGGCCGCCCGCACTGTTCTTGTATAGATCATTGCTTAGAATGCGCGTCCACATGTCTTTATGAAGCAAATAGTTCAGTGCTTTTTCAATCTCACTCTGCCGTCATTGACTCAGGTTCCGAGTACTATAGATTGTTTCCGAATGCCGGGATGTTGCACTTCAAAAGTTACTTCTTCGATTTTCTAGGACCTTCGTATAGGGTGTTTTTTTCCCAGCGCGTCAGGCGAGGTACATGGTGCCATAGGATTGTCAGTCACTGTGTCATGCGTTAGTCACGGTCCAGGGTGCTAGAGGTCCACTGTGGAAGTAGAAGTGAGATTCTGAAATCGAACGTGCCTTTTACTTCACTTTGGCGCTGGTGTCCTTTCCGACTAGGAAACATCTAAAATACTGTAGGTTTGGGGAGGTTCTCACTTTGCTTTCGGACAGGGAGCACTGTGTCAAGAGTGACCATGGCAATGGAGTCGAAAATCTGCTACTTTACACGCAGCTTTGAGACGTGTGCGGGACTGTTTACCAGCGGTTCGGACTGCATCTAGGCTTGTGGCATGTCACTTTCTGGGCGCGTCTACTTTATTGGGGATCACGGACACGGGCATCCATTACTGTATTCCACTTCATGACTGTCACTTTAGAAGAAGTCAATATTTGGTGGGGTAGAACGCTGCGTTAGAGCTGATGTCATTTGAGTCACTTTGCTTTGTAGAGGTCAGGGGAGGTACAAGTAACGTGAAAGACTTTGGAGATGCTGTTATGTCACTGAAGGCACTGTGAATGTAACTGGGTGCTGAGGATTTCATAATTCCCTGCGTCGGTATGCTGTGACAAAGTAATGTTTCCCTCAGCCAAGGGATTGCTTCACTTGCATTGTACTATGGGTGTTCGGGACCACTTCAGAAACCCAGAAAACAGTCAAGACACAGTGGCCAGGCAGCGAACTTCAGGATGTGACGTTCTGTTCCACTTGTACTCCACTTCACTTCCGGAGCTCCTTGTACAGTCGGGTGGCTCACTTGGTGAAAGCTGTGCTTGCACTGTACTGTCTCGGAGAGCAAAGCTCTAGATGTTCACTTGTCACTGAGCACTTCACTGTGCACTGCACATAGTTACCAAGCGCAGTGTTTAAGATGCGGTGTCCCGTGGTCGCTGTCACTTTCCACCACTCTTGGAAGTGCTTTCACACTGACAGGGCACTTCTCTTTCGGTAGCGACACTCACTTCCACTTTCGAAACACTTGTTCTCGTTCGGTTACGTACAATTCTAGTGGATATTTTTGATGCATTTGGAAGATGTTGACTTCTCTCAATGTCATCGAGGAGTGACTTTGGTGTGGCAGTGATTTCAGTTACCTAGGAGAACTAATTGAAATTTACTTCAGGTTGCTGTCTCAGTTATGTCACTGGTGCGGGAATATTGACGGATACATGATTCTATTCTGTGGCAGTTGCCGATCAGATACCGTCTGCGTCGGGGACACGATCTCCTAGCGACATGATGGGCCAGGAACGCCATCTTCAGTTCAAGCAGGAACTCCGGCGTCTGGGACCTGGAGGACGCCGACGGGGAGTGTCGGCAAGGTCAACGCATTCGGTCGCTTGCTGCATGTAGAGGACGTGCCCGGAATAAGCCCGAGCCAGCTTCCAAAATCGGGAACACCTTCGACTCTCAGGTCAGGCACAGGTAGGACTTCCGATGACAGTATCCTGGGACCTGACGACGACGTGTGTCTGAGTCAGCCGCCACCGTCGTTGTCGGCTGCAGAGAACGTGGTCGGCTTCAACGACGCGGTAACCCTCATCCCGGAGACATTGCCAGGCTACGAAGGCCGTATGGGGGAGCTCTTGCCAGAGCCGTCCTCTGCGCCGAAAGAAGAAGACACCCCGACGAGTGATGACGAGAACGCCCAAGAGTCGGAGCCGAACGAGATGCCAGCAGAGGTAGAGGTCGAACCCACCGAAACGCCGACAGATGGACAAGAGAGCGGAAAGGGTCCAGTAGACAATGAAGCCGGTGATATGGGTTCTAAGAAAACAAGAAGCAGTCAATCCCTGGAACCAAGTGCTACGCGTCGCCAGGCGGCGTTAAAAAACACACTCTCCCCTTCCCCCGGTGTGGAATCTGGAGCCGCATCGACGGGCCTTTCGACGCGTGGTAAGAAGGTGAGCGTCGGGCGGGGGCGATCCACCCAGGTTGCGGGTCGGAGTGAGAAGGGGTCTAATATGAAGTCTCTGGCTCATCTTGGATTGCAGGAGACATTCAAGGCTCCTGGTGTTGTCAGTGACGCAGGGAAGGGGCGAGGGCGCGGAAGCAAAAAACGCAAAGCGTAAGCGGGACGTACCGGGTCACTAAGGGTGCCTCACTGTTATCCGATGGTTTTGGTGGCCCTGGAGACTGACCCGGGTGTGTACAGAGGCATGTAGTACGTTGAAGCAGTGCTCTACAGATTTTGACATAGAATGCAGTTCTAATCTTGGCTTGGTGGCTGTTACGTGCAATTCAACGTCCAGGACAATGTGCTCCAGCGTAAACAATTTTCTGATACTTAGCGTGAGTCATGCTTCCGCGCAGATGAGTGCAGAATTCGGCAGAGGTCGTACGTGCTCTGGTTCTTCAATACGGATGGTGTGAAGACGGCAATTACTCGGGAGTGCCACCAGAAACTGGAAGGGACCGTATAGGGGTGAGAGTGGAGTATGTCAGTTTAGGCTTTCTGGACAGGACAAAGCGGTGGTATCAGAGGTAGAGAGTACGACGGATACAATACATAGGAGAAAGAGTTTCGGTTCCAAACCTATCGCGGCGAACATTTTCAACTCAGTCTCCACTGTTGTCATTTTTATCTTTCCTGTGTTGCCTGCATGCAACAGCATAGGCAATCCTCCCCTCCCCAGGCTGTCACATATGTATTTGAATATGAGGATGTCCAATTACTTTGTACTGCCATGTTCGCGAGTCTCGCGTTCTGCTTATGCCAATGTTTTCCTCAAATTTTTATTGGTAATTGGTATACCTTCTTTACCACATTCATGGATTAATATTTTAGAGTTCATTTTCTGTTTCTTAATTGTTGAATATTTTGTGCAATCATAAGAAGCCCGCACCCATTAAAAACATAATTTAGATCATCTACGGCAGAAGTTTTCCGGTAGTACTGTGAGAAATGAGGAGTGTACCTTGTGTTCCGCATATGAATGTTAACATCTGTATACCTCTATTCTGTTATGATAATTTTAAATAATGAGCATTTTGATAATTATTTCCTACCGGGTCACGTTTCCAGATTGTATATCCTTCAGTTTTTTAATTTCCAGTATTACTTCCGAGCTGCATGTTACAGCATAACCAATGCAAATCAACCACCCGTCTCTAAGAAGCGTACTAACATTTCAGCATCTGCATTCTTCTGGAGGCCACTTACGTTGCGTCCGTCTCCATACCCACATCTGGGCAATCAGTGGGAAGTAAAGGGAAAAGTGTAGAAAGTGGAGTGCACAATGTGCAAGTGAGTCGTTCATTGAATAGGAAGTGGATAGTGCATAGTTGCCGTTACACGAGACTGACAGTGGATTATAGTGTATGTGACATGGGACGCCACGGTTGGAGGACCAAGATATCCCTGCTGTTCGGATTATTTGGCGTTCATACAGCAGGTATCACATACTGGAGCATCTATGTGGACATTCCTGAAGACCCGAAAGGAGGGCTTCGTCCATAGTTGTGACAGAATGAATGGAAGCACGCTCAAAAATTGGTTACGAAGAAGTCAACCAATTGTAAATATTAGCCCCCATGCCATTGGTAGTGCGCAGTTTAATCACTGTTCCAGCAATGGACAACATTGTCTTCCATGCGTGCATTCAATAGTACGAGAGCAAAAATTACAAAGTAAATACTGCACGCACTGTAACGACCCGTGCGCAAAGCAGGCTGGCAAAACATATCGGCGTTCAACAGAGTCATCCAAATGTGACATGGTTAACGCTGCAGTTAGTATGGACCGACTATATAGACTTCTATGTACATGAGGCGCACCAAATATGCTCTGGAACAAGTCCGCAGTCCACGGTAGGACAGACACGCATTGCTGGCCAAGGCAACTCTTTCAAATCCATGTAATTTTCCACCTCCCTCGAGCGTTGGTGGCTACGGATCTCCTCCTCTAAATATCACCATTTAAATGTTGCACACAGAGTTTAAGTCAACCATTGTCCGCACTCCGGACGCAGGTATATGGTTCGGTGCGTGGCATCAATTGGGATCCCTCAGAGTTTTGTAACGAGGAAATGCGCATTTCCAAATTCAGTGAAGACGATTGTGTCACCGACTCCGAGGGCATTCTGCTCACGGAACCTGTCCCAGCCACGCGTGAAATAGCAAGTCATCTGATTAGCTCTGCGCTTCCGGACGGCGGTCACGGTCACCGAGCACTCTGGTCCGCGGAGCGTGAACGCGCGCTGATCAAACTTGTCAGAGCCATAGCGGCGCCAGAAGCGAGTGGGTATGTCCTGCCAAGGGCGCCACAGTCAAAGCAGTAACAGGATGGACTGCAGATTTACGTAGACTAGATACAGGCAAACATGACATATCTCCATTCCAAGATGAGCGAGACAAACACTTATTACATTCCAACATTTGAAGAATCGCAGATTGGCGTACAGGCAAGGGAGCACGAGCACAGAGTGGTAGAGTGGGGGACGGACGAGCTTAGCGGAATTTTTCTTCCCGAAATGCGAGGATCAGAGGGTCTTGCTGAATTCCGGTGTTCCCGGCCTGGGGTAAACAACTGCCACGAGGCACCTCTTGTCCACTGGTTCAAACACAACGAACTTTCCCTTCCCGATGTTGTTCACCCGAAGGAATCTGGCCCACCCATCGCCAACGCTTTTCGCAACTGCGCCAGTTCGTTCAAATCGCACGGGGGCTTCGTTCATGGTGGTCGATGAGGTGACGATACCACAATCAGCACAGCCAGGCCAGCCAGTACAACCCGTGAATTCCGGAGGAACATCCTGCAACGCATAAGGGTCTGAGTGTGTGAGTAAATACTAGTGATTGCAATCTTAGAATGGCTGCCCACGCAAGGCAGTGCGTTGCAACCAGCGATGCTACTGTGGCAGCGGCGAGCAGTGAGCAGTGAGCGGTGAGCAGCCAAAAAACGCACCGGGGGTCAAAAGTGAGCAGACAAAAAACGCACCGGGGACCATATTTTCGTGTGCAAAAAACGCACCGGGGACAGCGTTCGACCTATGGCCGTGGAAATTTGTCGAGCATGTGTGGCATATCACCGTGGAAATTGCGAGGTACCGCCCCCAAATATTGGCAGCGGAAAGACTGTAAAATCCGACAGACGCTCTTGGGCGACCATAGAATGTTGAGGTACCTCAGATGTGCGCAAGTGATTAGCGGCATGGGGATGGTGAAAGAGGACTGTGAAGTTTGGGTTCCGAGTGCGGAAGAGTGCGAAGTAATTGATATCCTCTCAAACTCAGGTGACTATTCGATTCAGTTTGGAAGGGAAGTGGCTGTGATCGACAAAGCGGAAAACATGGAGAACTTGATTCCTCCAAGAGCAGGCCCATATTCTCAGCTTCGCGGTTCGAGGAACATTCCAAGGATCGCAAGTCCGTGTTGGAAGCCAAAGATGATGAGACCGATCGTGACAAGGACGTTGAGATGCGCGGCCAATCCATATGCTGGTGCCGTTGGGGACGGAAAGATGTACGTGTCGCAGTTGCCCAAGCATTTAGAGAGACCAACAACGCCAACCATATCGGCGACTGATAGTGCAATCAATCTTGAAGAACACCAAGGATGGGAGAGGCTAGACTTTTCTGTTGATGGAGAAGATAGTATTGCCGTTGAGCAGTAGTAAGGCTAACAAAATATTTAAGTGTAAACTGCATTAGTGGTTGCAGCCGTAGCATCGTCCGAGCCTAGGAAATCTAAATGTCGTTATCATGTATCTTAACCAACCTGGGTACAATAAAGAATGACATGGGGGGCGAGAAAATATTTCAATTTTGGCATATCAATTTTACTCGATCTAATGTGATGTTTCACCTCCATTCTGGGTACAATTAAGATCCGTAACAAGGACGTAGTGCAAAGGGCGGCCGGCGTATGAAATTTTATATTAATTATGAAATCTTAAGTTACCGTGACGTAATTCTACAATTCCAATGGTAGTTCTGAACGGGTGGGCACCCTCGATATTGTTGGCAAGACTAAAGTTACTGACGAATCCGTCAGCCACATACAAGAGAATGGTAGGGGTGCGGTACTAAGGTAGTAGGGTGAAGGGAAGGACGACCGAGTGTCATGGGACTCCGACGGCCGGACTACTGCATCATCTGGAGCCGGTGGTACCTGGCTTATAGTGAGCTAGGAAATGAAAATAGTTTGTGGGACAGTTTAGTGACAAAGAACTCAACATACACAGACACTTGGTTTGTGAAACGGGGCTTGATGATGCACAGTTTGCTGTCAATTTGGTTCAAGAATTAAAGTGTAGTGGTTCAAACAAAGTGCAAATGTAAGCTTGGCAAAGATAGACTGATATCAAAGTGATTACATATGTATTAAGGGAGCAAGTTAAAAGCAGTACAACGACTATACCCTGTTACAAAACAGCGACTATATCACGATGCTGTCAACATAGATGTCAAACGGGAACTTCCTTCGTCACCTCCGATACAGACTGCAGACTTGGACCTATCACAGAACTATCACAAATCCATCTTTCGCCATTTTGTTTCCATAGAGAAATCATGCGCAGCGTAGGGCACTGCGTGGAAGGCTTGTCAACAACGTTAAGAACCTGCAGCCCCATATACGCTTCCTGGCGGTACGTGTCCCGCCAGAAATCGACTCTGAGAAACGTGACTGGGTCGGGTGGGGAGGGCTGCGCAAAACACAACGTCACGCTGATGCCGTCCGGGAAGAACTCCACCTGACTCAGTCGATGAAAGGTTGTGGACTCACTCGGAGGAATATGAGGTGTCATGATTCCTCCGGAGGGTGCTTCCTGAAAGCCTTGGCCAGGTACCCAGACAAAAAGCATGATGCACCTCATCATCTTTGGAGCGTCAACGGAATGGAGAAATTGATCATCAAAGACCACACTGCAGGTAAACACTTTCAAAAGCCACGTCTTAAAATTCTGAGACCAATCCTCAGCGCACTAGTAGAGTGAGAACTCAATCTTGGCCTGGGCGGAGGGTTTGCGAAATACAATATCCCCGATCTGCGGATCCATCATGGAGCTGGTGTCTAACATAATTCGCGATTTACGGCCTAGGCTAAAATAGATTGGTTTCATCGCGAGGTCCATTGGCATGAGGCTTCAGCTGAGAATGATTATGCGATCTCTACCAACCTCATATATAGAGATCATCCCACAAGCAATCACAGAGCGCCGGAATCAGCAATGAAACATTGGTAATTGAATACAGCTTTATCGATTGAGGTGTATCGTACTCTCACGAATTCGGCGGCAGTCTGGCAGGATTCAGGTGAGTTAACCGAGATTTTTTGAACTCTGGTTATGAAGAAAGCGTGCCTTTCGATGACCTCCAAAACATTATCTAATCATCATTTAGAATACAATACATATATCTCTCTTAATGGAGCAAACGGGATGATTATATAACGGGATATATACCTGCCAAAAAATCCGGCAGTAGGATCCCTGCAATATTGTGTCATCCGGGAGATAAACATGAATTTTACCGGACTTAAATTACTGAGATGTCATTTTGTTACCCGTAGGATAGTTCTCTGAAGTGGTGGAAGGGCGCCACCCGTGGTTTTGGTTCGGACCCAAAACGTAGTGCCGGATCCGTCAGATGATTTCGGGGACGGACCTGTGGCAAGGTACCGTGCCGCGGGAGGGGAACGAAGTGGACTCAAAAAAACCGTCAGCCGGGTTTGGGATGGGGCCGTGATGAGGGGGACCCGGCCCAGTATCAGAATTCTTCATTATGCCATGACGACTACGTTTTTCGGGATGAGAATTGCGACGGCGTTTGGATGGATGCAACGGTCAGATAGCAAAGAAGTGAGAGCATGTGCATTCTATGTCTTCGGTGTGATTGGGTACCATTGATGATAAGAAATTTTACAATCGTTGGCGCATAAAGTAGATAAATTTCTGGAAAAACTTAGAATATTGATAGAAATAAATACAAATATACAAAAATGTCTGGATCGAACCGTATACAAACGATGCTCATGCCAACACATGATCTGCATATCCGACATGAATACGAGCAGTTTTGCCACCGCTTTGATCTGTGACGTAATAGAAATAAAAATGTCACCGAGTTCGTACCGAGCGCCCTAGGATGAAGGTAGGGGAAAAAGACACATCAGAAGCAAACCTAGACATTGATAAGCGAAAGAAGGCCACTCTGAAAAATAGCCTTGACCTCGTTAAAGCTGAGGCTTGGAGCATGGATGTAGGAGTCCTGGTGAATATCAAGGTTGCATATAGCATTGAAAATGTAATAGAGATGCTTGCAAGGCACCCAGGGAGGTCGTTTTCCCAGCGACTTGATGGACATTTCCTTGAAGTTGGGGCAGGTGCAGGCGGGCTCCGGGCCAATTGTTATCTTGTAGACGTTAGACTCCGATACGGTCTCGGAGACAACGCTGATGATGCACCCGAAACCTGGGTTAGGTATGAGTGTGACTGATTGGATTCGAATGGTGAGTAGAGTAGATGAGGCCCAGTTGTTCTCGTGCTCTGTTCGTGGCACTCGGTTACAGCGCCGAATCTTGAATCCTCCTCGCACCGTGGGATATATTCCTGGAGCTGGGGGTACACTCCACTGCGAGAGGTCAAACCGTGGCCGCTGTGGGAGAGATGCACCGTCGTGGAAAACTTGGTGAGCGGGTAATTCTTGGCGTTGAGGGAGTCTGAAACCGGCTGCCTCGAGGTCAAGTATCTCCCTCTTTGAAAGGCGAGAGCCACGCTTGACAGGCCAGATAAGCGGGGGAGGGGGCATGCTGGAGACTCAGTTCCGCTTAGTACCCATGACGCATCTCTGGATGTCGTCGTTACAGAAGCTGAACTGCATCCATTTTTGCTGATCTTTCCTGAAGTCGGTGAAGATGCCCCAGTAGCATGGCACAACTGTAGCCTTCTTTCCCCGTATGAGCCTCGCCGTGCACTTCTTATTTGTCCTCGCCTGTTGAGCAAAACACGCCTTCGCCGATCCCTTTGGAAGCCTGACCAGTGACAAGGTGCCACATACTCTCGTCCACATCCGTCTCCTCCACAGCGGTTACATGATGACGACTCCTGTTCTCGTCCGCGCTTGAGACTGGCGATGGGGGTGCCGCTTGGACCCTCGATGGAGGTGAATCCTCTGGTTCAGGATCAGGCTCCTTGCGTGCTCGCGTATTCCTAGTGCTCAGACGAGGTTGAGAAAAATTTACCTTGTCCGGCCTGTGGGAGTCATATTCGGATCCGATGGGTTGATTCAGCTTCCGTTTCGTGGACCCAAAGAGCTCCTCGCCTTCGCGATGTGGCTCACGGGAGAGCAATTGTGGAGCGTCATGGAAGTGTTCAGTGGCATCGGCAAGGCGCTTGAGAATCCCTGATTTTTGAGCTCGCCGTAAACGGAGTTCGGCTTTGCAAGGTCCCTTACCCGGGGTCTCACCACGCAGGTAGGCGCTATAGTTAGTGCATTGCATGAAGCCCCTGACATAATCGTCCACCGTGGCAAAGTAGATGTTGTCGCCACGATTGCCCGACATCTGAAGCCATATATTGTGCACAGTCTCCGAGAGGTTGCAAGAGGGCATCTCGTCCTTCTCGGCGTCCGTAAGGTCCTGGAATCAAAGAAATTGCTGATTCAATCAATTCTTGGTCAAATAAGTGTAGTAAGTGACTGGATAAAAGAAGAGATAATGTACTCACCAATTGCATGAAGCCTCCCCACTGCCGATATCTAAAGTGCCAAAATACGAGCCAAAGTTCGAGGTCACGAAGACCGGAGGCAGTAGTAGCGCCAGAGGAGGTCCACCATGCTCGGATCGCGTGGAAACGAATGTCGGCTTCTTCCATGTTCTTTGCATCACGATACTGCTTGCAAAGCACGTAATGCTGCCTCTGCAAATCTGATCCGATGATGTGAGCCTCAGTGTGCTTCCTAAGTGAGGTTGCCCAATGAAATTGGCACGTACGCTCACGGTCTGGCATTGGAACCGTCGCGTCGCCACTTCCATAGATCTTCCGCACACAGTTCCAGTTGGCCTAGGCGCTGTCCGCCATGAAGCCCTTGAAGTTGACTTTGTCATAGCCATGTTTTGCCATAATTCCGTTTAGGAATTGCCACATCACGGTCTGGGCCCTCACGTCTTCTGACTGCATATCACAAATGGCGATAGTCATGACCCGGCAATACTGAGAGTCATAGACATGACATGCCATGGTTGTCCAACCCTTTGTGCGCTTGACGTGATCAAACATAATCCAGGAATCCTGGAAATCCCCGCCAGGTTGCATTCGCTTTACAAGGTCCACTCCCGACCCGGGACCTTTCTCGGACATCTTAAAGATAAAAACCTTGTCCCCTTCAGAACCGTGACCGAGAAATTTATTGTCATGAATAAACTCCCACTTGCTGCAGCCCCGCAAGGCAGCGATGCCGTCGATAATGCCAAGGTTACCGATCCCCCTGAAAGTCGTCACGGCGTTCTTAAGCCCGGGCTTGCTGAGTGTATAATACTTCTTGAACACCTCATCCAACTCTTTGTCCGAAAGAATGGTCCGCTTCTCCCCTGGTGCAGTTAGGAGGTACTCACTCAGAAAATCCTTACTCGCCTCTAGAGCTAGGGCCGATGTCTTGGCGTAGGGAGTGTTCTGCATATGCAACTCGAGTAGGTCGAGAACCTTCTGCTTGGTCTCCCTGCACTCAACGTATCCAACAGGGTGGTTATGTGTACCGATATGGATACACGCACGTGACATCGCAGGATTCCCGAACACGTAGTACATCCTTGCAGGGCAGGTGGCAATGCATTCCGGGGGATATCTGCAGATTTTGCATACAAGTGTGGACTTCGGAGGAGGATCACAACCAACGACAAACGGGGTAAGCGTGACACCGTCCCACTCAGACTCGTTCACCTCCATCTTGCGTTTGTCTCCTCGAAGCAAGAAGTTGCACTTCTCGTTCTGGCATTTCAGATGACCTGCACATACAGAATATCTGAAAGTCAGTCCTTGGTCGTTTGTGATGTTGGTCGTCATGGTCTTGCACCATGGATGTGCGTCGTACTTCTTATCCATCCCTGCCATCGACTTTGCGCTCGCTGCAGTGCCGCGATCAGGGATTGGTGGAAGCTCGAAGAGCACGTCCCTGTTAAACTCGGTCGGTAGAAATGGCACCCGATCCCTCTGAAGTGCTCTAAAGTCCAACCTCGACAATGCATTCCTCGCTCCGGGTCTGGAAAAAAGACGCATAAGGCCGGGGATGACACTGAAGCTACCCGATACTGGTTTCTGCGAAGAACTAGGCTGAGCTTGGGACGGCGTAACGAAATCATCCTTATCTGACTCACTTAGGACATGAATGCGTTGAGCTACGGGTTGTTTCACAGGAGGATTTGGCTCGGTTCCAACATCGATAGTCGATGTCATCGATCGGCCCGGTGTTAATATCTCAGTGGATGCAGCCCAACGATCCGCAGTGAGTCCCCTCACGACATATCTTCTGGCCTCAAGAAGCCACTCCCTACCATCCTTAGCTCTAATCGGCATCTGATATACAGTTTGAATCAATTCGCCTTCGTTGTTGACAATTTCTTCCTCAAGATGGACGGACTCAAGAACAAGGTTGTATCTCACGCTCAACAAGCTAGCGGTAATCGACCCTACACCCTCCGAATTACATGGGACACAGAATGGAACATCGTGACCTTCAGCACGTATACGAGCCATCTCTACGGGTATGATGTGCACAGAGTGGAAGAGCCGAAGTGAAGCAGGAAGGCTGTTGCATTGGGTGGTTTAAGAGTTTTGTAACCAAGTACGTGATAGTTCACCATTGCAGCGTGGTTCAAGACTAGTATCATGTCCCAGAATATAGTTGAACAGCTTTTATTTTGGGCACACAATCAACATTAATGACTGACAGATTCAAAAATAAATCGTCTATGAGAAGAAACCGTCATGGTAAAGCCTATGACGCCCTATGGAACCTCAATTAATAGGCGAACTCAGAGCTCGGTGGGGGACGTTTAGCCTTACTGCATCACACATTGGCCTTAGTCATTTTCAACGTAGCACGGTAGAGGTTCATTTCTCTCTCAATGTATCGAGGATCTGATAAGACTATGAGCTGGTTTTGTCTTCGAAGTGAGTTTTTCGTTCACCGTCACAGATGCCCAAGTCACATCGGAGTGGGGGGTTAGGCTCCCCCAGTGAAGAAACCCAGGAGAGATCAGGGAAGAAGCGCAGAAAGAGTAAGACGGGGTTGCGCTTGACGGACAGGAAGTATCAGAGTCAGAGCAAGAGTCAAAGCAAGGTTGTTCGTTCAGTAAGCTCGATTCTCAGAGACTCGAGATCCAAGATTGAAGGGTGTCCGAGCGTCAACACTGGAGGATCGGCCACGAAAGTTAGCAGCAATCACTTCGTCGACGGGCAAATGACGGTGGCCGTCTCAAGGCGGGTGTTCAGCGATCTACACGCCAGTTCCATTCTTCAGCCGCGACATTCTGATGTAAGCTTGCCAGCACGATGTCTTGGTACGTTCTAGACGCAGCTGTAGCATCATGATTGATCAGCGAGATTTTCGCCAGCCAGTGCCAGGTCGGGATCAAGTACTCCTAGGACTGGTTTGCGGCTTCAGAATAGTGAGTGGTGTGATCGTCATGATAAATGTTTATGGTTTAATAGTTTGCCGTCGCAATTTTCATGGTACGCTGGGCGTAGAGGAGGGAGTGGTTGTAGTCATCATCCAACCGGGTTGAAGCCGGCCGCGGTGTGTACTAATGGCTTATGAGGGTTTTAAAAGTTTGTAGGTTCTTGGCATGCATCACAGTCATTGTCATACTTAACTTTGAGTAGGAAGTTGGTGCGGTCATCATTGTAGTTAGCTGTAGGAATTGATGGTTGTCGCGTTTAGGGTAGAGTGGGGGCCGCTGCGAGCAGGAAGTGTGGCTTAGAAGCTAATCGTGGAAAGGGTGTGAGCAAGAAGTGTGACTTAGAAGCCTCTCGAGGCGAGTGAGTGAGCACACATAAATTGACAGACGGGAACCCTTGCTCTTCAGTTTCCTGAGGGTTGCGGTGTTGGAGGTCAGAGATGCATGGAGGGGGTTTGGAGTGAGGTTCTTTGGTAGGTTAAGGGTATGCTGAAATGGTGTAAGTATAGGTTTTGAGAGGGTCTGAGAGGGGCGGCTTCAGAGCACATCTCCATTTGGTTTGCCGTTGCAAGGTTTAGGTGGATAGTGCGAGGTCTGAATTATTGTGGCCGAGAAGGGTTTGTGGGTGTCAAGAGCGGCGTTTTTTCAAGGCTTTAATCATTGGGAGTGCACAACAACTAGTGACGGATTGACGGATTTCAGAGTACATCTGTAAGTGTTGCTTAGGGTTTTTGTGACTTTTTAGGATTTATGATGTTATGCTTCGCATTTGGGTGTATTTGTTGTGCTCTGAAATGCGGCCTTCTATTGACTTGCATGTAACGTGCCTCTTCCTTGCAGGGCGCGATGAGCACTTCCCACGATATGGTGGACGCGGCCACAGAGGCAGTGAAGAGCGTGATAGACGATATTCCGAGAGGTCAGTTCATGGACGAGGATATGGGTAGTTCGCAACCTCCCATCCGTAATGGCAGGGCCCCTCCAAAAGTAAACTTTATGGGCTCCTTGCTCGAAGGAGATGATGAAGTGGGCAAGGCGGGGTTCTCGAGCGAGCAGCAGGAGGAGGGCTTGCGTGAAGAGCAGGAGGACGGCTCGCGTGAGCAGCAGGAGGATGGCTCGCGTGAGCAGCCGGAGGAGGACTCGTTTCAGCAAGAACCTAGCAAGGACAAGGATAGCAAGGAGGATGACGATCAGACCGAGGATCAGACCCAAGTTGGTGATGGCGAAGCCGGCGCTGATACTTTATTGAGCCTTGGTGGGCAGGTGCAAGAGATTGAACCTCCTCGAAAGCCTGTGAATGTTCGGCAAGCATTCCGTCAATTCAGGGAGGAGTTGAAACCGGACCCATATGCTGCATTACTCAAGATGCGCCGCAGACCTCACCAATACTCAATGATCAAGATTCCCTTATGCCGGTTAATCCCATGTGATTTCGTGCGTCCAGCAATGCAGAGTGATGTACAGAAGTTGCAAGCTGAGTTCTTCAACGGCATAAGACCCGGGTCTGGGGCATTTTATGTTGCAGATACATCGCACATGGGGGACGTCGCAAGTGTCACCGAGGAGATGAAGTCAAAATGGTGTAACGCTTGGAAGGTGTTGAACGCTGCGTTCGAGGATGAGATCAGGCAGCACAGGGAGACAAAAGATCTTACAGGAAAGATGTTTTATGTCTTTGATGGTAACCACCGCACAAGGGCATGGCGGGAGTTCATCGAAGTGGAATACCCAGATGATCTTGAATGGGCTAAAGCAAACGGAAGGCCGGACTGTATTCTGCTCGATGTGAAGGGAAGCCGTGAAGCGCTAGTGACAGCAATGCATGCCATCAACAAGTGAGTCTTAAACTGTGCAAAAGTATTGTTTTTTTTCTGGATGTTGATGTTGGATATAATGACATAGAAATATAGAATCTTTGATATTAAAGAAGTGTGTGTTGTATTCGACACAGGGCCAATGAGGATGCTTACGTCAAAGAAAGGCTGCCGCACACTCTACACAAGATACAGACGTACGGGCAAATGTCTGTGGAGGAGCTGGAAAGGAGTGGAATTCTAACCCCGGATCTTCTGGCGCGAACGAAGAGTTCAACTAAGAAGTCGTGGCACTCGATGCCTCAAGAAGTATTTGTGACGTTTTTACACAGCGTAAGTGTTATAAGAAATCAATGCTGTCAATTCGTAATTGGATGATTCAAGTCCCGAGATGTTAATGGCACGTGGACTGAAACAGGCAACATTGGCCCAAGTCGCAGAGGAGGCTTCTCAAATTTGGATCAACGAGCACCATGGTGATGATTCAGGGCACGAGATGAGGGCAGCTGTGGACAAGGCCGTGAAGGAAGCCAAGGATAGGCTGCAAACAAAGTTCAACAGAGAGCAGGCCGTTGCAAATCCAATCCATGGCAAGGGATTTCAAAACGAGGTAAATACTTTGGAGTTGATCAATTGGGTTATTCTTTGAATAAAGGACGTTGAAATTCGAGGTGATGAGCGGAAATTGATCTCAAAAATTGTCTATCGGATTTTTCCATAAAACTTAGGACGTTCAGATTCCAAGGGGATGTGCCAATATTTCTCGCAAAAATGATCTGTCGGATTCTTATGGTAAATTTCGGACGTTCATTTTCCGAGGGGATGTGCCCATTGAGCTCGCGAAAATGATCTGTCGGATTATTGTGAGAAATTTCGGACGATCATTTTCCGAGGGGATGGGCCCATTGAGCTCGTAGAAATGATCTGTCGGATTTTTATGAGAAATTTCGGACGATCATATTGCGAGGGGTTGTGCCCATTAAGTTCGTAGAAATGATCTGTCGGATTTTTATGAGAAATTTTGGATGTTCAATTTCCGAGGGGATGTGCCCATTAAGTTCGTAGAAATGATCTGTCGGATTTTTATGAGAAATTTTGGATGTTCAATTTCCGAGGGGATGTGCCCATTAAGTTCGTAGAAATGATCTGTCGGATTTTTATGAGAAATTTTGGATGTTCAATTTCCGAGGGGATGTGCCCATTGAGCTCGCAGAAATGATCTGTCGGATTTTTATGAGAAATTTCGGACGTTCAAATTCCGAGGGGATGTGCCCCTTGAGCTCGCAGAAATTTGCTAAAAAATCCGACAGATCGATTTATAACACTCATGGTAGCAAGGTACCATAGAGATTTTGCATACATTTTGATGATTTGGATCAAATATTTGCTCTTTGATGTGTTATTTAGTTAATTTAAAGGAAAATGTGCCTCAAAATGCGAAAAATACCTAAGTACCCTGGAATGTTTGAGTCGAGAAATCATCTTTAGAATCCGACAAATGCTTTTTCTGTGTCCTTTTACCTAGGTACTCTAGGAAACTAGTCACAAGAAATTATCTCTGGAATCCGACAGATGATTTTCGAGTGTCAATCATCTCAAGGTACCTTGTCAAGTTGGTGATAGCAGACCAGTCTAGAAATCCGACAGATGATTTTATTGTGTCCATTTACCTGGGTACTCTGGAATGTTTGTCCGAAGATATAATCTCTAAAATGCGTCAAATGATTTTAATGTGTCGATTACCGCAGGGTACTCTGTCAAGTTGGAGAATTTCGATTAGCTCTGAAATCCGACAGATGGTTTTGATTGTGTCAAATTACCTTGGTACTGTGGAAAGTAAGACAGTAGAATTAATATCTAAAATTAGACAATTGAATTCAATGTGGCCAATTCCTCAAGGTACATCGGGAAATTAGATATCGTAAACAATCTATAATCTATGACAGATGGTTTATTTGTGTCAATCTTCCTAGATACCTTGGAAACTTAGCCACATGAAATAATCTCAGAAATCCGACAGACGATTTTGATGTGTTGATTTCTGCAAGGTACCTTGTCATGTTGGAGATCTAATATCATCTCTAAAATCCGACAGAGAATTATTTTGTGTTCTCCTACCTAGGTATTGTGGACTATAAGACACAAGAAATATTCTCTGAAATCCGAGAGATGATTTCTATGTGTCGATTACCCCAGAGTACCTCGAGAACTTGGCATTGCGAAATCATCCGTCATATCCGATAGATGAAATCTATACCGTAATCTTTACATGGTACTGTGTGCATTCGTATGACAGTTCTACTGTTGGATTCTTTAGCGATTTTCTAACACACTTTTTTTGGAAGAAATGATGATTTTACATAGATAGTTTATGCACTTTTATGAGGAAATATGGTATTCAATGCAATGATGTCTCTCGGATTCTAATCTTCACTAGTCTGATTACTTGGGATGCTGTTGATTTTCAGATCAATAGACATTATGATCGGCACCAAACCAAGGTTGAGATGACCATCGATAAGCTCCAGGCAATTGCAACAGCTGAGGTGTCGGCCAAAACGAAAGCGAAATGGCTGAGGTGGTGGAATGGGTCGGTTAGTTCAAGGAAAACATTGAAGTTTCCACCAGCACCTTGCTCAATTGAAGTGCTCAACCCTTGGATTACAAAAGCTGCATTTTGGGCAAACGTAAGTGTATTTCATAATCTCTAGAACTCTGGGTTGTTACACTGTTTCGAGGTTATAGCCGATGGCGTCCTTTTTAGATATTTTTGTCTCACTCTTAAGTTGATGGTTTTGTATCAGTTGGAAGAAGAAGTAGAGAAAGAGTGCCTCAACTGGTTGGCAACCAGTTCCGATTCAGAGGAAGACGTCAACTCGAAGCGCACTCCTATGGCCGAGTACATCGAGAAGTGGCGTGTGCTCCTATGGGAGAAGGCATACTTGTCGTTCTTCACGGGAGCTAATGTGTATTCGAAGTCGCAACCATTCAATTCCCAACCAGGGACTGACATGGCTTGGAAGGGATGTCTGTATCGGTACTTTAAGCGGGAGCTCATCCCAGCTGGTGTGGTAAAGAGTATACCACCTCCGTGGTTCAGCTGGACGGAGACATCGAATTCCGAGTTCATCTTCACAACCAACCAGCGGAAGATGTTCAATTTGAACCATCTGATTGAGTGCTGCTGGTATATCGAGTGCCCAAAGTCATTTGTAACTGCTGAGGAGAAGGCTGTAAGGGAGATGTTCACCAAGAGGAGAGATGGGGATGACGACACCCATGATATTTCAGACGAAGCACTTCCTGCTCAGGATGCTGAGCCAGAACATGATACACAGGTCGTTTCGACATCCACTGGTGCCGGGGACGCGAACACGAAGAAACGGAAGAGGGGGGCGAAGTCGGCATCGAAGGAGTCCCACCAGGAACCAGTGAAGAAGAGGAGTAGAGGGAAGAAGCTGGACCCCGCGACTGCTGAGCCGAATGGTGCGGAGAACGGGACATTCTCTCCCAAGATTGGACATGCTGAGAAGCCAGACGTCAGCGCACCTCAAGCAAGATGCCCAGTTCATGAGTTGATTCTGAATGAATCAATAATTGAGTGGCAAAAGGCAAATCCTAGAATGAGGTTGAAAAGCATGCCAAAGGCTTTCAACGATATGGTCCAGTGGATTCGGAGCGTCACCCCGCAACGGGTCCGGATGAAGGACGGGAAGAGTGTTCGGGGGGGTGGATTGGCAGATCTCATTATCATTGATATTCCGGAGGGTCTACCGGTCCCTGGAATATCCGATGAGGACGAGATTCCAGATTGGAACAATAGGAGCGACAATTACCTTGCAGCCGTCTTTGGCTTTGTAAAACTCGTCCTCCAAGACCAAGGGTGTCTGATCATTATCCATCCGGATGACAATGGCGAAATTGACGAAGAGATTCGTGATTTTCATCAAGTGGTTGAATTGAAGACGGAGAGGTCGTGGACAGGCATCAATAGATTGCTTCTTGGCAGCGCAAAAATAAGCGGCATGACAACATGCTTTTTTAAGGTGCAACTTCTCACATTATCCTCGAATAACAGCTTTGAATTCAGACCGACACCCGAGGATTACAAGAAAAAGAGCATCGACATCGTTGACCGTGATGTCATCCTCAACTGGGTAACTTTGGAGCAACAGACGATGCGCAAGGAGGTGCCATGGCGAGGAGCGAGGGAGAAAGACGTGCTGTTCATCGAGAGTTTAACCAGAGCCACCACCGATCCCGGTGACGTCGTCGTCGACATCGGCGCCGGAACAGGTAAGTGTCATCGTTTTTGCACATGCATGGTAACTTTTGAACAGGGCCATTATTACGAAATTTAAAACTATTATAATCTAACAAAGAGACACTCCATTGTATCACGTGCGTCAATCAAAGCTTGCCGGCAGTCAGGACGGAACATAGTCGCGCTTGAGGATGATCACGAGCTGTATACAGAAGTCCTTAAGAAGATGGCCCTGCCGCCACTGCCTCTACCGAAGGCGGATGCATCTCATGTACCGATGAAGCCAATGATCGAAAAAGACGTGGTGGCCACTCCTAAGCCGGTGAATAAATTCATCGCCATGATGACCGAGGAAAGCGACGACGAGTAAGTGAGTATTCCAATGAACATTTTCCAAATGTGACATTCTGAATAGACATGGTGTTTTGTGCAATATGGATATGTTTTTTGATACGGTTGTAATTGCAGACCGCTAAGTCCGCGTTCTGGGGGGATAATTAACGAGTGCATCAAGAAGATTGCACTATCACCTGATATGCAACGGCTTCCAGAGTATGCCGAGCTAGGGGCTCAATTTCAAGCCAATGTGGAGTCTCCCACATTGAAGAAATTTACGCGTAGAAAATACGATGGTCGAGTCATAAACTTTGTGGATATTGAAGCCGAAGTTGTTACTCATAGCATTTTAGTTGATCCGGAGTGATCGTAGTTTTACATGTAAATGAATTTTTGGATTTCGAGTTATTCCTTATGTACTACGGATTTTCAATTATACAGTTTTTCATTTCAACAATACGGCCTATTTTATTAATATACTCAATAGTTACTGATTTGAATGAACTCTGTCCCACATTGCAATGATTAGATACTTCTTTATTAAACCGTATTTATTCTATCCAAATTGATGCCAGCAATGAAATAGCTGACTCAATCTTATTTGTTTTTATGCTAATATGCTGCTTTGTTATTTATTTTTGGGACATTATACAATATTTTTCTGGTAATCTGTCTCTACTATCTCTTGCATTTTCAACCAATTGTAACAAGTCGATTCTACGCCCATAACCGCAGGTCGATATCCTATTGCCGGGCAACACCTACCACCGACCCCGGTGGTTTTCTTGGTGCTCAAAAATCCTGTGTCGGATCCGTCAGTTGCTTTCGGCTTCGTTCAAGAACCGCCGGGGTTGATCACCCGCTTCGTTGCTTGCCCTATCTAGTGCTTGGTTTGGCACATGGTTTTTGCTGCGCGGTTCGGCACATGGTTTCTATTGCAATTGATCTTACAATATTTTGCTGCTCATTCTTTCTTACATTCATTCTCTTTATTGCTTAATCGTCAAATGAATTTATCTCTCATCATTTTAATGTCCTTTCATCTTTATTCCACTTATATCGTTCATTCTTTGATGCCTATATGATTCATGTTATAATGTTTCAAGTCTTGTATCATGTTTCAAGTCTCGGTATTAGATTCTTTATGTTTGCTTTAATCGGTCTTTTATTCAAATTTTCTTCGATGCAAGGACAAATTTTACTAATTTAATAAACAGGGTGCACCGTAGTGCAAATTTACCCGTATAACTAAAATGCAAGAATCTGATAACTCAGAGAATGGATATCATATAAAAAGATGAAGTCTCAATGTACGCATGTTTTCTTGTACTTCATTCCAAACTCTTTGTACTTCATTCCAAACAACAGAGGACTTATTGTACATCGCCTCCAATGTGCTGAACACATTGTGCTAATACAACAGCTGGAAATAACCAATACATTACAACAACTGTACTACCCAAGCACCGAGAGTAATGTCAAAATCTCCTTCTGGATGGCCTCTGATTCGCGACACTTACATACTTCTTCATCAGGGATGAGCCTAAGCCCAGTAATCACCTCAAATATATCTCGTGGGGGAATACAACCAGGCAAAATTAGAATCTCGAAGACCTCGTCCATCATACTCATATACTCTTCTGGGCCATTGGAGATGTCTACTGTCTTCGTAAGATCCGCCATTGCCATTCGAAGCTCGGCACGCTCATGCTCTACAAGAATTGACTCAAGTCTTCGGACCTCCTGATTAACCCTTACGTCCTCACAATCCCACGCATATTCTCGGGAATGACTTAGAACCGACCCATCTGCTGAGATATCTACTGAAGCTAGGTATAAAGAGGCCTTGGCGATCTGGCGCTTAAATCGTCGAATAAGTTCAACCCGACGGAGCTCAGATCGTCGTGACAAGGCCGTCGACATCCTAACATAGTCTGCCTGGCAATTACGTACTTTTCAATAACTTACTTCTAATCAGAGCATCCGAAATCACTCGCGCTTTAAACCGCCGCAAAATCCGTAATTGACCTTTCTATTACCTCCACTCTCGGACCTGACCTTGATCCTCACCCTGATCCCCACGCTAACGTCAGAATCACCCTCGAGTCGCCCTCGCCCTCGCACTCGCACTCGCCCTCGCCCTCGCCATCACCCTCACCCTCACCCTCATCCCCCACCCTTACCCTCAACCTCACCCCCCACCCTCACCCCCACCCTCACCTTCACCCTCACCCTCACTTCTTCCTCACCCTTATTCTCACCCTAACCGCCACCGTCTACCTCACCCGAACCCTCACCATCACTCTCACCCGAACCCTCACCCGAACCCGAGACCATCACCCTCACCCAAGACCCTCACCCTCACCCGAGACCCGCACTCGAACCCGAGACCCTCACCCGATACCCTCTCATGAGACCCTCACCCGATACCCTCTCATGAGACCCTCACCCGATACCCTCTCATGACACCCTCACTGGAGACCCCGGTGGCCTTCGCCTTTTGCGAAATCCATCTGTCGGATTTTTCAAGTGTCTATGGCCCGTTGCCAATACCGCCGGGGTTACCACCGCCAACCGAGATTCCGCACCCATTGTCGCTTGCCCTGACCTGGAAACCGCCGCCGCCAGCGCCGCCATTCTATCCTTTGACCTAGCCGCCGCCCGCGCCGCCATTTCTGGCCGACAAGCGACCTATTTAAGCATCATATGTTTCCATTGATCTTCATCTTCTCTTCGAACTCCTAAGGTGCGTTTCTTCATCTTCTCTTCGATCTCATGAGATGCTTCATTAGGACTTGTGAGGGCGGGCCGAATGGGGTGAGTGTTTATTGAGGAGAAGAAGAATGAGAGGAGAGGTGGGTGACGGGTGAGGGCGGGCCGAATGGGGTGAGTGTATATTGAGGGGAAGAAGAATGAGAGGAGAGGTGGGTGACGGGTGAGGGCGGGCCGAATGGGGTGTGAGTTGATAGAGGGGGTTAGGAATGAAAGGAGAGGTGGGTTGAGGGTGAGGGCGGGCCGAAAGGGGTGAGAGTTGATAGAGGGAATGATGAATGAGAGGGGAGGTGGGTGAGGATGGTGAGGATGGTGAGGGGTGAGGGCGGGCCGAATGGGGAGAGAGTTGATAGAGGAGAGGTGGATGAGGGGTGAGGGCGGGCCGAATGGGGTGAGAGATGATAGAGGGGGTGAAGAATGAGAGGGGAGGTGGGTGAGGGATGAGTGCGGGCCAAATGGGGATAGGATGGGATAGAAGGGGTGCGGCTGATTTTCTTTGTCAAGGTTTCTTTAGTCTCTGAAATGTGATTGTTGCAACTTTTTCTCTCATAGTGCTAACGTGTCTAACTTGGTGGCTAACAGTGGTGTTTCAGGCGTTTTCCAAACTTGTAGCGTTGCATCATCATTACCGTTCGATCAGTGAAGGTAAATAGTGATATCATATTACACTCAATCACCTATTGCTTATTTTCATATTCTCGGCATTGCTTAAGATTCATTCTATCGTTGTTCTTTAGTTATGCTAACAAAGATATGTCAATTTCTCTTGTCAGATGGCACATTTCCCTTCCACCGACGAGGAGCCTTGCAAGACGTGCTTAGCAGGGACTGCTTGCACCTGCTCCGCAACTCCAATCCCTATGCCTAGCTCTGCGGAGGTCTGCAAGATATGCCCTTTTCCCGGTGCTTGCACCTGTCCCAGCTTATCAAGTCCACCTGCGCTCAAGATCCCAGTCCCGAGGAGTTTGTTTCCGATGCCATCCGAGGAGCGCGTTGACCAGTGCGGCGACTCTCTCCCTGCAACCAGAGACACTATGCACGTGATGTGTGTGCAAGGTCACGGGCGCTCAATTTGTTTTGAAGTGAAAAGTTCTGAGGATGGTCTCCCCGAGTGGGTCCAGAAGTGGATGGATGACGTTGCAGGTGGCGGCGACGGGCGTGACTACTACCCGAGTGGCTATGTATCTGAGGACGAGGACTCCGATTGTCTTGAGTACGCGGCAGAGTGTGTTTACGACGAGGTAGATAGTCCTGAGATCCCCCTCGTACTCTTAAGCGACGATGACGAAGATTCGGATAAGTAGATTTGTGCTTCTGTAGCTGTAGGTGTTCTATGCGGCTAACCATATTCTCGGCTCTCTAGGATGATGCTTCTGTATAACCAGTCGATCCCTTTAAACAGTGGATTTTTGTAAAAACAAGATATCGGCTTGTATAATATATTTGCATACTTTTGAAACAAGCACAATTGTCTTTGACTGACGATCAATATTTTCCTTCAATCAGCATCATGCATTTATCCTTAACCCCTAACGGCAAAAGCGGACGAAAAGTGTCCGCAACCAAACGATTTCTTTTTATAACAATTTTTATTAGTTTTTTTTTTATAACATGACTCTTACTGTTTAACAGTTTCATTGAAATTTCCTCATTCGAATTTACTATTTACGCACTTTCCACATGTTGTTTATGAATCTATTTCACTTTTTATGGTTTCAACTTTATATAAATTCTTCAACAGCAAGAGTCTTAATTCGGAAATTTAAATCATTTTTTTAATACTGTTCACCGCTGCCACACCTTCATTCCAAACTATTCAAGTAATACTTCTCTTATCATTCTTATTCCTCGGATTTCATAAGTACATTCGCATGAATTAATATTATAAGTTTTTAAATACGAGCATTAACTGCAAGTGTTCGTGGTTAGCAATTGGATATTGGAAATGTATGTGATAAGTACTGGATATCTTTGAATAAAATAACTGCTATGTTAAACCGTTCTCTATATTCAAAGGGTATAACTGATACTGAAAAGGTATCGAGAGTGATATGAAAGGATGGGCACAATGCACAACAAGATTTGTCAATATTTCAAAAATTAAAGCTCTGTACTCTTTATTCAAATGCTCCTAATCTTCAATTAGAATTCGATCAAATTTCACATTTATTTTATAGCATGGAATATCATAGACATAAACGCATTCTTTCACTGTTGTATTACTTAATTTTGACAACTTTCCGACAAGTACAATCATTTGATGACTCATGAGGAAATTATACAGAATGTATTGTCACCAGTTGAAATTACAAATAACATGCACAAGAAGGTATGGCTAGATTGCTTCGAAAAGCAATATGATCGTGGAGTGCCAATAAAGCAAAATGTCGTCTTTGATCAAATCAAAGCACATGCATCTGTCGAAGTTGGCCGCGGTCTTCTCGATTTTGAAGATAATTTGTTTTGCAATTTTGAATACGAAATCCGCGAATGGAACTGTGCCAAAAAATATGAGATTAATTACATGTGCATCTGGGAGCATCCACATGCTCGTCTTATGCGGCACGAAGATGCAAATTTCAACGATGACAACTGTCCAATCTGTGAACAAGGTCCCAGCCCTGATACATATTTGTGTCGATGGAATATTGAACGAGATGGTCTGTATGTTTCTCAGTTCCATCCTTTTAGCGGTAGACATCAGTACAAGCTTTTTAAGCAATGGAAGGAGGACGAGGACCACCACGAATTTCTGAAGGAGTATAGAGTGTCTATTTTCAATGATCTCGATGATGAATTACTGCTTACATTTGGAGTTATGGATGCCCCAATGAATACTGTGAAAATTCCAGGACGACTTCGAGCACACATTTCCGAACGATTTTTTTACATATCCTTAAATCCACGCACCGACGAGCGTTTACTCAGTTCGCCTTGGATATGCAAATTCAAAGAACTGGGGAGTATGACATATCGTAGAGATGTTAAAATATGGAAACCTCCTCTAGTGAACCACGTTTCAATGCCTATTGACTGTATAGATTGCGCATGGAAAGCAGATAATGAAGGGATATGGCTGGACCGAGTTGGATGTGGACAGACTGGATCAATATAGGAAAAATGATTTGACTGGGTTCCAATACAGAAGCGGACAAGAGAACCTGATATTGAAGATCAACCACCAAAGCGTCCAAAACTAGAGCACTTCGAACTTTAATATATAATGACAAAGTTGACCACCCTAGATTGTAAGAATGGTGAACTATAAAATGCTTGAATTTGTCAAACCAATGACCAATGCCGAATGCTTGTATTGTAGAATAATTAAATTAATCTTGGAAGATAGGAAAGGTCTTATACAGTGTGTTCACGGTGGACGCTTATAGCATACCAAATACTAATACCTATCTCTCTATTACATTATAAATTGCTTCCAACATTCTAAAAATATTGTTTAATAGTTTATTTTTGATTTCTTATTGATTTCTTATCAGTATGAATCCTCTGATTTAATTAATGCCTTTAATTTATAGTTTCTAAGTATGAGCATTATCATTACTTTATCTAATGATTATTCACTGTATAAAGCTACTCATTATATAATTTGGTTATATGATGATAAACAAGTTACACCTGCAATAGTCGCAGCATCATTGTCTATTATAGGTTTAAATATAATCCCAGTTTTGTTTCTTTCATATAATAGAATAGCTTTGCAATATGGCATCCTTAGGAAGTACCCCGGTGGTATTCCGCAAGGAGCAGAACCATCTGTCGGAGCCAACAGATGGTTTTGCACTTCGCCAAATACCACCGGGGTACTTCCTGAGGGTGCTCTCGCGCACCCCTTTGCTAATAACCGTTACCCCGCGGTCACCCCCCCTTACCCGCGCAAGCAGTACTGCCCATGTACCCGGGCAACAACCTTCAGCCCGTGTACCCGGAACTGCCGCAACAGCCTTACTCACCGCAAGTTCTCAATACCGCCATTGTTACCTTTTCCGCTGCAGATGCCCCTTCAACCCCGGCAATATCTCTGTAGGTGCAAAACCATCTATCATATCCGTCAGATACTTTTTGAATTACACAAAAAATGCGGGGGTTATCTCCTGCTCCGCTCTATCTCGAAATGGACGCAAGAATCCGACAGCCGGGTTTAGGAAGGGACCGCGAAGGAGGAACCCGGCCCAGTTTCTGAATTCTTCATGTACCCCACTTTAGTTCTTGCAATTTGAACAGTCCTTAGTGTAGATTTCTCGTTCATTTAACCTGATATTAGTTTGTTATTTTAAGTTAAATCTAATTATCTCTTGCCCATAAGGACTGAACGTCTAACATCTTCTTATTAACACCATCAAACATGACATCTCCATCTCATTGGTTTATGAACCATTGTTTTGCGTTACTGTTATACTAATAGTGCATATCGTTTATAAAGGTTATCTGCTGTAATGTGCTAAACGCTATACACTCTCTTTCAAACATTGTCTAAACACTCGATTAATTATTGATGAAAGAATATTGACCACTAAATTATGTTCATTCCCCGAACAAGAAAAGTAGACGGTTAAGGTCCAGAAGATTTTACATAAGTGATGTCTTTGAATATAGCTTTTAATAATTCTCTAATTTCTATTCTATTTTTTAATCGATAGATACCCCCAGCCCCTTGGTATCTCTATATAGCCCGGAACCATGCAACCCACTTGCAATCTCTACCCGGGTATCATCCACCATCCTTGGACACCAACCACGGCGGACAACCGTCAACCCCGGCAAAAAACGAAGACGCCTTAATCCATCTGTCGGAACAGTCAGGTGGGTTGAGCATCGGCCCCAAACCTCCGACCTTTGTCACGCGCTCTGATTGCCGCCCAGTTCATAAAACTGCAAAGTTCTATTCTAATCCCTTGGTTCCGCGCTTGCGTTCGCGGTTTTGACCTAGCCACCATTTCTAGATTAGGCGCCCTAAGTCCGCAATTTCAATGGCCGCTAAGCTTGTATATCCGCAGCTCGATTAGGGTACAAAGCCTAATTTCGCGCCGCCACCTTTGATTTTGTGCCGCCTCCTTTGAAATTGCGCCGCCTCCCGCCATGCTCCGCCTCCATCTTCTATATAACTTACATACTTTCTAAATCTTCTCTTTGTTGCCCTCCGCTCGTCTTCTGTTTCTTGGTAAGCTCCATTAGACTATTGCTTATTTTGTTTGCTTCTCTTATGCTACTGTTCTATTTGTTATGCTTCCGATGTGTCATGCTCATTGTGTGGTACGTACATTAGACAATTTCACCGGCACTCTTACTCGTTTGTGGGGTTTAATGGATACTTATACACTGCTCCTTGAGCTTGTAGTATGCTCTGCTTGTTGTTTTCCATTTTGTTGCCTCTTATGCTTATTGTTGGGAAGGTTGAGCTTTTCTTTCGCCAAGTTCGCTATGTGGTCAAGGAGTTAGCTCTTTCCCTATGCAAACATCTGTTGTGAAGCTATGGCTAGTAACTGAGCACGCTTTATGTCCAAATGCATTGTCGGCTTGCTATAATAATCTCTGCTGAAAGTTGAATTACTAACTCTTCTACTCTGGTGTTCATTGTAGGACCTTCATATTTGCTTACCGAGAGCTGCTTCATCCTATAACACATTTGTTTACCGAGAGCTGCTTCATTCTATAAGGTAGAAATTGAACCATTCTGACCACATCAGAACACAGCTTCTTTATAAATCACAAGACTGTTTTCCTTTTCCAATTATTTAGACTGTTTGACCTTCAATAAGTGTGATATGTGAATCAAGATTATAATCTACTCTGAATCAAGGCTAACTACAAGTCAGTTTTTTTTGCGTAGATGGCAAGTTCTCCTACGGCCTCTTCAATGCCTTGCAAGTCCTGCTTGTTAGGGGGTGCTTGCTCCTGCCACGCCACTCCTATCAATAATGTCTACCCCGAACCCAAGAAGGCACATGATTCAAAGGGAGTAAGCCCAGCCCAAATCAATGACTACGGAGATATGCTAAAGGTAATGTGCGTACAGGGACATGGGAGGTCACTTTACTTTGAAGTGGACAGCTTCGATGATGAATTTCCCCCTTAGGTTCAGAGGTGGATGGAGAAACACGCTGCGGATTGCGGAGGGACTATTTGCTGCCCGAGTGAAGATGGAGGCGAATCCGAGGATAGTAGCTCCGCAATTAGCGTTGAGAGTGTGATGAATGGCACTAGCGCAATTCCCGGCCATGGGCTCTCTCTCATCCTCTTGAGTGACTCTGACAGCGATAACAATGAGTAGTCAATCTCTTCAGTTGTGGTTTTGTAGTTACACATATATACTCTGACCTACTAGAGAAGTAACATTACCTAGGCTATGTTAATAGAGACGGATCTTTGCTACTCTTATGCTTTATTACTTTGTAAAGAAGATAATGGTCATGCATAATGTGTCTCAATTTCGCGCCATATCTATGTGAGTTTCATGCATGTATCAATTAAAAGTCAGTATACCAGTCATGTGCTATTACAGTGAACTGACAGTAGAATATCAAAAGAGTGATATAGAATTCAATGATAGAAAAATAGAAAAGGTCTCTTAGAAAATGCTAGAACTCAGCAAAGGGAAATTACGATTACAATGTTGCGAAGGAATTAATACCTTCATGAATATCCTAAGGACATTGGTATCTGCTGTGAGGCAACTATAACTCAACATCGGAGAAATCATGGTGAGGCAATTTTTCTCTATCGGATCCGACACACCGTTAGAGCTCATTATCTAATTTGCAGACCCCAAATTTAGCTCATCCTTTGTAACCCCCACTTTAAAGTAGGAAGTCATCTTCAGATTGCTACCAAAACTCTGAAAGTTGTGTGATTCACATTCATCTAGTCTACAGTATATGAAAGTAGATGTTTGGATGCATCCCTTCTAAATGATGAGAATTCTTCACTATGGCCATTTTCATGAATCATAGTTCACAAGTGCAATTCTTCACTACCGATGCAGTTCTAGACATACATGCCTTCTGAAGCCTATCCACTGTTGAAGTATGGTTCCATCCTTTAACTAGTCGTAAATCATATCCTCAATCAACAAAAGAGCTTTATACGTATTAGTGTACTCCACTTAAGAGCGCCGAGCGGCATTAGTAGAATTTGAGCATAAATCCGATTTCCCCATTCTAGTTCTACCAGCCTAAATTTAAGAAAATGTTACATTAGAAAATGCCTATTTTAAACTTTAAGTTGATGACGGATGTCACCTTGATGTAATCAACTCGACTTTGGCGTAAATCCCTAAAATGCAACAATCCATTTGCCCACCTTTGAATACGCAATTCATATAAAATTCTTGGCATATATCAAACTTAGTGATAATTGAAACTACTGCCTCAACTGAAACATCAATTAGACATTTTAAATTACCAACAACGTCGACCATGACAATATCTATGGTACAGCATCAGTGTTGCTACCGCAAAAGAATTGAAAGATGGGAATACACAAACCTTGTTTTCATGATCGCTTTCCAAGCACGGCATTGAGATGCACCTTCCTTCGCAAAGGCCACGAGAGAAGACCGCAACGCAGTGCTCGTGGTGCCCAATACTTAGGAAACACTTTCCTCTCGTTGATTGAAGACCCTGGTCCAGAGATGGAGGACTGGCCAATGCTGTAGCCCGTAGGAGGGCCCATCACCTCCATGGTGTAACTATTTCGCAGGTGGTCACGCAAAAGTACCTTCTGCTGCAATGAAAGATCCCGGAGCTCCATTTCTACAAGTTTCTCGTCAATCTCAAATGGGATAACCCGGTCTGTCATAAACAACGTGAGGGCCTCAGTCCAGTATGCATGAACCATACCTGTACCCCACTCGTCTTTCCGCTTCCTTGCATCTCGCGACTCTTTGAAAGCCACCACATACGCCGACCATGCTGGCATGGAATCAATCAGCAGCACCCATCGATCACCTCTTTGCCGCAGGTTCTCAAGCAGCGTCATGTAGTCATAGCACCAGTCCGAGTTCTCAATGTATTCTCGATGCAACTCGGGCATGAGGTCTGGAAAGAGCTCAGCCATCGCTGACTCGGGCGTGACCCAACTCTGGCTGAACAAGTCGGTGATCACTGCGAAGTCCATTCTACAATTCTCAAACTAAGGAGGCTAAAAATGAAGCACAAAAAAAAGTGATAACACAAGAGAGACAAACTTGAGATCACATCCTCCAAATCCAAACAGGTTAACCCTAAACTCACACATTAATGCGCAGTACCTCAATAACATTGTAGTCCAGTTTTTGACTATCGGATCCGACATCATGTTTTGGGAGACTAAGATGTTGAAGGGTAAGGCATTCAGTATATCCGTACGTGTGTGTTTATTTCAATGTGCCATGGCCGCCAAAATTGTTTTAATTATCCTCCACTTAAGAGCTAATATTTATGATTGGTTTCCTCCACCGTTGGCTGAGCCTCTTATTAGTTGCTAGGAGGTACCTCATACAAACGCATTGCTCCTTCTCTCTCCCAGCCCCTTAGCTTGTTTTCAGAATTACATTGCAGACCTAAGCTTCAATTCATCTTTCCTCTCATTCTCTTGCAAACACCGTGGTCATGGATCAGTCTCCCCCCTCTGCCCAGCATGTTCAATCCTCGTCCACTAGCCATACCTCGTTACGAGAGGAGATCAAGTCTTCGATGCCTCCAACTTCAGAAATGCTCCGGGTTCGATTTTCTGCCTCTTTTGTTGATTTGAATATCTTTGAATTTACTTTACTCCCTTCGGTTTAAGTTAGGTGTTTGCATTTTCTTCAAGATTCTGTACCTCACTTACCCTTCTTCTTCCACTGGATGCAGGACGGGTTACCATGGCATAATTGGGAGCTGAGGGAGTTCGTTTCGAGAGTGACCGACAAGTTCAAAGATCGACGGCCTGGTAAGGAGGTGGACATGTTCTCTGACGTCCAGCAGCTTCGTCAAGTGATCCGATCAAATCGAGGCCAGATAGACTGGACCGAGGACGACGTTCGCACACTCAGGCGTGTTGAGAGTGCTTCCGGGATATCATGTCTAGAACCCGAGCTGTTTCATTACTACATTCCAAGACTCAGATCAACATGGACGTCTGCGCACAATGTTGTTGATTTTGGCAATGGAGCTCCCGGACCATCGGCTTTCTTAGAGGAAGATTTTGATTGGGTACAGGATAATGAGTAGCCTAAGCCTTCCAATTCCGAGAACAGTGACAGCCCCCCCCGGTGATTCTAAGAATCATTTTTAGTATGTACAATTTTTTTTCAATATATATATTTTGCGGATTCTCGAATCTTGGTGTCTAAATTTCATTTTTCAACTTCATTCGCTCATGGGTTTATAGGAACCCCGGCGGTAATTTTTTCCACGGTCATAGGGTCCCCGGTGCGTTTTTTGTCTGCTCACTTTTGACCCCCGGTGCGTTTTTTGGCTGCTCACCGCTCACTGCTCACTGCTCGCCGCTGCCACACCAGAATGCCCGGCGTTGCAACAACCATCAAATTCAGAAATTCAAGTTCGGGAAATTCTATTCCATGGACTGATTTCACCTGGGCAGCATGGGACATGGTACATCCGAGAACTAACCAAAACCGACATGGAGTGGGCCGTGTCAAGGAAAACGCTGAAGAATGGCACGCCGAGGTCCTCCATTTCTGCAATGACATTGGAGTACAGATCCGCCATGGAAACAGGCAACACAGAATCACAGAGGTGAGATCAGACGGGGATCTCACAGGCGTATATGAGTATCTGAAGTGCAAGACAAGAATGCTGTGGTTAGAGAATGAGTTCTAAACGAGGGGAGGCCAGGTATTCAGTGAAGTTCCTTCAACTAGTATGAGGGTGGCTTAGTGCAATACCAAATCCCGGCGCACGGATCCCCTTCTGTCCCGACTTGTCCCGTCGCACCTAAAGATGGCGATCAAGTCACCGTCTTCGCCGCCATTGGGAGTAACTCCAGTCAGGCTTCATTAATTCATTACTCTCTGGATCATTAAGACGGCCTTGACATAGATGCGTTGGACATGGCGCAGTGGTCACGTCGTCGTGGTGCGGGAGAGCTTGTCACCGATTTCCCAAGCAATCATGTCTTCGGATGGGACAGAAGTTCTCCTCCACGCACCGACATGATACGGAAGATGTCCAGCGATGCAGATCAAAACTAACGGTGGAGGAAGCCGGCTGGACCACTCTGTGACACACCTGCAAACGTTTTCGGACAGAGTCCTCTCATGGCAGAATTGCGCACGTCAGTTCCAATATCGCACGGGGGACGTCAAATGCAATTTTATGAGTACTCCGTCAAATGTAATTTTCTGAGAGTAGGGACCCCACATTCAGCCCCTTCAAAGACGAGCTCCAAGTTCCACAGACTGAGTCACTTGTGAATGCAGTGGTTATACTGAGAATGGTAAGCTTGAACTACAAAGAGGAATCATAACTGAAGTAAAGTACCTGTTCCAGGAAATCTACTGATTTATCAGTCACCTGATATACAAACCTTGGTCCGGTAGCTTCCGGTCCCGGCAGAAGCTGTGCGTGTCCTCCGTGTCCGGATAATGGTGGCGTGAAATGGCATGTGTGTTATGTTTCGAGTTCTCGGGGGGTGTTCGGTAATCGTCCAGGGGACGCCCATGCTCTCATCACAGACCCGCCCATACAAAGACGCAGCCACCCATCTCTCTACGACAACGACTGAGTTCCAAGCCGAACTAGAACGTAGGACCGAATGCAGTTCACTACGACCATTGCTTACCTTTAAGTGCTCGACGTATGGGCGTGAAGACAATGGAATGCGAATGTAAGCTCTGTCAGGATCTGTTAAATGTAACCGATGGAAAACGAACGCACTACTTCCCTGGAAAGACGCATTGGAGCCCGCTGGTATTACGGTCTCTCTGCAATATCCTGTAAAATGTTCTACATCAATGGTCTCAACGTCCTCCCATTGCGGAATACTCTCTCCCTAAAAAGCACGTAACCAAACCTAAGTCAGCGCGACCGGTAATATATGATAAGATCTGAGCATGAAGTGCTCGTGCAAAGAATCCTACGCAGGACGGAGACTTCTTAGCAGGCAAACTTCGACTACTGTGTGAGAGTGAGCGGGAAACTCTTGTTGGGGGTCTCTATCATTGACTCTTGCTTGGACATGGCTGGTTGAATGAACCTCGCGGAATTTTCCTGCTCCTTCTGACATGTCGCCATACCTGAAAGGTGCGCTTAGTAGGTTAGAAGTGAGGCCGTATCTGTCTCTCATGTTTGACCACCCCAGGAATTGTCGCCGAGTCAGGACTCAGGAGTACAAAGAGGAGTGCGGCATGGACAAAACGGGACTCACCTTCTGCCACGGACGCCCGTGCACCGAGGGGTGCTCGTAGATATGCTCGGCGCATAGGCCATCCCGACGCCGACAAAGCCCAAGTCAATAATGTGTTGTCTCCCTGAGATGACGTCCTGATTCCCAACATGGGCTTCCTTGCTCAACCTATGTCGAACACAATACAGACACAGCGGAGACGACGTGACCTGCAAGTAAACAATCCAAACTAGTATTCGAAGGACAAAAAACGACAGTACAATAGTCCCTCGCGGACGGGGTCTCAGCAAATTCCATTTGCAAACTCCATGGGCCCTGCGTGATGTTCACATTGAAAATAGTCAGAACTGACCGACGTCAACCACTAGGTCGTCTCTGTAGTTCAGAGAGACTTTGCGAATGCACAGTGGGTGTTGAACGATGCACATTACCAAGCGAGTACAGAGAAATAGTAGAGTATCAACTGAACTAGGTGAGTAAATACAGTGTGGAGTTTCTGTGACTACTAAGAAGTCAGCGACGCTACTGAAGGACACGAACTAAAGCATAGAAGTTTCTAATTGTTTTTCAGACGTAGTGCATGGTAAACCAAGGCGTGAACACTCTGTCTTCTACAGGTCCTGCCATAGCTCATTTCCTTGAGCCCATGGCGCTTTGTACTTTCTCGTCAAAAATTGGCTCACTGCCATCACGGTGCGTTCTGACCTACGAGTGGACTGAAGCGTCCTCGGAGTGATTGTTGTCCACGCTGCCCATGCTTTCCGCTGCAGGACGGGTGACAGAGTTCTCGTCGGGGGCCCATGTTGGCGGTGGTGTTATGGACCGGAAACGTGACGCGGGATGCTGCCATGATCTCCAAGAGCTCCAGGGCACAGGCGACTGTCCACCACCACGACGTATCGGGCTCCGTAAGCTTGGCAATGTGCAGGAAAGGCGGGATGTCCAAGCCGCGTCTCCGCGCGCGGTCCACCTCCTGCATCCATGGCCGCAGCTCATCGAGATTGTTGGGTTCGTCAACTAAATTCAGTGAAGTGGTCGTCCTCCTCCTCGACGTTGCAGCGCGTCCCCTCCCCATATTTCAGCGACGCTCACTTCCAGGCTTCCACAGAAATACCCGTCGGCTATATGAGATCCACCCCCCTCTCGCAAGCTGCTTCGCCAACTCCGACGACACGCACGAAATGGGTAGAAGCTATTTTTCCCAGGAAATGTGACTCACAATTACAAAGCAGGAATTGATGACCTGTACCTTCTCATACATCATGGCAATCTCCCCCCCGTATCTCTGAGAAGATTAGCGCTCCGTACGTGATCGAAGTGAAATGATGCACTCTGAAGGCAATTGAAGCCTGGATCTCCTGTACGTTCATCCATTTCCACATACCTGGAATCCGGCCCGTCCTATGGCTTGAAGGGGGCAACGAAAAAAAGAAGTGACATCCACAGACGGAGCACAGCGATTTGGGCGTGACGTGAAGCCCTGAAGCAGTCCGATTTGACACCACAATCAGTACAATGATGAATGGTCCATTAACCGTGGCAGGAAGTCTACGAATAGCCCTCACTTCTTGCAGAAATTGCAGGAAGGGGAATAGAAACAATTCTACACTTCCATGGTCAGCTTGCAAAGCGGTTGTCGTCCACTTCCATGGTCACGACTCACTTTGTCCTGCACTTTTACTTTTCCAATGCATCACACGGGTTGTGGTATGCTTATCCACTTTCTGTATGCTTTCTCACTGCACTGTCTGAATTGAAAGGGGGAAAGTGAAACAGAAGTGGAAGAAAGGGGGGCCACGGAAAGAAACGTGTAGCAGAAGTGGAAGACAAGGGAGCTCTCAGAAGAGAAGTGGCATTCTGTACTACAAAGTGAGTCAGTGCCAAATTTGTATGTGCCAATTGCGGAACTCGGAAGATCAGTGAACTAAAACGGAGGAAGTGAAACAAAAGTGCAAGTAAGCTGCGCCAACGAAAGAGAAGTTCGAAAGAAGTGGAGGAAAGGGGGGCTCTCAGAAAACAAGTGTGCTGACACCATGAAAGCACTCACTCTGGTGCTCGGCAGTGAGTACAAGGGCACGGTAACTGAAGAATGACTCCAGCTGTGCGGAGTGTTCGGCTGCTACGTACTGCCCCTCTTCAGTGCAAAGTGAAGTACTCAGCGACAGTGCAGAGCACGCACTGGTTTCTCGGAGTGGACAAGACACCGCAGCTACAGGTCCCCGAAAGTTCCTTTGACAGACGGAAAGGGAACACTGCAAATGAAGTGGAGTTGAAGTGAATTTAAATGTGGCCACGTAAAGAGAAGTGAGAAGTCATCTCTCAAGTAAAGCTTCCAAAGTTCACGAAGTGAAACGCTGCACTTACAGCAAATTGCCAGTCTGAAAACGCTGCCTATGAGAACTTCGCAGGCAACCCAGGCTTCCTCGCCATAGAAGGACATCAGCACTAGGAAAACCGAAGATTGCATCAGAAATATAGGTAGTAAGCAGTGAATATCCTGGAAACCAAAAAACGCACAGTCAAGTCACCGAGTACAGTGATCACAGCACTTTCTCCGAAACCAAAAGTCCCCCACAGGAGTGGCATAGCGCTATGAACGCCCACGGTTGGAACTGATAAATAATGATTAACTGCTGCACAACTAGACGCATGAGGCACAAAGTTGGAAGCAAGTACTCACGATACTGGCGTGGCAGCAAAGCGGTGCGTACGGAGGGCAGGTATATGCGCTACATCCCCTTCGGTCACTGATTTGCATGCGCGTATCTGTTGTGAAGCTCGCGACGATGCATAAACAATGAGAGAATATGGTTCAGAGTTTAGTAGAATTCTACATCTAAGCATATTAAGAACAAAAGTGCAAGGCATTAATACAGCGGGCCGTGTCTGGATTATCCGTCACCCTGTTAGAAGGATAAATAGAAGCTTCGGATATGTGCTGGAACTCACCCATCAATATGACGCACGAATTTGTATATGTTTCGAGTTGAAACAAGTCACACCGCAGTCGTTGATTTCTTGGGGAAAGGTGATGAAGCCCGTCCACATTCAGCAACCTTACATGTTAATAGAGTTTCTGAGTCAATACTCAACGTGCAAATTACTATAGCACGACGACCCGGAAAGTATGTCCAGCGTCTTGGACTATATATTGCCGCAGTTCCTCCCGGAAGTTCTTGTGCCCGTATGAACGGATGCTCCAGAAGTTCTGGAATCTCCAACAATACATCAAAATCAGTTGTTCTTTTAGTAGTAATTCCAGATGAATTGTGTAGAATTCCAGTTGCAATATTCCGCTAGTATTTTAGACAACCATGGCACAGGTAGACGAACTTACAAGTGCCGTGATAGGTACCCAATCTAGTTAACTATCACATCTAATTTAAGACATACAGAAGCCTAACAACAAGTACGTGATATCCTCCAACACATTCAATTGCGTATACGTCAATCATGCACTGTTAGAATGTTATGAAATGAATTCATTCAACTCATAATTCCTCATATACTGTCTCCGCCAACGACGAGAAGTATGAGGAAATACAAATACCTGGTCACTGTGTGCTCTGGGGAGGAATGTTTTCTCAGTAGATTCCTGCTGTTGTGATGCTGCCCACCCTTCTTTCAGCCTCTCAACTGGCCACTGAAACACAACTTGCTGTCCAACACGGGGACATTGGGAAGGCACAGGGAGCATACCCACCGCCACCAATTGCTCCAAAACAGGCATTTTGAGGTGGAAACTGCTTGAAAACTTTAAGTAACTCTCACTGTTTGCGACACTGTCTGTCACAGGGGCTTGCACTCCAGCTTCATGGTTTCCTGAAACCTTATAATGAATGTTTAGGCAACTCACTTGTCTTTGATGCCCTGCACCAGAACCGCTCCTGTGGTCGCTATCACCTGTTGATTAGATCAGAGTGATGAAGTTAGAAGGCAGCATTGAGCGTCGACAATAGCTTGCACGTTCCTACTTTTGCGTACGGAGACAAATTCTGGAAAACTCGCACTTTTTACCATGATAATATCTAGGGCTGTGATAATTGTCTGACAGAAAAATATTTTGCCAAAATTCTGTTACTGCTTCTGTTAACCCTTCTGGCAGCGTGATAATCAACCTCGTACTCACCGTCTTTCGCAGTAACTGGGTCAGAACGAATTGAAAAGAGAAGAGCACATTCAGACGAAGCTGAGACCGAGAGAGGCAGAGGCCACGCAGGAGTCGGGTGCCCCTCATGGTTGTTCACGTGAGCAAAACTTGGCTGTAGTAGCAAGTTTGCACTCTGTATTGTCACAGCCGCTGCCAATTGTGAATTCAAGGTGATCTGCAGTACATATTTCCAGTTAGTATTGTGCACGCATATTCTGCAAGTCTAAAAAACAATAATCCATAGAAGATCATGCAACACTTTCTTGACGTAAACTATCATCGTGACTCTTTGAAATCACTACACCAGAACTTTGCATCAGTAAAAAACACTCCATTAGCAATATGTCATTAAACAGGAGTTCTCTCACAAAATACCATATCACAAAACACTTGCTCACTGACAGGCCGGGATTGGCTGCCTCAGTTCATCCTGAATTCGTGGTGGTAAACACAACCAGTTCTAATTTAACAAAATTGACGAATAAGGCTTCTAAACTACTGCCTCTACAAGGTAACCTTGCTTCAAGTCATCAAGAACCAAGTGCATCACATGACAAGTACCTGCAAGAGGAATCTTCCATCGTTTCCCCGACTGACAATGCGAGTAGAAATGCGAAATGGATGAGTAAACTGCAAGGCTATTGTCCTGCAAAACAACGTTGTACCTATCAGTATTGTCAAAAAGTCAGAATATAATTGTATGGTTTGACAGAAGCGTAAAAGAATTTAACACCTTATGCATTAAAATGGAGATATGAACCACATATGAAATCATTACTGTAATCAGTGCCTACCTTTCATACAAGCGACTTCGAGACACTCCAAACTCCATCTTCACTTTCAATGTCTTCATGCCAAATCTAGAAACAAGGCTCCCGTTTGGGAGAACATGTCCTTGCCCTGTAGTGCCATGCTGTAGACTTTCATGAAGAGAATCTGCCGTTGCATGAGGCCCGTTTGCACTTGAAGCTGTAGTTAGACCTTTTATTTGTGAATCAGGAGACATTAAGGGAACCTTCTTTGGGGAAGGAGGAGGAGAAGACAGATGCGGATCTCCAGAGAAATGCGAACATAAAGTATCATCCGAATCGGCCTTGACTTGAACCCACAGAACAGAGGCCACCATCCTAGCCCAATCTGGAAGCTCTACGCTACCATCCTTCATTAATAAATGCTGAGGCATATCGGTATCATAATCAAGTATACCATTTACGTTATCGTCCGTGTTGAGAGAATCGCCATTCTCGAGCATATTGTGAAAAGTTTTCACGCCATCGATGTCAGTGCTAGATGGTGCATTTGCTTCAGCTAGCAGAGGCTTGCTAACCTCTAGCAGAGCAGTTTGGTCGCTCAAAAATTGTAAATTTGGTCCACTCGAAATATGGACACGAGCACCTTCGAGGGAGTAGTTGAGAGGCCTGACAATCAAGCCTACCCATTGCGGCTCACCGAACAGAAGTCCCTTTGTAATTGCTGGTTTGATTTCTACCAACGCTCGTGGTTTGGCAACCTGTGAACACAGTTACCCGAAATTAGCTTCAAAAATTCCAGAACTCAAGACTTATGACCACAAATGCAAGCAAAACCGCTCACCACCTTCTGAAGAGCACACATACCATAAAGATTGGGATCAAATAGTGGAATCTGGTAAGTTTCTGAACTTGAAGATAAGGCCAAACGTAGTCAATGATCACCAACTAGGAATACACACATGGTAATGACGATCACTAACGAGGAATACATAGAATAACGACCATTGTCCAGGAAGCTGCGAGAGTAAGAGGAAGAAATTGATAACCTCCAGCACAGTCCGAAGAGGTTTTTCGTTACTTAAATAATCATCGCTATCTGGAGGCCCACCCTTCGAACTTGCAGCACTTGTGGTACAGTAAGTATGCGAGCGCAGCTTAACTTGCCCAATATGGCCGGTTAATACCCCCAGAACATAGGACCCTGGTTTTTGCGGTGGCAAAGTCATTAAAACGCGATTCTTTCCAGGCTGAAGTACTGGAGCATCCACGCTTTTCACAACCTGCAGCGAGGAAGTGTAAGAATAATTAAGACAAAATGACTGGCATGCAGGAATTGAAACATGTTCTTCAGTCAGCACTCGTCAACTCATGAGCCTAACTTCCCTGTCGTGCTTAATACAAAAAAATGGTTATTTTAACAACCTCAGTCCGAATTCAGAATGGTATTACCTTGGTTCCCTCATCGGCAGTAAAGGTGGTCACCAATGTTAAGCTCAATTAGTCCATGATAATATCATCCGGAAACCCACTCCACACAGTTACCATCAATGTGCCAGGATCGCCCTCACACAGCTCGAGTGGTGGACCTCCCCTTGCAGCAAAGGTGATAAGCGTAGACACGTCCAAGGAAACTGGTACAGGCAAACCACCATGAGCGAGCTTAACAATTTCCGCTTGAATAGAGCTCCGATCTTCATTAGATATGGGGCCCGGATCTAAAGACAAAAGCTTGATGCAAGAGGAGAGGTAGCCAGCCCATTCTGATAATTTCTTTTGGCATTCGGAAAGTCGAGGAAGAACTTGAACTAATAATGCATGCCACCCTTCACTCCCATAAAGAGCACAAACCTGTTCAACAGAGTAGTGAAGATTGAACTCCATGATCAACCCAACTATGACAAAAATACAATATCCAATAAGGTAACTTCACGGGGAAGAACAAATATAAACATAATGAGGCCGTCAAACAGAATTGTAACCATCGGTAAGAAATAGAAACATCAAGAACGACCCCCCAACATCACAGGGCATGGGAATCCCGTTCAAAGCTGTTATTAGCACTACCGAATGCCCGTGTCCTGGTACAGTTGAACTGTACCTTCTCATAAAGCTTGGCAGCAGCATCCAGTGCTCCACGTCGATAATGTACAGCTGCAACTTCGCCATCCAAGACCACGCCATGTCTTTTGCGCCAAGATCGATGGAAATTGTCAGCAGCAGCTCGTGTAAGCTCCAAAAAGAAATCCTATCACAAAGTGGTTAACTAATTAATGGCCAAATGGAAAAACAGCCATACATTTCGGTAGCCACTTTTTAGAAAAGAAGACCCACTTTTTAGACTAATGGCATTCGAAAGACTTAAAAGGTACATCTCAAAATCCTGGCTTGGTCTACAGTTGTAAACTCCTCTGTCGATTGCGTGATAGAACAAGGAAGCAATCAAACCAAATGTAACTGACATATCCAGTTAAGGTATACTTCTGATAAGTGATATCATAGGAACAACCAGCACCAAAGTCTAAAAGAGTCCGTTATGACTCAGGTCAAACAACGACGCAACCACATACCTCAAATCCCTCAACAGATGACAGGGCCATGCGTAGGGTTTCATCACTGATACTGGTCAACAATGCATGCTCTGCTGCTGCTTGAACTTCAGGCAACTTCATGGGAGGTTCTATGCTGTTCTGTTTCTGCAAGACTTCGGGGCTTGAAGAATGTGCTCCAGATATAGGCTCGTCAGGAAGTGTTGAAGGAGGTAACGGAGCAGGAGCAGAATCTGCAGCATCTGCAGCTGGGCTGCCGCAGTGCCATTGTTTCAGAAATTAGACACCGAAGTCAGATAATACGATAATATTGTCCATTCTTAAATTATGACAGGAAAGGTCAGATAACCAGTCAAATAGTAACCAAAAGCATATTATCGAAGGTTAAAAAATTACTAAGTCAACTTGAAGAGTTTTAAAAACATACAATCCATCTTTATCGGATGAAAAGATAAGAACCAATATCCAAAAGGTGGGAGAGGCCATACAGGAATTCAATCAAGAGGGAACTAACAATCATCCTTCTCACCTTTCCTTGAGAGAAAGCCGACTCAAATCAAGCATCCCAGCAAGATTACCAACTGAAAGAGATGCCCGCCGGCGGTTGGCCTCACGAAGTAGGACAGTTGGTGAAAGAGAAAGTTGTTTTCTAAGTCGCCCGAGACCTTCTGATAATTTTGGTGGAGATATCTGCACAATTTCAAATTCCCCAAAAGAAGCAGAGGAAGTATATAAGCTCGAAATTAAGTTTATTCATGTAAATACCAAGGAGCTTGCAAAGAAACGCATGGCCCAGAAACTGGTGTTAAGAATTTCAGTGTTGCGACGAAAAAACAGTGGCTACCTGTTCTTTAGCTTGCACCCGTGAAATATCAGGAGGAAGAGCATGCCAGCTAAATCAATCTCCCCGAAGTGTAGGACCATGTAGATAAAAGCTTCCTCTGTAATGTCACCACTTTCCGTCCTTTTCTCTGGCACTTTCTTGTTCGGGACCTGCATCGAAAAGTTCATCCTATGTCAAACCGTAATCGCATTGGCATGTAAGACAAATGTCGCAGGAATGTATGAAGAAGAAAAACATTAAAGATAAATAATTCAGCGAATATACTACACCCTAAGTAGAGTGGCTCTTATGTTTGAGAAGAGTTTCCACATACATGTACAGAGGCGAAATAAGAATCAACTCGCCTCCCCTGCAACAGCCATTTTCGTCGAGTTCTCACCGAATGGCTCACTGATTTGGGCCACGAAACGCGTAGTCTTGGGAGCCACTTCTTGTGCTCAATGCAAGAAGGAATGTGATATATGAATATCCCGAAGCGCTTGTGTCTAACCAGTCAGCTAATTTCTATTGTGACCCCAAAAACAAGCACATCAGAAAACAACGTAAAGACGTAAACACCGCGCGGATATGACAGGAAGTCCATGATTAATTTATCCCCAAGCATTTCCCTCCGCTGCCGCGTCACTTATAGCATCCTACCAGGTCCTCTCCTCTGACAGGCATCTGCAGTGCATGAGAAGACATCATCAGAATTAGACTCCAAGTTCAAATCCTGGCTATACGTGCACACAAAGAAGCATGACCCAAGTCTCAAAGTCCGAGGAAAAAATATCACATAGGCAAAGGACACACCAAATTAGAAATTAATAAAACAGTACTGGCTAGATTGCACAGACGGTGGAATATAATGATATATGTTATAAATCTCAGAAGGATGTCGGAGAGAATGGGATACGCTTTCGAACACATTCATTCCTGGAAAAAAGTTTAGGTTCTATACTGCAACGCACCCTCCACTTTCCAGCATGAACTTGGATATGTGGCAAGTTCAAACAAGTCACAAAGCACTTCTTGATTTCTTCAAATTCGCGACTTCATCCCATATACAGCCATCAACCTTACATGTCACCACAAAAGTGCTCCCCTATTAAAATTGCTCATTAAGAGAGCACTGTGGATTGGAACTACGTCACTTTTGGAACTCGTACGTAGTTTCTCAAACTCGAAAAGGTATACCCTGTGGCACCAGGTACAGTCTCAGCTAATAAACCAGCAACAGAATAGCGGAGAACATCTACGGAAGCTGTTGACAATCTACGAGGTACATCAATACTCACAGCATACGTCTTGTTGAATCGTTAGGTCTCCGGGACGTGTCATACACCCTTCGCTTAAATTCTGTTTCCAGCGCGTACAGATTTCCCAGCATTATCAGAGGCCTCTGTCTGCTCCACTGCTTGAAAAATGAGAGCGGACTGGGATTGATGTATGAAATCGTAAGAGTATGCCTTGCGGACACAGAACACCACGAAATGAGCACCGAGCTGAGTGCAGTTCTTCGTCACTATTGCCATTCTCTATAACTGAATTGTTCAGCAGAGCCCAAGTGATTCCCATGACGACCTGTTTGGACTACATATCACAGAAACTGGAGTCAAAACCCTGACTTAGCATGTCTCCACCGGGTCCCATTCAAAAACTAGAACAATGTGCTAACAGAGACTTATCCTCACCTTCTGATACATATGTCGTGGATCCGTCAGGGTGGTACAATTAACAGATACAGTACCTGGAGGACGCCAAGGATATTCTAGTTAGGCCTCTCATGTAACAAAGAACCAAAGCAAGTGAACTCATGCAGAACCACTACAGAAGCTCTGAAGAGGTAAAGTGGAGAGTTTGGTGAACAGAACAACAAATGCTTGATCCTTGCTGAAGGGAAGCTGAGAGAAATTCAGGACAGAACGGATTTCAAGGACCCCGGTAGAACGGGACATGGACGACCTTTACCTCGTCTGCCCAATTTACATTACGCACTTTCACTTGTTCCAATCTCTGGTTTTCCCCAGTCGCAGGACTCTGTACAAATCCATCCTTTGTGGGACTTCTTGTCGAATTGATTATTTACACCCGTTGACCTCTTTCTCCTCTTCATTATCCCTACGTATAACTGATGACGAAATTGCAGATGAATGCTCACATACTCTTTACAAATCTACGAATTTGAGCACCGTCTGCAGAATGCAATGAAATTAATACCAGTCAACATACCAACGGCATGTTGTCGCGCCTACCCTAACCTGACACTAGGATCAAAAATGAAAGCAATACTCACCCCACATTCGTAGAACCCATCTCAGAAATCAAATCACCCCCTATAAACGCCGAGATACAAACGCAGAGAGCACACCTTTGGGATTCGAAACCCAGCACTGCCAAAAAATCCGGAATCACCTGCACCCTCGCCAAATACAGAACGGCAACCCATAGCCAGTAACAAGAGTATCAGAATCAGTCCTTCGTGCACGGTATCCCGGGCGAAGATTTGTAAAACCAGTACGCATGCCTAACAACACGAACACCATCCCAAAGTGATCCACATTACAATCGAAGCTCCGAAATGAAGCTACCTTTCATCCAATTGAGCCGCAAAAAGGAAGGTAGGAAGTCGATGCTGCAACACTAAGAAGTGCCAGTGCGAGCTTCCACAGTTAGCCTTCCGCTGGTGTCACATACCTTCATGTACGGCTGATAATCAGTGAGCATTATAAGATTGGCGCTCTTCCACGTTGGAGAGGATCTCCTCACGAGTCTCTGCCGCCATCTTGAAGCGTGGATTCCGCTTGTTGCTCTTGTATTGCACCAAGTCCACGTTGGACTGCACCACGAGGTGGGAGTAGTTCCATGCCTTAGGCTCGTCCTCGAGGAGCTCATACCGGAACGAACCCGCATCTCGCCCCACACTTGGAAGCCGGCGGTAGTATGTCCCGCTAATGAGCATGGTATCCTTCGGCCATGTGCATCCCCAACCGTCTGTAAATGTAGCGTCATTGACGTGCACGGGCATGTCACATAGGACAAGGAAAAATCTGTCGCCATGCTCAGGTCTATCAGTGTACACCACATATGTGTCTCCAGTCTCCACTCGCTGGGCCTCTGATTCCAAGTCCGGTTCGTCCTCGCCCTCGTCAATCAGGTCATCATCAAATTCTGCATCCCTTCCAGCTGGGCCTCTGTCGAGCACATCCGCAGGTTCAGTAGCGGAATCCACACGCGCAACTTCATCGCTGCAGAGGGGAACTTCGGGAGTAGACGATGTCTCTCCAGTGTGTTCACCCGCTCTTTGGAAACGAGCCCCCCTGCAGGCGAGCTGCGAAGTGACGTACATGCACCGGACGTGCGCGGCAACGTCAGTACTCTGTATTGTGCATTTACAAAGAGGAATCGTGGGGCGTGTCACCTACTGCAAAGCACCCTCATAAATTGGCGCACACATCCTTTCTCAATAGAAAACGATAAGCACAGAATGAAACCGAGAAAGAAGGACTCTCACTGGAATTGGCGTCAGTGGCTGCAACACTTTCAGAGCCCAGTGCCGCACGTGGTCTTGTCGCGTACAAAGCATGGGATTGTCATCCATACATTCCGGACAGAAACACGCAAGCGCTCTGATATGCAAATATGTAACATTTGACGGTGACACTGAAGAAACAGAATGAACGGATCTGGTCCCTGGTATGGGCTGGCAATCCAGATCTCGACCCCTGTCCACTGCATTGGGCTCAATCAAATGAAAATATCTGATGACTGTCCTACGAACCTTCCCATACGCGCGGTGCTCCTCAAGCTCCTTCCTCTTGCAGAAGCCGACCACATCTTTAGCGGTCTGTAGTTTGGTCCTGGAGTCTAAATTCATTTCCTCACTGCGTATTGCACATTTCAGCATTGCACCTGCTCCATCATGGAGCCCCTTCCCGTGTCCACTCCCGAAGTACGACCACACCATCCGACATCCGTTTGGCAGCCCGGGCATCACAGTTGTAGAGGGATACCTAAAAATACAATCATTATAAAAGTAAAGTCGTTGAAAACTGAGAATCACATGTTGAAACAAATATGACCGAAATGACACGGAACAATCTGGACAAGAGTAGAAATAAGGATACCTTGAGACATGGTACCAGCACCTCCTAGATTTGAACTGCGCTGCACATCCGTCAGACCAGACAATATGCTCGTTTGGTTTGATGCCCCTGTCAGTGATGTGTTTCCAGTGTAACGCGAAGCAGTGCTAAACGAATAGTGTATCATGTTCGGGGGCATCACTAATATAATAGTGATATTCTGTCAGGAGCTTTTGTGCCCCTGAACTTCGGTCCGCAAGGTATATCGGATTCCACCGATAGCAGATATGAACAAGGATAGTGATCTGATGCTGCAACCAGTGCATTGATTGCAGCTCGTGGTAAGGCTGAAAAGTATAATTTTCAGCGAAATCCACAGCTGAAAGGATGGAATCGGGGGGGAAAGTATCAATGGATACCTTGAATTGCTCGGCCTGCCATTTTGCTATATAATTGTGAACAATGAAGGCCTCCAACTTCGGCTTCAGATATTCCACAAAGGTTGGCGCTCCCGTCGTCTGGTATTTCATGCGTAGAACTTTGTTCTCTTTTCCTTCCCGAGTCGTCCCGTGGACCACCATCTCAAAGTTATGCCATTGCATCTTGAGCGGAATGCTATCATCCGCTTCCCTCGGGCATAACTGTAGCATGTCAACCCCACAACTGCCGCATTTACCCTTGATGCAATCCGGTGAATGCCAGCCGTCCGCCTGTACCGGGCAAAGAACACTATGCCACATGTCAGTTAATCCTGTAAAGTGAGTGAGATGAGAATGGCATGTGATCGCACCCTCCACAGGCTGCGTCTGTACAGACCCCGGAGCAGCGCACACTTCGCAAGCTGTTGGCTGGGATTCTGTGATGGAGTTCTGAGACCTAGGGGTAAACCAAAGGGGCAGGGAGGTAGTTTTTCTAGATGGTTAGGTGAGACTAAGGCAGCCGAGGAATCAAAGTACCTGGCGACTAAGTGAACATTTTACTAAAGGGGGACTGAACTAGCTTGGGGAAAAATATAAAAGAATAAGACCGTTCAGGGAGCCATGGCGGTTGGGGTCTCAGGACCTGGACAACCAACTACCGAGGCTGGACTACGAGGTCCGAGCACAGCAGTAGGGCGGGTAGGCCGTGGAGTCCTTGGCAATTAAAACAGAGCAAGCAAGCGTCCTTCCAAGCAATCCTATGGTGTGCTAAACAATGACATTCATGAAACTCATAGTAAGCAAACAGACAGAGTACATAACCAAAGCTTTTAGCACACTGCTTTGTATTCAGTAAAAGAGGGAGACATAGAGTCTGAATACAAGATTTAAGCACTGTGAGTCTAGTCAAGTAGGAGAGGGAAAATGACTTAAGGTCTCGGCTGTGAGTCTGGCTCGTACAAAGCTAATCACCGCAACTACAACATAACCAGAAGTCCCCACTACGATTTCTACACTGTGCTTTATACTTTATGCTAATCCGCTAATTCCGGTGGCCACAACTAGTGTCACCGTTTTCCTCTGTCGACTTGGTACGGTGCTCTGCTCCTTGGCTCCTTGTAACTGCTCCTAACTCCCTGTCGTGTCTTGGATTTACTGTTCCCCGGCTCCTTGTTCGCCATGGTGTCTGGGCAGGTAACATTTTGCCGGTTTTTGCAGAGTGCAAACCGTCCCTGGTTTGCCATTTAGCGGCGGGTTCTGCGGCCTGCAGGTCGTCTGTCGGGGCGAGTTTCCTCACGCGGGACCTGAGTGTGGCGCCGAGGAGGATCTTGGTCACCATAGATGGCCGCTATGGCTGCAGCGACTCCACGGTGTAGCAGATTATGCTTGGACCTGTAAGTTCGGGCATGTTGGTATATATCAAATACAGTCTTGCCCAACAATTTGTTGCAGGCAGGACATTGTACGTTATCTGCCTCAGGGTTAGCGTAGCGATTTACCAAGTCTGGGTGAGCAGCAAAATACTTCTTGACCTCTGTAATTGCTATCTCAGACTCTTCCTCTGCATCACTATCTTCACTACCATCTCCTTCCATCTCATATTCGGCTTCCAATGATTGTAAAGCAAGTTTATGTTCTCGGAATGATTTGAGTTGGGTGCGTACCCCTGAATTTGGCTGACTTGGTCCGGCATGGCTGGCTGGTGCAGGAGCTCTTGGTGAAATTGGTGCAGCTTCCAGCAGCCGAGGCGAGGTATGGGGTGTATCGTCCGTGTCGGTAGGGACATCTGGGATGTGTACCCGATCCGGCTGCTCGTTGGGCTCCAATGACAAGGTAGGTACTTGGATCTGGATGACTTGGGCTGGGTGTGCGAGGGGGTCTGCTGCTGGTACGTCCCTGTTTTCCTCTATGTCGTCGGTTTCTTGGCCTATGGCTTCGATGGCCATCATATCAAAATCCCACGCATTCTCCGACTGTTCGAGGTCCAAGTCTACCATAGCCGCATCAATGCAGGTGTCTAGGAATTGCTGCGGGGGGACTGCCGAGGACGCCGGGTTTTCCCACAGCATACGATATGCATGTGTGGCTATGAGTGTTGCAGCATTCTGAACCCAGTTAATCTTGTTGATCTCGAAATTTGCCTTGGCGTTTTCGGTCTCGGTACGAACCTGTTGAAGCTTGGCGATTTCTTCTGCAGCTCCTGGCTCCATGGCTGTTGGTCTGGTGCTGTGTGCCAATGCCTCGTTCAAGGTCTTGCAACGTGCTAATGCCTCGGCATTCTGCTGTTCTAGCCGCTGTGCGCGCTCCTCAGCCAGAGTCTTGGCCTTGTCCACGGCATCCACTTGTTCACGAGCAGTGGTTAGCTCCAACTCCAGATTGGCGACTTGATTCCTGAAATTGGCGACAGTTTGATTCGCCTCCCCAAGCTGTATGCGAAATTCTTCTCGGATCTCTCCCAACGTCTGTTTGGCTTGGAGTTGCGCGGCCTGGATTGCTTTTGCTGTCTTCCTCTTGACACGGTCCTCAAATCCTCCCTGAGACGCTGCTGCTGCGATCGTCTCCTGCTCCATGGTGTGAATTGTTTGGAGCATGCGTTTAACACAGTTGGCCATCTCCAGGCTCTGGTCTTGGAATTCCTTGGCGTGCGGGCCGTATGTGGTTCTAATCTCCCCTCCTTCTTGTGGCGCAGGGTCTGAGGGTCGCGGCCGCTTACTGGGACCTGGAGCCGCGGCATCCCTGGCTGCCATGGCCGCCATCTCGCGCTGAACGTCCAGCAGAGTGCCCATCAATGGGGGCTGATGGTGGGTGCGATGATAGGCTAGGAACTTCGTGATGTATTGGGTCAGGAAGGGGCCGATAGGACTCTGATAATCCGGGCGTCGTCGGTGGCCACGGAGCTGTACTCGAAAACTGTCGTCTACAATCAACCCCCAGTTGATTTTCTCGCCTCGGTCCGCGAGGAGAAGTACGCTCAGGTGATCAGGATGGATTCGATTACAATCATTTTTAAAATAGACTTGACTAAGAATCCCCCTCATTCTAGCGAACCACGGCTCCTGCAAAGCACTGCCCAAAGCGTATACGTCATACCTTCCATCGGGTTGAGGTTGAACGTCCCCAACTGCCTCGGCGATGTTCGGTCTTGGTGTGGCACATTCCGAGTTCCATTCTGTAACCCCCGTTCCGTCCCAGCCGAAAAAGGCGTGGAGATAGCGCGGGGAGTACTGAACCAGTATCCCGTCCACCATGCCGGCTGGAAACTGCTCCTCTTCGCTCCGGGTCGCCATGGACGTCAAGAATGCCTGGCAGCGCGCAACGTCAACATTGCCATCTATACGGGTCCAGTATTTGATGAGGTTGGTCCTGGTGAGCCAGGCGCCATCGGTCTTCCGCTTCCATTCGCGCACCATGCGAGGGAGGTAGATGGGGCCATCAACCTTTTTGCTCTCCATGGTGTGTAAGACGAGACTAGCAGAATGCTGGAGCTCACGAAACAAGAGATGGACTACGCGGAGACTGAGAGAACTGGAGCGAAAGAAGTTGCGAAACACAATGGAGCGCTCCACACACAAGGGGTAGGAGCTGGGAGGAGGGAGGAGAAGGAAACTCTCTGGCGGCTGGCCTCGAGTGATCCGCAAGGTGTGACAGGATGGGTGAGAAGAGGATGTGACGAGTGGGCCGGGTTTGGGTAGACTGGCCGAGGAACATGGCGGCTGGGACCTAGGATTGTGGAGCTGGTGATGCGCGATGGGATGGAAGACGCGGTGATGTGCTTGCTGTCCATGATTTCCTTGAGCAGCTTGGGAGTAGTGGGAGTAAGTTAGAGGTTGAGCTGGGCATCCATGGCGACTGAGTTGATGGTGTTGTAAAATCACTTGAGACTGCTGGACAGTCGGTGGTACTAGGTGATCATGGCGTTCGCGACAACTTGGATGATTTGACTTGCCAAAACCGTTTTGACAGTTGATGGGATGGGGTAGTGGCGATGTCCCAAGACATGGTTCATACCCGGGGTAGATACCCTGGTTCGAGAGTTTCATGGGGCATACCTCTACACGGATATGACTGACATGGATATCTGGTAATGAGGTTGGGACGGGTGCAGGGGTATCGTCCATGGCGGGCATGGGATCATCGGCGGGTATCGAGTCCGTCAAGGTCTGGGCTTCAAGGGCCAGGTTAGTATGAATTTCTCCTAAACTGAGTTTGGGGATAACTTGGTCCTCCGTGGTATGATATTGTTTGAGTTTATTTGAATTAACTATAGTGGCATGAGTGTCGTAATATTCGTTGTTAACCAGTAGCACGGTGTTGTTGGGCAATACTAATTGAACACGGTATGGCCCATACCAGATGGATTCGAACTTAGTTTTGCGGATTTTTGGGTCCCTCGGGCACCACAAAACTTGGTCGCCTTTGTGGAACAGGCGGGCTGGTTGCGAGGCTTGAAAATATTTTGCTCTAAGTGCTTGGCCATCGGTGATGTTTTTGATTGCCAGGGCACGGATTTCTTCCAAGTGATGTATGTCTTGGATACGTGCAGCTAATACTTTGTGTGGAGAGTATTCGCGAGGGTTCGTGGATTGGAACGTCGGGGCGATGTACTCCGTGGGTAACAGTGGCTGTGTCCCATAGACCATCTCAAATGGGCTGAGATTGGTGGCTGTTTTGGTCGCAACACGATACGCCCAGAGTGCAGCCGGAAGGCAGTCGTCCCAGTCCGCTTGGTTGGCGTGGATGAAACGCCGGAGCATGTTTAGAATAGTCTTGTTGGTGGACTCCGCTTGTCCGTTTCCTTGAGGATAGTACACTGTACTAGTACGGTGTTTGATTACATGTTTTTCCATGAGGTCCTCGATGACGGCGTTGACGAAGTGTGTGCCTTGGTCAGACACGATCTCTAGTGGACACCCAAACCGGGTGATAATGTTATCATACAGGAAGGATGCCGTGACCACCGCGGTGTTATTGCGAAGAGGCTTAGCCTCAACCCATTTGGTTGTGTAGTCAGTGGCGACCAAAATATACTTGTAACCTTGGCGCGTTGCAGGGCGTATGGGGCCAATGAAATCTAAACCCCATCTTTGGAATGGTCCCAAAGGAGGTATGGATTTTAGAGGAACCTTCCCTTGATATCGAAAATTCGTGGTCGATACCTGGCATGCATGGCAACTTTTGACGTAGGCGTGGACGTCGCGGTGGAGTGTGGGCCACCAGTACTTTGCCATCATTATTTTCTTGATGGTAGTATCAGGGCCTTGGTGACCACCGGCGGGTCCATCGTGGAGATGAGTGATGATCTGCTTTTGCTGGGTGGTCGGTACACATAGCCGGACCTCATGGTCTGGGCCGCGGCGATAGAGCTGTCCGTGGACCACTGTATAGGGCAAGGTTGTCCTTACAAAACTGATCTTCCGAGTTCCTGTGAGGTGTGGAGGTGTGACCCCAGTGGTCAAGTAGCGCACTATTTCACTGGTCCAATCATTGTGATCTTGGATGGTTAGTGCGGCAGCTTGGATGTACAGCTCGTTAAAGGAGTCATCGATACCCTCCTCGGTGGTAGTGGTATCCCTGGACAAGTAATCTGCGACAATGTGGCGTTTGCCAGGTATGTATACTACTTCAAAATCATATTCCAATAGTATCATTATCCATCGGGCTACTCTGCCTGTAACTAATGGTTGATTTACTAAGTATGATAAACTATGATGATCGACCATGAACTTGAACTTATTGCCCAATAGGTAGTGTCGAAATTTTTTCACTGCATATATCATAGCCAGAGCTTCCCTCTCGGTCGTGGAATAATTGCGTTCGGCTTGGTTGAGTAGTCTACTGGCATAAGCTACAGGTTGATCGTGCTTACCGTTTAGATTTTGAGCTAACATTACTCCCACGGCGAGGTTAGATGCGTCGGTGTGGACGTGGAAAGGCTTGGTCCAGTCTGGGGCAATGAGGATCGGGGCATTAGAATACGCCAGTTTGATTTTTTCCAAGGCTTCCTGTGCCGCTGGTGTCCAATCTTTTGGGTAGGAGTACTTGGCATGGTTGAGTGCAGTGATTGGGGCAGTGATGTGCGCCAATTTTTCGATATATATCCTATTGAACTGTGAAAGTCCTAGGAGGCGTTGCACACCCTTTTGGTCCTTGGGTGGTGTCATGTCCAAGATGTCCTTGATCTTGGAAGGGTCAGGCAATTTGCCATATTTGCAGACAATGTAACCAAGGATTACCCCGGCAAAAAATAAAAACATGCATTTGTCGGCATTCAAGCTGACACCGTTAGCTCTGCATGCATCGAAGATTTGCCGAAGATGGGCGACATGGTTTTTCATTTGTCCATAAACGGTACCATCATCCAAATAGATTCTAAAGAACCGTTTTAGGTACGGACGGAATATGAGTTCCATAACTCTTTGGAAAGTCATGGGAGCATTTTTGGCTCCAAACGGCATTCGTTCGAATTGGTATGGTCCCCACTCCGTAGAAAAGGCCGTCTTGTTTTTGTCTTGTTCGGCCATGGCGACTTGGTAATACCCTGAGAAACAGTCAAGGAAGGAGTACATTTCGTGACCGGCAACCTCGTCTATGATTTCTTCCATATATGGTAAGGGATAGTGATCCTTCTTGGTGGCCGCATTGAGTTTCCTAAAATCCACGCAAATGCGCAGTGCGCCGTTTTTTTTAGGAATGATAACCATGGGAGACAGCCATGGTGCCGCATCGACGGGGGAAATAAATTTTGCTTTGAGTAACTTGTCCAATTCCTCTTTGACTCGAGAAGCATAATTTGGATTCATACGGTAACGCCGCTGCTGGACAGGGGTGGCATTGGGCACCAAGTCGATAGTATGCTCAGCTAATGTCTTGGGTATGCCTTTGAGGTCTTCATGGTTCCAAGCAAATATATCTTGGTATTCATGAAACAATGCTATAGCTTCTGTCTTGATATCAATTGGAGCATCGGCATTGATTTTTATGAACTTAGGGTTATCCTTGGTGCCAAGGTTTACTAATTCTACAGTTTCTTTGGCACCATGGGTCCAGCCCGTGACGACTTCTTTCTCCAGGGCGCGGAATGCTGGCGTGGAGTTGATGGTAACAGTCCCTGGTGTTTCTTTGGAGAACCGGGGTGGCAGGTCAAGTTTTTCTGGTGCTGTGACCAAGCTGGCCAAGTGAATTTCCGCCAGGGGTATTAGATCAGGATTGGCGTGGAGAACCAAGGTTTCTTGGTCTTGTGACAGGCCCTTTACCCAGTTTGTCCCGGCTCTGTGGCGAATCTGGGCAGCCTTGGCTCTGGTGATACAGCTATCCACCGGTATGATTACAGTCTTGCCTTGGCGGTGTATGCGGATTTGGTTTCGAGACCAATCATGAATAGCATTCATATCTCGGAGCCAAGGTCGTCCTAGGATGACTGGAAAGTTGCTGCTATTTGGCATGTCGATGATAACGAAGGTAGCAGGGGTAGACACTCCATGGGTGGTAATGGCGACAGTGGCCAGAATACCAAGGGGTGTAACTGGGTCGTCGTTGGCCATGCGTAATATAAATTTGGCGGTTTTGGGCTGAGGTAATCCGAGGTGTCTTCGTAAGTGGTCGCTCATGACATTCACTCCGGAGCCTCCATCGACCAACACATTTGTGAGCTCATGGTGTCCCAGTTGTAAGTGTATAACCGCGGCGTCCGGGTCCAAAGTGGTAGCATTGACTTCGATGACAGTTGGATCGTTCGTGGATTCTGGTGTATTGGCCTGTTGCAAATACTTTTGGAGTTCTGGGCTTAGTTGTAATAATTTGGACAAAGTAATGGTTACATTTGTATCTTCCAAAATATGTTGTATGTCAGGTTTTATCGTGGTCATTTCCAAGCCCCTTTGCAGGTCCTTTCGAATGTTGTGTAATCGGTCCCAGTGGTCTGTAGGAAACGGTTTCCGATGTTCGACGACATGGTCATCCAAGGTAGCCTTGGCTCGGGTGGTGACTGCGGCGGCACTGATAGTGGCGACGTTGGTCTCGGTGCCGTGGACTTCCGTCAGAGTCACCCCTCCTCTACGATTGGGCATGGGGTTTTTGTGTTGTTCCATGGTTGGTGCCGTGGCTCGAGGTTGCTCTGGGTTACTGGAATGCTGAGCCCAGCGTTGTCGAAGTTGTGGGCATTGTCCCCTCCGATGGTTAGGAGACCCACACTCCCAACAAGTATCATTGCGTCCAGGTTGGAAGGCATCCACATTAATTTCCTCGGTATACATGGCTGCAGTGGTTGGCCTTGGTCGCCGGGCATCGTCCGTCCTAGGTATCCCTGTCGCAAACCAGCAGCGCCCACTATGGACCTTGCCGCAAGTGCTGCAGACCGTAGGAGCGGGGCGGGTCTCAGTTCGCGAAACCGGTAGGGGCAGCAACGGCGCCTGAGTTCGACTGAGAGCACCAAGCTCTCGGCTAATGTCATTTGCTGCGTTAAGTATTTCACTCAACGTCTTAACGCCACGGATAACTATTCCCTGCTGTATCCAAGGCAATAGTCCCTTTTTAAACCATTCGCATAAGTAGTCTTCTTCGGGCCGTTGGCTGAGTTTGTCTGATAATTGTTTAAAGCGGTCGTAGAACTTGTCTACAGGCTCATTTCTGTCCTGAGTGATACTACCTAAAGCGCGGAGTATCTCGGCGCTGGTTTTTAATTTTCGGAATTTATGGAGGAAGCTCCGCTCCATGTCTTCCCAGGTGGCGTGGGGGTGATCTGTCTCAAAGTCTATATACCAATTAATGTGGTTTCCTTGGAGCGTGGTGCCGAAGATATTCTGCAGGTCTACGGAGCTCAGTATACCATTCGTGCGAGCAATTACTTTAAATCTCCGTATGTGCCAGTCGGGATCTCCGGTCTCGTCAAACACTGGGTATGGTATTTTGGGGAACTTGGTGACTCGGTCGTGGTCTCCCCCACTCTGCGTTGTGGCCGCTGTGCGGTTTTCTCTGGGTAGAGTAGTGGACCGCAAGGGCTCCAAGGGTGCTTCCAAATCTGTAGGTGTGGCGTGATTTGCCGCATTTGTGGTTGAGCCATGGAGATTTTGATATTGCATACTCAACATTTCGAGTTTGGCATTCGTGGCTTCATTCCTGGCAGCCAAGGCTGTCATTTGGTCTTTTAAGAATTGTAGCAATTCTTTCGTGGGGTCAGGGTCGTCCTGTTGCAAAGCATCTTCTGCTTCATTGATTCGTTCGAGAGGCAATTTTCTGGGAGGCATGGTGATAGTATTGGAACGTGGTCCTTTTGATGTCCAATTTACCCGTGGATCTCAACTTTCCATCCCCAGCATGGTCGCCAAAATGTTGGCTGGGATTCTGTGATGGAGTTCTGAGACCTAGGGGTAAACCAAAGGGGCAGGGAGGTAGTTTTTCTAGATGGTTAGGTGAGACTAAGGCAGCCGAGGAATCAAAGTACCTGGCGACTAAGTGAACATTTTACTAAAGGGGGACTGAACTAGCTTGGGGAAAAATATAAAAGAATAAGACCGTTCAGGGAGCCATGGCGGTTGGGGTCTCAGGACCTGGACAGCCAACTACCGAGGCTGGACTACGAGGTCCGAGCACAGCAGTAGGGCGGGTAGGCCGTGGAGTCCTTGGCAATTAAAACAGAGCAAGCAAGCGTCCTTCCAAGCAATCCTATGGTGTGCTAAACAATGACATTCATGAAACTCATAGTAAGCAAACAGACAGAGTACATAACCAAAGCTTTTAGCACACTGCTTTGTATTCAGTAAAAGAGGGAGACATAGAGTCTGAATACAAGATTTAAGCACTGTGAGTCTAGTCAAGTAGGAGAGGGAAAATGACTTAAGGTCTCGGCTGTGAGTCTGGCTCGTACAAAGCTAATCACCGCAACTACAACATAACCAGAAGTCCCCACTACGATTTCTACACTGTGCTTTATACTTTATGCTAATCCGCTAATTCCGGTGGCCACAACTAGTGTCACCGTTTTCCTCTGTCGACTTGGTACGGTGCTCTGCTCCTTGGCTCCTTGTAACTGCTCCTAACTCCCTGTCGTGTCTTGGATTTACTGTTCCCCGGCTCCTTGTTCGCCATGGTGTCTGGGCAGGTAACACAAGCGCATCCGCAATGACGTCCATGGATCCCCTTGCTCGTGGTCCGCATATTATTCCACCCAATCTTGAGCTCGGAAATCTCACAATGGTAGCGACAAGCGCATGTATTCCGTTCCTTTAGCCTTCTGACATAGAAGGGCTTCAGAAGCTCGAACGCCCTGAGCCCCACCTTCCTCTCCTCGTTAGCCTCCCTAAATTTCGCGTGAAACTCCAGCTGCCATATGCACATGTTCACAGAGAATGCATTAGTAGCATTAAGGCGACTGACATACTAACTCACTAAAATGCAGGCATCCTAAAATCCCGTCACCTTTGCGTTCAGGCTTCTTCTCCAGCGGAGTACCGGTGAGAGTCCGTTCAAGACGGGGCTTTCGGAAATCATCTGAATCGTCGGTGTCACAGAACAGTCAGGCTATTGAACAGTTCGGAATCCGCCATTTCTACCCCTGTTTCATCAGTACATCTGAATTCCGAAACGCTTGTTAGTACCCTGACGCTCGGACGTTAGAGAAATATGCTCTCCCTTGCGATCCTTCAGCATCCTAGGAGTCTATCTATTTCTGCGCCCCATTACCCAATCAGAGTCCACCAACAGCTGCCGAGCTCGCAGCCTTCCTCCAAATTAGTTCTGAATTTCGGCTCGTTAGTCGCCAGTGGCAATCCCAGCCAGTGAAAGATCAATCGTATCTCAAATTTATTTTCTAGGCTTATCAGTCCTCCAAATCCCACTTCTTCTCACCCCGAAGTTCTATTTGAGAAACTCCCGGCTATCCTTCCATTTGTGGAATTCTTGCCCCGGGTCGTTTCACAGCCTCACTTACAAATTTTCGCATCGGCTCCGAATTTCATCATCTCCCTTTGATGCGATCAGAGCTTCCAATCAGTGATTGCATCCGTGACGGCAACCATCGACACTGTCCATAGGAGCACGAGGTAGAGCAGTCCCAAGACCCAAGAAGAGACCCCTGAGGAGACTCACTCTCCGTCATACACATGCTCATCTTGAATTTGCTTAACTGCACAGTACGAGGAGAAGCCTCTCCACTACAAAGGGCAACGTAGCACGCGCCTCCCTACTGTTCAGGCATTGCCTCAGGACGGAACCTTTTAGACTCCGTGCATGCTCAGAGAACAGAGTAAACTCGGAACCACATACACGAACTCGTTCACTCCTCTACAACCTAATGAAACTCGGACGTGGCAAGGTTTCCATGTCATTTACCTGCGACACTTGCAAATAATGAGTAGCATGTGTCTCGTGCTCCTTGACCCCAATCCGACGCCTCTTGATGTCTTTTTTGTTGGGTGAAACAGTTGTCTCACTCTCCCACCACCCACGGACTGCAGACTGGTCCTCTGTACTAAGACAGTCGCTCCGCCTTTTTCTGCTCCCCCCAGCCCACAGATTCTCCCCTGTTTCGTCAACCTGAGCACGTCGCTGGAACGCTTTACGAACTAGATATCGTGAGGCTCCTAATGCCTTGCAGATCATGCGTTGAGACTCGCCCTTGGAGACGGCAGCCGTCAGCACAATATTTCTCACCTTTGACTTCCCTTCGATGCTTGTGGACCGTATGGTTTGCAAGGCACCTCTCAGACTCTGTCCCAACTGCGGGACCACTGTGCGCACCTTCTGAACAGCCATACATAAATTGGGGTGAATGGCACGGATGCACTCATCAGAGAAACACCGCTCCAATACACTTCTCTTCTCCTCTTCTGAGTAACCAGCATCCAAGATGCGCATTAGAGAATTAAGTCCCTTCGAAGCTCCCCATGAACACTTCCGGTTGCGAAGAATGGTACTGTCGCTGTCAACCTCATCAACTGTATGTCCTCCCGAGTCGGTGTTCTGAGCTCTCGTCACATTCCCCTGAAGGGACTCTGCCCTGCCTGACACTCCCACGTCATTTTCCACTGTATCGCCGTCGACCACTTCATAATCCTCATTCAACTGCTCGAACTCTCCGGAGACGTCCTTGTCTTGTGCCCCGGAAGGCCCTGCTTCGCCTCCATCTTCAAGGCCACCGTCGTTCTCGTTTGTCCGTGAACGAGACCTCCAGGTGCGACGGTATTCCCGATCTTGCGCAGCTCTGCTCAGAAGGGAATTCGGTCCCGAAGTTCCAGCCACATTTCAAATTAGTGCGATGTTATGTGTGTTACCTTCTCATAGACGTGAAAGCTAATGGAATTCTGAAAAACACCACGGTAGAGTCATCCTGCTGCACTTAAACTTTAAGCGCTGACGGTCCTATACTAGAGTGCAATCCGAGTTCACCTCAGTTCACGAAGCCGCTCCTGTTCAGCGTGCTCGAGTATCTCTAACTCCCGTCGCTGAGCAGTCTCCAATCTCAGCTCTCGCCTCTTTGCAGCCGGCGTCCTCGAACGCTTAATCTTTGAGCTGCCCATCACTGATCCCCTTGCACAACTCACAGGTACATCCGTCAGAATTCCCCCTCCCAAAGCAGTACATGTTTCCAACTCTGCGCTGTTTAGAGTATTGCTCTGAGCATACCAACTCACACATTGAGTCCTATGCAGACTCGTCCTCTATATCGAAGCATGAAAGTATAACAGCTAGATGCAATTTAATGACGTCATTCTCTGTCATCAATGCTCATCACACTCTGGATAAAACTAACGGAATGAAGTCTCATTGTTTTCTCTATAATAATGATGCATTGGAGAGTCTCTCATGGCGTGGTTAAATCATCAGGTCCAAGTGTACCGACAGTTCGGCTCTTCCATCTGCGGTTCGCGAGAGAGCTTTAAGTCTTATTTACCAGAATGAGAAAAAAGCAAATACCCCGTGATTAGGAAACGGTAGAGATGGATTGTGAGACACCGGACCTGGGACATTCCGAGCAGGTAAATGCCGGATTTCGTAGCCTAGAAGCTACCTCGACTCTCTAGTTGAATACCTCAACCCAAAGGGTAAGCGGGACATCCATGGCCAGGCTCAGCGTATGGCATAACTCAGGCAGAGGTCGAGAATGATTGTTTACCTTCAAATCCCAATACAGTTCTTGTAAAAAAATCTCCACCTCGTAGCAGAAAATGTTGAGCACTGCAGGGTCCTTGACATAAGGCCGGAATGCTTTACATGTTACACTGATTTTGCCGTAGGCGATCACCTCATTCGTCCTTGTCCCCAACTCGATCCCGTGAGCCACCGCGCTTCTCTTCAAATGTTCTAAAAACGCAAAGCAGACTCGCTCCCCCTTTGTCCACTCCAGTTTACATCTTTTAGTATCCCGCTCCATAACACAATACCCGATGAGAAATCATCTGCATAGGTAGTCGCACATGTGAATTCCAGATGAGTAAAAAGAGGACGCAAGCGGCATCGAAGATTCAACTCATGCAATGACACTAGTTCCACTGCGGCCCTGACGTGAACACTTTGCACTTTTGCTCTTTAAACGTACCGAACTCCGTCCGATGCGAGTCTTTCAGCTGCTGCACAGAAAGGAACTCTACATAACTCCACATCGAATCCCAGCAAGGGAGCATTTTCCAACACAATTGTCAATGATACCGCAGCCTGGATCCATGCTCTAATCGCAACAGCCATTGAGAAAGTTAGGGATTTATTCTGCTACAGCAACTCTGAGCTCGAAGACTAGCCTTTTCCATACATTCTTCGACATCCTTCAGGTATGAAACACAGAAAAAGTCCATTGCGCCATAGTTTCCGTCCTGTGCGCGGTTGCAATGAGCAGACCTAGAGGTCTCTGTAATAGACACAAACAACAGTGATCCACTGGTAAATCAAGTAGGAAGGTTACTTGAAGTAGAACACCCGAATCGAACTAAAGGTCAGAAACTCCTGCTACATGCATGAACTGGAAGACGACGGTGCAGAGAATCATTCACGGTAAGATTTTGAGCTTTACCCTCTCCAGACAGTATTCAGTAAGTCACAATTAAATCTCTTCAATGTCACAATTAAATCGCTTAGATTTTGAGGAATTCATTATGTACCCACATCTATAATGGAATTGTAATTCATGCTCAGAACACCGCCGTAATAAGAAGGAATTATGGACTGAATTGACCATGTCCAGGTCACATAGCATCTCAATCATTGTTGACATAGACGCACATACAAACTACTGATCTCTGACCTTCAAATAAATAAGTATGATTAAATCAGAACGTACTGATACACTTCAGTTGATGACACTAGAGGTAGATGAATATATTCTTACATTATGAGAATCCGGTACTCGGCATCGTCCCTAAATTCTTCGAAGAGGCCCCGACATGCTTCTTCCAAAAACCTAGGTTTCAGGACTCTGATCATATTCGGGCATAAGTTTCTTCATGTCCTGGTCAATACGAATAGACGATGCACGTGTAAGGAAGACCTTAAGAATACTTGTTGCCAATTATGAAGCAACAAACACGAACTCTACGAAGCTAATTGGAATGTGAAGCCACTCCAAGCACGTGAACGTTTGAACATTTCTGGAGTGCATAAAGTGTGAAGTGCGTCAGACTCAACCAATGATGAACACACAGATTACTTATCTTTTAAAAACGAGGATTGGAACGAAGTTTGGAAATAGAAATACCATGCTCAACTCACATACGGACGTGCCAGGAGGCACTTAATTTCCCTATCTTGTACACTTTGAAATTGGAAGCACGTCGTATACACTCCTCAGGTCCTCCAAATCCGGGGTACTCTCCTCGAAACCAGTTCTTCCGATACCACAGATTGTAAATGCCTGTTCCGAACACTCATCTTGCTTCAATCTCGCAGACTATGTGACTGGAAACTGTGACCCTTAGCGTAACCATCCAGAAATAGCATCATTTAACGTAGTTCGTTAAAGATAAACCACGAATCCAACTTTCCTACTTACAAATTCATGCATATTAGAAATATACTTCTAGACACAAGAGATAAAAACAGGAATACCTTTCGACAGTGTCTAACAAAGGCATTTCGTAGAAGCAAAAACCCTGATCTTCTCGAACACCTGCTGCAGGTTCTCATGCGGACTTGCTCGACCTCATGCTTGCAGCAACTTCCTCTGGCTTTGATTCGAAATCAAGATGTCGCAAATCTCGCCGACGGAGACTCAGTGTAGCTATGCTACCGATCTGAAGGAACCCTAGTTTCCCCGAAACCCTAACTGCAACTCCTTCTCTTCAGACCCCCCCACCGATATTCAGAGCTCTCGCAGCTCCGAAGTCACCCACAATTTGGATTCCCCAAGATACCGCATATTTCACGTAATATTCCGGGAATCTATGCGCCGATGTTTACTCCCCCTGACGCTGCGATGTCTAATACACCCCATCTCCATTTTAGATCCAAGGCAAAGATTATTAGAAGCAGCCATAATCTGACTCCAACCCACAAATGGATGCAACTTACAGCCAAAGCTGTACCGCCCCTGACATGTGCATTTCATTCCCGCACGAACGACGTTACTCACAAGCAGTGAATTCGAACGGGTTCCCCTGAAACAGCTGAACCACCGGATACGATGTGGCACTCATACAAGGCACTTGAGACCCACTTCCACTTCCTACAGTAGTGAATCTCAAGTGCAATCTCATTTTCATAATTATATATTTTTCACTTTTTATTTTTCGGGGATGCCCTAAACCTCGAAACGATCACGCAAAACTATTTCGGTATCAAAATATTTTCCGTAGAGACCCCTAAAAGTATCCCCAAGAACAAGGCGTTCAAAACGTCTTGGGGATACTTTTCCTCTGCCCAAACTAGCATTTGAAGTAATTTTGGTCATTTCTGGAACCGTAACTGCAGAACAGACATCCCCGCAAAATCAAAAGTGATTTCGGGCAAGTACATTAATCATTGGAGGGGGGAAGCATGGTAAAGTGGACCACAAAAGTGCTTAGCTCATTGTCAATTTCAGCCATTCTTGCAAATACTAGAAAAAGTGGCATCATCATTTACGAGATGTTGAAAAAAAGTTTGGATATGGAAAACAGACTTGGTTATAAAGAGTGTGGGGAATTTCTGAACGGATCGGCGGCTTCTACGATGTCGAACGAGAACCACAAAGTGCGACAAAGTGAAAGCTGTCATTTGAAAAAGTGATAAGAAGATGGGGAATTTTGTTCAGAAATCACTTTCGATTTCGACGACACCTCTGTTTCTTAATTGGGGTTGTAGAAATGACCATGACCAAGTTCAAATGAAAGTTTGGGCGGACGAAAAGTATTTCAAGGACGTTTTTAAAACACTGTTTTTTGTGAAACTTTTTGTGAGGTTTTTTTCACCGAACATTGTTTTTTAAATTGGAAAAAACATCCTCTATAGACAATAGAGGTGGCCAAGTGAAGAAATTAAGACTTTGGAAAAGTTCATTTTTATGATTTATAACTAGCGGTCAAATTAAGTTTCAATTGAAGAGGTTTCTTTTATGGAGATGCCTGGAAGATACCTTGTGACACCTTAAAAAGTAACTAAAATGCTCAAAAACTACACCAAAATGCTCAAAATCAGCTTTGAGCTTTGAAAAACAGCACACTTCATATTCACTTCTTATTGATCACAAATTGCACTTTGTGGTCCACTTTACCATGCTTCCTCCCTGGAATCACTTTCGCAAATTCGGACATTCACTTTGTCCGACTTTGAGGTCCTCGTATGATTTCATAGAAGCCTGGAATTCGCTCGAAATTCCTCCACACTTTAGATAACCAAGTCTATTTTCTATGTCCAAACTTCCGTTCAACAAACCAACAATTTAGTTGCCACTTTTTTGCCTCCTCGCGAGTGGAGCTGAAATTGACATTGAGCTAAGCACTTTTGTGGTCCACTTTATTGTGCTTCCCCCCAATTTTATGGCCTGTTTTTGCAATTTCAACCGTAGGATCTCATAGCTAAGCTTATTGAGACATTCTTTTCCAAAATTTTAGAGAAAAACACAACACCAATTACAAGATCGTAATGTTCAAAGTTAAAAAACAAGTTTTTTATAATCCTTCAAAAAGCTGAAATCTCACTTTTAATGAATTTTCAAAAAATATGCTTTACAAATTTGAAATGGTCAACTCCATATTCTAATATAAGTTCATGACTTGAGAAACTACACAAAAAATATCAAAAGAAAAAACTTAAATTTTCATCTTCAAAAGATATGTAAATCTAAATACACTGTAGAATACAAGGAAAACTAAATTGCTAACTACATCCACATAAAAGTGGATAACGTTACTTTCAACGGTAAAAATGATGTGATCATAAAAAAAAACTTTTCCAATTTTTATTTTTGAAAGATTGTCAAAATTGTATTCAAAATGAGCATTTAAAGTTTTTTTTCATGAAGACTTGACCAAACTACCCGCATAACATGAATTGTCATATCTTGTACCTCACTTGTTGGAATAGAATGAATCAAAGCATTCTATTTAAATATGAATCTCTACAAAATGGTGATATTTTTAATTATTTTTAAAAATATAATTGAAATTTTTTGTGGTTGCCGGGGTTGAGATTTTTTACCTTCAACCATTCATAACTTTTGCGTTACATATCCAAATATTATGAAACAAAGTTTGGCATGTACGTAATGACCTAGAGAATCCACATGCAAAAACTCAAAACTTGAAAGTTATTTTTGACACTGTAGGACCCTGCCCAAAATAGCTAGCGACCACATTTTGGTTGTCTGGGAGTTTAGGGGTTAAATATTAATTGAAGGGATTATTAATGGTAATGATACAAAGCCCTAAAAATTCGAATGCTTAGAAGACAATGGCGTAAATATTTGTAGTTTTTCCAAGAATTGTAATATTGTATAAATTAATAGTTGGAAATGGAGGCTTAAGCCAAGCTGCAAAAGAGTATATACTTGTTGGACCATCATAGACCTTGATTCTTTCTATTATCATTGCAACATGTTTAAGAATAGACCTCATCATAATCATTAGGCTTTATTGTTATCATTATCTGAATAATCAGAAAGATACAAGTTTTTTGCTCTCTTTATTGTATTCTTTGGTATCGTGCAAATTTCTACTTACATACATGTACTAGAAATGTTCAGAAAGACTTATGACAAATATAAAATGTAGTTCAACTACCCGCTCTAATGTTGAATTACTATGATGTCATCCCAAATTTCCTTAAAAAAAAACCATTACTTTTTCCCCCAATATTTGAATCATTGACGTAGACTCAGACGAATGCTGATTTTACTTCCAGTTTGTGTCATTTCTATGGTATTACGAATGAGCTTCTATGTAGCAGGCAATCATGATCGAAATCCAAAACCTTACCATGGACAATGCTGTTTTACAGTTCATTTTCTGTTATTACATATGTGTTTCAAATGGGAGCGAGTATGAATGAATTATCTGCATTCAAATTTCATAGCGTATTAGCAACGCCCTCCCCATGACCTGAGAAGTTACAGATAAGTTCACCTTGAAATTTGCATTAACAAATCGCCATCTGAGGGGGCATACTATTTGGCCTCGATAAGTGGCCTTGCTTTTCGAATTCAACTGTGATTGAGAATCTGTTCAAGCTCTAGCCTCTACCCAAAAAACCACAAAGAAGCCCGCTGCATTGTGCGTTGAAAGTTATTGAACGTACAAGTTGGCAGGGTCAACATGGCTCCGCTCATCAGACGTGCTCTTGCACATTGTAAAGGCAGCGAGCGATCATGCAATGATGCAACTTCTGAACATACGCATGAATAATGATCTGCAAGTACTACCCGACTCTTCTCCGAGAAAACAGCATGTCGACGTCGCGCTCCACGACAATATTTAGTCCTGAACCTCAGTCAAAGCCTCCTCAGTCAGTCCCAAGAAGCTTTAAAAAACAATAGGTGGACCCCCTCCGAAGCACCTGGGCAGCATCTCTTATTTGGACAATATGATTAAGGTGCCCCGATCATCCCGATCGCCAGAAAACAAAAAGCTGCAGCTGGTCGATCTGTAGCTCTTAACTGTCACCGAACTTGGGGGTGCATCGTCACCACGAATATATCTGCATGATCACCCATCGGCAAATATAGGCTACTGGATCTGAATGCAGACTTTGTTACCCCATCCTCACATCCCCCGACATCTTTACCCTCGTCGAATTACATTCGCACCTTTCAGGTCAGCTCACTAATTTGTAATCCCCTGGACTGTACAGTTAGAGGTGCTCTCTACTGCTGCGGAAGCAGCTCATCCTCGCGACTGCCACAGTGCCACGGAAGCTGCCGAACCTAAGGTAACTGAAAAGGTATTGACGACCAGCAAGATAAACCATGAATGTGCGAGAACCTGTCACTGCGTGAGGATTCAAAACTCAACGCGTTCGAACCTCTTGTAAAGCCACAGTGCACATTCTGATCTCAACATCGAACTAGCTGCTCGCACTGTCGATCGCTATCTAAATTCAGAGGGGCTGTTTCTGAATTAGTGCACTTGTCACTACACTCAATCTACATCGTTTCGAGATGGCGAAGCTCACTGTCGGATTTGTTGCGCTCGCTCTCCTGGTCGCGGTGGTGGCCGCCGGCGACGCTGGTCCCATCAACGACTTCTGCGTGGCGGACCTGAAGAGCGCCCTCCTCTTCAATGGCTTGGCCTGCAAGGCCCCGTCGATGGTGACGTCCGACGACTTCTCCTTCACGGGCTTCCGCGCTGCGGCCGACACCAACAACCCGCTGGGCATCGGCATCATCCCCGGGTTCGCTGGCGTGAACTACCCGGCGCTGAACACGCAGGGCCTGTCCCTGGCCAAGTTCAACTACGCCAAGGGCGGTCTGGTGCCACCCCACACGCACCCCAGGGCGTCGGAGGTGATCACGGTGCTGAAGGGCGAGGTGCACGTCGGGTTCGTGGACACGGCAGGGAAGCTGTTCGCGGCGAAGCTGAAGACGGGCGACTTCTTCCTGTTCCCGGTGGGCCTGGTGCACTTCCAGCTGAACGTGGGCAGCGGGCACGCCGTGACGGTGTCGGTGCTGAACGCGCAGAACCCCGGAGTGCAGCTGATGGCGTCGGCGCTGTTCGGCGCGAGCCCGGAGATCAAGGACGAGGTGCTGTCGAGGGCATTCGGGATCAAGGACGACATGACGAAGATGATCAAGAAGGGGTTCATGCCGGCGATGTAGAGGGGATGGGCTGGATGCGGGTTGTAGCACGGAGAAGCTGACAGTGTACAAAGTAGAGATTTTTGAGCGGGGCTGAGGCGGCCTCTGTTTTCGAACTGGGTGACTTATTAGAATGGTCTCCAATGTAGTCACTGGTAACGTAGGAATTACGATTGTTTTTGCAGTGTGCTGTGATGCTCTGATTAGTTGTAGTGTTCAGAGCGGAGCTGCAGGGGAGTGATAGAGATGGTGGTCGCAAAGGCCGGTGGATGATTGTGAGCTGGTCCAGTTCGATCGGGGAACCTCGTCGGATGTGTTATGTTGATCGGACTTTTATATTAATTTCCCTTTCGATGGGAGGGTTTGACCTAGTTAACTGTGTGCACATGTTGGTCTGAATTTGCTTCTATCCCGTGTGTTGGATATCTGTTATTGAGCTGATTTCTGATCATCAGAGCTCAGTGCCGTGGTGATTTTTTGCATTACTGTGTAGGTAGTGCAATGGATTTCTTAGTGCATTGTACCTGAATAAAAGCTTGCATCAGTAGTGCAAGTGATTATGTCGAATAACCATCGTCTTGACAAATCACTGGGATCAGCAGGAAGGGAATTCATGTTTACTTGTTTTTGGTTCTGTAGATATATCACCCGGATAATTGTTTTTGTCTGAGGACCCGTGCATTAATTTGTGAGCCTTAAAAATGATTGAGAAATGACGTTGGCATCTGTATAATCTACATCCGAGAATGCGTGAAACTTTTGTCATGCAATCTAATTGTGAGATGAAAATCGCTCTTTTTTGAAATCACTATATAGTAACGGGTCTTCGCTGATTAGGTCTAACGCTATTGAACGAGATCTCGCACTTAGTAGATTGCACTTTGAGGCGTATGTTTTGTATTGATGATCATCAGTGGAGTTGAGTCATCTGCTTGACAGAAATTAGTGAGTAGTGCTGTGTTCGTGGGTTGTGCTAGCTATTAATTTTTTTCTGATCAGACAACAGTTTTGTTGTTTGACAAACTTCTTCTGGCATTTAAACGTTCTAAACGTACAGAGCATTGTATTCAAATTTTTAACCTTAAGAAAAAAAAATTTAAAATATATGAAGTCTTAACCTTCCAAGTTAGTAAAAAGTTAAAATTAGATAAGGATGCCAATTTTTAAATGATAATGGTGATAATATTTGGTTGAATGGAAAGCTATTACCTTGAAAATAATTGTTGAAAATATTTTGCTGTACTACAGCGTGTTAGAACTGTCTACATCGTTAGAATTCAAAGAAGACGTGGACCATTTAACATGTTTGATGAAAATATGGTTTATTGGATACGACTAAGAACCGGTTTGAGCTATGACCAAAGGTAAAAAAGCCATTTATCTGGACCAAACATATTGCAATATATATGCCCAAAGTTTGGCCTCTTAGCCTTTAAACTAAACACGAAATTTCAAAAGTTGTTTTTTCCCAAAAAAGCCTATACATGGCGGCAATTTTTGAAAGTTTTTGTGCCAAGGTGACACCATGGTGAGCAAAACTTGGTCACCTCTACTTGTGCTACTCAAACTTCCATCGAGAGGTTGTCAAATTTTATCAATATAATATATCGAGAAGACAAAGAGTCTTAGACTATTAGGGGTTAATTATATTTCCACAAGCCTTTTCATACCTTATTAATTAACTTTTTGACAATTATTAGCATTAGACCTAGATGCTAGTTCAAAATAAACTGAATTTCAATTAGTCATAACTTTGTCGTAAAAATGAACCTATTACTAAAAAAATTCCTACATGTTCTTCATTAATGTTCAACCCTCCTTTTTTTATTAGACTTCTTTAATTGTTAAATAATTTCTTTAAATTTTGAAATAATTGGTTCATAGATTTTGACCTTTGGACTTGGCCTTTAAGACTTAACACTATGACCAGCCCAAGGCTTCATCTGGTACATTTCATGGTTATTTTTCCAGCCTGAAAATTGGAACTCTCGCCCAACTTTTGGACTCAACTTGGTCACAGTCTGAACCAGCGATAAGTAGCTCTGTTGAGTTCTAAGCATGTTCTCATCCATGCCACCGTTCCCCTAAGTTCCCAAAGAGTTCACAAGCCACTGCGGTAACTATTGAAAGTGATGACGTATCGGCTTTAGAATATGACGGCATCGGTCTAGTTTTAGAAGCAAGTTGCAGAGGGCAGCACATCATGCTCTTACAGGAGTATCATATCAGTATCACCTAAGTTGAGCAAGCGGACATCAATCGACTAGTCGATTCAATCACCAGAAACTTGCCTTCAGACAACTTGTTAGGCTGGCACTCCAAGTTGTGGAACATCGAGTCGTTGCTCGCTCTCTGGACTGAACACCAGACCTCGATCGAAGCGCTTCACTTCATCACTCCACTCCGACAACGATCTCCGGAGCATCACGCGGGCATCACACGGATTTCACAACAGTATCGCCTCAGTAACACAGATATATCAATCGAAAAGTGCACGAGGTACACCGCCTGAGCTCCTGAGTATCAGGAGGATATGAAGCGGTCATCGCATCAGTATCACCTCAGTAATGTACAGATATCAATCGAGAAGCGCTCATGGGAATGCCTTGGTCGCCTGGTGAAACCCTAATTGGACACCAGGTGGATTGCACTGGCGTTGACGAGCCATGAGGATTGAGTTTTGTTACGAAGCTGAAGCGCGGAGCAGAGATTGGGGTTTCAAGCGGACCGCTGCGCAAATCTCAGGTGTTTAGGAGCAGAATCGCGGAAGTTCGAGCGTCTCCGCCTGCAATTCACGGTCTCTTCTCACCAGGTAAGATTTGCTGGAGCTCGAATCAGTAATCGGAAAATGCAAATTCTAAGCAATACGAGTCTGTTGTGGACTTTGTGCCGGCTAGGTTTTCGCTTGGAAGAAACGATGGTGCTAGCAGGTTTGTCTCCGTCTGGATTCAATACAGGATTTAGTCCTCTTTTGTTGAAGCTGGAGGCGCCTTGCTGTTGGAATTGCAAGTCCGTGCTATGAGGAGTTGAGTTATTGAGCTTTTTTTAACGTTTACTTTCGGTTTTTTGGAAAAATGGATGATGCGAGCAGTTTTTTCTTAGTCGGATTTTGATTTAGGATTTAGTCGGCTTTTTGGACTGTGGATGTCCGGAAGAAATTGCAATCGCTGGAGCTGGAAGCACCTTGCTTTGAAATCGGAAGTGCCAGTTCTATGTAGTTAGAGTCTATGACGAGTTTTGAAGCGTTTTGTTTCGGTGTTTTTGGAAAAGATGATGATGATAGCATTTTCTACTTCGTCGGGATTTCAATGGAGGATTTAGTCCTCCTGTTGGAAATGGAGATTTGAGTTCTGAGAGCACGAGTCCGATGAGGATTTTTAAGCGTTTAGGCGGTTTTTGGAAAATGGATGATGCGAGCAGTTTCTTCTTCATCGGGCTTTTGAATTTTAATTTAATCCTCTTGTGTTGAAGCTGGAGGCGCCTTGCTCTTGTAGTGCAAGCTCTAAGGAGCACGTCTTTCTCCTAGAGTTTTGTCTTTCTCCTGCGTGCGGTTTTTTCTTTGTTAAGATAATTTACAATGGATTCTAGATTTTAACTGTTGAGTCGGCCATATTGCATTTGAAAGGCAGTGCTGTAAACGGAAGTGCCAGTTCCTGAGAACTAGGAGTCTATCAAGAAGTTCGTGTTCCCGCTGCATATTGTAGATTCAGAGAAGGCTCAGACGGGATGCTTACATGTAAAGAAGCTAAAGCAGCGTGTTGGCAGGGGTTTTGGCAGGAGGGCCATCGACAGGCAGGTCGTCGTTTATTAAGTAGGGTTTCTATGCAAAAACATGTTAATGTGAAATAGCACTGTTCTGACGAGGGGGACCACGGGATCGAGAAATTACTGGTTTGGTTACGAAGGGGGTTTAGCATGTCTGCCTCTGGTAGCTAATAGAATTAGTGTTCAGAGGAAGATATGCGAGAGTACCTTTATTGCACGAGAGGAAATTGAAAGCATGCTGTGATCCTAAGTTCCGACCTATTCTCCGATGAGATCAGTTACGAGATAGGGTAATATATATATATATATATATATATATATATATATATATATATATATATATATATATATATATATATATATATATATATATATATATAAACGACGTTTGCAGTTCCTGTTTGGTTTACGTTTTGCTCAATACTTGAAGCTCTGCACGATGTGTTTTGGTTCGGAGATCGTTGGTTGCCCCACGACAATCTGCTTTGTATTTGGATGTGTTTGAATGCTTTAGAGCTATTTATTTATCTGACTTCTTGAGTTCATGTGTAACAATATGCATGCTACAAGAAGTATTGGACAGTGTGCAGTTTTGATGCATGTGGCCGCTGTTGATAGTGGATCAACTTTTTGTTTTCCTTTGGCAGGATCACAGGTAATTCGACGGACGACCAATGTTTAGTTTGAAGGTTCATGCACTTGAGCATCCCTCCGAAGAAGCGCTTGATGCAATGTTGAGCTTGGGTGTCACGGCGGACGATGGTTCTACAGACCAGCCTGCAATTTCAGCATCGGCTTCAAAAGATGGAGGAACTAGTGAAGGTGGCGGAGATGAAGCAAAACCGACAGTCGATGACATCACCAAAGCGATCAAGTTTTCTTCCGGAAATCCACGAGTGGAAGCCACACGTGGTGTCATGCATTTGTATAGGGACACTGCGTCCGAGCCGGGTACACTGGAGAAACTTCCGGTACAAATTTGCTAGTCTTGTTCTCATAAACGGATCTCAAAATTTTTGAAGCACATTTGCTTATTTGCTTAGAGCGATTCTAGAACCCGTATGCTGAAACTTGTGGTGATGATGATGTGCAGGAAGGTCGGAGTGAGCGATTATGTGTGCTGGCTGTTCCCAACCATATGACCGGCTCTGACTTTTGTCAATTTACCGGAGCTTTCATTCAGAACATCAAAGAGATGCGTTTTGTTAGGTATTTGCTTATGCCCAAGCACCTGAAGTTTTGGGGAACTTGAGATCGTCATTGGTACTGGATGCTCTTATGTGGTGGAAGAGTTCTCCGAATTACCCTCAAAAAGGGCATCATATACTAATAAGTTTGAGATAAGATTATTTTTTTAAAACTGAAATATTTTGAAGACTATGGTTTTCTCATACTCGGGAGGGTCTATGTAACCCTAATATCATGTATTAAGCAAATATATTCTTGATTTATATCTTATTGCATTCACCATCATTTTGCAGGAATGACGGGCAGACAGATAGGTACTGTGTGCTCATGACATTTGACTCGCAACAATTTGCTGACGACTTCTATCAGCACTATAACTTGAAGCCTTTTTCTTCGCTGGAGGTAAGGATTCCTCTTGCAATTTCGTTTTGAAAGGAAGTGAGTGTTCATGGAGCGCCCATAAACTATGACATGTACCTTGTAACGATGAAATGTAGAGATTAATACCTTTGTTATACTTGCAGGCAGAGTTGTGCCATGTGCTGTTTACGGCAGACGTTCAGTTTACAGAGACCGCTGAGCAAGCATCGGCTCCTCCTTCAGGACTTACAGAACTTCCTACTTGCCCGGTTTGTTTAGGTAATGTTGAGAGTGTCCTTCCAATTCAGCACCCTTTGACTGTATGTTTCATTATCTTTATCTTGAAATCTATTAATAATACCTAAAAAAATTATGTAGCTTTTAAGAGAAACCTCACTAAATTGGAAACGAGGTCTAGTCAGCAAGATTGACCTTTCTACTGAGTAGTTCTAAGTGTGTCGTTGGGCTGGCGAGGATGAATTGTGCTCCAATTTTTTAGTGTTTTTAGCTTGGTTTAATTGGTGTATACAGAGAGGCTTGACCAGCAAATTAGTGGAATCCTTACAACGGTCTGCAACCACTCATTCCACAGCACCTGCATTTCAAAGTGGACCGATTCTTCTTGCCCAGTAAGTTAGTAGCAAATATCACTTCTATAGGAATTGTTGCAGGGAAACTGAGGATCATGTGTTTTGGTTTCCAAAAACTGAGTATCAGAAACTGATGATCATGTGTATTGAATTTAACCAGGTCTGCCGATACTGCCAGCAACAATCTGAGAATTCCACATGTTTTGTTTGTGGGACTTCAGAAAATCTTTGGATATGCGTTATTTGTGGATTTGTTGGTTGTGGACGGTGCGTCTCCTTGCCTTGCGACACTTGATGTACAGCAATTGTTTACATCAAGGCAACCAGTTTAATCCTGATTTGTTGTCTATAAGTACATGCTAATTCCAAGGAACAGCTTACTATGCAGACAACAAATCAGGATTAAACTGATTGCCTTGATTTACATCAGTAGTCTATTGCAGTTGTTGCTATTGAATTTGTGGGTCCACAGGAAGGGTCCGATCATATAGGTGCAGCATTTGACTCTCTGGGTGGAGTCATATTCAATTGCTGCAACTTCCTGTATTGACCAAGTTGGTTATTTATTGAACAGATACAAGGAAAGACATGCTGTAAATCATTGGCAAGAAACCCAACATTGCTACTCTTTGGACGTCGAGACTCAACGTGTTTGGGACTATGTGGGCGATGGCTATGTTCATCGACTTATACAGTCCAAAACCGACGGGAAGCTTGTTGAATTGCCTGCCCCATGCCGGGATGGCAGCGATGATTGCTGCAATTGTGGAACTGACAACCAGGGAATGGAGTCAGCTTTGGTCAGCAGTAAAATAGACTCTGTAAGTATCTTGGACTAAAACGCCTAACCAGAAGTTTAATCCTGATTTGTTGTCTGCATAGTAAGCTGTTCTTTTGAAAGAAATAACTCGTCAAATTGTTGCATTCATCAAGATGTATATTTTGTAGTCACTCAACTGCTTCTGCTAAAATAAATGGTGATCTATATGTGATGAAATACGATATTTGAAAGAGAAATATATAGGAGTACTCGGTCATGGAAGTAGTTAGATTTGAAGAAACCAAATGATGTATTAGGTGCCCTGTTCTCATTATATGAGGTTGTTTAACAAATGTGTTGCTAATGATACGTGAGTTTGAGCATGATCAGGTAGTTGCTGAGTATGATCGTCTTCTCATGACACAATTGGACAGTCAACGGCAGGTAACATGTCTGAATTATTCTCCGTTGCTACAGATATGTGATTAAACAGTTTTGAATGCCATAAAGTTCCGTTAATGTTTTTGATAGTGTCCTTGTCACTCGTTCTTCATTAATTTTGTTCAATTTAAATTGTGCTTTTGATTTACTTGATAAGGATGTTATATGAACCTACTTTGTCTGCAACTATGTTATTTTGAAATACATCATTGGTGCAGTATTATGAAGAAAGAATTGCAGAAATGGAGGAGGAGAGAATTTTAGCAGTTCAGCATGCCGTCGAAGGAAAAATTGCAGAAATGGAGGAAGAGAGGGCTTTAGTAATCCAGCAAGCTGTCGATGATTCAGTAAGCTTAAAGCTGAGGAAATTACAAACTCGGCTTGAGAATATGGAAAAAGAGAGCCGGGATTTGCGTGAGGTACATTTCTGATTTATGTGTTGGAATAAAACACAGTTTGTTTTTGATAATGTATCCATTTTTGGAAGACTTGTATATCTTGACTCTGCGTGAATATGGCTGTCGCAGCTGAATAAATGTCTGATTGAGAACCAGAAGGTCTATCAGCAGCGTATCAAGGAGTTTGAAGAGAGGTTTGTATTTTGTTTCCCATGATGCTTGTCAACGATATTGATACATTTTCATCTTTAAAAGAAAGCCTGTTATGAGTTTCAGGCTCTAGTCAGTCTTCACGATAGTTGTTTTACTTTCTGGTAATGTTAATTTGAGTTACCCCTTATTTGAGTTACTACTACCTCTCCATTTTGATATGCTCTTTGAATATTTCGGATTACTGCTTTGGTATCTAGTCTCTTTTTCGATGAGTTCTTGCTACGTGGTTTCTTCAACACACTAACTAGGTGGATGTTTGTCAGGGAGATCAAGGCGGTAAAAGAACGAGATGAGAAAATAGCAGATCTTGAAGAACAGGTTCGTGAGTGTTTTGATTCTTAGAAAAAAAAACTGTGTACGTTTCGTCAGTGTCTTTAATCCTATTATTGGTTTTTCTATGCATTTGACCCTCTTGTCCATCCGTGTCCTTAATGTGAAGATATGGGATGTCCAGGTCAGAGACTTCATGCTTTTTATTGAGGCACAGAAGGTACTTGAGACAAGCAGCAATGGAGCTGAACTTCGAGATGGATCTGTCCTGGCATTGCCTGCGAATCTTGCACCCAGCAAGTCCAGCACTCGGACTCTACGTCAGGGAAAGAAGAAACGATAAGTCACAATAGCATTTCCTGTAAAATATTTCTTTAGGATCACGCATTTTTTGGTGGAGATTTAGTAACATTAGACATCTACAGCCATAGTGCACTTCATTGAGTATCAACCCTCAAATTTGCTGAACAGTCATCTTAAAGTGCTGTAAGCATTCAAAGCCCAGAAATGTTTTTTTCTTTTTTTCTTTTTTTTTAATTACTAGGTGTTGTAAGCTAATGTGGGGTTGACGTAAGTCTAAATTTTCTTAGTGGATTTTTGAGGGACTTCAGGGTTGCAAGACTTATATGGAAAACATTGTTCTAATAATGTTACAGTATCTTGTAGTCAAAGTCCGGGGTTGTAGAAATTCACATTTAACCTGGAATAGAAGCCCTTGTGTACAGAGTCCAGAGCAGACAACCAGCTCTTCGGGAACACTTTACCTGTTTCCTTGTTCGAGTCTGTTCTGCGTAACGGTATCAGTTTTGTGCCACTATACTAAGTCTCAAATACGAGCTAGAGCTTCCAACTCGTTCGAACCCGCTCTGTTCAATTTAAAACGCTGGCAGCCCAGCTTGGATCTGGAAATGAGTACCGGTACTATGTACAACATAATTGAATCCTTCTGCCTCACGCATTCAGTTAGTTCTTGTTTCCGCAAACCCCACTCTGGTGATTGTGTAGCAGCTGCGACTGAAAGCCGACGGGATATCAAGCGGTGTCCATCATCTGTGCTGCCTGAGATGGCCCTGTGTGCGCATGTTGCCGGGTTCTTCACTTGGTTCCGGTGAGTGATTTACGTTCACTCTGGTTGTGGTTGTATTAGAGTCTTATGAGTGCTCTGCTAGGACCTTGCCCTTGGTTTTGCTAGACCCGTACCCGCAAGCAAATTCATGTTCACATGCAGGTGTACCAGTCTGTAGTCGTTATAGAGCTAGTGTCTGGCGTGTTGATGGCGATCTGCAAGTGCCTTATTGCACTTCAACTGGTTTCCTTTGCGCCTGATGCTCGATTCCCACGTGACTCCCGTATTGGGCTGTCTGTTGTTTCTGTTTCGTGCGGCAGGCTTTGTCAGTAAGAAAGTTTACTTCGGTGTTGCTTGTGTTCAGATTCTCGTTCCGACCGTCTGATGTATTTGCAAGCGCATAATGACTGTTACTACTAATTTACAAACATCGCAACCGCATCAACTTTGAACTTCTCACGTTGCTCTGTTCTTAGACATCTCCTTCCCAGTAATTGCTTGGGTTTACCTCAGAATTCGGTGGATTTGCTTCTAATGTGGCTGTAGTTCAGTGGTCAGAATTCCACGTTGTGGCCGTGGAGACCTGGGCTCGAATCCCAGCAGCCACACGTCGTTTTGGAGGTTGCGATCGAGTAAGCTGTTTATTTTTCTGTTTTTCGATCGGCATATGCACTTTTGAACAAATTTCTCTGATCAGTCACAAACTGTGTCACTTGCATTTTGGATAAGCGCGAGAATTGTTAGTTATAAGTTACACAATACAGTACATCCCCTTCTTCAGTAACACCTTCAGTCACTTGATAATCTACACAAGCAGGCCCCTTCAAATCATAAGCCCATAGGAGTGACCGCAATAAAATCAGATTGCCGACGAGCAGCTTTTCGGATCTTAATCTATGTTAATCGACTTCTCTTGCGTCACTATTGTTTGGAAATGTGTCGTGGTTCCGACGATCACTGCCCCCCATCCACTGGAAGAGCTGCTGCACGAATGGATTCAAGTACGAGAATTTTCTTTCATGATGAGTTAAAGTGCCATTCCCAAAATTCCCTCCATTTTAGTTCAGAAGGTTAGCTCTAGATCAAACTTGTGGGGATAGTAATCATTCATTGAAATGAACGTATTTCCCAGGGAGTAACCACTGTAAGCCAGCACAAGAGGGTCTCCCTTGCTAGCCCGACTAGTATGAATAAACCGTGATCGACAGCAGTGGCAGCCACAGTACGTATTTGTACGTACATTATATTGATTGCTAGTCTGCAACATTGTTAGTGTACAATCTGGATGCATGGTTGGATTCAAGGTGTTAAATGTTTGATTACAGAATTCCCTCTGCAAGTTATGGTGGCAGTTGTGTCGTTTTTTGGAGGCAGGATTCGCACATTCCTGTATAACTTCCTTTTGTAGTAATTCCAAGTGGGTAGTGGAACAAGATGACGCCTTGATAGAATGTAGGACACCTTAAAAATTACATGCAAAACATTGGGCCATATTGAAGTAATGTGATGATTCTCTCAGACAAATGCCTCGTTTATGCATCAGAGTAACTGGCAAGCCAGCGGTTAGAAAGATCCGGCAGCTTCGCAAAACCATGCGATAAGACATCGCATAGACAGTTCCACTACCTTCACTCTCGCCTTAAACTCAGATTCGTCATCTAATGTCATCTTCATAGAGAATGCACCAAACAGGAAAACCCTAGACACAGGAATGTATCTGCTCATTTTGACGCTTGCAATATGGAAGAAGCATAAGGCAAGTAACACGAGACAGACATCACGACGCCAGCTTTGCAACCGGCATCGCAAGATAGGTTCTTGCACATGCTTAGGGCGATTTCGTCCTTCATATTCAGAACCGCCCGGGGTGCATTGTGCATTGTACGCAGATTAACCCTCACTCCCATCAAGGACATCTACATGATCCAACTCCGTTCCAAACCAAATCCACTCGTTTGGAAACAACTCCCTTCAACACCTCTCAAAAGCAGCATCCCTAAGCCTCATCGATCTTAGTGGTATTGTGTTTAATCAGCTGGCCGAAACCATCAAGAGTAGCAAATACATCTTTAATCATCAGCCATGTAACCCAAACCTAAACTCCAAAACCACGCCCCAGAAAGCAAAGCTGAAGGAAAAAACTCACGACATACGCTACAAAGAACATTAACCCAAACCCACAACCACAAACTTGTTGCAGCCGCGGGGCGCCGATCAGACATCCGAGAGCGGAGTGCTGGAAGAGATGAGATCTGTGCGTGTTGCTTAGGGTTTTGTAAGAGCCGCTTAGGATCTCCCTAAGCTCTGAACGTTCCAGACATTATGGTACCAACCCGAGCTGGAACGGATACTTCTGGCCCATCAACATTGAAAAAAGACATTGATGGAAAACTATCAAATGAATTCTCAGACATTCTTATGATTTCCTACTAACACAAAATATGCCTTACCAAATTTTATACATGCCAACCTATGGGTCATGCTCCTAAACAACTCTCCTTTGATAGACAATAATAATGTTTTTAGTACATGCTCTATATGAGTATGATTGATCAAGACACGGGTAGATCACCTGAAAACTTTTTTGTGCACCATGTGCGTCTTGGGGTTTTTGTTTTGGAGCTAATTGCCTTCAAGGGTTGAATCAAAGCCTCTCTATAATTACTTCACCCCTAATGTCAAATGCCCTCAAAATTGCAAAAAATCCTCAAAACTGCCCTCTTTAAATGCAAGGTGCAAATTTTTAATTTTTGATGTATTTTCGAGTATAAAACCGTAGGATCTTGTACCTAACTTGTATGTGCATATGTGTGTCAAATCTTAAATTCAAATTCCTTACCAAATGTGAGATCGTAATGTTTAAAGATGAAAAAAAAAATTAAAAAAATTAAAAAATAAATAATAATAATAATAATAATAATTGCTTGTTGAAAAAGGATAATTGGTTTTTTGAGGGCCAAAAAAACCATTCTTGATAAAAAATTTGATATGAGGCTCTTCAAATTCTTGTTTTTAGGTGAGTTAGGAACATGCCTTTGCAATTTTTACCCTCATACAACCTATAAAACCTAAAGATATGCTTGATTATTCACATACATGTATGTTGAAATTCAACTACAAAAGCCAATCTTTGACAATATGAAAGGCATGTGAAGAATAATTGGATTAAAAATCCAATCGGTGAGATCATGCCTTAAAACCTTATTTACTTTGAAAAAAAAAAAAAAAAAAAAAAAACTTGAAAAAAAGTAAAATCTCAATTTTTCGTGAATTTTTGAAGTTTCTGCAATTTAATTGATTTTAGGCAGTTTTTTAGAATAAATGAGCATATACCGCAGTTTGGGCAGTTTTGGGCAGATCTCAAATAGTGTTTTCAAACTTTGACTGTGAATATCTCCAAAAGTATGAGGAATTTTTAAGCATGAGATGACTTTTTGGAAAGGTATGGAAAAACTAACTTTCAAAAATGGCCCATTTGTTTGCACATTTTTATTACTTATTTCCTTTAAGTAATAAAAAGTAATTTAAAAGCGTAAGCAATTGACAAGTGTTGAGGGAAAGCATGGAAACAAAGAAGTGTGCAAACAGTAAAACCATTGCAAAAAGAGTTATGAAGAAAACAAATAGGAGATGTTAGCAAACATACCATTGCTGTCAAGACTCGAAGCGGCTCAGTGGATACTCCGTTCAAATCAGTAACTAGAAGTTTCATACTTAAGCAAATATCATTACATAATCACACCACTCATGTATCTCACTTGGAACACATTCAGAACTTGCATTGATAAAATATCGCATAAGGAGTAAACTCCATACATCTTCCTATTTAAGCTTGTGCTACAGCATAACCACTATTCCTGTAAGTAACCGTTCAGTTCTAAGGCTAACCGTCCAAGCCAGCTGTTACACTTTGTAACATTACCCCCCCCCCTTTGGTGCTAAATGCCGTGTTTGTGACGGTCGAGGTCCAGGTGCGTGAGGATGTCGGTGGTGAAACTCTCTCACCACATCTGGTGCATTTTCAAGATTGACTGCCGGCTCCCACGAACATTCCTCAGGGCCGTATCCTTCCCAAGAAACGAGGTACTGTAATTTTTTCCAGCGACCAAAGAGTCGTGAGTCCAGAATTTCTTTGACTTCCCACTCGATATCCCCATCAGGAGTTATTATCGGTGGAGGAAGTTTCTGCTGCCTACCTGGAATGGTGTCCTCATGATAACGTTCTAAGAGGGACACATGGAACACATTATGAATTCGAAGAGATCGTGGGAGCTTCACACGGTAAACCACGTCTGATAACTTCTCGAGGATTGGAAAAGGCCCCAAGAATTTAGACGCTAACTTCTGCGAGGGAGCAGTGGTAGCAATATTCTGATGACGAAGAAGAATCTTATCACCAATCTCGAAAACTGGTTGTTTTGTAACTCCTTGATCATAATGACGTTTTGCTTGTTGTCCAGCAATGTCAATCATTGTCCTTAATTCTTCATGGATATGTTGTAACTGCTTGACTCGCTCCTCGGCTGCGGGAATTGTAGAAACAGTGGGTGTCATGAAAGATAAAGCCGGATGGTATCCATAAGTTGCAAAGAACGGAGAAAACCCTGTTGCAGTATGAGAAGCATTATTGTATGCGAATTCGGCGAGAGGCAACAACTCCGCCCAGTCGTCCTGGCGTCTCGTCGTAAACATGCGTAGATATTGTTCAAGGACCTGATTCAATCTTTCTGTTTGGCCGTCTCCTTGAGGGTGGAAGGCTGTTGTGGGAGTTGGTTTAATGCGAAGGAGTTCACACAATCGGGTCATGAATTTGGATACAAAAACAGAACCACGATCTGAAATAACTTGCTCCGGTGTTCCATGGAGCCTCCAGATGTGCTGCAAGTATAATGACGCAGTTCCTTTTGAATCAATGGTTTCATTTGTAGGAACAAAATGAGCCAACTTCGTGTTCTTGTCAACAACGACCAGTACCGAGTCATATCCCTTGCTGACTGGTAGCTTCACGACAAAGTCTACTGAAATTCTTTTCCACGGAGCTTGTGCAGCGGGAATTGGCTGTAGTTGTCCATACGGAGCAGAGGGTAGCTTGTACGTGAGCGCAAAGCGCAGAGCGGAGAGCGGTGAGCGCAGATTTGGAGAGCGGAGAGCACAGAATGGGGGACAGAACCTTAAAATAGCACTTTTTTTACTAAAAATAAATTATAAAATTAGAAGATTTGAATATTCTTAGTGTATTTTTGGAAATTTACTAATTTTAGTAATTTAATTGACCCTATAACCGTGGACTAATTACAGTATTTTCATTGAATTTGTAGTTCGTTTTCTCTTTTCTTGGTGATAAATTTTTTGACGCGCACTGATTACTATGCTCCAACTCCCTCTAACTAGTTTTGGCATACATTAATTCCCCTTATCCCCTCACATTTATATCCAAATTACTGCTTTAAATGTATAGGTATTGAACCTCTTAAGAGGGATCAAGTAACCTTTAATATTGTAACATTTTCTTAACATTACTAGAACTCATCCATTCTAGTCTACGTGCCTTTAATCTTTTCATTAATTTTATTTGTAATTATCTTGTATTTTGTATTAACTTCCTCTATTCTATCTATCTCATTAATGGAGTCGAAAGAGTCCTTTTATTTATTTTTATCTTTCATTTAATTTTCTCTTTCATTTTCTTAATCTCCTTCATATTATTTTCAACCTTAATATTTTTTTTTGCTTTTATTTTTTTTATTTTTTTTAATTTCATTTTATATAAATGTTTTTTTTTATTTTTATAATTTCATTTTTTAAAATGTTTTTTAATTTTTTAATTTTTAAATGGTAAATGACTTCTGCACAACCATCGTCCTTTTTCATTAAGTTTAGGAAGATAATAACTTTTAAATGAATGAAATGCCGATTTTCAAGGGCGCCAAGCATCTTCTTCAGGGATATTTAAGTTAAGATTATGGAATGTCTCTTCCTCTTTTGTGTTGGTGTTTTGTGAAGCTCTTTTCCGTAGTGGCGGACAGCGGTTATGGAAGACGTCATAGATATTGTTGTTTCACTCGCTGACGATGTTTGCCCATTTCAACCGTATGTTGAGGTGGAGGACAAAGAGGAAGTGATGGCCAACAGCCAAAGGCGTCCTTTGACCACGGCTGTGGATGTGCAATCGGATGTGAGAGCTGACCCTCCACGTTCAAAAAAATTCGGATGAGATCATAGTGCTCGAGGAGGACGCAGATGTGCCTTTGCAACCTCATGCGTACTCCAAGGTAGGAAAGATCCCAAGGGGAACCTATTCCAGGGAATCAGTGAATCAGAGGCGGGGAGGTGGGCCATTGCTGAAACGTTCATACCAAGGACACTTGGCAAGTGTGGGACCGAAAATGAACGCGAATGTAGTTTGTCATGTAGTACAGTTAGAGGCTGGCAGTCCTGCTGATAATGTAGTGGGCAACCCTAAACGTGTTAGGTTCAAAGATTAGGACGTCTAATAACAAGTATATCTTGGCTGCAATAAAGGGTACATGTCAGGGGATACGAGGTTTATAGTGCACTTGTTCAAGATAGATTGTATTGAAATAGATTGCAATTAATGTGAGCGACAAAGCCTTTATAATGAAAAAGTCAATACAGCTTCTGTATTGCTGACTTAGTACATGGGATATTATATAATTATCTTGTATTTTTTATTAACTTCCTTTATTCTATCTAAATTGTTAATGCAGTCGAAAGAGTTCTTTCATTTAATTTTAACTTTCATATTACTTTCCCTTTATTTTCTTCATTTCTTTCATATCATTCTCAGTTTCCTGTGTCAATGAGGGCCATTGCTTAGGTGAGTGGAACCCATATTAATGACATGTAATTTAGTGATCTACTTATTTTGAGAATATTCAATCGTTTCAAAATCAAGTTTGTTTTTGAAGAATGAACCTTTTATTTCCCAAAAAGAAAAGACAATTTTTTCTTGGAGGGTAACTAGTAGAACGACTTATCTAATGATGTGGTTATGGTGCATTAGATAAGAGTACCCAATAAGTTATAACCCAAAAGGACTAACTGGTCAACGTAGGTGCACTAATAAATGGAAGCAACCTAAAGCAACAAGTGGATGTATGTAAGTAGCTTTAATCAACAAGACTCTTTCTTGGTTTCTGGTTCACTTAGAAATAACTCTAGCACCCTCCTATCACCATTTATTAGAACTTTTGATTTTAGATTGGTAAAATTCACAAAAAATTAAATTTCTAAAAACCATATTCTCTATGATTACCCAACCTTTGTGTATTTTTCCACACCAACTGTGCCATTCAACCAGCAAAAAGGCTCAGAAAGCTGCGATGGTTTCTGGTGCTGCTACCTTAAAAGCTGGTGATACTCCAACCACCTTGAAGCTCGTCATGCTCTGATAATCTTGAGGCTTAAAGGCTTGAACTACCATATTTTAGTTCACATCAATGATAGAGCCTTTCTTTGAATGGGCAACTCCTAAGGAGCTTGAAGGAGGAATTTTCTTATTTAAAGTAACATTTAAAGTAACGTTTTAAGCTTTGAACTGATCTGATGTACAGACTCAAAGTATCTATCGGGAAGCAAGCATCCATATGAGATGCTCGGTATTTGTGTTAGTCATGGCTATGGAGATCCAAGTATCGTTGTGTCTGAATTAATTGGATACTAGCCTAAAGATTTTCATCACATTTTATGCTTGTCATGTATTCCAAAGGACGGTCTTTGGAACGTCAGTTCCTTGAGATGCAACAACAGGTGATATACTTGCAAAATCTGCATGGAAGTGCATGCTTGCTATTGGATACCGTATACAGCTTGTCGATCTTATTTGATGGGTAGAGTATGGGGGGGATTGGAGAATTTTAAGTCAAATTCAATGCTATATCTTTGAGCTCATGGAGGTGGCGCTCTGATCATTATAGATTGAAGGTAAAACGTTAAAAATCAGGATTGCTTATTGAATACAAACTAAGGAAGACATCGCATGTGTAGAAAATATTGAAATGATCTTATGATTGTTTCAGAATGAGTCTTTGAACCACTGTGTCTGTGTTTCTCTTCCATGTTCTATAGCTGAACGGTCCTCCAGGATTTGGAACAAGACAATGTCATTGAACTCGCGCAACTGAACCGACGTTAAAACTTGCCTTTAGCCATATCTTCAGCCTCTTCCTCGCAAAGAAAAATCTTTTGCAAACGTTTTACTTTGCAAAATAACAAATGGTCCATGCTCTCAACTAAACCACCCAAAAATTCCATTAGTCTTCAAAAGTCACCACAGGGATTCGAACTCCCGACCTCCAAATCCACACCTAAAAATTCCATAATCCACACCCAAAAATTCCATAAGTCACCACGGGGATTCGAACTCCCGACCTCCAAATCCACACCCAAAAATTCCATAAGTCACCATGAAGATTCGAACTCCCAACTTCCAAAATCACATCCGAAAATTCCAAAGGTTACCGCCGGGATTCGAACTTCCGACTTCCCGAAGCGCAATCTAACGATTTAGGTTGGAAAGTTCTTTCACCACAGTTATGACGGACTACGAAAACCGTCGCACATTCTCTTGTTACGTCGAAGACATTACTCTTCTCGGCTATACCGCTGGCTTGTTAGAGTGTCCACTACCTTGACCCGCGCTGGTCAAGGGCCCTTTCCTCGGTGGATTTGCTTAGCCCCAAGCCTACTGTCGTCAACGACAGTAGGCCGAGGGCATGGCAATGGATTTGGGGATTTTCGCCAAGTTTGTTTGTGTTTTTTTTTTTTGACATTTTGTGTTATATTAATGCATGATTGCTCACAAAATATTAATAATAATCTAAATATTTTTGATGAATTTTACGTAATTTTTTTAATATTTTTTTGATATTTTGAAAAATGAAAAAACCCCAAGCCTACTCTCGGCAACGACAGTAGGCCGAGGGCATGGCATTGGATTTGGGGATTTTTGCAAAGTTTGTTTGTGTTTTTTTTTTGGACATTTTGTGTTTTATTAATGCATGATTCCTCACAAAATATTAATAAAAAACTCAATATTTTCGATGAATTTTACGTATTTTATTATTATTTTTTTGTGATTTTGAAAAATGAAAAAACCCCAAACCTACTGTCGTCAACGACAGTAGGCCGAGGGCATGGCAATGGATTTGGGGATTTTTGCAAAGTATGTTTGTGTTTTTTGTTTTTGACATTTTGTGTTATATTAACGCATGATTGCTCACAAAATATTAATAAAAAACTCAATATTTTCGATGAATTTACGTATTTTATTATTATTTTTTTGTTATTTTCAAAAATGAAATAACCCCAAACCTACTGTCGTCAACGACAGTAGGCCGAGGGCATGGGTATGAATTTGGGGATTCTTGCAAAGTTGTTTTATTTATTTTTTCTTTGACAATCTGTATTATATAAATGAATTATGCTCACAAAATATTAATAAAAATCTGCATATTTTTGAGGTTTTCTCCGCTTCTTTATTGTTGTTTTCTTTTTATTTTTTCAAAATAAATGGCCCCAAGCCTACTGTCGGGTAGACGACAGTAGGCCGGGGGCCTTGCAATGGTTTTGGGGATTTAATATAAGTTTTTAAGGCGAAGGCTCACCTGAATGAGAGCCTTGTCGAGGTTGTGGTTTGTGTCATCAACTCCTCTGTGGATTCGGTTCTATCCCGACACAAGGAACTTGAAGACGTTGGTGGCGATCCCGAATGGAACAAGGCTCTAGACATTATTCGAATGGTATGATCCGTTGTTTCGTGCTTTCCCTTGAATACTTTTATTACTATAAGCCTTATAATTTCTAACTCTGTTTTCTTATTTACTCAAGTTTGGAGCAGGCCGCGAGAACCGAGTTCCTGATAGATGCAAACATCATAATCACTTGGGATTCGACTTGATCATTGCCGACATTCCTGAGAATCTTCCGGTCCCCACGATACCCAATCCACCCTACGTCGCTCCGTCTTGGAACAATCGCGGTAAGGAGTATTTGGAGGAACTCTTCGAATTTGCAAGACATTTCTTGCAGTATGATGGTGCTCTCTGCATCATCCACAACAACGACCAAGGTCTGGCTTCGAAGATTTCTGAAGTGGCTACTCTTGATGGCTTCGTGCAGAACCGAGACTGGTGGGGCTTCAATGCACTAGGCTTGGCTCACCCTACGATGTCCGGCTCCTTGGTATGTACATCATAATCTTTCCTTGTCTTTGCATTCTACTAAGTTTTCTTTTTAATTATACTCACATATTTTTGTGTCTCGCAGTCTCTTCGATTCTGGGTGCGCGTCTTCATTCGTGGTGCTCATCCCCCATCCAAGTTCTCTTTTCAAACGAAGAAATCCGATGTCGTTTACAACGACCTCCACATTACCGAGAGTAATGCCATTCTCAACTTCACCGATGTGGAATCGCAGCACATGAATGGGGAGGTGCCGTGGAGAGGCCCAAGGGAGAAAGCCCTTGAGATGATGCAGGGCATAATTGAGAAGATGACCAAGCCCGGTGACATAGTCTTCGAGTGGTCGGCAGGAACAGGTAATCCTCCATTAACAAATTCTTCATTTCCAATCCTCTGAATTTCTCCACAGGGACTCACTTCTTTCCTGTGCTACGTGTTTTCAAGTGCCTCCCTCAAGGCTTGCCAGAGTATTGGTCGTCATATTATAGCTTGTGAGGAGGACGAAGGCATATTCAACGCCCTTCTCAAACCGTATATGGCTACGTCATCTGCCATGGGTCCTCCAAAACATCCTAGACCGGCAGCAGTTGAAGATGCACCTCCGAAGAGAGCAAGACGATATAAGTACTGTAAGTTCTCTACATTTTCTTACTTCTGGGCTAGTTCTCTTTGCTTCTTTACTGATTCCATCTTCACGCACTTCTTCTTACCACCCTCGATTTACTCTTGCAGAGTAGTTGAGGCGACACCGCCACGTAGGCCAAGACCCGTCTCCATTCCATCGTGGCGTCTTCATTCCAGTCCGATTCAGCCTTATATACTTCCGGATTATGCAGAGGGCTTAGCACAAGCGCTGCAATCCGGAGCTCTTACATATGTTCCTAGGCGGCCAACTACTTTTGATCCCAGGGCCCTTCTATTTGTCGATGAAGAGGCTGTAGAAGGAGATTCTCAGTCATCGGATTCTGAGAGTGAAAGTAGCGATTGTAGCATGTTGTGAGTTTGAAGGAGGCTTCGGTCTATCGTTGTTTTCATTTGATTTGATTTGATTTAATTGGAGTTTTATTGCATATTACTTCGTCTTCTCTACTGCAAACAACCTAAACTTGTTATGATTATCTTGTCCTGTTCGTATCTGTGTATGTAAAGGATGAAATGTCACATCTGTAATGCTCAACATGTAACATGAACAATGAAATGTTAAAACTGAAATGCTCAAAAATATATATATATTGCTGTAATTACTTTCTTAATCATTCAAAATCTCACCCTAACCCATAGCCATGTTACCTATTCTTGGGAGAGATCCAGATACCATCTCTCGAAGAAATTTTCTCTCCTTCCGGGACATCTAAGACCTGATTCCCATTGGCCAATAGCAATGACCTCAACTGATCTAACTCAACGCAACTCAGTTCTCCAAGGAACGCTATCTCTAACCTCTCGTTGTTAATTGGATTTGCAAGTTTCCAAGAACTCCTAAAAACACTCCAGTTGATGTTGAACCGATTAACTTCGTATTCGTCCTTCGGACTCCAATGGCGACCCTCGTACAAAAAGTAATCCCACCTTGCTAGCCGAAGGCATGCATATTCAGGACTGCTGTCAATTTCACACTTCCACCTCTTTGACACAGCACGAGCACTCTCGACGTCTTCAAACGTGATTACCATCGGAGGAGTCCAACCCTGCGTTGCACTACTACCTATATGATCCCAAGGGTTAGGTCCATCCGCCATCCGCTTAAGCAAATCCTGTAAAATCGTTTCACAGGCAACGACCTCAAATGAATCGCCCATACCTTCAAACAACTCCCTAGTAAGTACAACTCTTGTCGATATCAAACCAGCAAGTTTCGCCATCCGATATGATCACTTCGGGCAGCTGAACAACTGGATTCTCATCGACGTTCGATAGCAAGGGATACGGGATTAGGCACAACTCCATAATACGGAGAAGCTCATTGGTACAAAGCACTGTCCAACGCCATTCACCTTCACCAACATGGAGGCTTCCGATGTGCCTAAACGGTGGCAGGTCCATCCCTCGTTCTCTGGCGCGCTCCACCTCCAGCAGCCAAGGCCGCAGCTCCTGATAACTCGCCGGTGCCTTTGGGGGCAAACCTACAGCCGCTCTCGTCCTCCTCGATCTTGCATTACATACCTTCGGCATCGCGCAACACACTAAATTGTTGTAGTCTTAAAACGTTCCATGCAAGCTTGCACATTGACCCCCCCGAACTCCTACGCTACCTTCGCATACAGCACAGAATGCCAAGGACTGTGTCACTATCCTAATACGCCACCTAGAAACAAACTCAAGAAACCAAGAGTGACCTCCATCTCTGGAACCCAGCTCACCAAGTGCTGTTTCATGATGAAAATCTCCTACTTGTATCACTCAAATGAAGATGCTTCGCTGCCTACGAAGACAGAGTAATCTTCGATGAAGACAAGGACTCTAACAAGGTATATCTTGGTTTCAGCAGTTAAGATATTATACACGAATTTTGAAATATTCCAGGAAGTTTTCAAACCTTGCCTCCTTTACGTTCTTTCAAATTTGTTTTTTTCCTTGGGCATTTACATAATCCTATGAAAGAATTATTTGTTTGATCTAAAACTCAACGCCTGATCATTGTATCTTGCCTAAACCCATGACAAATCTAAAGGAATGTATGCATGACGTCATCATGACATCAGCCCTAATTTGTATCTTAGAGAACAAACGTAATAAATTCTAACCAGAGATAACCCTGATTTCCACGGTAATATACTCTTTTCCTAAAAAAAGTGTCAAAATCAAGCCTTAATTTAGTAATATTCCACGGTTATAGGGTCTACTTTGCTTTTGAAAATTTTCCTAATTGTCAATTCTATGCTCTCCATTCTGCGCTCACCGCTCTCCGCTCTACGCTCTCCGCTCACGTACGAACTTTCCCCATACGGAGCATGATGAGTTGGCTTCGACCGTTGGCAAATGTCACACCCATCAACGTACCGCTGTACATATCGTCGAACTGTAGGCCAGTAGAATGTTCTCGTGACGAGTTCTAAGGTTTTTGCACGTCCCTGATGACCGGCAGCAGGTGCGTCGTGGCGAGATCGAAGGATCTGCCGGCGAAGTTCGTCATCATCTGGCACATAAATGAGACCTTGGAAACGGAGAATTCCATCCAAGAAAGTGTAGTCCTGAAACCGGCGGTTCATATTCATTGGCAAGTCACAAATTTTAGCGTTAAAAAAAGCCAGGATTGGTGCCAGCGTAACATCTTCAGCTGTAGCCTTCCTCAAGTGATTCATTATGCAACCATCGGTCCAAACCGGTTGGCACGATTCCAAAGCTGCCAGGCGAAGAAGAGGTTTTTGAACCTCACTATGTGGCTGTGTGAGATCCACCCGACATGAAAGTGCGTCCGCTCTTCCATTCATTGAGCCTGGTCAATGACAGATGTCAAAATTGAAGGCTGATAAGAACTCTGACCATCGGGCTTGACGTCGATTGAGTTGTTTAGAAGTAAGAAAATATTCCAAGTGTTTATGGTCAGAAATAACTTTTGTTACGTGAGGGGATCCTTCTAAATAAACCCGCCATTCGTGAAACGCCAATACTATGCTGAGCAGCTCTTTATCGTAGATATCATAGTTCATCTCAGCCGGAGACATTTTAGAACTGCGATAAGCGCATGGATGTAAGCGTCCATCTTCCCCATACTGCGAAAGAACCGCCCCTGTCGCCATATCAGAAGCATCAGTTTCAACAACGAACGGTCGATGGAAGTCGGGATGAAGTAAGACTGGTGCCTGAATAAATCTGGATCGAAGTTCTTGAAATGCTGAGTCTGCCTGGGGTGTCCATTTGAACAATTGATTTTTTCGGGTTAATGCGGTAAGTGGTAACGCTATCTTGGAATAATCAAATATAAACCGTCGATAAAAATTTGCAAATCCAAGGAAAGCTTGGACCTCTTTAATCGAAGTGGGAACCGGCCACTCTTGAATGGTTTTGACTTTGTCATGACACATCTCCAAGCCTTTTGCAGAAACAATCATACCCAAAAATTCAACTGATGAACGATGAAATTCACATTTCGATTCTTTAGCATAAAGCCCGTGTTCTTGTAACCTGCGTAACACCTCCCTTACTATACGGCGGTGCTCCTCGATATCCTTCGAAAATATTAAGATATCATCCAAGTATATCACAACAGCAATATCTAAGAGATCGCCAAAAATACTCTGTATGTGGGACTGGAATTGTGCCGGAGCGTTCGTCAATCCAAAGGGCATAACCAAATACTCGTACAGACCATATCGTGTCTTGAAGGCTGTTTTGAATTCGTGGCCCTCGGCCATACGTACTCTATGGTATGCTTGTCGTATATCTAACTTTGTAAAAATGGTTGACCCAACCAATCTGTCGGTGAGCTCAGGAATTAAAGGTAGAGGATAGCAATTCTTCACAGTAACACTGTTGAGATTTCTGTAATCAATGCACACCCGAATAGACCCATCTTTCTTCCGGGCAAATACAATTGGAGCTGAAACAGGAGATTTGGAGGGACGAATCCAACCTTTCTCAAGATTTTCTTTTAAATATCTCCGCAACTCTTTGAGCTCCATTGGCGACATTGGTCGTAAGCCAGTATTACGTGGCTCTTGACCACTCTTGAATTCGATTTTCATGTCTGAGGTGCTATGTTTGGGAAGTTTATTAGACGCTTCTTCACTGAAAGCTCCTCTCAAATCGTTATACTCTTCTGGAATTGAAGAACCGGTTCCTCCTTCACATTCCGAAATCTCTAGAGTAAATAACTCAGCTTCTTTGGCCAATTTTTTAAAATCCGACCATGACACCAAGGCATGATCTGGTGATGTTGAGATCAACCCCCTTGATGTACCAGTAACACTTCTTTCCGTTGACAAACCGGTACTAGCTAATTGCTTAGCACCGGAACTTGTTTCCAGCCTTCCTGATACTTCATCAGTGCTCCCTTTCTCCTTTGAGCAGCATGACATCTCCTTATCGATTTGAACCTCTCCATTCTGTAAAACACAATTCTTTTGACAATAACTAGAGTCAAACAAAACTTCTCGTCGGGACCACCGAATTGTTGGATCGTGCCGAGTCAACCAGGGAGTCCCCAAAATATAGGCATATCGCCCTACATTAGTAATATCTGCTAGGAGGGTCTCTCGGTGATCTCCGATGACAAGTTCGACCTGAGCTTCGTGTGTGATAAGACCCGAGTTGATTACTCGTCCATCGATTACTCGTACCTCCCTTGGTACTTTCTTTGTTCGTATGATTGCATGGCATTGCAAAGCAAAAGTTGGATGCATGAACACACCGGTGGCACCTGAATCCACTAAGGTGAGAGCCTCGAGGTCATTAATTTTGGCATTCAACGTACGATGTACACCGGGGTCCATGGTAGCACGTACGTAGTGTGGTGTTGATATACTCTCCTCAACCTCCAACGATTCCTGGAGAGCATCTCTTGGTACTGAATTCCAGCCCGGAATGGTAGCTGCTGCGCTCTGAATGAAACCCGGGTACTGAGTTGCTACACTCAGTCCCGGGCTCTCTCTTTTCCCTGACTTTCGCTTTCCGTATCCTTAATAACTGCAAGAGAAAGAGGTCGAGACGGATTAGTAGGACATTTCGACCGCACATGACCCAATTCCCCGCATCCCCAACAACGACCTTGTTTCTGATATTCAAGTCTCTCCGCCGCAGTTTTTGCCAAAGCAGGTGACAATCGAACAGCTCCGAGTTCCATGGGGGTAGGGCCTGAGGTCTCCGGGGTGGCAGCTGATCTCACAGTTGATTCTCGGGGAACGAAGTTTTTTGTATGGGCCGTCTCCGATGAAGATCGGCGAGCTTGTCGTCTTTCCCAGAGACGTTCGTCAATCCGGGAAGCCATCAATATCCACTCCTGCAACGTACGGGGTTGAGTCTGAGTAGTCGCCACTGAATCCAGGATTTCATCTTTCAGACCCGCCCGAAAACGAGCCACCAACCCCGATTCGTTCCAGTCCACTTGAGCTGCATACTCGTTGAAGGTAGAGATGTATGAAGCCACAGAGCCAGTTTGTCGCAATTTCCCAAGACGATCCTCAGCGTTCCCTCGTCTGTCCAGATCACCATAAACTCCGATCACTGCTTCTCTAAAAGCATCATAATTCCTCAATAATACATGTTCCCGTCCTTCATCCAAGGCCTGCAAGATTGGCATGGCCCAGTTCTGAGCTGCCCCTGTCATGTATGAAAGTGCGTACGCCACCTTGTCTGCGTCGTCACCGTACGTATGGGGCTTTCCACGGAAGACCAAACGAAGCTGTGCAAACCAGCGGTAAACTTCGTTTCCCTTTTTTCCTGAGAATCGTTCGGGGTTTGCCACTTTCGACTCTTTCTTTCCAAGTTCCGAACTATGACTTGCTTCATCAAATTTCCAGGCTGCAGTAGGAGACCCTTGATGCGGCTTGGCAGTGGTGTGATTCGTGACCTGTTGAATGATCTGAGGCAGCGCTGCCTGTAATACCGTTTGCACTTGTTGTTGCACGAAAGCTGCCCACTCCCCTCCTGTTGGCGTCGGGATGTTTCCAGGTTCCATTCTCTCTTGCTCGCGATCCATTACTTCACAAACCCACTTTTATTCAGAAACTCTCAACCTCTGTACTTCTTGGCAACGGAATAATTATCATTGTGTTGTTGGAAACGAGTCAGAAGCATGAACTGATGAGGGTAGCCCTTGTCCTCGAAATTTGATGTCCTGCAAAGATTTCACTGTTATGAAACGTCGATAAAAATTTATTCTGCCCCAGAAGGCTCGCATTTCGTTGGCAGCGACCATTCCATGTTCTCTCGTCTGCACTTCTGGCCCTTGCTGGTCTATCGCTCCGTTCGTCATTCTATTACACAGTACCCCATGCCTTACCGGATAACAAAAAATATTACGCACTGCTACATTGATTCTCTCATCATAAAACTCATGAAAAACAACTGAGATCGGGCACGGAGTATGGACCGATCGAAGATGCGATATTATGTCAAGACTCGAAGCGGCTCAGTGGATACTCCGTTCAAATCAGTAACTAGAAGTTTCATACTTAAGCAAATATCATTACATAATCACACCACTCATGTATCTCACTTGGAACACATTCAGAACTTGCATTGATAAAATATCGCATAAGGAGTAAACTCCATACATCTTCCTATTTAAGCTTGTGCTACAGCATAACCACTATTCCTGTAAGTAACCGTTCAGTTCTAAGGCTAACCGTCCAAGCCAGCTGTTACACTTTGTAACAATTGCAGACATTGCAATGCAAGTGATAATACACCACAAATAGGATACCTCACGGGACCCTATCTTCAGCCCATATATTAATTTTATAATAGAATAATGGTTCGTGCGTATGTCCATCAAACTTAGTTATAGTGGGATTGTCTACATTTGATGGCCCTTTCATTTTTGGAATTTACTTATAATTTTAATTTTAAATGAATATGATCCTCTTTATATTATAGTGCACCTCATTTCTAAAATGCACATTATACAATCTCTCTTTAACTACTACCATACACATGTAGAAATCAAGGATGTCAGTGTAATTCTAGTTCATTACAAATTTGGCATGTCATGTTCATGTGAATTTTTGTATGCAATGTTTTTTTACTCAACATGTCATGGATTTTTTTGTATAACTTTTAAACACAAATTGTACAAGTGCAAGTTGAATTGCCTTTGAACCTCTCTATCGTGTTTGCAATAGAAATGTGAAACACTCCAAGTACATTAATAATTTAAAATTTTAACTTCATAAATATATAGTTAAATTTGTTGATAGTGCCGAAATAAGATAAAGGGTCCTTAAAGTTAGAAAGGTGTGTGTATAGGCCATCTAGACTCTTTAATTTTTTTTGAGATTTAGTGCCACCTTGTGATAAAGGATGTTGTAAGGTTGCATGACTTATTCAAATCCTCCAAAGATTTAGTGCCACCTTTTGATGGTAGGAATTTATAAAGAAATATTATTTTATAGTTTTTTAATATTTTCTTTGTTTACTTTCTCAATTTTATATGTTTGTTTTGTTTTGTAAAATCTATTTTTTATTCTTACCAAGTTACAATGTTTACTTATATCAACTTTATGTCTTTGCTTTAGTATGTAATGTTGTTGTGCATATTTGTACGTTGTATGTGTGTTTGCGGATGTTCTATATGTATATTTTTTTTTTCTTCTGATTTTTTAGTTTTTGATGGCTCTGTCTTGTGAATGGTTACCTTGATATAGTGGAGTTGCTCATTTCAAATATTTTTAAATTGTGATTATAGTAGTACTAGTCCAAGTTCTTTCTTCAGCTAAACTTGAGTGGCTTTGCTCCTATTTGTTGGTATGAAGATTTAAGTGGCCTTTAAATGCTTGATAGTTGGTGCTATTAAGAGTGCATTTCATTTAAGTCTACATATACAATCTATAAGCGTTGTTTTATGTTGCCTTATAGCCGCATCGACTTGATTTGCTCTTTGTAGTAAAGCGCAACGGCACTCTGGTACGTAATTACACTATTCTGCTCCATAAAAGCAACAAAGTGAACATCTACTTGGAAAACAAGATTGTGCATTACTTTGCAAGAACAACTCCACAATTACACAACGCAAAACATTGATATGCTTGATCTAGACAAGCAAGTATAAACAATTGTTAGGTGCAAGTTGAAAATGAAACAATAATAAAGAAATGACAACTTACCTCAAAGGTCTATATCAATTGTTGTCACAAAATTGACAAGTTTATATTTATGATATTTTGCCAATTTTGACATTCTTGTAAACCAAAGGGTCATTGATGAGGTCGTTTTGGAATATCCGATTGTTGGTTATAAATGTGCAAGGTTGCTTGAAGTTGTTTGTTATTGCTATCAAGCAACATTGAAAGTAGATTCTACAATTGTTATAGAAATCCTTCTCTGACTAATATCCACAACTTTTGTTATGGATTCAAGATGATCAACTAACTCAAGAGTTGCATCAACTTGAAGAGGCCATTGCATATTATGGGCCCATCGTGCATGTAGAAGATCGAGTTAATGAATAACACCAAGTTGAAGTTACCTACGTCCAACCAAAGTCTTCATGACCTCTTTACAATGAATCGATATCTCCCAAACCACTCTTCCAAATCAACTCTCTTCATACTACAGGTGTGGTTCCTACCTAACCTTTATTTGTAGAGTCTTTGATCAAGTTCACGTGACTTGGAATATTGCAAAGTTGGGATATTGCAAAGTTTGTCCTTCTCATCATTTAAGAAGTACGACACTACACAAATATTCAAAAATATGAAACTCTTTTCCAAATCAACTACGTTCACATGGATGCAAAGTAGTGGAATGTCTATTTGTATTGATACACCCACATATATGTTCTTTCTTTACATATATTTCTTGTTTTGGGGTTAGATTTGGACTTGAATGGATTTTTTTAACCGTATTTTTTTTTTTTAAGTTTTGTATTTACTTAGTATGTTTGCGTTTTGGATGATATTATGGATTTGGAAGCAAACTGCTTGTGCTATAATATGGATATGTTCTTTTTGAAAAGATTTTCTCAAAGCGAAGGTGTCAGATGGTCAAAAGCATATTTTTTTGTGGATGTTTTATAAGATCGTTTAATCAGAGAAGTAGGTGTCTAAATTTAAAATGCTCTTTTACATGAGAGGATGTTGCTCTTTTACGTGAGAGGATAATTACTCCCATAACCACATAATCTAACCACATAATCTAACATAGATTAAAAAAAAATTAAAAACTAAAACTACTTTATTTTGTCTTATATTTGAAGCATTTTTTTTTGCCACATACAAGGATTGTTAGGAAGAACAAATCTTTTTCTACTCACTTTCCAATGCGACTAACCTCCGTGCCAAAAACATAAGCTAATTAGAATGATCGAACATTTATTTCATGCCAAAGGGAGACTGGGATCTCACTTTTGTTTGTTGGAGGAGAATTCTCGTAGCTAATAAATGTTATGGTTTCACCTGATCTCATGACTGTTGTTGAAGATTAGCAAACATCCCAACTGCAGAGTCTTTCAAGTTCCTTCGCTGTCAAGAATTCTCCATCTGCTTGCTCTTGATTGGGCGGACGATTCTGACGATCTGAACATCAAAATTTCTTATGTGGCTGTAGTTTAGTGGTCAGAATTCCACGTTGTGGCCGTGGAGACCTGGGCTCAAATCCCAGCAGCCACAAGACACGATGAATATCCACATCCTCTAAGAGATTCCTCAATGAGATGCGACGCCCTTTTTAGTTTTTGATCAACATGGTGGCATCTTTCCCTGGTCAGTCACAAACTGTGATACTTGCATTTTGAATACAAGCGACGATTGTGAGCATTAAGTTGCAGTATATCCCATTCTCTACAGTGCCCGGATTACCTACACAAGCCATAAGCCCGCACGACAGTTGGCAAAAGAGGTCAAAGTTTGCTGTTCGGCAACTTCACTGTTCTTGATCTCTGTTCAACTACACGACTAAACTGGCGCAACTGCTCTTTAGAAATGTGTCGTGGTTTCGACAACCACTGGCCCCCATCCACCGGAAGGACTGCACCATTGATATATTTCCCTGCAACAGGTAGTATTCTTCATCAAGCAGCGATACTCAAGTAGGTGCAACAGTTTTGACACCCAAGCATAACATTCTAATGATCTTCACTCATTCCAAGATGAAACATAACGCTAGCGCAAACATTGGCTTCTAGAATCTGAATTCAGATATGGTTTGTGACCAGACAAAAGCTCCATATGGTCCCCCACCTCTCACCCAATTTTCTGTAGTGTTGAAAGGTGAAGTTTAGCCATAGTAATTTATAATAACAATAAGACTTAAACGAGAAAAGGTATGAAGAACTCCAAATCAAGGATTATGTACCTGTTTCAGCTGCAAGAAAGATCGCAGTCATGGCTATGTCCCACTTGTCTCCCCACTTTTCCAAAAGGGTCTGTCCTGATGTTATTCCACTTTCCTCTGGAACCAGTTTGTATGTGCCTGGGGTTTCTGCTATTGGGCCTGGAGCAATTGCGTTGCATCTGATACCGTAATCTGTACCCCACTCAAGAGCAAGACTCCTTGTTAGACTGTCCACTGCTGCCTGCAAGGCAACAAGAAACCTGTCAATAACAACCTCCATATTATGGTGCAATCCCAATTCGTAGTATTCGACAAGAAGGAAAAATTTGCATAACCAAATCCTTGTAAATGCCAAATACGTAAAATAGTAGTGAAGTGTACAGAGATAAAATTACACAGGAGCTCATCACTTCCTAAGCTCCACTAGTCTAAGTATGCAATCCACTCTAAATCATTCAAGGATGTACATAATATCAAATACAGAAAGGAACCAAATGAGAGAAGGAAACAAGAGCTGCACCTTAGCAGCGGAAACATGAATTTGGTACCAACTTGCTGAGTAATGCAATGTGGCACTGATACTAATGATGACTCCACATTCGGTTGGGCCCTTCCCTTTACCTCCCTCTTTTAGATAATTTACAGCGGCATGACACATTGTGAATGTCCCGAGCGTGTCGATGTCCATAACTGCACAATTTCCAACGAATCGAAACGCTTCTCTATCTTAGGAAATAGTTCACAAGACGATATCAACTGACAAGTACAACTACAAATTGAGGAGCAATTGAGGCCAATGGGGTTACCAGTCTTAAAGCCATTGGGAGAGAGGTCTTCAGGTGAAACGAGAAAATTGCCAGCAGCACCATTAATCAGAATGTCGAGTCTGCCCATCTCAGTTATCACCGCCTCCACAGTACGGCTAGCATCTTCTTTCCTTCGCACATCCCCCTGCACGCCCATAGCCTGTTTGGCGAAAGATCACAACACAAATCACCAACTGCACCACCTCCTCATACTCATATCACCTTGTTCATCTCAATCGCATCAGCAATGTATGCCTACTCTAATTTGAAATTATCAAAATCACAGAACGCAACATACTACGGAACTCAACTATGACAACCCAATGCAAATTAGGTTAAGTACCAAACAAAGGAAAACGAGCTTCAATTCGCCGTAACATCGCAACACATCCCTCACCAGATTCATAAAGGGCTGCCCACATTAACTCATAAAGCTCGAACTCACAATTTTCTCCACTAATGAATACATCATCGCTCCCAGAATTATCAAACCCCCAAAGATGAAGCTCACAATCAAATCTGCAATGCACTCAGCAAGACTAAATGTACCCTCTTCCGTCCCCCACTCGCTGCTGCTCTTCAAGAGAAAACCAATACCTTGATGCCGAGGCTCTGCAACGACGCCACTGCTGCGTCAAGCATGTGTTTCCGGCGACCCATGATGGCAACCTTGGCGCCATGGAGGCCGAACTGAGTAGCAATCTCAAAACATATCCCGGAGCCTCCACCCGTGATCAAAGCCACCTTCCCCTCCAGCACTGTTTTCCTGAACGGCGACTCCTCATCTCCCATCTCAACAACAAACAACACCCTCCAAGCGTAGTAGTCAATCACACCAACATCTGCAAACAGTGACTGTTCCTGCTATGCTAGCCCTCACAAACTTACAAAAAAGCTCACAACACCTGCAGAAGAGCTCTGCATCACCACTTTCTTCTCAAATGAGTTCAGTCATGAGCAAAGTGTACAAAATACAAGTTTTTATATTAATTATTATTATATGTTAATATAAAACTATGAGTTTTTTGCACTAGTGGGGCTGCAGTGGGAGCTGGTGGTTGGATCTCAGAGACTGTGCACTGCAAAGTTGGTGTTGGATGATGGCAGCTTAGATCAGGGGAATGCTAGGACATGAGCGATGAGCCGTGAGCCATGTGCCGTGAGCGAGATTCCATGAGCCGTGAGCGGATGAATTACTATATTTAGTATGTGCATTTCATCCATCAATGAGGATGAACTCATCTAAAACGAATGAATAATTTGCAAATGAACAAAGCATACTTCAAATGAAATGATGATTGGTACTCCAATCTGTCAAATTAAATCATTAGGATTGGAAAGCTCAGGTTAAAAAAAAAAACGGTTAATGAAACCTCTAGAGCCACTTGCAGGCTATGGCCAGGGAATTTAGGTTCAAACACAGATTTCTGGATGGTAGTCAGTTAGAGTTTACAAGAGTTTGTGGTCTAAGATCATACCAAATCTGAGGTGAAGCAAGTGAGAGTTTGTGGTCTAAGATACCAAATTTGAGGTGAGGCAAGTGAATCTGTAGATTGCGAGTAATGGAGAGGAGTAAAGTGGAGAGAGGGAAGGGGCCGTGGTTTGCATTGGAGGTTTTTTTACCCAACTGGACGCAGGATCCTTCAAGAGATTGCAACCATGTGCAAAATGATGAGTTGGTAAGAATGTTTGATGAGAGACAGAAGAAGAAAGGATATTACTATCCAAGAGCTAAGTCTGATAGAGTTAACAACGTGTAGAGGAATTGTATCCTGCCATTTACTAGTGTAGTAAGATGCCAAAAAATGAGTGTATCTCAGAGAGTTTAGCTAGAGCTATAATGTCCGAGGTTTGCCATGGCCACCCAATGAATTGGGCCCAGTACGCTTCGGAGAGATGGAGAGTAAAAAGAAATAGAATAAAGAAGGAGTCAATGATAAAGTATGGAGGTAAAGAGTCCAAAAATTCCTACTATCAACTAGTAAAGGCAAAAGTTGAGGGAGAGTTAGCAAAATCAGAACTACAACATAGCGAGATAGATGCCGAATATAGCGATCGACATGTTTTCATTAGTATGCTGATGTCATCGCCGAAGAATCCAGCCAGTGGAGCTGAGGAAGAGCGAATCAAGATATGGATATCTAGGCTACAAGGACAGTTGCAAGTTTCGGAGGGTAATCTAAAAAATATTGTGGAGAGTGCACAAGACGTGGAAGAAAATATCAAGGAGGAAGACAAAATTGTAAATCTGAAGTATAGGATTAAGGGAAATGAGATAGCCTTCATTGGTACGAAAGGTGAGATATTTGTAGCCTTGATATGTTTCGTTTGCATTACCTCTACTGCTTCTAACTGCATTTGCAACTTTAACAAGACATATGAATGTAGACTTTGAATCTTCAGAATATCACTTTGAAATGCAAACATCTCAAGGTCAACTGCCCAAGAGGAAGCGCAAGCAAGCATCTGAGCTCAGACATTGAAGGCGTAATTTTTTCCAAAAGAGGGAGGAAGTAAAAAATAAACAAGATGAGCTAGATCCAATTATTGGTGAGTATAAAATTCCATCTGATTGAGATTATTTAGTTTAGTAGGATAGCCATTCTTGAAACCAACTCAGATATTAAAATGCGGCACAACATGGTAAAATATTTTTCAATTTTGCAAGTTAAGTTGTTCCAAATTCAACATCTAAGACTGTCACGAAGTTTAGAATTAGTAAGTGCGATTTCACACTAACCAGTAGTTGAAATAAATTGTATCTACCACTATGTTACCATATTATTTTATAACATGTAAGCCTCTCATGTGCAGGTTGGTTTAATTGTTAATGTGCGTCATTTGAATCTACGAGTATATGTGGCGGGAATTGAGAATTACTAAAGTGATTGCAATTGAACACGGGCAATGAATCAATTTGAAAATGAGATTCACTTATGTAACAAAGTGTTCAATTGTGTCCGCAGGTGAAAATTACGTCAGATCATGGAGTATAATTTGGGTTCGCTCCAAATGTTGGATTATGTCTAAGTCAGATCATTTAGTACAATTTTGTTTCGCCTAGAGTGTTGGATTCTGTCTGGGTTTCAGCTATTATTTGTGAACTTGTGTTGAACATAGTAATCATATTCGGATCATATTCAGCAAATCACAACTTCGGAAGTATCTACTTAGAAAAGTGCACTTCATGTCCTACCAACTAGACTCTCCAAAGTATAGTGCTAAACATAATGAGTTTGTTAGACATTTTGCTTGACGATAACTTAAATATTGATCAAGTAAATATTAGGAATGAATTGTAGAGGAATGTGGCATTCTGTAACGAACGGTATTCGTGGCTCTAATGTAAATTCCAAACGGTTGAGTAATGGGAGGTTTGCAATAATCAACGTCCGTGTGAACTTACGTGGACTGGCCATATGTGGGTCCCAATATCCTTCGTTTTGTGCCGAACAGGTCCTCCATGGGGCTTTGAGAAATTCATGCAAATGCACTCAAAGGCATAGTCTGTACTGAACAAGGGAGGTCAGAAAATACAAAATACCCTGTTCTGTGCCGAACAGGTCCTTCATGGGGCTTTGAGAAATTCATGCAAATGCACTCGAAGGCATAGTCTGTACCGAAAAAGGGAGGTCAGAAAATACAAAATACCCTGTTCTGTGCCGAACAGGTCCTTCATGAGGCTTTGAGAAATGCAGGCAAATGCACTTGATGGCATAGTCTGTACCGAACAAGGGAGGTCAAAAAAATCAAAATACCCTGTTCTGTGCCGATCACCACATTTGGACCAAAATGTTTTCAGAACACAATCTACATTCTGCGAACCTGCATCAATCATAAATTAAGCTCATCATAGGGTGTTCCTACCGAACTGCTTCAAGGGTCTGTAATTTATTTCCAAATATTTTACTGTTATTAGACAGTACTCTTAACTACCAACAGATAATATGTTTTGATCGAATAGCAAGACAGTCTGTTGATTCCACACTTGAAAAAACAAATCAATAATCATTTTAAAATATCCATCACATTAGACTTTGTAAAATGGGGTGATTTCAGAACGTGTATTGCTGAATATATAAAGTGTGGTATAAAGTAAACTGATGGATATAAATAGTACCAAGGTTTTTATTTAGTTTCTTTGCTTAATATGTTGAAATGTAAATAAGTATACCAAGTTCGCAACTCAAAATATTTTGAATATAATAATTGAAAAATGCACTTTTGGTGAAAAGATAAAAATAGAGATTAATCTATACATTTATATAGTTTGAAGTTTTAAAAATTAATGTATAGAGCATATAATAGGCCATATATAAGTATGTATCTATATATATATATAAATATATGAATATACATTTAAATACAAATAAATGTGAACATATGCAAAGCATCGAAGAGATATATATTAAATGAAAAATATTAAATGAAATAAGAAATAAACATATTTAAAATCTAATAATTTCAAACTTGATTACTTTTTTATTTAAAATAAATAAATAAGACAACATATATTTAAAGAATAAACATTGTGTTTAGGAAGAAAATTACATACATTGCATTAATGAGATTTATATTACAACTCTAGTTAAGTCAATGGCTTTTGTAATAATTAAGGTAGCATTCCCACTTTCAACTCATGCCACAATTCACAAAAAAATTACATTTGGTAACAAACGGCTAACTTGGTTGATGGATTGAAAATTCTAAAATTTAGAAATTGGCCTTGCAATATAGGACCCTAATAGTTGTAGTTGAATATTTATATAAACATTCATGTTTTATATATAAAAAAAAATTGGAATGTAAATTAAAACGGTTCACGAATTTCCTAATTATATATTACAAATGTATTAATATTTCGTGATTATATATTAACAGACATTTATATGTATTAAAAGAAGAATCACGAAATATAAATACATTTGTAATATATTCCAATCAATGATAAAATTAATTAATAAGTATATCCAAATATTATCGCATAATTTAATGTATTTAATATAAATATAGTAACTTTATTCATAAACATAAAATTAAATTTTATCATAATATCCATATACATAAATTTATAAACAAATAATTTACATATAGTTTAATGTATATAAATTAATGTTTATGAATATTTATATATACATATATATATTCATTTATTTAAAAATTTCTATTCATGTGTATTTATTATTTAAATATAGATACTATCATACATTTACATAAATATCTTATTGTATATACGTATTTTAAATCTATATATGTACACATGTGAATATAAATTTATATTTGATAAAATATAAAATAAAATTATATTTATATGCATTTAAATATAAATATATACCATAGTATGAGATGTGTTTTAATTCATATAGATAAATATGCATATATACTACTCCTATATACATGCATATATGATTGTAAGTACATATACATATAAATACATCCATGCATGTGTTTAAATATTCTTATTTACACATTTTGCTTAAGTACATATATATTTTTAGATAACTTCTAACAAGTGTTCCATATTTACATATTTCCTAGTTCGTATATATCCATATTTGTATAATAGCGACGTTGAACTCATATAAAAAACTCATATATGATATGATTTCACGTGTGTTCATATATATTTAAGAAAATCAAATATGCATGGTATTATAAAAAATACTATTTGATTTGAGTCTTTATCAAATGTCTAAAAATAAATGACCAATTGGTACTATGAAATTTATATTTATATTTGTAGAGGTATATGTGTGTTTTATATGCACTTTGATTTTTAAGGATATGCAAATGTTTTTACATTTATTAATATTGTATACCTACTCAAATATATTTGTGTATTTCTATATTAAACATTTGAAATGCACAATCTATATAAAATTCTAAATTTCTGTATAAGTGGTTTTGAAAAGGATTTTATTTTTTGGGTGTAATATATATATATATATATATATATATATATATATATATATATATATATATATATATATATATATAGATAATGTATATACTATATATAATATATTGACTATATATAATATCTTGATTGTATATATATACTATATATATAATATAATAAATATATAGTATATATATAGTATATATACATATAATATATATATACTATTCAAAATTTACAATAATAGCAATATTTTATTTAGATATGTTTAAACTTATCAGATAATTATTATCAATACGGCTTAATCATTATCAGAAGTCTTAACCATTTACACATGATTACTTGTTCAGAATCTCAATGGTATTTTTTTCTTAAATCATCAAAGGCTTCAGCAAAGTTTCAATTCGTTTACTACATGTTCAAATGATATCAACTTCTGTGTATCTTACTCGAACTTGTAGTAATTACTAAACCATTGGGTGATTTGTGTCGAATTCTGCAACTTACTGTGATAAAGTTTGCTGCCGGTCTGGTCATCATCCAAAGTATTTTCCAGCGTATCAGCTCCTCCAATTTGAAGTGATCATAATTAGATTAGGACGGTGGACATGAACTTTCTAATCATTATTGCAAATCATTAATCAACTTAATGTACAAAATACGAGGTCGACAATGACGAAAACTCAATGCTCAATATCCAGTGTTTACTTATAGGTTCAGTTGAACGAGGATACAAAAACCGGCAAGGTTGTTAATGCGCCATCAAAGCTAATAGAATTCAGGGGCTCAAGAGCAAAGCATCCATACCCCTTCCATTGTGTGGTTTTGGAGATTCAGCTGGTTTAGCCATAGGCATCAAGACTGTGTGGATCACATGGTAATCCTCCTCAATTCCAAAGAAGTGGCGACCTGATGCACGGCAGGTACGAAGCGAAGCACCTGTAGATGAGCTAAGATCAACCACAATGTCTCCTTCTTTGGAACACATATCTATGAGTGTTTGAAAGAACACGTCTGACTTCTCGTGTGGACCTTGCATCGGTTTTTGGTCAGCTCCAAGTCTGGGTGCTTGAACATCATTTTTGGAGCTCAAAAATCTCAATGGATCCTCTAGAGTATTGGCTAGCAAACGGTCTGAATTTAATTTCAAAAGGCTTTGGAATTTGGTCCCAATTCGGTTTTCCTTGGGCGCAGTCGGTCTTCAGCAACAAGATCGCCAAGAACATGTATGTCTACATATTTGAAACAAATGTCAATTAGATTAAATTGGACAACCTCTTCTAGTTCAACTTCCCTAACACAATCACACGCTAAATGCATTTAAAATTAACAAACCCAAAGAGAGTGAATAGCCATACCATCATGTCATCGTAGAGAGGATATGTGGGGGGTTCAAAGTGAGGATGTATGAGGAGTTAACCACTAACAATCCTTAAAACCCAAAATGGGTTTCTGCAATTTCGGGCATCCTAGATGGGGAGGTTAAAAGCAATTATCTTTTTTCAACATTTTTATTAGATGCTCCATTTATAGTAAGGTCCATGTGGTAAAATTTTTGAAGCCAAATTCCAATTTTAGAACCTTCATCTAGAAATTTTAGGTTTCAAGTCCAAAACGGGCCGTCTAAAATTAGGTCTTTTTAAAAAAACAAAAATTGAAATATGTTCATAACCAAATCACTACTCAAATTCCATAGTGACCCAAGTCAAAAAGTTTACCAATTTTACAAGGGCAGCCTCCAAAACTTAAAAAAACAAGCTTCAAAGTTTTTAGTACTTTTTGAATTTTTGCTTTAAAAATTTGTCAGAATTCGAGATTTTTGAATCTTTTAATTTTATTTTGTCCTGAAAATCTCAAATTTATAAAGGTACCTACTCACCTTTCACTTTTTCTTTAGCTCACAAATTGTTTTTGTAATGCATGTTTTACTCTTTTGTCAATTTTATACCTTCTTATAGAAAATAATTTGCATGAAGGTCTAAAAAATGTTTTGAGTCCCTAAAATTTTGCATAAGCATACCTAACCTAGTTAGCTACATGGAAAAAAATGTGACCAAAATGTTTGAAGTAATAATCATCAAGTCTCCCTTTGGCCCATTTGCACCATGCCTCTCGGCCAAGGCCCAATAAAACATGTGCTGAAACTTTGAACACTATGATCTCACTAATGAAAAACATCCAACGGTTGAAATTTGGATCGGTTCTTCCAAGTAGGATCAGGTACAAGATCTTACGGTTGAAATTTCAAAAAAAGATAAAAAATTTGTTTCAAATCCTCGGGAGGGCATGGTGGTAAAAAATCGCAGTTTTGAGGATTCAAGCTCTTAAAAACACAATGAAATTTAGGGTTAAGGACAAGGCGCCCATCGGGTTCATGCACATTGTCCTTCAACTCTTGGCCTTCCGGATCACTCTGGCCACCATTGTCTTGTTCATTGTTGGACTCTTGCTCTTGAGACCCGTCCATTCCTGAGTCCCCATTTGAATAGGTATTCTCGTTTGGGACTGATCAAACACAACAGGTGAAACCAATTAGATTCTTTTCTATGTGGGATAAAACATTTGAGACAATTCCAAATGCACAGCTCAATGGCGTTCGACACAGAACATATTAATTTGGAAAAGAAACACATTCGGGTTTGAATAAGCTATTTACCTAGGATACCAGTTGGAATATTCTCATCTCAAGATGCTCGATATGGTCGCCATCGTTGAAGTTCTCGTCTTCTGCTTGCGAGCCTGTAATACAAGACAATCATATAAGGTTTATAATCATCAATGATAATCGAGGCAATGTATTCATATTAATGCAAACATTGAAATATTTTACCTGCCCCTTATGTCATTTGTGGAATGTTGTCGCAATTGTTGTCTTCTACGCCCATTACCTGGTGGTCAACCCCTGTGACAAAAATGATAAAACATTGAAGTCATGACGTTCGTTTGTTACAGAACGTTAATAAGCATCACAATTGAATTGTATCAAAAAATTAGTGGTTTGCACAAAAAGTCTTGACTCTTACCAAAGTTTGAGTTCGTCTGACCGTGTGAGGCAGAGGCATCCATCATTTCCCCTAAACCTTCTCGCTGCAGCATCAAATCTGTTCTCTGCAAATATCAAGTTCTTTATTGTTAGTGACAGTCAATTGCTCTGAATGCACACGTTCGGTGCCGAACATAGATAAGGCCACAAATGATCAAACGCAATCCTTGACTTCCACGTAGATAACAATCATTGAATTAGTTGTATTTGTTACAGAACACGGCATAGAACACGGCATAGACTACAAACTACTTGCCTGCACAAATCAATGTATGGTCATAAACATGGTGAACAATTTATTGATCAAAAGCACGAGTTCGGCACAGAACGCATGTCAAGCAAGCAATTTATATGCATTGTGTAAAACAGAATCAATAAATTTAGATAAAATTGGATCCCCAATGGGCGTTCTGTACAGAACACATGATTCTAGTCAATGTACATGAAACCCAATGCCAAAAAAATCAGTAAATTCAGATCAAATTGGATCCCCAATGGGCGTTCTGCACAGAACACATGATTCTAGTCAATAAACATGAAACCCAATGCCAAAAAAATCAGTAAATTCAGATCAAATTGGATCCCCAATGGGCGTTCTGCACAGAACACATGATTCTAGTCAATATACACGAAACCCAATGCCAAACAAATCAATAAATTCAGATCAAATTGGATCCCCAATGGGCGTTCTGCACAAAACACATGATTCTAGTCAATAAACATGAAACCCAATGCCAAACAAATCAATAAATTCAGATCAAATTGGATCCCCAATGGGCGTTCTGCACAAAACACATGATTCTAGTCAATAAACATGAAACCCAATGCCAAAAAAATCAGTAATTTCAGATCAAATTGGATCCCCAATGGGCGTTCTGCACAGAACACATGATTCTAATCAATAAACATGAAACCCAATGCCAAAAAAATCAGTAAATTCAGATCAAATTGGATCCCCAATGGGCGTTCTGCACAGAACACATGATTCTAGTCAATAAACATGAAACCCAATGCCAAAAAAATCAGTAAATTCAGATCAAATTGGATCCCCAATGGGCGTTCTGCACAGAACACATGATTCTAATCAATAAACATGAAACCCAATGCCAAAAAAATCAGTAATTTCAGATCAAATTGGATCCCCAATGGGCGTTCTGCACAGAACACATGATTCTAATCAATAAACATGAAACCCAATGCCAAAAAAATCAGTAAATTCAGATCAAATTGGATCCCCAATGGGCGTTCTGCACAGAACACATGATTCTAGTCAATATACACGAAATCCAACGTTAAAATTGCAAAAACTAGAATCAACACAAATTAAAACGGGATTAGGCATTCTGCAAAGAATAAGGCCCAAATACTCACTTTGAACATAGATGTATAGAGAACTAGACATGGTTAGCACAATTAATACAATGTAAAAATTCAGGTCAAAGTGTTAATCCATCAAAAAATGGATCATTAATGGGTGATTGGTAAAAAAACTTTAATTATACTAAAACCCTAACCAAGGCTGAAATTGAAATGTGTGTCAATCATCATCAGTAATGAAAGGACAAATTGCATCCAATAATGATGTTCGTTACAGAATGCTTTAATTTTTTGTAATCTAGACATGGACCATGCAACTTCGAAAATTTGCAAATCAAGAAAAAAAAAGAAATGGTAGGAGTTTGGCGTCGAGCTTTGGCCGAATTCACACTTTGAGAAGCGGTCTGACTACCTATGAAATGGATTCAGAGAATCCTTGATCGTCAGAATTGCTGCTATATACCATGTTCGTTAAAGAACACCTAATGCCAGTGACTTTCAAAATGGGAAAAGAGAGTGCTTGAAACATTTCAATCCAATCACCAATACTTTTAAACTGACCCTACCTTGACTAAATGAGCAAAGTTCAAATACACTTAACATAATTCCATTTCATCAATATCAGTGAAGCACTTCAAAAACCTGAATGAATTAAACCAAGAACTCACTAAATATGCAAAGTCATGTACTTCCACTTCAAGATTAAGAGACTATGATCAAGGTCTCTACCATCATTCTGTGCAGAACGACCAACTACTAGCCGCTTTGTCCTCATGGTCCTGACTTCATAAAAGGGCATTCTGTACAGAATGCCATACAAGTTTTTAATTTTCAAAGACGTCTTACCTGTAGAATTCTAGTCACCTTCTAGAAGCCCACACAAATTTGGGGTTCTGACATATCTTTCTACCTGGCATCACAAACTAAGCTCTATTATCAAACTAATGTTTTATATATCCAACACTATATAATGGCCTCGACCATCTCCATACTTCCTCATTCTAAGTTCCACAATGGTTTCCAAAGTTGTTTCCTTCCGTCTCATGTCTTCGTCTGTTCCCTTTGTACTTCATGTAGATGCTGATGGATTTGTAGTGGTCGATAAGAAATCTTTGTCATAAAGTTTCAACTGAAAGAGTCATCTTTGATTTTTGAGAAAGAGGAGTTGGATAGGAATGGAGCTGTTGTACGAACTATATATCAGAAGCCTCATGTTGTGAATGGCAGGTCCACCTATAGGATTACATCATGAAACTATACAATCATTGGTGGCCTACAATCACCACATTTGTCACAGTTGTCTACTATGACTCCCCGACCAATATCATATCCAATGCGTCATCTGAAGAGTAGATTCAAAAAGTATTATCATATATTATATAACATTCTGTGTAACTGTATTCATTAGCAACTACTTTCATCATTGTAAAGGATGAGACCACAGAAGACGCTGTCTCAGTGGCTTTCATTTTAAGGTCCACTAGACCATTCTGTGCAGAACGACCACCTATTACCCACTTTGTGTCGAGACTTAACGCATGAGAAAAGGGCATTCTGTACAGAATGCCCATGGAGTCCGTGCTTTTCCTGAATAAATAGGTTCTTCATATTTTAGAATTGTAGCCGCCTTCTACCAACCAAATTTAATACGAGGATCTGTCAGTTCTATATATCAGTCATTCTGACCAAACCTCTAAATATGAATCTGTTCATTATTGGAAGTCCCTAACACTACATAGTTCTCAGGACCATCTCCACATTCCATCATTCGAAGTATCACAATGGCTTCAACAGTTGTTTCTTTCCATCTTTTATCTTCGTCTGTTCCATTTGTACTCCATGTTGACGATGATGGATATGTTGTTGTTGATGCGAGAATAATGTGTCTTAGATTTCAATTGCTACCGTCATCATTGATTGTTGAGAAAGAAGAGTTTGATAGTGCCGGATCTGTGGTACGAACTGTGTATCAGAAGCCTAAACTTGTAGATGGCAGGACCACCTATAGAGTCTGTGCAGGTTCCTATACCATCATTGGTGGTTATGAGGCCTATGACATGTCCACAGTCTTCCACTCTGACTCCTCGCTCACGTCTAGGTCGTACTAGGCGCACTCCACTTTATTATAGACTGCCTTCAGTGATTGAAACTCTTGAGAATTCCATTTATATTGTAAGTTCTGACGATGAAGAGGATGCAATTTGAGCCCCATCTTCTTTAAAGGGTGGTAGAGCGAAGAAAGAGATTAGCGACAGTCAGAAGATTTGGACCTCTCCGTCTTCGGATAGCTTCAATGATGACTCCTTTGTGGGTGCAGATACATTGTTTAAGTCACTTATTTCCGAAACTCCATCATTGGACACAGGGCGATCAAATTCCAAGGACTGCGCCGGAAGAGAGACTCCTTCAACTAACACAACTCATTCGGTTTCTACGGAGGGCGCTATTCCGAATACCCCCTCTTTTGATCGAATTCCTTTGGTTTCGAGCAATGATGTTAACGATGGGACTGGATTTGCTGCTACCCCAAATTCTACCTCTACGGGTTACACTAACAGTCTTTCTTCCGATTCGGAGAGATCCAACTCGGTGACAGCGACACCTGTCACTAAGTGTGATGAAAAGGGCCCCACTACTGCACTTCTGTCGGAGACCTCACTGTCGGCATTCCTCAGCTCTACGATTCCATTGTGGTGCCTAGGAATCAGCTGATGTCAAAGAATGATTTGAAGCCAGCGGATCTCTCATCGTTTTCACATCACAAAGTGAAGTATCTTCCTGTCACGTTTGATGGAAATGCAATTTTTGAATTACCCAATTTACTGGCGGTTAAAGAAGGAGGAGCTTGATTGTTTGATGGCATGGATCTTAGAAGTGACGGTCATGCTTGGACTAAGACTGCGACGACAAATATTTCTGATCCTAAGTCTTAGTTATCATTCAAGTATGTAAAGTGTCTTGGACATTTGCGGTGTTTGAATAACATTTGCCCTCACATTGAACGGACTAAAGATTACAACGACCTCTACTGGGAAGGGTCTACTCATGAGGTTCTTACGCCAGGCTCTAACCCCAAAATGCCTAAAAAGTTGTCTCTTGTTTCTCATTTCTGTAAGACTGCTTTATCCTGTTTGAAATTGTGCTCTTGTAAAATGTATTACATTGTATCTAAGAACCCTGCCATGTCAAGAGCGGCCGTTCATTTTGGCAACCACAATCACCCGGTTGCGACTGGGGAATGTAGAGAGGCATTAGATTTGATTTAAGATGAAATCTTGAATCAAGTGTCCTGGACAACGAATGCCAAGGTTAGTGCCATAGGAATAGGTGTTGGTCGAGAGTTGCTTTTGAAGGGCCTTGTAGATGAGAGTTGTGAAGGAAAGAAGTTAGCGGAGGATGAACTAAAACAGATTTTCGATAAGTTGGCAAAGCTTAGCACTCCTAGCATTCGGAATATGATTGCTGAGGCAAGTAGTTTCTGTGGTCAAGGGAGATACATTGACAACATCTTGAAGTTGAAGAAGTGATCGACTTATGACTACATTCACGACAGCGTTTTTCCTGGGCAAGGCAAAGACTTGGTCTACCTATTTAAGATGTCAACGTGCGGGGTTGGAAGTGGAGTTGATCTCGTTAAGAGAATGCAACCAGGAAGGGACTTGGAGAACGAATGGGTGATGATCGACCACGTCAAGAGAGTGAAGGAGTGGTCGACACTTGGCATCCACGTTTACGATCCAGACTACCGCAAAGTTATAACCATCGCTGTTTGCGATATGTAGTCGGAAACAGCTGAGGCCCAGGAAAGAATGTGGTTATCCATGTTGAATACGCTCGAGCAGCATGGCGTTACTAACGTCAATATCAAAGGATTTATGGCACATTCTGCCTAGGCAAACTTGAACGTTGTACAAACGATTTTTGGATCAGGGAACCCGAAGGACAAGATGGAGGGGAAGGAACAAACGTGCCAGTTTTTTTGGTCGATGGCCCTCGACCGTCACACGAAACAACTCATAAAACGAGAACTCTAACAAGTCCATCTGAAGCTTTGTCATGATTACCGGAAGTCAAGATCAAAGTCGGACGCAGATGCTGTTTTGGCTTCTATCAAGGCGTGGTGGTTTTCGTCTGGTGCAGTTGCCGAAGGGTCGTTGAAGGAGCTCTGTGACTGAATCAACTTCTGGCATTTCAGATTTCACCAGTGGGGATCTCACGTCTCAGAGGTAAATAATCACAATATCTTTAGTATAACATTTTTTTCTTCTGTTTTCTTTGACCTAAAATTTGACGTTCGTTACAGAACGCCCAGTTCTCTTGCCCTAATTTGACTCGTTCGGTACAAAACGACCTCTATCCATGCCCTAATTTTTAAGGTTTGGTACAGAACGACTAGCTGCCTTGCCCTAAGTTTAGTCGTTTGGCACGGAACAACCTTCGTTCCAGACTTGAAATCTATATTTGATGAAATTACACTTTTTGGTAAATTAGCTTGGTCCATGCAGTTCTTTACAGAATCACTCACTTGCCCTTGATTTAAAGAAAAAACGGAAAATTCTATGCATTATTGATCGTTTTAAATTTCTTGGTCATTTCGCAAGGTCTATGCTGTTCGGTACCGAACGACGTATTCGATGCTGATTTGAACTTTGCTTCATTTATAATGTGTCATCCAACTTGTTTTGTTTTAAAATCATTTGACTTGCTTTAGGTTGTTCGGTACAGAACCACATTGTTGCCGCTGAATCAATGGTTGCACGATAAATTATTTACTGTTGTTATTTTCTTTAAATGCCATATTTGTAGATGTCTGAAAGCGTAAAATATGCATTTAGAATCTTGTACTGGATGTTTGTATACTTGTTTAAATTTAACAACTTCTTTGTTTCCCAAAATTGTAATGCACGCAGTTCCTATCTCTTGAAGAAGAAGCATCCATGCCAACTTGTAATTTGTCGGAGACTGTGCATAACAAGTGGCTGCAAACATCAGGCAACAATATGGTTGACCTCTATGACGCTACGCTTGACAATTATTGCACAGCGGCTTTACAGTCGACTCAATTCCACAACTTTCTGAAGGAGCACCTTGGAGGATCTGGGCCTTGTAGAAATGTCCTGAAGTTGCGTGCAGCGACTCGAAACGGTAATCCAGTGAAAGTAGCTCAGATTGTTGGTCAGATCTCTGTCGATGCTCCTTTGAATTCTCGAGTTCCTCACCTCGAAGGCGAGAGTATTTTTGGATCAGCAAAGCGTAAGTTGGACCTTCCTCCTGGCAATGACGATGATTCTCATTGGCATGATTGAGTCAATTTCTCAATTCCAAAATTGGGAAAAAAGTCAGCACCAGGGGCGACACGTGGCTTGAAGCGATCTCCGAAGACATCCGAAGTGGAATCGGTTATTGTGCCACCGGTTGTACCAGTGGTTACTCGAAACAACTTGCCAATCCGGGAGTCCCCATGTACTAATCCTTTGGAATGGCGCATTGAGCGTATTTTGCCACAATGCAAGGAACAGTGTAGGGGTTACAATGGTGATGGCAAGAGGTGCAACGCTCGCATTGCCAAGTACAGGCGACCCACTGCTGCTCCAACGTTTCCTAGAATTCAGATGAAGTTCAAATCCAATGACACGGAACAGAAGCAGTTTTAGTTTTGTCCCACTAACCTTGAGGCATGTGTGATGGGTGGTCGTTTTAAATACATCATGCATTATGCCGATGTCCCAGAGATCTGGCCAGTCATGACGGGTACAAATTTGACTCAGATTGAGATAGATGGTTTAGAATCTGCTATTTTTAAGCTGGATGAGAGATTTGTAAGCCACGTCGATGAGACCAACGGTTTCATAGATGAAGGTCATGCATCGACAATGCTTGGAAGACCCTCAGTTGATCGCTTCAAATAGAGTGATCTAATTTATTCTGAGATCGATGTCAACCATGTTCTAATGCCCCCCAAGTCATCTGGGGATTATAGGCCCACTATGCGAGAGGGCAAGAAATTCAAAAATGTTGCGGAGCCATGAACTGAGCATATTGCCAAATTTAACAGATCCAAGACAATCCAGTGTTCCTTACTGAAGGCGAAAAAGATCCCTCATCCAAGTTATAGATACGTTTTCACTGTCCACACTCCTGGATCTATTGACAAGAACCAGCTAAACGAAGTGACTATCGGTGATTTTCCAGCATGCACTTGTCTTGACTTCGTCACAATGAAGACTAGTGCCCTTGGTCGTGGCCAGAAGAAATGGATCCTCTGCAAGCATCTTTATTTCTGCCTTCAGAAGTTCATGGATTGTACTGTGGAGGATAAGTTCATTCATCGCCCTGCTTGGACGTTCAATGAAGTCAGTATGTTGACAGATAAAGCTGATTGGTCTGCTTACACTTAGGATTTTCAGCTTTGGCGGTTTTTGTTAGATATTTCAAGAAGGGTGCACTAGAAGCAATAGAATACTATAGCTCTGGATGTTCAAGTAGAGTACTTTGATTACTTTCTTTTAGCATTCTAGTATATATGGGCAATTTGCATTGCTTGGTTTGATTGGATTTGTGCCAATGAAATAAGCACCCCCTATTTGCTTCCTAATTTCATATTAATATATCTATTTACTTTTTGTCCTTTACTCATTTCACTTAGTTTCACTTTCACTATTATACATTTATCATCCAGTTGGAGATGAAAGTCATCAATGACAAATATTTCGTTCATTGTCATCCAGAGTTTACATCCGGTAAGAAAACATGAAAATTACTTAAATTAGAAAAATTACATGAGCCATGAGCGCTCATGGCTCATGGCTCATGGCTCATGGCTCATCGCTCATGTCATAGCCTCCCTCGCTTAGATCATGCCATCCTGGTTGCATTCACGTTTCGCAGGGAGTGTGGATAGCCAAGCTTTGTACAATACAGTGGAGCCAAGAAAGGCTTCGCTGAAGGCGCAGTGGCGACGATACTCCGCGTTCGTCCGTGTTCGGACGAGTTTGCATGTTTTCGTCTATCAGGTTCGTTCGTTCGTTCTCTTCGTTCGGTTCTTCCGGTGGGCTTGGTGCAGCGTCACGTACTCATGTGTCTTCATGTCCTGTGGTCTTTTTCTTAGATGGTTTCTAGAATAAGAGAAGGACTGAAGGTACTTAATAGAGGGTCTTCGGTTTTTCAAGGGGCATGGATAGAGGAAGGATGACAAATGGCTTATTGGAATGAATGGTGATGGATAAGGTCAAAGAAATATACTCCCTACGTCTCACTAAAAGACCCTTCTTTGCTCCAAAAGTCTGTCTCAAAATAAGATCATTGTTTCTAAATTTGGCCAAATTGATTCTAAATTTATAATTTTTATTAAATCCTATATTATTAGCAAACCAAAGTCTTTTAGTGAGACGGAGGGGGTAATTGCTATGTTAAAACCGGAAGCTTAGAGTGCAGACAAGGAGTTACTTTGAATTACTCCATTCATAAGTCAAAAGTAGTTTGACTACCTTATTCATGAAATTGGAATGAGATCAGAGAGAGGTGCAGAGCCTTCATAAGATTAGGATTAGAAATGAGGATAGTCTATTGCTGCTTTAAATGCCCGCACCTCCGATTTAAATTATGGAATCAATGACATAGGATTCTAGTGAGCTCAAGTCATGTGTGATGTTTCTTTTTGACATATGTATTAGACTTGCCAAAATTGAAATGAATTTTGTGATGGATAAATTGAAAACACAAGCAATACTATTGAAATTCAAAAGCAGTCTAGAGCCTTTCCTTTTCTTCATATAAAAAATAACTTGGAAGAAAGGCTGTTGAATCTTGATTTTCAATCACTAACATTACATTCTTGAGACACTCTTTTGAAAATCTTCATCAAAAAACATAAACCATTTGGTAAAGTATCGACAAAAGAGTTTAAAGTGAATACAAATGGTAATGGTATCATTGTGTATTCATCAATGTCCCTTCATAGCTTTATTGCTTGTATTCACATAGATGCTAGTACAATCAATACAATGGTTAGCGACTTGTAGTGTTTGGAATTTAATCAAAATGCAAGTAGGATTCATGTATTTAACCCCTAACTGCCCAAGTAGGCCAAAATAGCCTGATGTATGGATTCCATCTGCATTTTCTCATCCGTCATACACTTTTGTGGTGTGATTTTTTTATTGAATTTTCTGTGGGAAATTAGCTTCTTGTATGTGTCATTCGATCGAAAAGGAAAAACAATTTTTGAAGAAATTATGCTTCTCATAAAATCAAGCATCCAAAAAATCTCCAAAAATCACTACACCTAACGTACTACATTATAACCCATCACAACAAATTTCATCCACTTATTGTCAATATCTTATTCGTAAATGAATTACAAAATAATTTTTTATTTTATGTTTCAAAATTTATAAATAAATATTAGTGATAGTAGTCATAGATCTAACCCTATAGATAGAATCTAAAATTCAAAATGTATAACTTTTATTCCCATATTAATTGCATTTTATAATGCATCTTTGCAAAACTATCTAAATTGGACATGAGTCAAGACGTTTAGGGGTTAACATAAGGTAAGCAAACCAATTTCCAAACATTCGTGTAGTTAAAACAAGGTTGATTTTTATAAATAGATTTTTTTTTTGTTAGATTCCAATAGCAAAAGAAAGATGGTTCTAATGCACTTTATGATATAATTTTTTTTAACACCATAAGAATAAACTATAATTTTTTTGAAAGTCTTCTAAAAATATTAATGATTTTTTAATATTTAATAAGTATTTAGAAATAATTAATTATGAAGATGCAAAAAGTTCTAGGAAATTACTAATCCCGTGTGCCTAAAAATTATATTGAAAAAGTGCCTAAAACCATAATAATTCATGCAAATGTATTGAAATCCAAAAAAAAAAAACAATTATTTTTTTTCCTATCGTAAACAAAATTGCCATTACTTAAATTCATTGATTAAACAAAACATAACAATATAATAAATTTATTGTCTCCATAAGCCACACTCATAGAGGATATTACACTTACCCTTATTGCTTGAGTGATCATTGAGTGGTCCCTACAAGTAGTGCATGTAATCTGATCTTAACTAATATATCCATTTTTTTCAATTTTCAAATTGGAATTTTGTTCTTAGACCATGTATGGATAAGTTACTTTCATTTGTAAAATTTACAATACTTATGTGTAAATATATTTTTGATATGAAAGATTGTAACAAAACGATGTTGATATGTGCTATTGGTGAACTTCTATACTTTTAATTATTGAAATTCAACCCAAATTTTGTTTAACCTTGAATTCGTACATTGGCAAAATTTCATTTTTGAGTCTGTATTCTGCAATAGAAATACATACTATAATCTTCTAATCCCACCATTAGACAAATATCCAATTTTAACAAAATGTGTGCTTTCAAATTTAATATAGAATTGTAAAATTATTTTTTAATTTAATATATTTTTGTTTTTGATAGTTTCAATTATGGTGGAATTTTTAAATATTTTTTTTTAACGCTCCTAGCCACATCATGTAGCAAAGGGTTTAAAAAAGTATTTAGATTAAATGCAACTACTATAGATGAAATTTAAAAAATGTAAATATTCATAAGCTTCATAAACATTTTTAATAAGTGCCTAATTTTTTAAAAATTACATTTTGAATTTGTTTGATTTTAATATATCATTTTTTGGTTGCCTAATTTACTTTCGCAATTCAATCAATTATTAGGTAGAAAAGGTGCTCAAGCTGCTAGATGAGCTTGGATACCTTCCATCAGTAAATCCTTGTTAAAATTCCCCTCTAATAATTTTTAGCTTGTTATGATGTGAAATTCTTCCACCCCAAGAGAATTCTGAAGAATGTCTCGACACGGGGGGATTTTGAAGGACGATCTAAGAAATCTTTGATCCTGGCCGGGTTTGAACTTGAGATTTCTGTATAGGCAAAATCCCACTTGGCCTCGGACTCCTGCCTCAATCTCAGGGTTTGTTTGCGCGGAATCCCCTCATGCACGTGCTCGTGCTATACTTGTAAGAAAAAGAAACTTCAATCTTTGGAAAAGACCATCGCGAATAAAGTGTGTGTTCAACCCACCCCATTCCAATGCCCACAAGATAAAGATATCTTACTTGTAATATACTACAGTCATAACCGCCTGGGGAGGATCAGCCCCCACACTGGTACCCTCGCGGGACGGAGTGTGGGGTTCATCCGACCCCCCATCCTTAACCAGGGTCAGCCCCTGGTCTCGCTCTCCGCCGTTCCCTTGATCGCTCCCCGCCGTCCCCTTGTCCCGCTCCTCCCGCTCCCGCCTTCCGCATCCCAGCCTTCGGGCCGCTCCCGCCTCCCGCCTCCCCCCGTCGCTCTCGTCGCTGTCGCCCTCGCCCCTGCTGCTGTCGCCCTCGTCGCCCTCACCTGCGCACCTGGCCCTCGTCGCTTGAGCACTGCTCCTTCTCTGAGAAGCCGACGGTGGTCCTCGCCCTGCCCCCAGTCTGCAGCATTTTTAATACAGGTGCCTAATCATTTTCGTTTGCCTTTGTTCTTCAGATCGAAGGAGGAGTGCGGAACAGACATGCAACAAGGATTAGTCAGCCTTTGGAGTAACTTCATGATTGCGGTAAACCTCATGCACCACTCTTTTCAAAGAACAAATTGCTTATGCTGTACATGAATCCGTGATTGCATTTAATTAACGTCAAGGAGCTCTGCAAACATTTGATATTATGCATCGCAGAAGATGAACTCTTCACTGCTGCACATGGCAGGAGACCTTGTTGGCGTCAATCTCAATCCAACCATTGGTGACGGTGCCTGCCGAAGTGCATGGGTGGAGACTGTGAAACTATATGGGCTGATCTAGATGATATCAGTGGTATTTTAATTCTCTGGTTCTTCACTGTGCTCATTGCTTGTTTTGAGTATGTTTTTGTATTTTGTTTTCATTGCTTTTGTGGTTTTCACCTTAGAATCACAATTCATAGTTAGATATGTTTTAGGATTTAGGATTGTATGTCTTCCATTTTACATAGAGAATTATTTGTTATGTTTTTGTAGGTTGAAGTGTAGATTCAAGAAGAAGAAAAGGAAGTTGGTGAGTTTGAATTAGTACTAGGAAAAATAGAAGCCTCAAACTTGTAACAAATGATTTCTAATGTATGTTGATGCAAGCTATTTTCTACATTTGTCTTGATGTTTGATTTTTCATTGGTTTAGAATCATTCAATTCTTGTATGTATGAATTGTGTTGAAGAAATGTATGGATTGTATTTACATTTTCTAAGTTTGCATTGATTTTGGAGAATTAGGGTTTAGTGTTTTAGCTACATTGCTCATTGTATGAACTTCTTAAAGTGTAACATAGATGAGGTTTAGGTGAATGTTGATCGTAGACTTCTAGTTTTGTATTACAAAGTATTAGTTGTCAAATTATATGCTCATTTGCAATTACATTGAATCTTGGAGTGTTTTTTAAATGTTTGCAATCCTTTTGGATTTAGAATTATGGATTTTTAAGTTTAGAAGTTCTAATGCCATTTGGAACTAATTCAGTTTTAATTTTGATTTTTTGTATTCTATTAAATTGCAAAGAGAAAAAAATGGAAAGGATATGCACACAAGAACAATCATGCCTACACAAAAGGATGCACCTTCATAATTGAGCAATACCCATCATGAAGTCTAAATAAGATTTATCACGAGAACTTGAAATTATCCTCAAAGGAAGCATATATAAACAACTCTCATAACTCTCTTCACAATACCCATCATGAAGACCTTATGAATTTTATCACGACCTTGGAAAATACCCATCATAAACCTACTTTGAATCATATCACAACCTTCCAAGCAATACCCATCATACCCAAGTTTTTAAGGAAAAAGATTTATCTCTGGTTGCCCTTTCATGGGTTAATGGCACACTACAAAATTGGGGCAATACCCATCACAGTCTCAATGGAGTTATATCACAAAACTTTGAAACAATCATCAAAATAAGCACACTTGGACATACCTCCTAAGTCCCTAGACAATACCCACCATGAACATATTTTTAGATTCATCGCCATCTTTAGGGTTTACTCATCTTGGTATTACCCATCATAGAGCAATTTTAAAATGTATCACGATCTTTAGGAAATACCCATCATAGAGATTTTGAAATGCATCTTGTTTTCTAGGAAATACCCATCATGGACTACATATGAGATAAATCACAACTTCATGGAGGAAATACCCATCATAGAGAAACTTAAGAATACATCACAACTCTTTAAGCCATACCCATCATGATTGCATTTCTACAAAAAAAATTATATCTCTGCTTTATGAAATTATTCAAAAACACTTATAAAACTAGAAAATACAAAATTATTAAATTGTTACATCAACAACATGCTCTTAAAATATAAACCATACAAATGTGCATATATTTTTAATGCATTCAATAAAATAAAAACAAATAAAACTAATGAGTTAAAGGTTTAAAACATACCCCATTCAAAACTTCAAAGGTGCTTGGCTTACAAATCTCCTTTGAAACCATAAGTGATATCCACTCCAATTTATGTGCACAAAAATGTTTAGGTCTTCTCATTTCATTGGAAGGCAATTTCAAGTTGCAATTATTCCTTTAAATGGATGTGGGTTCATAAGGATGAGTGCACAATAAGGCCAAAAAGCCCCCATTCATCCACATGTCAAGGTAACCATGGGTTCGAACCACGGGTGACCTACTTGGATCATGATGGATGAGATACCGAAGGGACCATCCACGGCATTCATCCGGTAAGGTACCAGTGTGAGGGCCAATTCTCCCTGGCCGTCATAACCCATCAGAAGAGTGTGAAACGATAAAAGCCCAATTTCAAGAATTCCAGGCCAGAACATGGCCCTCAACTCAACACGCCCATTTGGCTTTCCACAACTGCCGACGTTAACCAAGTTCCACCACTCAAAAGCGCCCAAATCCCACACGACATCAGTCGCACTTTACTCATGTCCTCTTCTCATCGTCACCAGTCGTCCACTGCAAACACCCTCATCCGTCCAAGTCCGTCCATATACCAGTCGCCTTCCACAGCCCCGAACCCCATTCTAAAACCCCCTCAGCTCAATTCCACGCCGGAACTGTCGCCCTCTACAGCCTCTTTGACACTCACACCATTCGTCCACGTCCGTTCAAGATCGGTTCAATTCTGCATGAAAACTATCGTCGTCTTCTCCTCATCGGACTATCACATTTACTGTCAAGTTGAATTCCAATCCAGAACAGTCGCCCTTTCCACGCCCATTTTCCAGCCAGAACCGTCACCCTCTCCCAACCACACACTGGCCTCCGCGACGTCCACCATTTTGCCTTTTCTCTGGCACCCCACCTTTCAATTCCGCAACCCACCTCACAAAAAATCCTTCTCTACCTCACGCCTCCCCCATCTCCCACTCCTGCACAAAATTTCTCACCTGGGTCACCCGCAGTCTCCCACAATTCACAACCCAAGGTAAGGTAACCAACTCGTAGCAGAATTAGCACGAATTTTTCTGATTGTGTTGTTAGAATACATAGTAGATCATAATAGCGCATGGACTTCTGGACCGTGACTGATTTTTCCTGATTTTTCCTCCATTTGAGAGTTTTTGTTCCATTTGGGGATTTTTGTTCCGTTTCAGAGAATTTTCTTGTTGGTGAGATTCAGTGTGATTGTGATTTGTTGGGTTTTAGGGATGAATGTGAGGTTGTGAGGTTGCATAGATTTGTTGGGTGAGTTTCTGGCTAGGGTTTATGTGTTGGGGTTTGTTGACATTTGTGGCATTTGTGGGGATGGTTTGCAGAGGACGAGCAATCTGTGAAGGTTTTCGGGTGATGGTTCTGTGAAGACGACATCGAGGTTTGTAGTTTTGTTTTCTGTTGGCGGGACTTCGAGCCTTGCTTTTGGTTTTTAATTTGGTTGGATTGTGTGTCATTTGCGGTACTTGTTGGTCGTTCTGTTTTTGTGATTTTTTTTCGACCTTAGATTACCCTATTGTTTCATTAGTTGTAGAGACCTGGGGGTTGATGTGATTCTATTTGCTGTGGAATCGGGAATTTGCCTTTGTCGAGACAATTGTTTACTTTTGGATTGATTTTAGGTGTTGTCATCTTCTTACACCATCTCTTCTCCAAATCGAATAATTGTTCCTACCGTTTTTTGTCAGTGAAGAGAAAGTTGGATTTTGTTTCTACAGCATTTCCGCAGCGATGGCGGGGGGCCTTCGCCTATTTCTCACCGTCCCTCCCTCAACATGCTGCACTGCTATTCACGGTATACTTCAATGCCCTTTCTGTGCATCAATTGAACATGTGCTGTTATCAATCACCATAAGCATTTCCGTTGCCTTACTTGGGGTTGCATGTTTAAACTAAACCCTAGGAAAATCTTCACATGGACAAGCTACCGCTACTCATAAGAAGAGTCCGAAGGTGTTGTTGTTGATGATTTTCACGCATTTCCATAACCCGTGGCTAATGTTTGTGCAGGTACGGAGAAGGTACAAAGAGTTTACAGTAGAGTAAATGGAAGGTATACAATTCGAGCCGCTACCGCTCCTGGCCAAGGAGGGGGTGTCCTTGATAGACCAACTATTGATAAGCCCACACCAGGTCGTGAAAGCGAGTTTGATCTGAAGTGAGTTCATCATCACCCTTCCTATATCTTGAGTCTTTGGATTACTTCGGCATGCAAATGCATGAAGTTCTCCCAATTGGTGTTCTAATTGTTGGTGCTTCCTTTGGACTCCAGGAAGAAGAAGAAAACCTCACCTCCGTACCGCGTCATGCTCCATAATGACAACTTCAACAAGCGTGAATACGTGGTCCAAGTTCTTATGAAGGCAATCCCTGGAATGACTGTTGATGTTGCTGTAAACGTCATGAATGAGGCTCACATTAACGGGCTTGCTGTTGTCATAGTGTGTCCCCAAGAAGATGCTGAGGACTACTGTATGCAGTTAAGAACAAACGGCCTTCTGAGTTCTATCGAACCCGCTAGTTGCTAATCATTTGACAGGATGCATCTTTGAGTGTAAAATATATAGACGTAATCTGTTTAGTAGGGAAGGAACTGTCTTAGTGCAGAAGATAGATATCTGATAGATGGACGAAAGGTCCTGGGTATAGTACTATTGGGGGTCTTGCTGTCTGATACATACATTTGTGTAAGAATTCCTGCATTTTCATGAATGCAAATCTTTCACATTGATCATTGTGGACAAGAATCGACCTAGACCCCGAGAATTGTTTTAGTCTATCATCAATGAATGCAATTTTACGGCTTGAAGTAATATATTACGCCTTTTCTGTGTTTAGATTGTTGAGGAAAGTTTACTGAAACTTTCTGTACTTCTGTTGAAAGCCCAATGTGCATAGCTTGATACTCATCTTTTAAATTTAGAGGTCAGGCTTCCTCATTCAAAAGAGGAGTTAAGATCATTTTGAAATGTTACTTACATTTTCTAAAATGTCACTGTACAGCATTTTTTGAACTAAATCTTAGGAGTTTTTTGTAATTCACTTGAACATGAAATGAAGTATGTGAAATTCACATATCATGTTCTTATTCTATTAAATTTCAGAGGTCCACAAAGTTTGCAAACAATAAAATTTTATGACATTTTTGAAGATGGATGAATGGCATCCATGAGTGATCTACTGCTTTTTGATAGTTAGTCACTGAAAATCTCTATAGTGATAGTGTTTGAGATAAGTTTGATTAGAAAGTAAAGCTACTTCCACACCTAGGCTTTATTGAGATATAAACACTAGTGTAAGAATGTAGATTCAATTTGGTAAAATTAGTTTCTTCAGGTACAAGGTTTAGATAAGGATCCCATATTATATGGAGACATGTACTAAATTGTGCGTTCACATACAATACAAGTTTTATCAACTATATGGCCAAGCTGTCCATTTCAACATCATGAAAGCATCACCCCTTCGCAGTTCAGAGAACAATGTTAGAAAGGGAGGGGGTTTACATGTTCTATCATGTCATCTCCCTCACCTCAGTTTCAGTTTTAGTTTTAGTTTTTTTTAGTTTTTTTTAGTTTTTTTTAGTTTTTTTTGTTTTTGTTTTTTTTGGGATGTCTATTTTTCGGTTTTCCTTGTCTTTGTTCCATCTCCTTCTTTGATTTTATTTGCGGAGGCGTTGTCTAGGACATTCCGGTGCGATGCAAGTGCCGCCATAGTCAGTGCTTAGTGTATGTTAGAATTCCGATTATCTAAAAGGTCGTGTGACCGGAATGACCTTAAACTAGCAGATGAGGGTAGGCAAGAAGACGGCTCAAAGCTCCCAAGAGTTAACCATGAGGTTTCATGTTCGACCCGTTGCAAATACTTGATGTTGCATGCGCCTCACCACTTGATGCAATGCCACGGGTCAAAAAAGGGCCCCCTGTGTCCCCCCCTCCCCAAAAAAAATAAAAAATCGTGCGAATTTTTGAAAAAGAATTGGTTAGAACATGTGCTCGAGAGGAACCTTTGTCTAATTGTGGTAAATTCTCATCCTCTGCCTTTGTTTTTGAGGGTTTGGAATGTTTCTTTGGAATTGTTGAATCATACATGAGAATTGGTAAGATCCGGACGCTAATAGAAATTGTGTGCACCTACGTTTAAACTTCAATTGCTGTCGACCTTTCAATTTCTCTACGGCAAAGTGAGTATTTCTAAGTTTAAACTTCATTGCTGAGTTTGTTATTGTGCTACTTATTTCAATAGGATTCGAGACAAACTTTGTCTCTCCTCGCAATTGCGACCCCTGATTTGGTGAGGTCCTTCAAGTAGGTGAATGTTCTCAAGTACTTTTGATGCTTTACATATATATATATTTTTATTATTTTTTATTATTTTTTATTTTTTCATTCTGCACATTTATCTCTGTTGATCTTTCCGATGCGTGCAACACTGGCAATTAGGTTCCTTTGATGGATTTAAAATTCAGTGGTCTTAACTTGCCCTCTGTGTTAATCTAGCGACTTCTTCATTCTCTTGTTCCTCTCGAAAGCATGTTCAATGGAATCATTGGTTGAGCCAAGGACCATATTGCATTTACAATGTGGCTTCTCCTGTTGCTTTTGAATTTCTTGAATGCCCATGCGCTGCCATTGCCATGCGCTGCCATCGCCGCTTGAATTGGAGGAAGCAAAGGATGATCTAATGCGCGCTTTTGCTCATGTCATAGGGAGCTGGTCATACAAGTTCGCACACAACCAAATGCGTGCAACCTTGCACCATTTCACATTGTGTACAACACTGAACTTCTTGGACGAGGACTTAAGCTTCTAGGTTAAGCCAAGGTCAACTAATTGGTTTTCACTGTTATTCTTGGAATAATATGATAATACGTGGTGGGTACGAATGTTCCACATGACCAAAGCGACGGTTCTAGCATTCTCAAATCTTTCCCGTCCTTTAATAAAAAGATAAAAAAAAATTCAGAAATCTATGGATTACCAGGGTTGGTGGAAGCAAGTGACGGTATGTATGTCTCAATCTCAAAACCTCATTTTATGCATGCTCATTACTACTGCTTCAAGAGTAGAGACTACATCTTAAATTGTCAAGCCGTTGCAGACAATGACAAGCGTTTCTTAGACCTTTATCTAGGAATGCTAAGATTGGCCAATAATTTCTGAATGTAGAGATGCTCATTACTCTACCATTAGCTGGCTATGCAGTGACAACCTCCTCATTGTTTCCGAGCTTGTACACAACTTCTCTCTATACATTAATGAGGACCTAAGGTATTTCCTCCTTCCGTAGCCCATGGTCTCCTACCAAATATAGGAGAAACTTTTTGTATTTAAGAATTTGTCTAATTGGAGGCTGATGGAAAGTTGATGCATTGGTGAAAATGCATTTGGTGCTTTGAAGCATCCTTCAGGAATTATCGCTGAAATTTGACTTGCGTGTGATCGTTCCACATGGTATCATATTTTGTCCAGTGGCCATCAGATTACTAAACAGAATTAACAAAAACTATATTCACGCCCACCTCTTCAGAGTCAGAGTAACTCTTCTTCTTTTTGTTGTGCTATATGCACAACATTCTACTCAGGAAATCTTGCGAGGAAGTTGAGGAACTTCTACAGATCTTGCGGACAATAAGTTTGCATGGCGCAATGGTGGAAAAAGACACCAATTAGTGCAAGGCAATAAGGGATGACAGAGTGGTTGCAGTGGATAGTGATAAAAGGAAACTATTAGGGTTTAATTTGAGTTTGCACTAGCGTGCACTACCATAGAGTTTTCAGAAAGTGTTGAACTTTTAAATTATTATTATTTTAATTTTTTTTGAGGGGCTAATACATTCTTGTTTTTGCTACTCATCACTATTGTTGCTAACTACTGCTCATTGACCTTTTCATAGGTTCTCTCGGCAACTAGAAAATGAGGAGATTGAAGTAGGTTCAGACCGTATCCAAGCACGACAATCACATTTTACAATGGGTCTCCAAAGTGATGTTCCTCTAATTATGTGCCTCAACCTCGTGAGTAGTTGCCCCATTCTCTGTTGCACTCAGTGATTGAGGGTGATTGGAGTGGGCAATAGTATTGGAATAAGCAAATGGATAAATAGAGTGGTCACTGGTGATAGGGGTACGCACCTTGGAGGTGTCATTAGGTGTGTGCTATTGCATGATATGCTCAAGCCATTTCTTAAAACATTAGAGACTCGAGTCAAATAGCTCACTATCTCCTCTTGCTTCACAATGGCCAATCTTGCATTTCATTTGCTATTGAAATGTTCTGATAAATAAGTTTGTCTTTATCTCTTTGATAAGTCATTTTCTCATTGAAAAACTTCAATGATATCTTGATTTTAAACCTCTTTTAAACTTGCATTTACAATCTTCTGCATCTATGCAGCCATTATTGCAACCGTAGCCTTGGTTGCCTCTGCAATCATAGTGTGCCTTGACAGGCTTTTCTATCTAATTGTCATTTGCTCAAGAGCCTCAAAATAGTAGATTGTGAATTGTTTGATGATCTAATTACCTAGGAATTCATCCTAGCTAACAAGCCTTTGAATGGGCGGAAATTTAGACTTGGTGAAGAGTTTGACTAGCCTGCTTGGCACATTGGCGTCAAGACTCTTATAAGCAGCCTTTTTTAAGAGATTCTTTGGATATAAGATGCAGATTCTCTTAGGGATCTTTGGTCTTGGATTCACTCTTGACCTCATCATTGTCGTGGTTCTTCTTGGGTTGTGTATGATGTTTAGAGTTCAAGTCATTCGTTGCAAGCAAGTCTCGTATGTAGTGCTAAATTTTGGTGCAATTGCTACACTAGTCATGAATTGCTTCATATACATATCTTAAATAAATAGACAAATAGTCCTTTAACTGCCCCGCGTTCACTTGAATCCATATTCGAGTAATCAATAGCGATTTGCTCAGTGCAATTCATGTAGTTAACAATTCTTTTGTAATTAGGAATCAATTAATTCCACTTTGTCTTGCATGCGGGCCCGTCTTCCAAGCATGGCAAAAAACCTAAACGCATAACATGTTGCAACACTCTCAGCTACTTGCTGGTTTCTCGTGTCAGCAATCCCTATCCATCTACTGTATTTGGGTCTTCCTAGTATACATCACGCTTTGTAGCAATCAAAGTAAAAAATTCTTGAAGTAGCCTATTGGAACTTATGTCTTTCTCTGCTCCTTTTGATAGGCTTGGCCTTGTGTTGAGAGCCGCCTCCCCCATAGTCCTTGCTACCCTCGCAATTCCGGTGCCACATACCGTCATCCTTGAAATGAGAAAGGTCAATGTGAGAATTGACCATGCCTATGCAAAGAGGGCACTGTTTATACATGGACTACACACTAAACTTCTTTTCTTCCATTTTCTCATTGAATTATAGGAGTATGTGTGTTGTTTTGCACGTTCAATGGATACCTATGACCAACAAAATAATCGGAAAAACCCATAGAAGGGAAGTATTGAGAATATGCATACAATCATATCTTAACTTTTAAAGGAAGGTTGGAGGTGGGAAATATTTACAATCTGTAGAAACATACTATTTGTTGTCATTGTCGTTGGACATATGGGGGTAGTGTACCGATGGAGCTCATATTGGTTTTCAGTTGTAGAAACGCCTTTAAGTAAATTTGAATTCTGCATAAATCTCAAACAATGATGCAAATGAATCTCCTTGCATGCATGATATTGAACAATTACCCTAAGCACGTTGGTGTGCACCAAAATAAGTGTCAATATTTACAATGTTTGATGTTTCGAAGAATTTCCTATACTTGTAGGGCCTATAAAAGAGGTGGAAGGAGAGCGTATATGTGAGGTAAAATGATGCAAGAGCGGGGCGTCTTTATCGACACTCTAAGTTTTTATGTTGCTGCAGCTGCATGTTGTAGATCTTAGGGTCGTGCAAAAACTCACTATTGGCCTACAGTCTATCTTCAAAATCAAAAATCTAAACACCGTACTTTTATATGGCTAGGGCCCTCTTTACACTAGAACTGAGAAGTCGTGGAGAAAATCAGCTAATAACCACATCCCATTCTTGAGAAGACCAACTCTAAATTTGACGTCCTTTGGACATAGTGTAAAGTGAGAAAGGGCCTACAAACAATGTGCTGAAAATTTTAATACATTTTCCAATGAAGGATTGTGAAAAACTATTAAAAAAATGAAAGTGATTGGCTGTGAGAATTTTGGCCTACTGGCCCCCCGGATTTTTAGTCAAGCCTACTTCAAGAGGTGAGCCTAAATAAAAATCCGGCGGTCTTCAAAAATGTGCCTTTTTGTTGCCACCAAGGACAAAAGTGTTGTCCATGTCATTTTCTCCTTATTTCGTCCTTTGGGCTGAAATTTTGAGTGTAAAGTGACATTTCTTGGTCCTCTCAATTTCTAGGCATATCATTGGCTGAAAATTCTTTTCTCACAACCTTTCACCTCTAGTGTAAAGGGGGCCTAAGACGTTGGAAATGATATATTTTTGTTAATGTTTTTCTACTTCATTTTGAAAACCATCTTTGAAGCTTTCATCGTTGAAGCATTGAAGCAATTCAATAGAAACCAACAATACTATTTTCAAAACCTCTCCATAATTTAATCAAAAAAATCATTTTGTACAAATTGTCACAAAGATTGTCTACACAAGTTGATTTTCAAAACAAATTATCAAGAAATCAAGGAATTCAATACTTTGAAGTAGAATACTATTACTTGTTAGGTATTTGAACATAATTAGTTTTTTTTTTTTTTTTGAAGAATTTTATCTATTTTTCTTGTGAAGTTACCTTTAGAAATTTTTATCCATTTCAAAATTCATGGCTCATTGAATGTAAGTGGTATAGAATTTTAATGTGCCATTGGATGGATGTCTATTCTAGGAAATGTTCTAAGAATACATTAATATTAAATTTTGTATCTAGCAGAATCAAGTGGAAAAAATTCCAATAACTTGTAGGAGTATTAGAAAAGTTCATTAAAAAAAGGATAAATTTCAATTTTAGTTCATAAAGTAATACGCTTTATTTTACAAGTTTCATGAAATAATTAAACCTAATTACCTACGTATAGGAATATTGTATGAAACCTTCATTGTATAATACTATCAATATTCCAAAATAGTATTGCACTATCAGCTGTGTACTCTATGGTCCTATAAAGTAGTCAAAATCACTTCACTATTAATATTAATTAATCTAATTATATAATCCAACATGCTTTAATTAATAATTAATACATGTACATATTCATTACATAATTCCACGTTGAAGCTATCAAGAAATTAGTGTAAACTCATCAACAAAGCCTATGATCTTGTTTCTCTTTGACGACATTCTAGATTAAAAACTGTAATCTTGCAAATATGTCTTTTATAAAACTCAAAACATTCGCTAATTTGAATAATTACATTAAATAAAGTTATATAATTTTTTCCATTTATCATATTCAATCATTTAGTTTAAGAAAAAATGAAGTTCAAATTGCACTTTCTGAATTTACCATCATTGCTTACAACATTCACAATTCCATATTACATGCAATGAATATGGTCAAATATTTTAGTCATATGGTTTTTTTAATTTTTTAAAAAATTTATTTATTTATTATTATTATTATTATTTTTTAGGTAAATGAACGAACTTCATTGCGGGAAAGAAAAGTACAACCCTCATCGGATTTTCATCTAGGGCAATATGAGTTTCACATTACAATAACTTTGATTTGACCTTTGAAATCCAAAAATCTAGAGGAATATGAGTAATAGTTGCTCAAGGAGAAACTATCTTTTCTCAAGATTTGAATGTTGTTACAAAGTAGATTTCCTCATGCTGACGGGAATGGGTGCTTTTACCTTAGTTGTAAGGATATAGAAATTGGTGGTATTGGGCCAGTTCGTGGTATTGGGTCATTCGACCTGATTCCCTGCAGGCCGCAATAAGTGTCAAGGATAGTTTCAGTGAAACAGTGTACTGTATGAGGACGCAGTGAGGTTTTGTCGTGTTGTGTTCGACAGGCTCAACTACGTAATTATGTGGTAGATTATTATATCATATTAAACTATAAGTTATAACTATATGGTACATTGTTATCTCATATCAAGCTAAAAGTAAACACAATGAGCCAGTCTACACCACTAACTCACACAAAGTGACGCCGAGCCATGTCATTCTGTACATAATTCAAGCATCTTCATCTGTGCTCCACTGATATCACCAGATTTTGTGTTCAACAGTATTTCCAAACGGCCCCACTAAAATCTATCCAAATCCATCCAAATTGAATGGTACTCTGTTTCAATGAATGGAGCTTAGTTCGAATAGCCTATGAAAATTTGCCTAAATGAATGAATGCACCCACAGAAGGCACCAAAAGTCTATGGTGGTGATTTCAGTGTACAAAAAAGTACTACTACTTTTGAAGATGCCGTTTCTCCCTGAGGCCGCACCATATCAACCAGGGCTGCTTGCAGTCCAACAAGTCCATGTTTGCATTGTTTGCTTACATACCGAAACGATGGCTTGCCGTAATTTGAGCGGACTGTGTGTACCAACAATTGCAACCAAGCTCTGATGACTTCCTCCCATTCCTTTGTAGTACAGTAGTCCTGTGCATATTCTTGCACGTTGTTCTCGAATCTGCTCATAGCAGTGGCATCTGCGGCCTACTAGAATCCTACTAGACTTTAGGGCCTACCGCAGAGTTGCTCTACATAAGTAACGTTAGTGCAGAATTCGATCTGAGTCTGAAGAGGCAGTGAGGTATCGATCGTGGAGAGGTTAGTTGTGCACGTCCTGCATATTGATCGCTTCATTTTAGTCAGTAGACTTTACTAGTTGCGCATGCTGGCAAAGCATGAACTTCGTAAAGCTCTTTTTGTTGAACTGACGTCTTGGTCGAAAGGATCAGATCTGAGCTTTTCTATCAAATGTTCTAGTGGAGATTGGTCCGAAACGATATTTCTGCGAGTATCCGACGCGAGGAGCAGAGGTAGACTTACGACAACGCTTTTTGGCTTCACTGTTGGCTGGATTAATCAGATTTTCTTGTGACTTACACTCTTTAGTAGTACAAAAGCGAAGGACTGCAAGTTGAAGTGAATCGGAGGCAACTGATTTCTGGGGTATGTGATCTGAACGGAAATTATTGAACATTTATACATATAACCTCTACATTCTTCCCCATTATTTTGTCCTTTCAAATTATCACAGCAGTGTATGGCCGAGGTCAAGGAAAGATGTACGTTGGTACGGTCATTGCTTAGCATTCTCTGTCCACAGCAGAAGTTGTACTTGTGAAAGAGGATAGTGCCAACCAGAGTTACCTCATGTAGCATGTCTGTCTTCAAGCAATTTCCTGCTACAGTTAGTGAACTGTGCATATTGCAAAATATTTGACACATATCACATTCATTTTAGCCAAAATTTGACATAGTCCGACAGCTTAGAACAAAATTTTCTACAATATTAAGATTATTGAACCAAGTTAGTATCCTTCCAGGTTTTCAGCCGTTGTTTGTATGTCTTCAGGTCGTGAAGGTCAAATTGTGCGAGCTCGATCGGTTTCTTAAGATATCACTGCATCCAAGGTTGCGAATCAACAACTATTTTGTGCTGTTTTGAAAGATGAAGGAGGGCGGAGACGAGGATGATGCATCAAGAGTGCGAAATTCTTCTTCGGGAAAGGAGGTTAGTTGTGAAGCTCCTATGAAAGACAATTTAATTTTCCTTTTCGTGGTGGTATTTTTGTTGTGTTATGTTCTGGCACAGTGCAATTCAATTCAATTCAAGTACTAGAAAAGAGGCAGATGGTAGAAAGAGTTTCATAGACCAGGTTAGTCGACCTTTCAGATGGCAAATAATATGGCTTAACTATCTGATTTTGAAAATCTCTGTTATGACATGACTCATGATATATGTCTAGCGACGTTCAAAAACGTGACTAGAAATGTGGCTGTACCTGTCTAGAAGGAGGATCATAATGAGCTCGCTCCCTCCAACCCTGGCCTCGGTCCTCCTACCAAAGAGGCCCATCCTCCTCAAGGACTCCCGGTGGAGAGCGGTCCTCATATAGCGGTCTCGAAGCCTGATGGTGATCGTGGAGAAGTTTTCAAACCTGGCGATGTTGCTCTTGGAGGGGAAGATAAGGAGTTGTGGTGCAAAGCAATAGAGGAGGGGGATTGTGAAGAACTTGGAAAGCTTCTCGCAAAGGATGTTACATATTTTTGGAAGTATGAAAAGAAGAATAGCATGACTGCGTTGCACGCTGCCGCCACAAAAGGTGACCTCATGCTTGCGGAACTAATCCTCGACATGCTATCTTGGGCCGAGGAGACACATGACCCTGATCTTTCTTTTCGGGATAGCGAACTCCGCATAGACGAATACATTGCAGCTAAAACAACCTCTGGTAAAACAGCTGACGAGGTGGCGCAAGAAAATAATCAAGCTGGAATCAAAAACAAAATACTTGACTATATCGCAAATGACACACAGAGAAGGACCTACAATGAGAGAAGTATGGCGGCTAGTGGCTCTTCAAGTAATCAAGGTGTTCGGCCTGAGAACTTGGAATGGAATGAGGCAATGAAGAAGAAAGATTGTCAAGCCCTTCTAAAGCTTCTTAAAGATGATAAGGGCAAGGCTTCAAACAATGGATATGAGTTGCTCAAACTTGATATGAGTAAATCAAAGTCTGATCTCAAGTTTGGAAAGGGTGAACGTCGAACTATGCTTCATGTAGCAGCCATGCAGGGTTGTTTCCCTCTAGCCAAATTGGTTCTGAAAATGCTTAGCAGACGTGGTGGTGGTTCTCGTGAACTTTACATTCAGGCTGTGGATGACTTGTCTGGTTTAACAGCTTTCGAGATGGCAAATGATATCATAGGCAACAGATCCATCAGTGAATATGTGAAGTACGTGTATGGAAGTATCAAGCACAAGCTACAGGTCAAGACAGAAAATGATGATTATCGGATTCCATCACCTGAATCTTATGGCGAATTGATTTCCTTTGAGGCTTATCCTGATACTCGGTGGTACATGGCACTAGAGAGAGGAGATGCAGAAGAATTGAAAAAGCTTCTGGAATTTAATTCCCGTTTCGTGCTTGAAACGTGTCACGGTATGACGGTCTTGCATGTTGCCATACTGTGGGATGATTTGGAGTTGGTGAAGGCAGTGGTGAAACTATTTGAGGATAAAAGCAAGCGAAATACCAAGATAATTAAATGGGGTAACTCATATTATCCATCCAGCCTTGAACTTCGCGACATAATTATGGAACGTCGAAAAATTGATCACAGATATTTGAATGAGTATTGGGATGCATTATCAAGCCACTGGAAAGCACTTGCGCCGGATATTCTAAAGCAGCTCGAAAGAGGTGGAAATTCATGCTTGCGTCTGGCAGTATTGTTGGAGCGGACGGAAATTGTTGCATACCTCGAGTTGGAGCTGGAATTTTCAGAGCAGGCGGAAATTAAGGCACTATTGTCGGAGGTGGAAGAATCAGAGAAGATACCAAGTTTGCCTCCAACCACTGTGACTTCAACTCCAATCGTACGTACCGAAGAGTGTCCAACTCCAGTGGTACAAGCTGAAGGGAGTTCAACTTCAATTGTACACACTGAAGAGTATTCAAACATGCCTTTAAGACTGCAGATTTTTTTTAAAGAAACATGGGAGAAGTCACCACAATGGAAAGATGAGGAATTTCGAAAAGATGTGGATTTCAATTTTGAAAATTCAAAACGCCAAGGTTGGCTCAAATTTCACTATGCTTGCAAAGACCCTATGAAGTTCAAAGATCTTCTTCAAGAGATGGCAAGATTCATAAATCAACATCCTTACGATGGTGTCAAATTATTTCAAACGTGGGATGCAAAAGGACGGACGCCATTCCATATATTGATGGATCATCACAATGACCAACAAGATCCTGGATGGGCTTTTGATGAGGTATGATTGTATTTGCTTAGATGATATTTAAAATGAGATAAAATTTTATCAATAGACAATTCACATTTGGCTTGTCCTCATTAGTTCTATTTTAAGATATAATTATTATATTTTTATTCAAAAATATATCAATCAATAAGAATTTTACTAAAGACTTACTATTAAACAATAAATCACATTTGGCTTATAATACAATTATTTTTAGAAAAATGATGATTCAAATTAACTAAAGTGGATGTTTTTGCAGATTTTTATTCATAAATGTTATAAAGACTGGATCCAAATTGCTGAAAATGCAAGAGGTAAGAGAATCATTGACATGGTTCTCACCAAAAATTATTTACAAAGGAATATCATTCTCCAGCCTTGGAAATATTTCAAATTAGGTCTGCAGCATGAAAAATTTGAGCGCTCAGAAATAACAACCCTTTTGTACTATCAAGTTGCATATCTTTTGAAGCAAAAGAGTATTGCTGAAGAGATATGGTCATCGTTTCTTGAAAAGGTATGTACATGGAATTATTTTCAGATCTTTAAATTTTTATATATTTTTATATATTTTTTAATTTTTTTTTCAGATTTTTTCTATGTATTTTAATTAGATTTTTTCTTATTTATTCATTTTTGAAAAGTTAATAATCTTAGATCAAATTATTGCTCATGAGGGTAATTTTGAAATTTAAGGATAGGTATTCACATAACAATTCATGTGATATATGGCATTTCATTGAATAAACCATCAAAATATATTTGTATAATGGAGATATATATCTTTCTTGTCAACATTTGGAAATGGTAACCTAGAAAACTTGACAATGGCATGGTGTTTTTGAATTTTATGTAATATATGTGCATTTGTTTAAAGATAGCATATTGAATATCATGAGATTATTTGCTTAGATGAATTTTAAAAAAGATGGTCAATTTTACATACTAGAATATTGAATTTATGTCATCAAAATTTATCAAAGATAAAATATAAAATGTTAAATATCATAAATTTTAAAACTCACTAAGTTTTTAAACCCCATAATGCTTTTTGTATTACTATTAGTTCTTGTTTAGTTATTAGGCTGTGTTTAAAGGATGTCTCTTATTTTGTATCTATGTATTGCAGAAAGATATGAAAATTATAATGAAGAAACATCAAGATGAATTCAAGTCAATGCTTTTGATTGCTGCAAGCACTGGTAATCAAACATGCTTGCAACTGTTATTGGACACATATCATGATCCTATGATTACTGATACTCAAGGGAGATCATTACTCCATCATGCAGCAGATCCAACTTTACTGTTGCCTCATTTGGTTGGAAAATGTTCGTTGACAACTGTTGAAGAACTGTGTGATCTGAAAAAGAAGTGGAGTGAGGGAAATACCAGCTATTCTCCTCAAGATATATCCTCCAATATTGCAAATCAAGACGAATCCTTCAATGCTAAAAACCCTGTCCACTCAACTACTTCAGGCATGACCAGCTTGAATACTTCGGAGTCTAGTAGCTTGAGGACTTCAAACTCCAGTGGCTCAAGTATTCCGAAGTCTAGTACTTCAGTTACGTCAAACTCCAATACCCAAGATGTTATTATAGCAGAAAGATCTAATGTGGGAAGAAAGGGATGTATTCTGATGTTGTTACAAGCTGGTGTTGATTTGGGACAATCTGACAAAGATAACAAGGTACCAAGTATTGGTCCAACTATCGATGCGACTTATCAGAGTTGGTGGTATGATACTGTGGTGAAAGACTCAACAGACAAAAGAAATGGCTACAGTCAAGCAGGCAATGCCCTTTCTGTTGTGGGAACTTTGGTGGCTGCCACATCATACATTGGACCGTTACAACCTCCTTTGAGTTATGACACCAGTATTTCAGGAAGTACTGGGTTTGTCAAAACTACAGAGCCACTTATCAAAGCGTTCATGGTGAGTACTTCAGTGGCATTCTATTTTGCTATGGCATCTGTGATGTTTGCGGTGGTGTCCTCTCTTCCTATGCCTCAAGAAGGTGTAATGGGTGAGCTCAAGCGAGCTAAACGTGTGGTATCATTTTCCCTGTGTCTCCTCCTGATTGCAATTGTGTCCATCATAGTCTCATTTGCAACTGCCTCAATTGTGGCAATTCAAAATGAACATTCATTTCATTCCACCGATCTACTTTTTGTTCCATCGATCATAGGGTGGTTCTTCTGCTTCCTTGGAATTGGTGGATTTTTCATACGGGTGGCAAGACTTATATTTTACAAAGATCCAACAATTCGAAGATTTTATCAATTTAGTTATGGAAGAGGAACTTTTAAGTGTCTATGGGTCATAGTATTGTGCCTCTGCCTTTTGGTTTCTAGTACTTTCTTAGCATTAGTAGTCATAGTCGACAAGATTAGTGATGTGGCCTATTTTCGTTGGAATATTCCAGGTTCCTATCATATATGGGATTGGTCGTTTAATATGAGGGGAACAGTCGACAGTTTCCGTGACGATCTGATAGTCAAATTGAAGTTAGAGTTAAGACACCTTAAGTTAGTGTGTGGTCGTTAGTTTTTGCAACTGTAATAAAATTGTTACTACAGACCATCTATTATGGAGAGATTTAGTTTTGCTTCATGGCTATGGCTCAAGTGGGTTGTCTATGTAGTTGTCACTAGGGTGACAGTATGTTAGAACTTGTTTGTGCATGATTTAGTCAGTTTCACATTTAGTCATTGTGAGCTAAAGAATGTTGGGCGTGTACTGTACAAAAAAGGGAGATCCAATCTGGCTGCCTCAAGTATAGTGTGGCTCGCTAAAAATTTCAGCTCGGGTCTCTGTTTTTCTCTGTTTTTTAGCGTGGGTTTTGAGTTCAATGCGGGGATGTGTTTGCTTTGGTTTCTTTGAGTTCAATGACGCAGAACTTTCCTCGCCGAGCTTCTGCAGTTCAAACTCAGTGAAGAAATGTTGAGGAATGGCGGATAATGCAAGTCTGGGAAATGAAACATCTGCAGGTAGCTTCGAGATTCATGTTTTTTAGCAAAATTTTGTGTAATGGCGAGTGAACTGTCTCTTTAGAATCACTGCGCATTCTACAAGTGCTAGGAAACCAGAAATTCTCGACTGGAGACGTCGACAACGTCATCAGGTAGAAAGCATAACCCAGCCAAAGCTGATCCACGGTGTCCCCTAAAATCTAACATTATCTAAACATTTGTAACTGGTTTAGCACACTGCCATGTAGCAAACATGTGGCATTCTCTCATTTAGCACACACCCTTGGAGCAGCCGTGTGGCTTTCCCTCGTTTAGCACACACGAAGCCCATTCCAATGTTTGCATTCGCTACAAATAAGGTAAAACCAGTAACCAACAAGGGACCAGAAATAACAGAATGAATGCAATGAAGAGAATATTCTTCCTTCACGTTTAACTCTTTCAGAATGAGTCTTGTCCTATCGACACAAAATTGTCGCTCAAGTCATGTCAAGAATTCTATTTCTGACTCACTTTTAAAATTGGCCATTCATATATGAGTTCGACTTCAAGTGCACCGAAGTCCAGGGCTGCAATGAGGACTCGTCACTCAGGAGTCAGGAGCTTCCGTCTTTTGCAAACATTGGGTGCGTTTACATATCCTGTTGGCAGGAGCAGGGAGCCTATTCCGAAATAGGCTCCCTGCTGAATTCGTAGGGAAAAAGCCATGTGAACTCAGCTTTTTCCCTACGAATTCAGCAGGGAGCCTATTTCGGAATAGGCTCCCTGCTCCTGCCAACAGGATATGTAAACGCACCCATTGGGGCACCTGCACATACCTCACATTGGCATGAGGGACATCACTTATTCTTAATTTCCAATACTTAGGGAGCTGACTTACTCCTGGATAAGAAATATGTGACAAGTGGACTAATCAAGCTTAAGCATCAGGCCCGACCTTCGAGTTTCCATTCATGGAAAAACATCGTGTTTTCATATAATGAAGAAACATTGCGAGCTTCCTTAATGAAGACTTGTAGATGAGTTTTAACCCTTAATTGACATAGCGGACCAATATGGTTCTTGAGGGAGCCTTTCACAGCTTTTGATCTCAACGGTGGCATTTTTTGAGATTTTATCCGATGTGGTTGATTTTTTTTTGCATTGGGTACATAATCAAGTTACCTCGACATTCACCGTTTCGGATTTTCAAAATTGTTTCATTATATATGCAGAAATATGGCAAAAAGCCAATGAGGTTGCATTATTCTCCAAAACAAGGATGTCAATTAAGGATTAAACAGATCAATAGAACGAGTCTTTACATTGCACCAACGCACAAGGTTCTCCGTACAATACCTGATTTCCAGAGAAGGAACTGGCCTCGTTCATTGCACAGCTTGAACCGATAAGAAGGAATGAAACTGCTCAAATGAATCAGTGCTAGCTTCTTAGTCTCCTCGGGCCAAGTAGCCTTGAAACTCGAACTTTATTCACAGTACAAACATCAACTTTATCTTGGAATTGCCACAATACTGACTCTTTTAGCCCGCCCTACAAGTCATTCGAACCTCCACTCTTGGCCAAAATCTTTTACAGAGGTCGAGATATTCGGAGTTAGAGAACACAGACAAAGATTAATCCAGGATGTTGAAAACTGTCAATGATTTTATAATCGAAGGTACCGGATAGAAGTGCCTGAGAGCAAGAAGATGCACGTTTAAATGAATGAAACCATACAACTTCGCAAAACGATTGGGTCGTTTTGGGCTATGTTAATTGAAGCCTAGATGATGAAAGTAAGTTCCATTTACAAGAAATGCAATCGAACACAACACTGGGCATACTTCATCTGTACCAAATTTTCATCACGACGTTTTCAGCACGGAATTGGAACACGAACTGCACTTCAAGAAAACCACAAGACTTGTGAAAGATGCAAAGAAATGTACAATGATCCATTAAAATAATGATATACAGACAGAAGCTTGTACACTATCTTGAGTGCACAAGAGAGACAATGAACCTAATTCTTGGCTGTAGACCATCCTTCTCATTTCTAAAAAATAGACATAAGGTCTTTACACTAATTCACAATTTGATTCATCACTGTTAGCAACTTTCAAGAAAAACTTCATCAGTTGCTTTATGAATGACACTTGGTTCAACGCCCACATGGCAACTGAGGTAAAATAACGTCAGTTTGATACCATGGTTTCAGTCTCCTTTACAAAGCCCTCCCCGGTCCAGTCCTTGTCTGATGCCAGACCCTTTCGCACCTTCTTTTTATTCTCGGTTGCCTCTTTCTGTCGTTGTACTAAATCCGCGTGCGTTGTGAAGTACTCCAAGGATGCCCTGAAGCATTAGAACATAAGCTCTTTAAGCAAACCTTTTAGGGCAATAAATTTTGATAAGTAACATTGTATTTGAGGTTTGAGACAATATCAAGTCTTATATATAGAAATTCAAGAGCAAAGACTATGGGAGTTTGAGCGACATACCCTCGAAAATCTTCAATAGAAGTGAACCCATGTTTGTCCATAAAAGCTTGTAATTCTGTACACAGATGCTTAACATGACCATAACCGTGCAGCATCACGCCAGTACATACCTGATCACAGAGAAAATAAGTTATCATATGTAACTATCAGATTTTCTTTTCAGAATGACAGAAAGCGCAAAAACCAAGTTCTGCACGATTTGGAAGCAAACTGCGTTTCGGTACTAACTTGCACAGTGCTGGCCCCAAGAAGTATGAATTCCGCAGCATGGTTGCCTGTCTCCACTCCTCCGATACCAGACAAGGATTTATCTTGACCCGGAAACTCGGCCTTCATCATTTGCGCAATGGACATAACCTTGGCCAACGCAATTGGACGCACAGCTTTGGATGAGTAGCCACCAGGTGTTGAGTACCTGCCAGAAAAGCAGATCATTATCAGAGAAATCATTGAATGCAGCCAAGAATAATTAAGTTGACAACTGTACTACATCTGTAAATGCGGGCATTGCCACATCACTTGCAGACCCCTTCTAGTTCAGGAATTCGAACAATCTGGCCTCCTTATCTTATGCAGTGCTTGACTACCCCATTGCTCCAAAAATACGGCATTTCAAATAACATATTGCTACGCATGTTTTCTTCACTAAACCATTAAAACTGATCCGAACTAGGCAGACTAAACACTGCAAACAATAGACTTAAACAAAATGATATTTACCCTTCTACACAAGGCTCAGGTCGTAACGTATCGAGGTTAATGCCCATGACACTCGTGATTGTGTTAATTGCTGCTACTCCCTCACAACCTGCATTCAAGGCTGTGCGTGCCGGCTATGCATACCAAAGAGCCACAAAACACAAAGTTATAAAAAGCGGCAGTGAGGACGATACTCATCTAGCACATCGAAGTTTAGCCGTGCATCTGTTTAGGTCTAAACATGAAGCACCAAAATGTGATGTTGAAGGACAATTGCTGAAGCACCAAAATGTGATGTTGAAAAACAATTGCTGAAGAAATAGCATCAAGTTTTAACCAACGGACCTGGGTAATGTCCGTGATATTGGGCGTCATCTTAGCCCAGACAGGTATAGTAGCCTTGGCGTTGATCCAGCCACAAACCTCTCCCAAAACAGAACAATCTTGTCCCATAGCCATACCCATCTTCCTCTCTGGCATCCCATGCGGACATGAAAAGTTTATCTCAAAGGCATCCTGCCAAAAAGTTAACCAAGACAATGTTTGTTTCAGTGTCACAAAATCCAGAGATTGATAGGCAGAATTCCTAGACCCTGAGACTGACTAAGGTCTAAGACTGAGTGATCAGGCTACTTTACCACACCGGTTTCTTCAACACGCTCAATGATCTCCTCCCAAGCGTCACGGTTATATTCCTCCATAATGGATGCAATAAGGATACGGTCAGGGTACTCCTCCTTAAGTTGTTTCATTTCAGCAAGCATGGTCTCAAATGGGCGGTCACTAATGAGCTCAATATTTTGCCAACCAATGACCTCAGCTTTGGTCCCAGCAACTGCAGATGCCTTTAAACGAGCGTAGCGCGGGGTCACATTCACCACCTTAGACGAATCCAGTGACACCTGTGTACCCACATATATGAGCTCTGTCAGTGTGATCCCCACGAGATCATTGTACCATTTTAAAACTCCAAACAATCTCTAGGTTTCACAGTCGAATAAGCGATAAATACTAACCATAATGAAGTAGGTAGTATCGTTTGCTTTTAATGTGACATGAGAATCCAATCCAAAGGCAATCACAAAATAAACTCCACAGTGCCAATAAAGGAAACCGCGACAAGTCTCCTAAAAACTATGAACGCAAGTACCATCTCATTCCAAGTACACAGAACAGGTTTTCAAACTGAGTCACATAAGCGTTCTATCGCGAAATAATCATCTGCTTCAACAAGTTTAGGGTAAAGAATACTTACTGTTTTAGCAATAACACCACCCCATCCTTCATCAAATGCACGCTTCATAACAGTGTAGTTCGTGCCCGGTGGCCCTGATCCTATAACAAATGGGTTCGGCAACTTCAGACCATTTACAACGACACTCAAATCTGGACCCTCCAATGCAGCTCGCACCATTACTCGCTGGCTCCGGGGCAGGCGGCACCTGCACAAAACAAATAAAGCACATCTTCAATTAGATTCCCATCATGTTAAACTCATATTGGAAAATGATCTAGTTTTATATGCGGACAAAACAGCATTTCATTGCCCTACCTGAAATGTGACCACTCTAAACAGCTCAGGAAAACAAATTCTCATCACCCAGTGCAGAGTCGTGTCCGTTCTAATAATTTAAAACGAAGACCTAATTCCACTTGCAATCACCAACTTTCGATTCTCATGTCTGATTCAGAGACACGCATCGTTTTGTAACACAGTTTTGATGCATTCATTTTAGCACTGCAAAGAAATTACGGCAGGTTATGCAACGGGAGTACACCTTTGATCATGTTGCCGCGATTGTTTGAAAAGCTCCCCGGACGCTGTCACTGCTTGATCCAAGGCGCTCAAACGCAGCGAATGGGTAAGGCCCGCCATGGTTGTCCACGCCACCCCCCAAGCTTATATCAGATCGCAGAAAATTTCCACTTCCTTCACCTAGCTTCTTCAATAACAAAAACCAAAACAATTCAGAGATACATCCTAGCACCGATCCTTACATTATCAACGCAAAGATCAATCAGAGCATAACCTGATCACAGTCCAAAATCTCAAACAAGTGCAGACAAAGTCTCTAAACTTTTCGGTAAAGCAAACCTCCGGAGAATAAATTCCTTCCAACGGTACACTTTCCAGATAGCCTCACCGAAAAGCTCCCAACAACCCACAAAAGCACAACAGAACAACCTCCCGAACGAAACATTCACAACCACAATTCAACGGCCCGAGACGACAGACGCTAGAAACAACCAAACCCACTATCAACATTAGCCCAAAAAACCCATCCCAAACGACAATGCACCTAAAAACCTCACAAAAACCAGCTCCGTACACATCAGATCCAAAAACCAGCTCCGAACACATCCAACCAAAACCTAGACACGAATTCCACTCAAACAATCCTCCAGTACGCATCGCAATCCCACAAACCTAAGCAAACGCAATGCACGATCCAGCTTACCCTCCTCCAAACAAAACTCACCAGTCCCAAATTGCAGTCACAAAAACTCTGAAGGTGAGAAGCTCACCTGAGAGAGCAATATGAAACCCAGAGCACCGGCACAGCAAGTTGGAGAATAATTCGGCCGAGCCCCTAAATTTGATGAAGCCAAGTCGAAAGAGATCCCGGATGAGTCAGATGAGATTGACATCATTCCGTCACCGGCATGGCCATCGGCCCGAAATCCATGTGTCACCGATGAAGCAAACGAACGAACAACCACGTCAGGATGATGACTCCACTGCACTAAAATACTGTGCCCGGCACCCGAACCCAGCTCCGGAAATCATAGCACAGAATCCATCATCGAGATGCAGAAGATGATGTAGAATTCCAAGTGGACCTAGTCGCGGTGATGGACAGAGATTTGGGAGCCGGAGGATGAGGAGCAGCCTGGTTCATGGTGATGGGTTTGTGAGCTGGCTTGGCTGGCCCCGCAGCGCGGTGATGCGCCCGGCACCACCAAGTCTATGATTAGCGGCGAGAACAACGCTCTGAAAACAGGACGAAAGGCAGGCGCTCCTCTGCTCTGGAACCTTCGCTCGCAACCTGGCTGGGTGGGACGAGCTGCGGGTCACACACTTGCAGCAGTAGCAGCAGCATCAGCATCAGCTGCGGTGATGGACTGATTCATCCACGCTCATCATTGTTGGCTCGCGGACGTTCTCTCACCCTCGCCCCATTTGCATGCCACCGGCGCTTCGGGAGTGGGAGCTTCGACTTAGAGATGGTAGCCGCGAGTTGGATCTGAGAAGAGTTCGCCTTCTTCCTCTCCTCGCCGTCTGCTAGAAGAAGTAGCGTACATGTTGGGGAGGGTTTGCTGCTAGACGACGCGGCGGAGCAGCTATGGATCTGAAGAAGGTGTTCGATCAGACCGTCCGGGAGCTGTGAGTTTGCTCGCCGTCTGGTTCCGTGTGTTGCGTCTTTGCCGGCTAGTGGCGTCCGTGTTGTGGCGCATTGTGGCGATCTGGTGGTGTTGGGAGTTTTTTGTGTGGGAGGGGTTAGGTGGGGGAGTTTTTCGTGGTGAGGTGGTGGGAAGGGTTGGTTTTTGGGGAGGAGTACTGGAGGCGGAGTTAGGGCTAGAGCTGGGTTTGTTTGATGGAATTTTGTGCGATCTCTTTAGAGAGTGGTGGAGTTTGAGGGGGGGTGTTTGTGAGAAGAAGTTTTTAACGGTGGGTTGGTGTTTTTTGTGTGTTCAGGAAGCGGGAGGTCAACAAGAAGGTGCTCAAAGTGCCCGAGATCGAAGTGAAGGTAAGGATCTGTTCTGGAATGGAATGCATCCGGTGTTTGGAGCGGAGCGGTGCTGTTTTGGTGGAAATCTTTGGTGCTAGCTCGTTTAGTCTCGCGGCGTTTAGTCTAGGCTTTAGTTTATCTATGGCTAGGAGCAAGTTGGATCTGGTGCAAGAGAACTGGAGGCGTGGACGAGGATTTGAGTGGAGTGGTGTTGATGGGGGTTACTAAGTGTTTATTGGCAGATGAAGTGGTTTGCTTTAGTTTACAGCGGCTGTTTTCGAGGAGTTTTTTTTATGAGTTTTGAGGCGGCGTTGGGAGTTCGTGCATAGTTAGGGCTAGCTACTTAGGAATTCGCATTCTGGAACAAGGTGTTGAGGATGTTGGGTTAGAATGTGGTGGTGATGGAAGATGGTGACTGATTTTTCGTTTATTTCAGATTTTGGAGGCGACCAGCAACGAGCCATGGGGTCCGCATGGGACGATCATGGGAGACATCGCGCAGGCTACTCGGAACTAGTATGCCTCTTTACTTGACGCGTTTTTGTTGACGTCCGGGTGCTGCTGTTTTCTGAGTTTTCTTGAAGAGGAATGTGAAGTCACTATGTTTCTAAGTTCTTGTTCTGGCATGCATTGCGCAGCAACGACTACCAGATGATAATGACGGTCTTGTACAAGCGTCTTAATGACACTGGGAGGAATTGGCGTCATGTGTACAAGGTGAACTGAACTTCTACATTTTGTGATTTCGAGGGGGCATTGTCTTGATATGAACTTGGAATGTCAACCATAGGCTTTTCGCAGTCATGGACACTGTTACGTTGTTTTTCCTGGAAGTGTGAGAACTGTGATTGCTTCAGTTTCTGACTCTGTTGTTTGTTCTGATTCGCAGGCGTTAACAGTTTTGGAATTTTTGGTTGCCAATGGCGCAGAGAGAGTCATTGATGAACTTCAGGAGCATACTTATCAGATTCAGGTACACTTCTGAAGCTGGTTGTGTATTGCAGGACGCATTCTTTCGTCGCTCTTTTCCCGAACATTGTACTAGTCTGTCACGCGACCGTCCGTATCAGGTCCTTTATTAATGATGTCCTTTATCTGCTGTCAGACATTGTGTGACTTCCAATATATGGAGGCAAGTGGTAAGGACCAGGGAGTCAATGTGCGGAAGAAGGCTCAAACGCTGGTAGCTTTAATCAAAGATAAGGACAAAATTCGAGAAGTGAGACAGAAGGCGGCAGCCAACCGAGACAAGTATGAGACAAGTCGATTTCTATTATTTGGTCGTTTTGAAGCCCAGTTTCAGTCAGCAATATAGCTTTGGTCCTCTGAAGGAACAGCATTCATCTTGTAAAAGAGGCAGAAGTGCATATCCTTGCCCAGTCAACCTCGTAGCTGATCAGAAGTTTGAGAATTACAGTTGCACTACTCTTGCATGTCAATTTAACAATTCGATGTATCAATTCAGGTACCGTGGCGTCTCTAGCTCTGGAATACCACATCGCACAAGCTCATATTCAAGCACTGGGGGAGGTTATGGTGATAGAGATGAAGATCGTTATGGTGGAGGTCGTGGAGGAAGAGATGAATATGATTATGGAGGGAGAGGCGGTAGCCGAGGCGGTGATCGTTACAGGGACGATGATTCATATGGAAGGGATAAGGAGCGAAACAGGAACAGTGATTATGAAGGATCCCGTGACCGGGATGGATCTAAAGAGCGTGAGGCCTATGGATCCAAGGATCGTGATTCTTATGGGTCTAAGGGAAGTGATGGCTATTCATCCAAGGGAGGTGATAATTATGGGTCAAAGGGTGGTGATCGATACGACAAGTATGAGAGTGGTGCTTCAAGTGATCGTGACCGTGATAGAGGATACGACGATGATGATAGTTATACTTCCAGGTGAGGGGGAGCATTGTAGTATTGGAATGTCAAAATGTAGATGCAGTAAGGTGCATGGACCACTACTTTTTGGTCTATGTAGTGGTTTAATTAGTGACGTGCAATGGATATTATTCCATACCGTGAGCAGAATTGAGATGTAGTCTCAAGTACATACCTTAACTACTCTGCAATGATTTCAGGAATGGCAAGGCAAAGGGCGGTTCTACACCACCTCCGGCGTATGAGGAAGCAGTTCAGAGGGCTGCTCCCGATGAAGATAGGTCGGTTGACTGACTGTAGAGAAAACAATTATTCTGTGAAGTGTTCCGATTGACTGCTAGCAAGAGCCTCTTTCACTTTCTTTTGAGTATTGCACTAGGTTAATCTCTCCTGTAGCTAATCTACCGGTGGAGAATATCTAAAGTGACTCTACGTGTACAGAGAGGAGACTCAAGGTGTAGCTGCAGCAGTGGCGAGAGCTCAAAACAGTCAGGCGGAGCCTACTGTTATCCCTGCACCTGTACCTGCACCAGAGCCAGCGACTAAATCAAATGGTGGCTCTTATTTTGCAACTCAAGCAGCTGATGACGATTTTGATGATTTTGATCCACGTGCAACTTTCACTGCTACTCCTGGTGAGGAGAAGTTTGTTACGATGTACAGTACTTTAAGGGATAGATATCATGATTCGCCTGATTTTAGTTGCGATGCCGTTATGAGGTTTATTATTTATATTAAAGGGAAAATCTCAGCTTTTTTTTTTTGGTTTTCAACCGCTTTCTTTGGGTTTGTTGATTTTGCGCTTTGTAACTGAAATGAGCCATGGATAATAGTAGGATTGTATGATGCGGTGACATGATCGGGTTTGACTTACTTTTTGACTTGTCTTGTGGTTGTAGCTCCTGCCCCTGCAGCAAGTCAGCCAACCGAGAATTTCTTTGCTGAATCCGCAACTCCATCTTTCTTTCCCGAATCAACTCCAGCACCACCTGCTCCACCACCTCCGGCTGCACAGAAAAGCTTAGGTGGCCTCGAGGACCTTTTTGGTGATGTCGGCTTTGGTGCAGCTCCTGCTGCTCCTCCTGGGCCTGCTCCTGCAAGCAATTTCACGACCAGTCAGGTAGCTGAAATATCATCTTTGTACTGGCTCTTTTGAATTGTCGCTTTCTCGTAGTTTTATATTTTTTACTGTCCTTATTGTCATTTGCATTTAGTTAATTGTGCACTTGTAGTCTCACTACCTTGAATGTTTACCTCAAAGATGTTATGTATCAAATGAGATTTCACTAAGTCAAGCTCCTCGCTTCTGACCTAGTAATCTCATAATTATATGCATTATATTGATCAATTGCATCACCTCTGATATGGTGATACAGGCGCCATCAAATGATTTATTTGGAGACTCGTTTTCAGCAACATCAACCTCGTTTGATGGATTTGGTGCTTCCGCTTTCCAAGCTCCTCCAACTCAATCTGACGGGTTTGGCGCTTCCCCTTTCCAAGCTCCTCCAGCCCAATCTGACGGATTTGGCGCTTCCAGTTTTCAAGCTCCCCCGACCCAATCTGATGGATTTGGCGCTTCCAGTTTTCAAGCTCCCCCAGCCCAATCTGATGCATTTGGCGCTTCAGCTTTTCAAGCTCCTCCAGCCCCTGGATCCTCGGATATGTTTGGCAGCTCATCGTTTCAGTTGGCCCCTCCTCCTCCACCACCCCCTGCTTACCAGCCGCCAGCTCCCCATGCTAGCAACTTCGGTGGCAGTTCTTTCCAGAGTTATGGTGCACCAGCAGCGCCGAATGGCAATGGCATGAACGGAAGCATGTACGGGCAATCACCAACTCCGTTTGACGCGGCTCCCAACAACGGAGGATTCTCTCACGGTCGTCACCAATCTTTCAGCGGCATGAGTCAACCACAAAGCGCAATTCAATCTACATTTGGAGCTCCACAGAACATGGGAGGCTTAAACAGATCATCATCAGCGCCACAACCATTGAACCAACTACAACAACCAGTCAAGAAGGAATTTGGACCGGTGAAATCTGCTATATGGGGAGACACTCTTAGCATGGGTCTTGTTGATCTCAACATTGCCGGACGTAAGCACTCACTCTTTTACTCTGATTGAACATGTATTTATTTGTCTATGTAGATAAGATAAGTATGAAAGTTCTTTCAGATACTTGTCTGAGATTTGTTCTGCATCAGCAGCAAGCCCATGTTCCGCTTTTTAAAATCTTACAAATATTGTTGTTTTGTGCAGCGAAAGTGAATCCACTCAATGATCTCGGAATTCATTTGACAGATCCCACTTTGAAGAACGAGCTTTGGGGAGCTGACAACCCAAAGCAGGTACAAAAGAAGACCACTTCAAATCCCGGAATGGGAATGGGAATGGCCATGGGTAAAGCTATGGGATCTGGCTCCGGTCTTGGTAAAGCCGGTGCAAGTGGTTTACCTCCTGCTATGCCTCCTCCTTCAATGATGAGACCGAGCATGGGACCGGGCATGGGCATGGGTCCTCAAATGGGTGGTGGTATGAACTTCAACATGGGTATGGGCATGAATCCGAATATGGGTGTTTCCCCTGGAATGGGGATGGGGATGGGGATGGGCATGGGTCCTCAGATGGGAATGGGCATGAATCAGATGGCACCAAACATGCAAATGGGCATGGGTGGGTATCCCAACCAACAACAGCAGTACAACGGTTACAGGTAGAGAAGTTTTGTAAATCATCAAAGATTTTTTTAAATTTTCCTGTTTTGAATCGGGGCAGGGAATATAGTTGTAGTTGTGAGTGATGTAGCCAAGATTGCCGCAGCTGCTTATCAGCTTCTGGTTAGCACAACTAAGTTCAATCGCCCAGTAGGGCAATTCTTCATTGCAAGGTGTCTTCAGAGCAACGTGTCTTCTGTTGTCGTTAAATAAGGTTTGGTAAACTTTACCTTCCGATTCCATAGGCCATTGCGATGGAGATGTTTTTTGTGTCTAGAGAACAAGTCCTGGTGTTGAGTCCTGGTTTGAGCACAGGTCTGTTGGTAGCATTTTACATCTTTCCTTAAGATTGTTTTCACATCAATAAACTATCAGTACCTTGTACACATATTGTTCCTGACCTGTTCATTGTCCCCTTGCATCTGGTTACATACTGGACTTTTCTTTTCATTGTCTGACTCCAATGTCTGGTATATGAATGTAATTGGGATCCTTGGGTTCGATGTAGCCAATTGAAGAATTTATATTTTTCGTCTTTTGTTCTGTCTGTTATCAATGCCTAGTACCCATGCTCCATGCTTGACTAGTAGATATTCAGATTATGCTTAGCTAGTTGATGTTTATACTAGAAAGAATGCATGCTGACGATTCTCAGTTTCAAAAAAGTATTTACGCGTTTCAAAGCAGGACTTCGAACACCATTCCATGTCAAACGAACAAGTATCTCGTCAATTTCTGGCTGTTGAGTGCGCTTAAAAGCGAACACGGTGGAGCTTGAACTTACCATATGAACTTTTTGATGGTCAATAATTATGGAATTTTCTTTACATTTGAATACTGAGATCTTTCTGATAGACTGTTTAGGATTTCCAGTTAGATTGACGTAATTCACTCATAGTTACAGAGTGCAAAACTTTGCTTTACTTTTGAGCCGCAACATGCTTACACAAGCCATAAAATATCATTTTCTCTCCCAAAAAAAGGTTGACTCGCAGTTACAGGACCTTTACCTCTACAGCAATCAACTTGGTCGGCCACAACGGCGCCCTCAAAGTGCGCAATGGACTCAAAATTCAAACCTCGTAAGAAAATCATTCACTTCGTCAAGTTGACAAAGATCTCCATAAATGAAAGTTCCAAGAACTGCAATTAAGTCGGTTAAAGCACCATCCAAGTAGATCACATCCGAATTTTTTTATTCAGTCAAACCCTGCTCTAAGTGCAATGGTAATATCCTCCTAAATCCTTCTCAAAAGCCTCGCGATCCAGGTTCAACCTGGAGCTTTCTTGCTCAACTAGACAGTGACTTATCTTCCATGTTTGAAGAGCAATTTTGTCTCCACAACGTTTTTCAATTTATGCTCAGATTGTACAAGCCGTTCTAGGAGCAGGATTAGGTAGCATGATAGATTTAAGACGTGCTCTATACCTCCCTTCTTTGATGCTGAACTAGAAGTTGAGAATCGTATGCCAGTGTTTGAATTTTGCAGGTTTAGCGAGTTGTGAAGAGGGGCGAGGTTGTGACGGAATTCAGCTAATATGGATGCGTTCTATGGCGAGCCGAGTTGCACACTTTGTCGAATCAGGGACGTGCTCTCCTGTGGTGTGTCAACCTCCAACAATTCTACTTGTACGCATCTCCCAGGCTTCCATGAAAAACATGGTTTCTGTGAGACACTCCTATCGACTGTTTGGAATACCCAATCCGACTCCACCGCGCAGATGCCGCTTGTCATCTCGAAGGGGAATCATCACTCCGCCCATAACAGAAGCAAAGAGCACACGACCTGGTAAGCTCACTAATTTCCTCACACTCTCAACCCATTCCGTTAAAACCTACTTCGCATATCACATGCCCATTCTTCACAACGACTTTCCATGTCCATGTGTAGTGGAAGGAAACACATCACAAATCTGTTGATTGAAAGCATGGTATCCGAATCCAAGTTTCTTGAGCCAGTGGTATTACCTCCGATGCGCGGACTCTACAATTGGGGTCAACACTTCGAGCTACCTGAGCAAGGCCGAGGGTGCGTCTCATTCACAGCAGATACCTCCAACGATGTGCATGTCGCCATATCCACATATCCCGAGTCCATGGACCCCATGTACGAGGTCGTGGTCGGAGGATGGACCAACACGACATCTGTTGTGCGCAGGAGATCACAAGGTCCTATATTGTGCACCGTTCCTGTGGGACTGAAGAAGCCAGTCCCTGATGCGGTGGACAATCTGTGGGTTTCTATCGACAAGAATACGCAGCTCATTCAAGTGGGACGCGGGTCTCAGCCCAGCTCGGAGTCGTTGTTTTGCATTTACAAAGATCCACAATTCTTGTGCAAAGCTCAGTACATCTGCTTCACCACCTGGGATGCCCCTGCCACGTACTCCAACATCAAGGTGTCGGCCATAGAATAGAGTTCATGTGAAATAGATTAATCCTTTGATGATGCTGATGATCCAACTCTACGTAAAGAAAGTTCTTCGGTGTATGTGCTTGATGGTCTCCGATCGAGGGTGTTGTATCCTATGACTCGCCTTCCACTCTGACTGCATAAAGATCCCTAGTTTTTGTGGGAAGCTCATCATATTTGCTACTCTAATTGCAATGCTCCGGCTGCATACTGCGCTATCAATGTCTCGGCTATGGATTAATGAGAAATCAGTTGCAGCGTCTCCAGTTGATGGTTTCTATAATCTGTTCAATTGTTTGATTGCACGGTTCTATTACAAAACTTTACTTGATTGTTGTAATATACATGCACTAGTGATAAATTAACATAATTTTGTTCTCTGCATAATTTTTGAAAATAAATTATCGGTCATAGGACCCAATTATTAGAACGACAAACAATTTGGCAGGACTGGTGAGCCTCCTTGTTATTGTTCACTACTGTGCTCGTGCTGTGCAGCAAACAACCTTTCGTGTGTCTCAAATGGTCTATTTGACACGAAAGGTTACTGCACTTGCGTTTCTGCTACACTGTAATTTTCGTATCACTTTAGCTTCTAAATTTTTGCACATCAATCTTACCGAAAGCCCTCTTTGTGCAGCATCTCTGCTGGACTCCCGCTGGTGTGCACACTGCTTGCACAGAACTGTCGGAGCTACACTGTCTACGAAACCCCAAAGTTTAGTTTCTGGATGTCAGCTTTGTCGATATGCTTGATATGACCTCATAATATACGATGCAATAATTCTTTTGCTTGGAGGTAATCTTTGTGCTGGTACTCGTTGATTCTGCTACTTCATAGATCTGCTCTTGTAGATAACTGCGCTTATCATGTCATTATAAATTCCAACAGTTTGTTGGTTGCTTTCTTGTACGATCACTTCGACCTACATCTGTCACGGCTTGTTGACGCGTCTGCTTGATATATCTTAAATATCGTAATAGAACGGAATGCCTTTGCATTCAGATATAGATTGGGCAAACCAAAAGATTCCCAAGATTGTTTATCCGCTTTGGTAATGGCTCGTGAAACAGAATCAAGTTCTTAGCAAATTGGACAGATTTAAGCCGGCAGCATGGCCAGTCCGGTTATACTAGGCCCATATGTGAAGACGATAACTGAGAAGTACAATGTTTCCCTCAACAACCGTGTTGCTATTACAAGCGAATCGATGTTGGTTAGTCCTCCCGATCGCAAACTCCGCGAGGCTAGATTCAAGTCATTCCTGTACAGAGAAGACGTGCAGATTGGAAAAAATTAAATAACCGAAAGGCACTGACGAAGCCTTAAAAAATGCGTCCATGTACTTAGCTATCTTCTTTATAAGATCCACAAACTGCCTTCGCGAGCTCCATCACATGGTGCTGTCAGGGAGACCTCTTGTAACGGTGTTTTATGACGTTAAGCCGGATCGAGAAGGCCTCACAATTTTCATGGACCATATATGCAGGGGCGTTCGAGAACCATATGAGATACGAGAAGCCCGAATTAGACGTGGAAAGATGCTTCAGAGAGCAGCGTTTGATGACCAGAAAGACTGAGATTCAGTCTTTGCTTGCAATCTGGATTCAATCTCATGTTTGCAGCCTCATAGAACGTTCAGAACTTCAGGCGCATCAATCCGACTATCCTCTCATGTGTCTGAGGGCCCAGTTTTTGGCGAGTATGTCGAATGGTGAAGGTGATGTAATTGGTAATGACGTCGAAACTGACCACTCAGATGCTCTGTGGAAAGCAATCTAGGAAGCTCTAGAGGATATCCGTCAGATTGGTTTACAATACCGTCATTGAGACGGCGTGGTTGGGGGACAGATTCGCGGAGAAAAAGTTCGAGATGGTCCTTAAATATTTTGACGTTCGTTAGTTCGGACGGCAGCGATGGCAACTTCCTTAATCCCGATGATCAGACACCATATTTCTCCATTTTCTGGATCCTGTGCTGCACCTGGCCAATTGACATGTGCCTTTTCAGTCCCTGTATAGGATCACTTTCAATTTGGGTGGAAGAAAACATAAGATTCTGTGCTGCAGATTTATTCGATCTGCGGGTCATACATCACCATGGCGTCACTGATTTCACCAACGAGCTCTAGATTTGAGATCGTCTCGAAACTCAATGCTCTTACAATCTCTCCGTCGTCATCACATCGGAGAGGGTGGGCCCAAGGCTGGAGTAGGTGGAGCTCGTTGGAATTCGGAACCTAGGTTGTACCAGTGCTTGTACCTTCCGGACTACGGAACCGACTCAGTTCCGAAGCTTCCCAAAACCACTTCGATCCTTGAACATAAGTCAACCAGATTCACAGGTTCACGATCTCGAGATGCTCAATGGTCGCTGCACATCACTGACTAGGTCTCGTCAATTGTGCATCGACGAGAGAGTTTGAAATAGATCGACACTGACCCCGGTAACGAAATTTCCCGGTGTTCTGCGCAATGCGAGTTCGAACAGAGTATAAGACGGGCTGGAAGCAGGGCATTCCCATCGTCATCGCTCTTGATCCCTTACTATCTTTCCAACTGTACACCTGCAGTCACCACTAAATCAGCTGTCAGATTGAATGTACATTAATTCTCCGCAGGTCTTAGCAGACTTCACAATTTCAGGAGGAATTAAGCTTCCATTGGAATTACTCGCCAGTAGGTCCCTTGAGATCAGTGAGTGCTATCTAGACAAGAATCGGCGTACGTTTGTACAATGTTCCATTCGGAACAGGTAGTGAAGTGAACTAGAGGGGAGCTGAACTCACCAAAGTCAGTGAGTTTGAAGTACTTTGAGTTATGATGAACACAGTCTGGTATTATGCATCTTCGTTGTCGATCTCTGAGGTCCTTACAGTCGTCGAGAATCGATTGGAACGCAGGTCGGGTGATGCAAGGTCACAAAGTTAAGCAACATGAAGGCTGAGATCATGGGTCAAGCTGCTTTCATCACCGGCGCAGCGGGTGGAATTGGAAGGGCACTGGCACTGGCGCTGGCCAGCAGGGGAGTGCAGGTAACGGTGCTGGATTTGAAGACGGCCATGGGTAAGGAGACGGTTCGGTTGGTGGAAGAGCAGCATGCCACCATTTCGTACAAGCCTACCTCTCCGTCGGCCATCTTCATTCACTGCGACGTCACCAAGCCTGGTATGATCATAGCCTAAGTATAAAGTACTTCAATCTCAGCGATTCCCTGAGAATTTTGGATTTGCAGGAAGGATGTTTGTGGAAATCATCGTCCGACCCTCCAAGTAGAATGCAACTATATGGTGGCTGTTGTGAATGATTCAGATGAACTGGCTGCTGCCTTCGCCCGCCATCACGAAGTGTTCGGGCGGCTTGACATTTTCATCAACAACGCTGGTATCGGAGGTGGAGAGCCTTTCTATGATGGTGCAGACTGGCGCAAAGTGATCGACGTCAACCTTGTTGCAGTCATTGAGGGCACCAGCAAAGCGGTAAAGCTTCACCTCCTTCTGACTTCCGGTATCGTACAAATTTGGCTACTGACAACGATCATGGTTATAGGTTTCATTTGCACATGAAGGTGTTTTTTCATTTTCATTGCTCCGAGTGATGCACAGATTCAAGCGATGAAGGACCAAGGAGGTCTAATACTGAATGTAGCATCGGCATCCAGCATCGTCCCCACGCCGTATCTGCCTGTGTACAGTGCAAGCAAAGGTGCGTAGAAGCGTATGTCATCTCCCTTCAGCTCAGTTATTGAATTAGTGAGAGAGATCATGGCGGGGTGCAATATCCCAACTGCTCAGTCTGATTTTCGTTGATCTGTATGCGCAGCTGGAGTGGCCATGTTCACAAGGTCAATCGCCCACATCGGAATGGGCATTCGGGTGAAAACGATTTGTGCCGAGGTTCAAAGAAATTGGCTGATGGAACCTATTAAGGGCATTTAGATGTATGGTGCACAATGAGAAATTATCCTCTTCTATCTACTTGATGTTGTTACAACACCTCAAGATTCATATAACCCACTGCATGCATTTCAATCCGTGACTCTAGATCGGCATTGCCATCACTATCATTGTTCTTATAGAATTCTCTAAACTTCTAAAGATCATCTATAAATAAGTGTCATAGTGCAAGAAGTTTCATAGTCATGTAGAGTGTGATGGCTACAAAAACTTCTTTGGCACAATTCAAATGTCATTAGATTACTTAATCCCTAAAATTTATTTGAATCTAATTTAAATTTGGAGATTATAGGCAGCTTAAATAAAGTAGTAAAAAGTGATATTTTGGATTGAAATTTTATTGCAAGAAAGATTATACTGCAAATCAATTGTATGAATTTCTTTGATGAATTAATGATTATTTGAATATTTTTCGTTGACAAATTCAACTAGTCTTCAAATTTGGATTGCAATAAACCTTTTTTTTGAAGTATTTCTTGAATTTTTTATTGTAATGTATTCTTAATCAAATTTCTTCTCAAATTACCAACTCATCTAAGTTGTATACCATAGGCTTAGGTTTGAGAACTAGAAATCAAAACACTTAAAGTATAAAATATTCTTGAGACTATCAAAAGTACATGGTTCATGAAGTAAGAATGAAGAACTAACATGATGTTGGATTGACAACATTCTTGTTTTTACAACACACCCATGGATAAGGTAGTGGTACCAAAAATCGACCAGCTCCAAAAAACAACTAGTAGCCTTCACCTAGCCTATTTCCTGAAACTATGCAAAAGCGTTCTAATTCCGTCCATGTCTGCAAAAATTAAGTGCTTGTGATTGGTGCAGAAATGTTCTATTCTTAGAATCCAAGTGGTCATATTAGCAATGACTCTGTGAGCGGTTAGTGGCCCTCCTAGGACTGAACGCTCTAAAATTCATAAGAAATTGTAAATTTACTCAAAAAATGATTCTTTTTTGGGTGATGGCTTTGCACTAGCTTTGCACTCCATCCAAAAATTATAAGCTTTTTCCACCACTGTTCCAAATGAGCAAACCTGAAATTTGGACGGTTTCTTGGCCCTCTACCTTAATTAAGGTAAAACCACCTATTGGCGAACAGCATCCCATAACCGAACCCTATAAATGGCAGCATTCACAAGCAATGCATCACCTATTTCTGTACAAGTAAGATCCCATTTCTAAAACAAATCCAACACAAGGCACTCATTGATTGGCACAAGTCACCAAAAGGTGAGTTGTCTTTGTGCACGCTTTTAGAAGGGGTCTATGTACACATATAGGTGTCTAGCCATACAAAACTCTGAAAATTCATAACTTGTTCATATAGAATGAGAAAAATATAATTTCTGTTCCATTCTCATATCCTAGTATTTGCTAATCTGTGCAAAAAAATTCAGCTCATGCAGAGCTTTGCATCAAGGATATTTCCTTAAGTGTTCGGAAATAGGTGGTTCCACCTTAAAACTTCATAATATCTTGTGGAAGTGATTGGAAACCGTCAAGTGAAGAATGTGAGCTTATTAATGAACATTTGTCCTAATCTATTTCTAACCTAGCCAGCATTCATTTCTAACCAAGCCATCATCCATTTCTAACCAAGCCGTCCAGAACTAACCAAGACGTCATGCATTTCGAATCAAGTTGTCATCCATTTCAAACGAGCCATTCATCCATTTCTATCCAAGCCAAGGATGTCATCATTAAAACCAAGCCGTCAATTTTAGTAAAGGCAGCCGACTTGTTGCCATCAAGAGTCAATTGAAATGCATGCCACCAAAATTGCACCTGACGCAATCATATCTGGCAACACTTTAATTTGGAGCAGATACTACAGCATGGTTCCGGGGACTCGATCAAGTAGGGTGCCTCGACCGTAAGAGGCATGGTCGACATAAGATGTGCTCACAATCTCTTTTCTTTGATACAGAACTAGAAATTATAAATCTGATGCGAGCGCTCGAGTTCTGCAGGTTCAGAGTGTTGTGAAGAGGAGTGATTCGGCAATGGAGGCAAACTGTGGCGAGCCCAGTTGCACACTTTGCCAAATCAGGGAAGTGCTCTCCTGTGGAGTGTTTACATTCCATGAAACTCATGGCTTCTGTGGGACACTACCATCGAGGGTTTCGAATACTCAAGCTGACGACTCCGCTGCACAGTTACCGCTTCTTATCTCGAAGGGGAGTCATCACTCCGCCCATAACAGAAGCGAAGCGCACACGATCTAGTAAGCTCACTAACCTCCTCACGCTCGCAACTCATTCAGGAAAACCTTGCTTTGCATACCACATGCTCAATTTCTTTAGACCAACTCTTTGTTTCCATGTGTAGTGAAAGGAAACACATCACAAATCTGTTGCCTGAAAGAGTAGTATCCGAATCCAAGTTTCTTGGGCGAGTGGTATTACCTCCGATGCACGGAGTCTACTATTGGGGTCACCACTTTGAGCTCCCTAAGCATGGCCGAGGGTGCGTCTCATTCACAGCAGATCATACCTCCAACGATGTGCATGTCGCCATATCCATGTATCCCGAGTCCTTTGACCCCATGTACGAGATCGTGGTCGGAGGATGGGCCAACACGACATCTGTGATTCGCAGGAGATCACAAGGGCCTATATTGTGCACCGTTCCTGTGGGACTCAAGAAGGCAGCTCATGCGGATAAGAACCTGTGGGTTTCTATCGACAGGAATACGCAGCTCATTCAAGTGGGACGCGGGTCTCAGCCTAGCTTGGAGTCGTTGTTTTGCATTTACAAAGATCCACAATTCTTGTCCAAAGCTCAGTACATCTGCTTCAGCAACAATAATGACCCTGCTACTTACTCCAACATCAAGGTGTCGGCCATTGAATAGAGAGAATTCATTTGAAGTTTAGGAGATATCGTTGAAGCATCCTTTGATGATGGTGATGATCAAATTTGACCTAAAGAAAACATTTCAGTGTATATGCTTCATGGTCTCCGATCGAGGTAGTTGTCTACTACATATGTTTACATGAAGGATCGTCACTTGCCCTGTACTTTGAGTATATAAAGTTCCCCAGTTCTTGTGGAAGAATGCTTCTCTACTTGCACTGCGTGATCAATGTGTCGGCTATGGAGTGAAGAGAAACCAGCTGTAGCGTCTTCAATTCGTAGTTTCCATAATCTGTTAAATTGTTTGCCCTCTAAACCCATGTCTGTGTATCATCTTAGTAACGGAGAGTCGCAGGGTCACACCTGGTTCTGGGCACTCATGTTAAACTTAGCTAGTGAATTGCTCTTGTTCACTGAGCTGCTTGAATGATATGAATATGATAACATGTATTTTATTGATCATTTAGAACAATCGTTCGTAGAATCTTTACGAGTAACGGACTCCACTTCAATAACTAACTGGATGTAGTTCTGGCATTCACCTTTCTCCATTTTGGCAGCGACTGAACTCATGCTCTCACTGCTAGAATAAGAGTCGTTTTAGTTTCCTGTATATAGTATAAAGCGATCAGACGGCGCCATATTTTCTGAGAGGGCTGGTTCCGCAAGGGGCGGCGAGACCCTGTCGAATGCGTCACAAGAGACAAGGTGGGTGGCGTGCTCCAGCGGGAGGGGCGGCGTTCATTGCCATCGTCGATGAGCCCACGCACAAGCGGATTGAAGCGCTTGGATTGGTTCGACTTGCATTGTTCCAGTACTCCGGGGTCGTGGTAATCCTTGGGTACGATGGAGAGCTGATTTTACTTCGAAATCAAACCGTTTATGCCAGGGCTTGATTTTGGGTGGTGCTCTATCCCCCGTACGATTATTCTCCACTCATTGGACGGTCAGGTTAAGGGTACTTGAATTCGGGCCTTCACGAAGGGTTCGATGTCTTAGGACATGAATTGCGTATTTCAGAAAGGATGCAGGATTGTGACATGTGTTCTACATCTGTAGCTCAGTGTGATGTGGACTGTTTGTTCGAACGATTTCGTGGAACATACCATGGATTCACTATTCCTTCCCCATGGATGATTCAATCCATAATATTATATTGGCCACAGAATATTCTTATATTTGACAGCGTGGAATGCGTTACCATGTACCGTATGTGCGGTTCAGATGTGAGTATGTAATGCGTTACTCGTATTTTTGCGAATGTACACTATAATTGCCGCAATATATAATAGACAATACAGATGCCAGTAGTGTTATCCCGGAGCACACAAGCACTGGCGTAAGGAGACCTCCACATCTGATCCCGGCTCAGGTACGACAAATCTCCAGGACCAATACAGAAGTTGCTGTAATAAAACTTCAATTTCTGAGAAGGTGTTCGTAATACAGGGACGGTGCTCCAATCCTCAATTCCTCATGAGGACCGTCTGTTCTCATGGAATTACGAAAATGTGGACTACAAACAGGAATATCAAATCCAAGGCCTGACCTACCACTGTATATAAGCAAATCTCCATTGTTCGACTCCATCCGATGTTCTGCACGTCCATGGCGAGGAGATTCTTCAATTCATGGCTACTTCGCAAGCTCTCCAGGCCTCCACGAATGATCTCCGAGGACTTCGTCATTCTTAGCATTGAGTTGACAAGAAAAAGGTGATCAAGAGTTTTCGAGGCCACCGTTGTTTAGCATTTCGCATAAGGAATTACAGAATACGTCTGGGAGGTTGTCGCTATCACCTGTGATATTCACTTCTTGGCCTCCTGCACATAATTTAAAAACCTGGTCCTCCACAGTATCGTTGAGTCCTCAGCATAGTCTCCTTTCAAGACGTCCCCCATGGTCTGAAGTCCTTCACGCTGTTGGTCAGGGTATAGGGGTATGACATGAGTCCACTGCGGATATACATGTTCAACGGTCACCTGTTGCATTCCATTTTCCCAGAGCACACCACTTACATTTGGAACGAACTTTGTTTTTCCAGATTTCCAATGTGATGCGGTCTGTCCAAGAGCTACTGTCTCATTCGGATGTTCCGGATGGAGTAGCCACACATAGCGCTTCGGGTGCAATGGGCCTGCCTATAGAATTAAAACAACAGTTGTCAAATTGGGTACAGTGCAGCACACACTCTGTTCCTAAGTTAAAAAATAACAATTCCATGGGCATGGTACAGCAACTGAACTTTTAAAACAAATTGCCGTCGTTACAGAGCGAAGTGCCTGAATTTGAAGAGAGCTGCTTCAAAAAAATTCGACGGTACCTTCTCGGCCCTGGGGCGATTCTCTGTGGGAGGGGTATGCTCTAAGTACTTCGAAGGCTTCTTTATCCGTCTCTTGCTCTTCTCCCGCACTGATACGACTCCGTTGTCTTCCCTTGGAACATTGATAAGAACCCCGCCCACCTTCGTTTTCGGAGGTCCCATTGACATATGTGCAGTCGTGGTATCACCTGGACATTCCGTAAAATAAGTACCACCATATGTAAATCGTTCCTGACATACTACGTTTAGGATACCTGAAATAACCTTACTAAAGGGGTGTCCGTCCTTACGGGTACCAGCAGCCAGCCGTTGTCGCTTCGCCGGTGCTTCTAACTGATCGGCTTCCTCTGTCACAGAACACCAACCACCAGGATTTTAATGACTGTGTAAACCTTCGCACACTCTCATGATTGTTATTGACACGAATTCCCTTCAAAGATCAGTACGACCACAACGTTAACAGAGCGCCATACTCACCTCTCTCCGTGATCCGGGTCGGCCTTTGCGTGCACAATATATCATCGTCAAATGAACCAAACGCTACTTGCATTGCATTGCCATGGTCCCCGGCTCCGTCAGTGTCCATTGTCGGAAGCGCTGATACTTCGCATGAGTCCAACTGTACCGTATGCGCTCCTTCTAGATCTTCGGGGTCGCGAAGTGGTCGCTCTGTACTCCTTGACTGTCCAGGGATCGTTTTAGATTTATGACTGCTGGAGTCACATCCGTCACCTGCGTGTTCAAGAAAACTAAAACAATTACGACAGTAAAATCTCCCTCAGTACAGAGCTTTGTGTGCATTCTGTAACGTCGACACATTTGTTTTAACGATTGCGGACTTTCAATGGACGATTTGTAAGTCCTATATAGACGATACCTAGTTCAGAACGTGCTTGGATGGCACTGCCGATTTCGTGGGAAATCACGGACGCTGAACACCCCTGCTGTGTAGTACCGTCTCCAATTACGTTGTTAAAAGGGTGCTGCGGTGGTACGGTCGCGTTGTCGGACTTTCCCCCTTCCCTTGTCGGAGTCCCAGTTTCACCTCCAGCTCCCTTCTGCAGAAGACTGTGGATTATGAAGTCAATCTTCTTGTTCATGGAGGACACCTCTGTGGCGGTCGATTCGATTCTTCTCTCCACTTCCAAAGACCAATCCAAGGTGCCTCGTACAGGCGCTGATGCAGAATCTTGGGCACTTCCTGAAGTTCCCTGTCCATTCAAGTACTGTTGCCTTCCACCGCCGCCATTCCTGCTGTGGAGTGGACTACCACGAGTTTCGACGCCCCCGCCACTCTGTGCACACACAATTACTATTAAATCCATGTTCGGTGGGAATTCATTACAGACGCCGTTGATTTCATTCACTTCCCCGACTATCATAGGCAAGTCCTTCTGCGCGGGCGGAGAACAGACACCTACAACCTCATCAACGTTAACGCAATACTATTACAAACAATAGAGGAATTTGTACATTCACTTCAAAGACCATATCTTTATAATATCGGTCATTCATATTCTCTAAATGAAAAAACTGCGTCCTCTATGGGCGGACATGCTATCCTTGTATAACAGGTGCTCTACCCAGGACTCTTTGTAGTCCCGGTATTCGGGGACAGTGGAAACCCACTGCCGCCACTCACGGCACACTTCTCTAGCTCTTGCGATACTCTTGCAAGTGTCGCCGAACTTCTTGTTCGACTCTAGTACCCTTGGCCATATACACGTGATAAGGACGTCGTATGGAATGCAAGAGAATGAGGTAGCCTCTGGGAGCTGAATTTCTCCAAGACCGTCCCCTTCCTTATCGGATTCCATTGCCTTGGAAGAGGTCGGGTATGTGGCTTCCTCTCGAAGCTCCTGAACCGTCCGGACATGCCCTCCAAACTTTGCGGCACACAACCCGACACAGAAACACGCCCCGAGTACAACGAAAACAAGTGGAAGCATACTTCTAGGGTAGAAAATCACAGCTGTAACACACATGCCGAGAGCCTGAAGAAATACCCTACTAGCGGACGACATCTCCAACTTCTAGAAGAAGCCGTGATCATTCAGGGCAAGAATGAGTACGAAGAGGTATGCCTATACTTATACCAGAATGGCCCTCGGATGACGTTCTCATGTTCGCAATAGTAACTCCGTTCGTATACATGAATGTTGGTGCTTATTGGTTTAGATGTTCATCGACGAATGCGACACGGGCTGCAGATCCTTCACTGTAGAGCTAACCGTTCATCGGATCCGTCATTTCCGGGAGTGCGGTATTCCATGGGGTACTCAAGGGTATTGAAATGGTTCTTTAAACGCACCTGCAGATCCCGATTGCTGTTTCCAGCGACAACTGCATGGCGTACGAATGTGCCGGACTCTGAATTCGGTTCTAGGTCGTTCCACATCACGGAATCCTGGCTATCCTCCTCTAGAAGGGCCTGCAACATGGAATGGCACACTCCACATATACTCAAGACAGACATAACATGAGGCCAAAATAGCTGCTCAAGTGCCCCTGAACAACATGTACAGGAACAGGCACGTCCATCGCGGTGATACATGGGGTCTTATTTTAAGGATTGTAAGTACTCCCTAGCTACATGCAAGAATGCAAAAAAATTGAACATGTCTGTAAGGAGGCTTACGTCCCAAGTGTCTGCGCTAACTGACTGCGATGTCTCCCCCTGCGAATTGTTTCTTTGACGATTAGCCCTGTCCTCTTTTCTCTCTTGCTCCAGAGCGCGGCTTTCTTCCTCGGACTCCACTGTGTGCCAATATTTCACAAGATACGGAAAGGATTCCGCGGGGCACTGTTCATGCTTCTGACCTCTCCCTGTGCTCTGCCAATATTTTTTCCATTGATACCGGCAAGCACTCATGTCTTTCTGTAAGTAATTGCATATGGCCTCGTCTGCGAGGGGAGGGTTGAATTCCAATTGCATTCGAATGAGCTCCAGCGTTGTCTTCACATCTGCCGGGGGGTGATCTGAGAAAGCGATAACCTCTATTTTCAGAAACCTCCTTGCCTGGGCTCTGAACATTCGGTGGACGTAGACGCGGTATCCTTCTTCTATATCCCCGGATGCAGTGCAAGGCACTTTCATAGGGCTGTCACCAAGTTTTAGTTTGAAATTGCTCTTCGCCAGTCGCTGCAACTTTCTTTGCCGTGTCCTCTTCGAATCTTGCCATAGGTCACCTCTATTAGCAGTAACATCTTCAGGAGCGATCTCTACTACAGAATTTGTTGGTGTGGTTTTCAAGGCTGTACCGCAATCGGCAATCTTGTAAGGCGGTGGAGTTTGCATTTCCGTTGGTATAGTCGCATTGCCCATCCAGGCTGGCCATCGAATTCCGTCACTGACGGGGGTCGAACATACAAGTGGGATCGAGTTGAAAGACTGTGTTCCGGCCACCCCACTCTGGCCTCCGCTGTGAGAGCTCGAACTATCTCTAGACATAGCAGAGGACGCTGCACCTCCCATGAAAGGCGAGTGGGGCGGTACAAAACCAGACGACCCCAGAAATGGCATCCCAACATTCATGTGGGAAATCGGCGACGGTCCCAGCGACTGCGAACCCATGCTCTGTGAATGGCCATTGATGTGTTGGTTTTGGTGATGTTGAATTGAAGAGGGAGAGTACCCTGAGTACAGAATTTGGACGGGGTTCTGTGTCGGCGACGTTCCCGCGTCCGGAGCGTTACTGGAGTAAAGAATGTTGCCTGGCCACTGCTGGACGTATAGAGGGCGCTGCGAGTAAGGAGGTACGTTAGGCATCGGAGAGCTCTTTGCTGACTGCTGCAACATCGTCTTTGTAAACGGCAGGGCTGTGAGTGGCACAGGAGATTTGTACAGAGCGAATCTAATTTGAAAAGCATATGAATATGATAGGGTACTTCATCGACTGCTCCACGATTTAATTCACAAGTTAGCAGAGGAACGTCATGGAAAGATGAGACGTACTAACCTGGTTTGACTGGTTCTGAGGTGCATAACCATTCGGTTCCATGTTGCCTAAATGCTGAGAATGTGTGCAGAGTAGAACAGTACCTTCGAAGATTACTGTACGTGACGAATCCTGCCATCGCACATACCCTATACGGGTTACACAATGAACAACTCTTCCTCCGTTTAAGTACTTTAGTTTACCATATATAACATGATATAACATTGAGTCACCAAAACGACACAGAATACGCGGAGAGTCACTTCTGTTTGTAACTTGCATAGAGCACTGTATTAAATGGTAACGAGAAATGCACTGATCGTACTCATTTACTACAGAACAGCAGCGCATTACGTGCCACAGCCATTCCACTGCTTTGCTACATCATACTATACCAGCCGGTGAGCCAAGTGGATGTACTCTCAGACGTCTCATCCAGTACTCTATGAAACTAACACCGGATACAACAGAATCACATCTAGTCACTACGATGCTCAAAATATGGATGCTCCGGTGCATGATATAGGACCGGAAAATTAAATTAGCACACGCACGGAATGCCCTCTCAGAAGTCGCTGTCGTACTCCGACGACGAATCGCTATCTCGATTAAACTGATATCGGTTAAAGGCATCCATGCCGTCAAACCACTCCGGCCGTTCGTCTATGAAGTTATACCACGCCGTGCATACCCCCCTCAGTGACGAGCAAATCATAAAGTTCTCGACAATGTTATCTCCTCTCATTAGACGTGGCCATATCTCGCCAAGTACAATAGACTCTGGAAACTCTCCGAAGAATGAATCCTGCTGGACCGGCTCTCTCTTCACAGGGTGCATGAACAGAGCCCCGTTAATGCCTTCCACAGGATTGTCATCAGCGTCCAATTCCATGATTACGCACCAAATGTCGGGGTTGTTGAACCCTCGGAAAGGCATGGTGTCTCCCTCGCACGCGAAAATCGAACAATGAAACAGAAAGTCCTGACTACCAGAATAGATGTACCAGAATGCTCCGAAGACGCTGATACAGAATGAAGTCCAAGGCAAGACGATACAGCAAGGGTTCCAGAAGTATACCTCTTGAATAATGTCTTCCTCTCCAGATGCTGAGTGGAAGTTCGCACCTACGACTACGGGTGGGGCTTCGTCGTGCACTCTGAAAGGCAGACCTCGTAGGTGTGGATAGGTCCTCCATGCCAGCATGATGTCCTCTACAGGGGAGTCACCGTTTCCAAAATGGCAAGGAGGCGGATGAGGGCAATTCCGTCGAGAATCCTGAGAACCCTTCACACATTTTCTGTCCACAGTTAATGATGGCGGCTATATAAACCAAAAATTTCACTCCTCTCAAGACAAAGCAACTGCCAAACACGTCCGGTGGTTGAAATATAGAATCCCTAGTTGCAGACGAGTTAAGTTAAGATAATGAAAAAAGTAGAGAAATCCTCGCGACGGCGGCTGCAAAGTGAGGAAAGATATTATGTTCACCATATCAACTACCACGTCTCCAGAGTCGTCTTCCAATTCAGGACTGCGGAACCCTAATGCCCCTTAGAACTACAGAGAACTAGGGCGGCAGTGCGTGGGATCATTAACACATTTTGTCTTACTCGAATTACTTTCCAATAAGTAGCCATTCTGTGGATTCTCTAATCCCCGGGTCTGGAAATTCCGATTGCACAATGCGAGAAGATTACGACCTCGAAGACGAAGGTATGGACCTCTCATTTCTCCTCCTCTCACGATCTGTAAGCCCATCCAAAAGTCAAATCTGTAATCCTATGCAATTTATCCCAAGCACGACGTTGTCGCATTAGAACGGTGAGGGAATATCGCAGTCATGAGTGAGTTTGTAATAACGTACCAGAATGCCCTCTACGGAGAGCGGACTATGCAGAGAGATCGTTTCGATGGAGAGCCCCGTTGGATCGAGTCCTCTATCATGGAGTATGAGACAGGTATCCACGGGCCGCGCCACGCTTGTAACGGAGCATGCGCATGTATCTCTTGCACTAGGTTACAATGGCTACAAGACCGTAGTTGCAGCTGCAGACTAGACAGACGTTGGGGTTTCGTATTGTCCTTAGACGTAGCAATGAGAGAGAAATGGTGGCGTTGCAATTGTAGTCCACCCGGAGACAGGTTCCCTCCTTTACTAGAGTGCACATGCCGTCCTCTTCACCCCACGGACGAGATAGACTCCGATGACCTAGAACGCGTGGACAGCCGATTGCTGAACATGGATTACTACCCCGACGGGACGGACAGCGACGGCCAGAGTCTGGAGTAATCCCTCGTAACGTTGTCGTGGACAATGGAAGTCGCAAATGAAAAGGAATTCGGAACGCCTGAGGAAAAAAATTATGATGCGCCAAACATTTCCAGAATCGAGGACTTGGTTCTTGCCGCCAGAAATACGTCTGCCCATGCGCCCAATGTGGAAGTAGGCCACGTCATCTATGGAGGTCCACTACTCACCACGGACGACGACTTCCTGGACACTACATCCACTTCAGATTTAAAAAGGTGACTCCCTGTATCGGAGGGAGTGCACTTAGTTTAGAGAGAGTCAGAAGTATGCACTTCCCTGTGATAGGACCAAATGCGATGTAAGTAGACAGTATACTTGAAAGACAAGACAAGGTTCAATATGTGGTACTATTTTGTCCAGAACAGATTGTCGATTTTGCGCACAAGGTAGAGTACCATAACCCAGACTGTGATTACAAAATGTTCTCCCAATAAAGAAGTGCCTATTGAAAAACCACAAATTCATTTCATAACTTCTCTTGGAAATTAGGGTTACCTCTCAGTACTGCCCATTCGTCCATTTTGCCTCGTCCATCAGTCTCCGCGCTGAAGGCGTGCGCTCAGTCTTGCTGTCCCAACTGCGTGTGTGCAAACTCTGCACACACGCGTTCGTGGTGCTGGTGTATAGAGCTTCCGTGTACTTAGAATCCACTGACCGTACCTGGAAGAGGGGACCGGAATGTGCGTTGTTGAACTGGATATGTTGTGTCCATCTCTACGCCTTGCCCTGTTCTACTTAAGGAGCGCACAGACATTAGAACGGCAGTTGAATATCCCTCATTAGTAAGTTCAGAATACAGAGTGCATGAAGGCAGGGATTTTGCCATGACATTGCGTCCCAATTTCAGAGTTGGTGGAAACGATGTTACCATGTTGGTTTAGTGTATTACGCCACCGATTTCCCCTATTGAGGTTCCTCATTCTCTATGGTCGTCGCAGGTGTGATGGAAGCCAGCATTAGGCGTTCACGGCCCACCGAACGGAGGATTCGAGCACGCGAAGCAAAGCTACTTCACCGAGAGATAAGTCATGCCGAAAGAAATGGGGTTTCGAAGCTATACTGTCCGTGCAAATGGTGTATGAAGGAGCAGCATTCTCGAAAATTATTGGCAAACTACCGTCGTTGTCTTCAAGCGAACAGACGCCACCCATGGTATTTCGGTTCCACAGAGGTGAGCACCATTGTACAGTTTGAATGTTGGTTGTAGGTCACTTCATTTTGTGTCTTCGATTTATTTCTACACAATCCTCATACGCGTTTGTAGTTCCGAGAGTGCATCCCCTGCACCGAATAGAAATCAGAGTCCAGGAACGTGGTGATGATATTAATTGATATTATTCATTTTTCGACTAGGGTTTTGACGCCGACGACTCCGACCAAGAATGGGACGACCACATTGTGTGGTACTACGGTGCCCAATCTACCGATCCTGCAAACCGGCGACAACTGCGACAGCTAGATCATGGGATTGATCTCCAGCAGATGGTAATCGAAACCATTGGTCTCGGTGACAGAATAAGAGAACAGGCAGACATAGCCCGAGAGACTCTGGAACGGGAAAGGGGCGTCCGATGTGGTGGAAATGGGCATCAAATGCATGATGGAGGTGCCGGTGTCAGTGGCGGCCCTCATGATGCTGGAGGGGTTGGCGAAGGTAACGTAGGTACTGCAGATGAAGGGGCAACTCCAATAATCGACGAGGATATGTATGCCGCAGGCGACGCAATTCCAATGACGGAAGACCCTGTTCTTCCGACTGAACCAGAAGTCGACGCTGCCGGAACAACAGACGACCTTCCCCCAAATGTCCAATGTCCCACGGACAATATGGAGGGTGTTGAGGAGAACCCGCCACTGTCACCGCAGAGGGCAAGTACGCCTCCACTGGATGACGATGATTCTGATGAGGAATCGCTATCCTGGGGTGATGCGGGCGACGACGACGCAGCAGCTTTCCGAGCCCTGGAGGAAGCCGCAGCAACTCCCCTCTTCCCTGGAGCAGAGCACTCCATGATGGGAGCCACGTACTTGTTGCTGAGTTCAGGGAAACTCCACAAATGCACAGATACTTTCATGGACGAGTTGTTCAGGACATTGAGCATGACGATTCTTCCCCAACCGAACTCTCTTCCTCGATCTTACCACGACGCATCGCAGTACTTGAAGAAACTGGGACACTCTTACAAGAGCATAGATGCTTGTATAAACAACTGTGTTTTGTTTAGAGAGGAATATATTGATGCACGAGTTTGCCCGAAGTGCAGAGCTCCGAGGAAGAGAAGGGCAGGACGTTCCGAAGTCCCGCAGAAAGTAGCAAGGTACTTCCCGGTCACACCTCGTCTGAAGAGGATGTTTGCAAGTTTGGAACAGGCTCTCGCCATGACATGGCATGCTCTTCAGAACTTCGACGGGAATATGATGAGGCATGTGTCGCAATCCAAGCAGTGGGAATACATTAATGCCCGTTTCAGACATCAGTTTGGTTATGAAGACCGCAACGTAAGGATGGCTTTGGTCGCTGACGGCATTAACCCATTCGGTGACAAGCGGAATGTTTACTCCATGTGGCCTGTTCTTCTTTTGAATTACAACCTTCCGCCTTGGTTGTCCACCAAAAAGTATTTCATGATGTTGGCCATTTTGATACCAGGCCCGAAATCTGTGACGGGGGAGCAGTTCGACGTTTACCTAGACCCCTTAATCGATGAACTCCTCGACCTCTGGAACTACGGTGTCTACTGCATGGATGCCTCGTGTTACAAACAGTCTTCGCACTTCGTGATGAAGGCCATGCTAATCTGGACAATAGGAGATTTCCCAGCTTATGGTATGATGGCCGGTTGTGTGACGAAGGGGTTTGTGGGGTGCCCGGTCTGTGGGGAGGGGTTTCGTTCTCGAAGATCAAAGGCTTTGCATAAAAATGTATTCTGCGGTTGTGCAAGACGATGGTTATACGATGGGCACCATCTGCGAGACGATGAGGCAAGATTTGGATCAATAGAGCACCGTTCTGCTCCTCAGCCAGTTACAGGAGCCCAAGTCAAAGCATGGGGGGAGGAAAGGGAACGATGGCTACAGGAAGGGGGGAATCGACCTGAGTCTGACCCGGTTAGGAGAACTGGCATAAAACGTGTTACTGGGCTATTCCGCCTACCATACTGGCAGGTGCTTCACTCTAACCACTTTCATCTTTGAATCATAACCTCTCATGGAGTTTTCAATGTGTCTGTTCCTCCACATAGGAATTCCCTTTATCAGTCAGCAACATAAGATAAAATAATGTGCATGACAATGATGTGTGGAAATCGCTCAGTCCTGTTTTGATGTATGGACAAAATTGCTTATATTGCTTGTCATTTGGGTGAGAGCTATTCTTGTATACCTCGAATGGGTGAACTAACCATGAAGAGGAAACTGGAAATTAGTAGAGCTGCCTGTATATAAAAGTGATCCTACTTCGGGAGTGGGAGTCCATATGTACTGTCAATGGTTTGGTAGGAATCGTGTATTCTCAATTACCGTTGGTCACTGTATTGATTTAGTAGTCTTAGTGAACGGGGTTTCTGTGTACGTTGACCCTTCACAGACGTTCGTTACTAACAGTGACCGCATCATATCATCGCCCAGAATTCTCAGTGACTATGCGGAATTGCAAGTGTTTGTAATCAGTGGTCTTAGAGTCCTCTATTTATGCAGTTCGTCAACATCTGTCGGTATTGTAAGTGAAGCTACATTCTGATGTGCGTGTTCGTCATCTCAGTGGAGCGTTATGACACATTGGTAACTTACCTCAGTAGTTCAAGATGGCTTTGCTCTCACCGTCCACCGGAACGTACACAGTGTACCTCGAAGAGGTCTGCTGCTACTGACATGAAGGGGTCTAATGTCGGGACAGTCGTTCCTCAGTCACTGTCAGAGCGAATTTCATTACATGACAATAGTAGTACGGACTAATCGTGGACGTCTTGCATGTTGAATTTGCATCGCAGGACCTCCCTGTTAGGCACACTCTCGATGTGATGCACATCGAGAAAAATGTAGCGGCAACAACAATGGGATTTTTGTTAGGTGAACTTGATACGGTGGCTGTGCGAAGAGATGCCGAAGCTGCGGGAGTAATGGAGGAGATACATATGGTCAGACAGGGTGATAGCGAGAATTACCTGAAGCCCCAGGCTCCGTACGTCCTTCTCCCTGAAGAGCGGAAGCAGGTTCTGGAAACTATTAGAGCTGTCAAGACACCTACCGGGCACTGCGGGAATTTTGAGAAATTAGTAAACATTGAGAAAGAGAAGTTACAATTCATGAAAAGCCACGACTGGCATGTTCTGTTTCAGGACCTCTTACCTGTGGCTTTAAGGTCTTCACTTCCAGAAGGACCTCGAGTGGCCATTATCAGACTTGCGCACTGTTTTAAGAGATTCTGTGAGAAGGTGATCGACCGACGTCGCATGGCAGACCTTCAGAATTATGTGGCCGAGACTCTTTCGTTACTTGAGATTCATTTTCCACCAGGTTACTGGAACGTCATGCCTCACTTGACTGTCCATATTCCCCGTGAGCTATACTGGTGTGGCCCAGTACATTCAAGATGGATGTACGGTGTCGAAAGAAACTTGGGTCATTTGAAGTCACTAATACGGAACAAAGCTAGACCTGAAGGTTCGATAGCCATGGGCTATATGTACGAAGAGGCTTTGGGATTTGTAACAGAGCATTTTAGATTATATCCAGGCTTAGCTCGTGTAATTTGGGATATGGAGGAGGAGGAGAAAGACCCAGGCGAGGTACTAGAAGGGAAGCCAAAAGAGAGAGAATGGGAGCATGGAGAGCTCGTGCAGCTGCACGATTTCATAATTCGTCACAACATAATTACTGCTCCATATTTAAGGTTAGACATTCGAGCACCTACTGCTGAAGAAATTGATGAACAGAGTTTCTGTACATCAGTGGTGTTTTGCTCTTCCTGCGTGCATAGCATGTTCAAGGCATACATACCATGCTGGCCATGTGATATTGTCTTACAGTTAGCCGTGAAGGACATGAGATTCTGCCCTCGTACTTCCATTTCTTTTCGGGAATTTTATTTATTTTTTTTGTTATTGGTCCACTTCGTATCAACGGCCTGGGAATGTGGGTAGTGCAGCGAATACAGTGTGGCACGGGACGCACATGTCCGAACGAGAGGAAGACGGTTCCCCTCTTTTAGTGAATGGCTTAAAGAAAGGGTTACAGCAATGGTTCGAGATGGCTTGAACCCGGACATATCATTGCAGACCATGTCGAGGATGCCAACGCCGATTGTGAAACATTACAGCTCAATGTGGGCATATGGGTACCACCTGAGAACAGACGATGAGCAGGGAAGATCTCATGTGTCTTTCGACTCCGGTGTAGCTGCTATTATAACTCAGGAGTGTATATCCTCAAGAGCAGATAGGAACCCTGTGGAGGCGTCTCTAAATTATGTAGGAATTATTCGGGACATTGTGCACGTTGACTATGGAGCTCACAAGTTCACTGCGCTGAAATGTTCTTGGATGAAACCTAATCAAGAAGGAGCAAGAACCGTGCGTCAGGACGCGCACGGCTTCTGGTCTCTTAAGTACAACGCCCGACAACGCCATGACCTAGAGCCGTATGTTCTTCCAAACCATATTCAACAGGTACCACAGTGTATGTTATCCACTAATTTCCAATGACGGTCTTGACTATAGCTGTCCTCCTTGTCGATGTAAGTAATTGTATCGGACATTGATCCATTTAATCTGCATAGGTCTACTTCGTTAGTGATGTCGAAGACGACGAGTGGAAGGTCGTGCGACAAAGAGAACCCATGTCAAGACGAGTTACTAATGAAACGGAGGGACAGACATTAAGCGCCCCCGGGAGAATTGATGCAACGACCATGTCAGGCTCCGACGGAAGAGAGAGCGGGACCCGCGTTAGGACCAGTAATGCTGAATCAGTATCGAGAACAGAGGTTGAACATGTCTTGGCGGAAGAGGAATGCGATGGAGAGGATGCCTCGTACGCTGACACGGATTTTGTGGATGTTTTGGAGGATGATGAAGTGGATCTCTGAGAAGACGTAATGGTCTGCATTCTTTCTCCCTCTAAAACCTGCATATGATTTCTGAGACGTGCTTACTGAGTAAGTTAGATTTGAAGTTCTGTATTCCATGTAGACGCGTCATGCTCCTTCGTATCTTAATTGCGGTTGACATGTTATGCTAATCCATTTAATATCTCTCCTTGTAGAATGATTATCCACAGAGCTTCTCTACTTCTTCGCACTACATAGGTACTGTCGTCCAATGTATCGTCGGATGTCGACGTATTGTAGCACTCAGTGGTAAAGCAAACTGGAAATGTTTTGTGTGAGGTCTTAGGCATAGCGGAAGAAGAGGAAGCATATGTAAATTACAGCGCCGTGAAACCGGAAGCGTAAATTACATATGGACCACTAAGGAGGAGGACGACGACATTGAAAGTGCTTAACACATTTCGTAGGACCACATACTCCGCCTGAAATCACAAGGTAAACGAAGCATAAGTGTGACGATCTCGGCTGCTATGAAGTACCTTTCACTTGCTATGAAGAGTTTGGTGAGTAAAGTGTAGGTTTTGGAGCACAATTTTGCGAATGTAAATTCTGCAATGGAACTTAATCTGACTGGAATCATTTCGCATATGTTGAATTCTATTGTTTCCCCCCTCTGATGACTAACTTCTGATGCAGGTCTAACACTCTCGGGAGCATGATGCAATCAGACATGGCACAGAGGAAGGGGTTTGATATAACGGAACAGCAGGTGAAGATAACTCTTGCAATGCGAGATTACGAAATGCAAAGGATAGAATTTTCAATTGCTCAGCCGTTCCATAGACATTACGGAAATGGGTTATCCCTACTGATACGTATTGCGTCCGAGTAACCATTAACCTGGTGCACGTCGTCGCCCACTGTGCAGAATTGGATTCAGAAGCAGACAGTGTTTCCGTACGTGTTCCTCTATGTCGAGAGGTTAGTTCTTAATCATAGCTATAAAAATCAAATCTCGAATGGAATGAGTTCATGTTCAATGAACGGCTCTTCTAACTGTCTCATGTGATAAAATGAAACCCTAAAACCCTGAAACCTAAACCTTTTAACCCTCACAGGAATGGATGTTTACCGCGATTCTTCTGGTGCGACCAGAGCTGTGCTGGTGGGCTCTGCTCATCACGCATTTCCGCGGCATCTGTGGCCGCTATCCGAACACGGCAGTCTAATGTCGTCCTGCAAGGTACACAATAATCCACCGAAATTCATTCCCTTCTTATGTGTCGCAATCCCAGCATGTAATCAGAATAAAAATAACAGAGTCCTTTCTCCATTGAACGTAATTTTCTTTCTGTATTTGATCTTTACAGTATTGAACCCTAAACAAATGTGCGGACAAGAGTAGAGTTGCTTACGTGAACTGCAGGTTTATGGCGTCGTCAGTCTGAGGACTCCCACGTTCTCCAACACTCTTAACAGGACACTTCTCCGGAACTGGGTACCCAATTCGGGTTTTGGCCCATGATCAACATCCATGACTGCAGCATACGGAAGGGTTTGCGTGTTGTTCAGGATCGTCACAGCGTGGGTGAGGAAAAGGACCAGACGAAGCCACCGTCCCCATCAATGTGAGAGGTATCATATACTTCGTGATTTAAACGTCTCCACACGTTCCTTGTTCAATACTGCAACGGATATGCGTAGGTTCTCCTCTCCGATTTAGTTTATCAGTTAAACGTGGGTCTTCCGGTGTTATGTCCGATAACGGAGACGGTGCCCGCCCATTTCCCCGAACTCTGGAAGCTCTCGATATGTGGGTGTTCTCCGGCGACGGGCATTTCGCGCATTGAACTGTAGGTAATGCTTCATGGTTTCTGATCTGCAGAACACGATGAGTTCCGAGCGCATACACGGGACAGACGGGATTGCAGTACGCGCTTTGAGCCGCCACTGTCAGAATTAAAATCTAACAGGTTTAGATGCAGATGTCCCACATGACGGGACTTCTACGGATTTCGACGTCTCTCTAAACCCCTGCCTGTATCCATCAGGAGATGGCTGGGAGTGGGGATGTCGTGTCTGGATCATGCTGTGGGTTTTCCATCATCCGCAGTTCAGGGAACCGTCATGGCCAGCAGCGATGAAGGTCATCTGTCATGAAAAAAGTAATGCGAAGGTGAGGGACATTCAGGCACAGTCAATTTCCGTTCAATCACATATGTGTAGTCCCCTTCGATCATCATCCGCTGATGCAGAACGTCTTCTCTGTAATGTTAGTGGAACTTAAGTTCGTGGCGATGTGTCCTAGGACTCGAACGCAGTGGAGAGTATAAGAAGCCTGCAAGCGTAGGAGCTCTGGGCATTCCTCAGGTCGTGCTTCCCTCGCAGAAGGGTCCCGGTGAGTACGCCAGCGTCTTTAACGCAATTTCCTCCCAAGTTTTTTCATCTCTCTCTCGCATAGTCTCTCGTACTGTTACAGTCGATTTGTTTCTCCACTGTTTTCAGGGTTTAGGATTGCCTTCGACCTCGGTGTGTGAAGTCCCCTTTGGTATGCGTAGCGTCTTCTTATGTGGAAGGAGTCTGTGATCACGTCGTTGATTCATCTGGTTCCTCATTGTTTCAAGTTGGGTCCGAATAGAGAACTGGGGTTTCGGGAGAGGTGCATTTCGTTGTGACTACAATCCTGTTACACCTGTTATACGTGTTGTAGGCGCGACGTTCACTTAGGGACGAAGACATGTCTCTCTCTCTGATTGTCTCTGGTAGTGGTTCTCTGTCTTTGTTGTCGAAGACTTACAAAGTCACCACCTTGGATTATATTCAGGTGTTACTGTTCGTGACTGTTTCATGCATTTCCTGCTTTCGGTTGTATGAGGGTCGAGTTGGAGAGTACTCTACATGAATTTCTGCGTACTTAACTGTTAATCACTTAGTGATGGGTTCAGAATTGACGTTAGAGTGCCGTCCTCCTTTAGTCGTAATGTTCGTTATTACGATTGAGTGTTCGTTCTGTGCCTGGAATTCTGTTATGTGTGACAAACCTGGTCTAATAAGTAAAGAGGCTGTCTTTCACGTCGTTGAGTTCTGAGTGGTAATCCTTGGAAATTGTGGCAATAGACTGGGCTGGGATTTATGGGGAGCCACGATTCCGTTTTCATTCTATGAGTTTCCGATTCTAATACATCTGGTTCCGGCAATGTTGAGGCGCATGTGAAGTTAGAGATAGAGTGGGATTGAGTTCTGTACATACAAAACATAGAGGTTATGGATTTGAAATTTCCCTCACTCGTCGTCACGGCCTGCTTAAGAGAATCACGGGTCATATTGTATTCTTCGGGTAATGTAAGTTCTTCTCTTCGAATGTATGAACTGTTAAGCTGTAGCCCCTTTGTACATAAGAAATGCTTTCTAACATCGTTTGGACTCCTCTGCAGTACCGTTGCGAACTCACATTGTGAGGCACCTACGATGGCTTCACTGCGAGAGAAGGATTACACGCCCATAACGAGGGCAACTGTCCCGTGGTTCCACCACGAGCTGGGTCTCAATGACCGCGGATATATCCCCGGGATTCGTGAAACAGAAAAGAATTACTTGCCGAAGATAATCGCCTCCGAAGGGGACTGCATCCGTCGGTGGGGGAAGAAGACGCACGGCGGATTCAAGATTAATCGTTGAGGCTGGAGTGAGAGCCCAAGGATGTGCCGCAGAATTGAGAGTCTTTACCGGGCAACTCATCAGCGGCCTTTTCCATCGACGAAGGTAGTGGGGATTGCTTTTGCCCGGGGGCTCTTGGCCGAAATGAAAGGCTACCTTGTGGACTGGGCCGATTTCGCTTTCAAGCAGTGCCATCGAGGAAAGTACGACATTTATAATTGGAGGAGCAAACTTCCGGAGGGCGAGGGAACTTCAACCGTTAACGGAGGAGAGGAGGAGCTCGAAGGTGCAGATGATGATTGGGATATCAATCGCCAATACAAGGCTTTTCCACGGCACCGTGTTCAGGGCACCGAATGGGACATCCGTCGTGAATTGAATCCCACGCCAACCACTCTGATCGACCGTCCCATCTACGGCAAATCCCAGCGTATTCCAGGTATCTTGCTCTGCCTCACATTTTAATTTCATTACATTGCCGTCACTGGAGTGTGGTCCTTCGATTTACATTGGTGTGAGTGGAGTGTGGTCCTACATGAATTGCAGACTCTGATTTCGGTATTGTAGTGGGGAACTGACAGTCACTGTTACTACGTCGGTGCAGGGCCCTCGAAGAGGAAAAACGATAACGCTGATGGGACTGCGAGAAACGTACGTGCGAGAGTTGGAGCAGGTAAATCCCTGGGGCGATTCTTCTGTAACCTGATTCTGCTGCCAGTAGTGTTATCGCAATCAATGTTCTGTTGTGCATTACAAATCCTAATCCCAGTGCCCTGATTTCGGTGGCAGAGCGCAACTCCAGCGATGGGGATGGACCTACAGTGTCAGGAGAAGAAGTCGCGAAGCCGTGAATCCGGAATGAGAAGAGAAGGGGAGCATTGAGGATTTAGTGAACTCTGGCCCTTATGATAAACATCCCACCAATTACACTTTCCTTAAGGAGAACCACATGCCAGCGGCACAAACTCAGCAGTATTAGTACAGAATGGTGCTAGACTTCGAAGACACTGGATTCACTGAAACATGAAGTGAAAATTCCTTTCAATGCATTGAGGGGATTGTATGTTTTGGTACTGTCAAACTCTGTAAACTTTGACCTCATGCCGGAGCTATTTTTGGTATTCCTCAATGCACAAACTTCTGCCTGAAATTCATGTTAATGACCTGCTTCGGAACTTGCAATGACAGTGGAGAAAAGAGATTGAAAGGCATTCAGGAATTCCTCCCACCTAGTCCTGTGCATATACATTTGTCCAATGTTAGATGTTTGAATGGAACAGCAGGACATCGGTACATACTCCCGAGTAGGTAGAGAGTGTAGTGGCAAACTTTGAAGACAGCCATTCTAAATCCTTACCTGGATGAGGAAATACATTTCACGCAGATACATGAATGCTGTTTTCGGTAGTGGCAAGAGTTGATGATGTGGAAGACCTAATTCCTTGCTGATTCTCTGTATTCCCGATGCACAGTAGTTGCGAATGAAATAGATGTTCGTGAACAGTGCTTTAAAATTTGCATTGAGAGTCCTCCAAAACATTCACTGCCACATACTGTGGACTTCTAATTCGAAGTCCTGAATTTCCAATGTATCCTCGATTCCACATGACCATCACCAGAGAAGTGCATGACGGGGTCCCCTAACACTGTTTGACACACGTGGACAAACCGGTACTACACTCCTCCTGAGATTTACGCAGAAACACAGCAGTAAAACAAAACACTGCAGGGTGATCTTCCAATTTTGAAGTAGTTTTCAACTTCGTAGGCCCCGCCATTGACCTTGAAGGAGGGAATCTGCCGCGAAGCACTGCCATTCGTTGAATACGATGTCCCCACACACCATTCCTGAACGGGAGAGCCCCGTCTCTAATTTAAGGACCTCTCAATCAAAGGCGACTGGAATCCGCCTTGTCAGGGATTAGAAACGACTCATTTTCTAGCAGTGTCTAGATTTCTCAGCCAATGAGTTACATGAAGTCTCTGCAGAAACATGGTCTATTGAGGTCGTAAGGCACAGAACGTTCTCGTCGAACCAGAGAATGATCCTGGGCTTTGCTGGAAAGAATCTGTAATCACGAAGTTGGCTGATTTTGGCCTAGCAAAGTTAAAATACTTACTCGTCACTTCTCTCACATGACAAGAAATCATAGGTGCCATTTCTCTCCTCACGGCCCCTTGATCACAGGAAGTTTTGGAGAGGTTAGCGAGGACTATTCCTTCATGTCTTAGCCCACCATTAGTCCCTATTTAAATACGAAGCAGAAAATCGCGGATTTCTTTTGTACTATGGAGAATTAGCCCCTTGAATGGTCCATTACCGGGGCTAATCTTTAAAAGATTATCACATGCTTGAAGTTAACCGTGGCTAAAGTGCCACCAATTAGGCCCCGGGCAGTTTAGTCCCGGGGACTAACGTCTCAAAAACTTCCTGTGGCTTTTGATGTAAAGAGGCCCTTACCTATTTGAAATGATTGAGAAACATTATGTTTAATCAAAAGGCATGGTATTTAAGTCAAATATTGGATGACTTTACAAATACCTCTATAATAACTAAAAATTAGCTAACTCACTACGACAAAAAAGAAATTTTGACCTATTTAAATACTAAAAATAGTCATGGGCACTCTCTTTCTTTACGAACTATGTAATTCCATCTACTCAAAGGATTACGGTGGGTAGAGGGACTGGCGTACCTACCCACCTCGTGCTACCGCACGAGGTGGGTAGGTACGCCCGTCCCACTTTCCACCGTAATCCATCGAGTAGATGGAATTACAAGGTGTGGAAAACTGCCCCGATCCGTTGAGCGCGTTACAATATAATTCTTGTAAGTGTGTATGATTGGGCACGACAAGTCGGGGGTTCGATTCTTCATTCCGCCTCTCTTGCGATCTATAAAAATTGTGTGGGTTACTGCGAACCGCAGTTTTGCCATGCCACGGGATCTCACGGATTAAGCACGGACATAGTGCTTTTGCACTGATTCATGCACACTACTAATTGAGTTAGAGCGTGGGTCAGTGAAGAACCGAACTCGCAACCTCTCATGACCTATCGCACAAACTTGACCGAGCCACATGGTTCCGCCCTAGATGAAATCCTTGATACCTAATATATTGATGTGGTAGGTAGTTGACAGTTGAATTACGGTGAGTAATTCACTGCCTCTCGACGAATCACAGCGCGAGACGGTTCGGGGCAGTTTTTTACGTTTTTCAATTTACCTTGCCCCTATTACGTACAATATTTTCTGTAGACCGACATATATCCTCTAATTTACATTATGAGCGCAGTTTGAACATGGTACATGTATTGTGGTGAACTGTCCAGTGGTGTTGCCTTACTCACAGGATGCCCATTGCCATCTGCATGTTCTGAACAAATTATTAGGAGTATAAGATACCAGGAGGAGCTATAAGTCGTGAAGGATATTCCATCCTTGAAACGCAACTTGAAAGGTCTCCCAAGTCTCGTCCGGACAATATAATATCACAACTACTCCCCGACCAATAATCTCCAAAGCGGCATGGGTCAAAGAATCAATCTGGAGTAACTTATTTCATGAGAACTCAGAAAATAATTGAAAGCACTGTAGTCGGTAAGCGGGCTCGGATTTCGATACATTCCCAGCTGGTGCGTCCATTCAAGCCACCCATTTTCTGTAGTTTATTCATGACTTAACCTACCTCTTGAGTTGAGTCTGGATGCAACTGTTGCTTCCCATGGCTGTCTCTCATCTCCGCACTTCCTGCAAATGTTGGTGTCTCAATCTCCGGATCATGTTTACTTGAGATGCATATATACCGGGGCCTAGTTTGAGAAGGCAGTTTTCACCACCAAGTTGTCTTAGCTCCTCCATATCTTGAGCAGTTCTTCTGCGTTCTAATCAGCAGTTGCACCTAATTCTTACCATTTGGGGTTGTTTTGTGGAATCGACTTCAACGAGAGAGTTGATCGAGGTGGTGAGGGGTACAGAGCAGGAGGTTCAGGTTAGTTCTGCCCTTGCATGTTGGTTGCTTCATTCTCGGACTCTGCAGTGCTAATTGTGACAATTGGGTTTATCATAGTAATGTACCGGTGATATGTGAACTTGGTAACGCTCTTAATCGCGATGTACTGAATTTCAAAGCATGAAATGTAGACTTGATTGTTACAGTTTTGTTGGTGGAGATTGATAATTAGTAGCTCTTTCGCAGGCTGCATGGACTTGGGTGCTGGGCAGTAGGTTTCAAACTCTTAAGTTCCCCGTCTGGAGCAGATTATACTGTAGTTGTGAAAGAGCAGATTGAGTAACCTCAACTGGCGAGTCTTGTTTTTATCAAAAGTTCCTGTTACTGTTCGAAGGCAAATGTGAAAATGGTTGATCTGCTTGACACAATTTTCATTTTAGTTGATGGTAAGATCGTCTCGTGATTGAGAATTCTAAAGCTGAAAAGATTCCTTGAAAGGTTCTTCAACCATGGCTTCGTTTGCGTGCCGTAATGATGTTATTTGCGTATCTTCAGGTTGCGGAGGCAAAATTGGAGCCTGGAGATTTTTTATTATCTAGCACTGGGAGTTGAGGTTATGAATAGATATTACTGTGATCATTTTTGAAGATGGACGAGAATGGGAAGTCTTGTTCCGTTGAAGAGGGGGTTGTGTCTACACCTGTGGAGAACGTAGCAGCTGCTGGTGTGGAGTCAGCCCCTTCTACCAGTGCTGTTCCAGCCAACAGCATACAAACTTATGTGTCCCACCAGCAAGAGGTAATTGGGGCCCTCAATTCTTACGGAAAGTTTACTTCTCATGGAGAGGAGCTGGGTGCTGAAATTTCTGCAGATCATGAAGGTGCCAAACTTTCTGCAGTGGTACCCAGTGCCAATGTTCGTGAAAAGATTACTTCCCATGCCATTGGAGAGTCTGTCGAGGATGCTAATGTTCTCCAAGTAACCTCGACTGTCACAAATGAGGAATTGTGGCGCAAAGCGATAGAGGAGGAAAACCGTGAAGTACTCATAGAGCTTCTTGCAAAGGATCATTCATACTTTTGGAAGTATGAGAAGAAAAATGGTGGAACTTTGCTGCATATTGCTGCCATACAAGATGACGTTATGCTTGTCGAACGTATACTTGATAGGCTGTGTTGGGCCCAGGAGGAATGGAAGACTGATAAGATTTTCCAGCGTTTCAATAACATGGAGTTCCAAACAGGCCGTGATTATGTTGAAGCTCGCCATCCTTCTGATAGAACAGCTGAGGAGCTGGCTTTGGAGCACGAGCATGCTGAAATAATCCGAGAGAAAATATGTGCCTACATCGCCAACGACACTCAAAGACTTCTTGACAATGACAAGATCATGGCAGCGGATGGTAGTTCATCAAGCGATGTTTTTAGTGGTAAGAAATTGGTTTCTGAGGAACAAATAAAATGGAACAATGCAATAAAGAGGAAAGATTGTAAGGCCCTAATAGTTCTTCTTAAAAATGAGAGAGGCACGTCTGAGGCTGACTCGGCCAAGTTTCAATCTTCTCTGCTGAAAGACGATTTGCAAAAAGCCAAATCCAAGTGTGGGAAGGAAGATGATCGAACCGTGTTACACATAGCCTCCATGCAGGGTTGTTTCCAGCTCGTCAAATCGGTTCTCGACCAGGTGTGTGCTCAAACATCAGATGCTTCAGAGAGTCTAGTGCACAGATATATTGGAGCTGTCGACCACCTATCTGGTTTAACAGCCTTTGAGATGGCAAATGACATCATTGGCAACAAATTCATCAGTGAATACATCAAGTACATCTATGAAAGCAAGGGTGGAAAAATCAAAAACATACTGCAGAATAAGACGGAAAGTGACTCGTATCGAACACCTCTTTCTTTTGAGGCTTATCCTGACACGCAGTGGTACACAGCACTAGAGAGAGGAGACAAAGATCTCTTGAAGAAGCTTGTGGAACTGAATTCCCGTTTATTACTTGAAACTTGTCGCGGCCTCACAGTCTTGCATGTTGCCATATTATGGGATGATTTGGGTTTGGTAAAGACAGTGGTGAAACTATTTGGGGACAGTATGAGTATCAAATGGGATATTGATGCATCTTATCAATCCGAACTCAAACTGAAAAACATGATTGAAGTACATCGCAAAATCGATTATGGATACTTGAACAAATACTGGAATACATCGTCACAGTCGTGGGTGAAACTTCCATCGAATATGATGAAGCAACTCAGAAGAGGTGGAAATTCGGTCTTGCTGTTGGCAGACAAGTTGGAGCGCAAGCAGATTCAGGAGGAATTGACGAAGCCTAATAAGATTTCTGCCTGTATATTGACGAAGCCTGATACTATTGTCCAGTGCCTTTCTCAGCCATATCATCCATTGCCTACAGGATTGTCTGTTTTTCTTGAGGAGAAATGGGTGTTGTCGCCACTGTGGTCAGATTTTGAAGTGGAATTCTTGAACGATGTGGATTTCAATTTTGAATCTGATGAAGGGCGTCAAGTGTGGCTTCGGTTTCATTGTGCTTGCAAACACCCTCACAGATTCAAAGACCTTCTTCAACAAGTGTCTATCTACATTAATCAACATCCCTATCATGGTTTCAGATTATTCCAGATGTGTGATGCACAAGGGCGGACCCCTTTCCATATATTGATGGATGATTGCACTGACCAAAGGGACCCTGGATGGCCTTTTGATGAGGTACATAATTTTTAAACATTGTGAATTCTAGAGTACGTCTTGTAAGTTGTAATACTACAAACGGTGAAAATAGTAAGGGCAATTTTGGATTATAAACTTGAGGTTTTTTGATTTGATGAAAGAATATATTGAACTTCTTTAATTTATCATAAGTGATGTAACAAAGAAACCAAGTTTATCATGTTCAAAAATGTCTTCAAAAACTGAAGGGATTTGTTGTAAACTAACATTTGTTGGATTTGGTATTGTACAGATTTTCACTGAAAATCATTACAAAGAGTGGATTCAAACTGCTCAAAATGCAAGAGGGAAAAGGGTCGTTGACATTGTGCTTACCAAGAACTATCTACAACGCAATATCAGCCTAGAGCCCTGGAAATACTTCGGTATAAACTTCCAGGATGACAACTTTGAGCGCTCATTAATGACAACTTTTTTGTATTATCAAGTTGCGTTTCTTTTCAAGCAAAGGAACGTGGCTGAGGAGATATGGTCTAGATTTCTTGTCCAGGTAATGTAAGTGTTTTTTTTGGTGATCATTTTATCATGAGAAAACCCTTGAAATTCCAAAAAAATCGTGGAACAAGTTTTGTTAAACATATGGATATATCTTTAATTTAATGAATTCATATTAAGGTATTCCTTAATTCTCTTTGATATGTTACACATTTTCCAATGTAACTCATTTCTTTTAAACTATAATTCTACGCAGGTAAATATGAGAAAGTTACTGAAGAAAGACATTGGTGCACTGAACTCAATGCTTTTTTTTGCTGCATCTACTGGAAATCAGACATATTTGCAATCCTTATTGGAGACACAGCCTGATCCCATGATTACTGATGTCAAAGGAAGATCATTACTCCATCACGCAGCAGATGCAACTTTACTGCAGTCTCATTTGGTAGGGAGTTGTTGTTCAACGGTTAAAGACATCTGTGATGTGAGAAAGAAATGGATTGAGCAAACATCTGCTTCCTCCACCATTGTAACTGCAAATCATGGCAGCTCCAGTGCGTCAAAGTGCAACATTCAGGACATTGCTGCCGAAGAAAGATCTAATGCTGGGAGGAAAGCATGTATACTGATGTTGTTACAAGATGGTGTTGATTTAGCGCAAACAGATTACGATGAACAGGTCCCCAAAATCGGCCCAACTATAGATGCAGCTTATCAAATTTGGTGGTATGAAATGGGGGCAAAAGACTCAACGGAAAAAAAAGTCGGCTTCAACCAAGCAGGGAACGCCCTTTCCGTCGTGGGGACATTAGTGGCTGCTGCGTCATATGCTGGACCCGTACAACCCCCCTTGAGCTACAATGATGCCGGGTTTGTCAAGATTACGGAGCCACTTGTGAAGTGGTTCATGGTGAGCAATTCCGTGGCATTCTATTTTGCTATGGCGTCCGTGATGTTTGCGGTGGTATCATCTCTCCCTATGCCTCAAGAAGGTATGATGACTGAGCTTGGTCGAGCGAAGCATGTTGTTGCATTTTCCCTTTGTCTTCTCATGATAGCAATTGGGTCAATCATCATCTCATTTGCAACTGCTTCTGTGGTAGTAATTCAGGATGAGCATTCACTTCTCCCAAGGGATCTACTGTTTGGCCCAGCCATTGTAGGGTTGTTCTTCTGCTTCATTGGAATTAGTGGCTTCCTCATTCGATTGGCAAGACTTTTATTTTACAGGAATCCACTAGTGAGGAAAATGTACCAATTTAGTGTAAGTTGGTTTTGCTTGAAGTGGCTAACAAGAATAACAGTGGGCATTTCTCTTGGCCTTATTATTTTTATTCTTTTCAATTTTGTTATAATTTTATTCTTGGTCCTACCTTTAGTTATTTTCTTGTGGTTTCTTTTTCATTATTGTTGTAGAAAGAAGAAGAACTTCTTTTGTCTTCCTAGGTGATGGTGAAAGAGAATGTTCTTTCATGTAGTTGGAATAAAAGATAAACTGTAAATTTGTTTTTTGTAACAACCACCATGTTATTACTAGAGATGAAATATAGTTTAGACAACATTGTATCCATCTTCTTATAAAAAATTATTGTAACGAGTCCTTCAATTATTTCTATACTTTTGATTTACTTACTCACTTTGTAACTAGATTTAGAATTTGCAACTATTGTTGAATAATGAATTCTTGTATGAAAATTAGAGTTTTTTTATGCTTGTAGTGTCTTTTTTCTTTATACTTCACTCATATTTCCAACCACTATAAATTAAGATTATAGTTCCTTCTTGGAATTTAAAATTCAAAAAATGGTCTCTATTATTGCCTAGCTTGATCCTAGATTGCCTCATCTTAGGCTTGAAAAGATAAGAGTCTTTATTTTCAATTGCTCCAAGACATATACCTCAAAATTTATGTTCTGATATAGAAACTATAACTTTTGCATCAAATTATATGTATAATTTTTTCTTCTTTAACGTTTTCAATTGTATCATTTTAGAAATCTAACCATTCACTTTTAGTATATCTTTTTTTTGGATTTTACATTGGCTTTCAAAACTTGCCCTTGTAATTGTGTGAAAGCAATTTATCCCTGTTATTGTAAACTTATTTTCTCATGGTTTGCAAAACATTTTTAATCTGTTCTTTTTAGAGGTACCCATATTTTCATTCCAGATTCTTAGACTGGTTGTCAAGCAGAAACTTATCTGACATCACTGAAACTGGAAACCAAGTTATTATATATGCATGGAAGAAGTCTTCATGAATGTTGGAATCAAACACCACCTTGAAGCATGTAGAAGTGAGTTTCAGTCACAATGCTTGGGAGGTTCAATCTTTCAAGCCTTTTAAACCTCATTAAAAAGTTTGCACACAAGAGATGGTGGAGGTGATGATGTGCAATGCTAGATGTGAATAATCACCAGAAGTTTGCAATGGCTAGTTGTTGAATGAGAGCTGACCGGAGTGAACCTGGTGGTTATGTTTCAGAATATGATGTCAAAGTGAGAAATGCACAGTTGAAAGAGCCTGATTAGAGACTCTTTTTGAACACCTAATTCATCGAAAGTTATATGTTATTTAGAAAGGTGATATTTAAAAACAAGTTTCAATTGAATCACATTCACAATGGGGTCTTTGGAGAAAGCCATGGTCCCATCTATCTCCCTTTAGAATTCAATATTTGCTGTCACAAGGGTACAAGGATAAACAGTGAAATACTTTATTCCTTACTCTCTTTCTCAAGGCAAAGGCCAAGGATGTTATGGTGTCTCATTGACTGAATTTAAAATATATTAAATGTGATTTTCTCAATGACAATGGTGTTTCACAATTAAGGCCATCGCTTCAGTGAAATGAAGAAGGTATCTCTTCTTGAGTTTTGGAATATAGGTTTCTATATAGGTTGGGAATTAATTCTATATAAAGTAGATTTACATGATTGAACAACATTGAGTAGATTGCTTAATTCTTGGATTAGGATTTGAACATCATTAAGGTGATGGTTCATTTCTTGAAGGTGAACTTGAAGTAGATTAAGGACATTATGGGTTTGTTGAATTTGATTATGATTTTGAGAGTTTAAGTTCATTTGTTGAATACCATCGTACCGGTTGACTATGTCCTCCAAAAAATCTCTTGAATCATTGCAAAAATAATTGACTATGTCTTGAAGTTGATAATCATGTTGATTAAGGAGATTGTTGATTTCAAGATTTTGATCTTGAGTGAGGCGATTGTCCCTTTCAAAAGCTTTATAAAAACGGTCCATTGTTTTTCCAATCTGAAGTTGAATTTCATAGAAACAAATGTATGTATATCTAACTTCAAATTCTGTTTCTAGAAGTTCACGTCCAACTTCAACATTTTGGTCCACAAATCTTGAAGGTCCAAATTCATGGTCGTTACTTGTATCCAATAGCCGTGGAATAGTTGTAATGCTAAATGGTATAACCACATTTCTTGATATTGCTTGAGATGTTAGAATTGCACGGGGACAAGGTGGAATTTCAACAACATCTGCTTGATTTGACATAGAATTTAGAGTGCTAGGGCATTCTATAGATTCACATGAAACTTTGTTTTCGAGAAGTTCATTGTAAATTGGAATGATATTGGAATTTACTTCTATAACTATGGATTTACACACTGGACATGGTTTAGGCTCATCCTTTAGCCATATACATATACATGACCAACAAAATAAATGACCGCAAGGGGTGCACATGGGATCTTTCAAATCCTCCAAACAAATTCTACATCCCCAAGCCTTTTTAGAATCACCATCATGTGCAATGGTTGTGTTGGTTTGAAATTGTGATTCTTCCATATTGTAATTTTATAACAAAACCTTGTATGAGCTTAGGTAAATATGATGAATTGTTAGGAGACTCTAAATGTACAATAATTATAGTATTTGAAAATACATAGAAACCTTACATTGATAACTACTATATATACTATAAAAATCAAATGCCTTTATTTTACATTGTCATTTTACATTATCCTTTTATTTTTTTTATTTACTTGTTACTTGATCATTTTGTTTTCTCGTTTACTTTGTCGTTTTATTTTATTTATTAATAAAGTAAAATATAAATCATTATCCTAATAGTCTTTAGACACTATTTTAAGCTCATATTTCACTAGTTTTAAGTTCCATAACACCATAATATACAATTTCATTAATTATATATATATATACATTTATATATATTAGTATGTATCAAATAAAGGCACATTAAGAAGGAGATAAAAAGGACTTTTGTTTATAACACAAGCAAGTACATTAAATCGCTTAAGAGAGAATTTTTAAATGTATAAGAGAAATTTAAGAAACATTTGATGGCGGCTTTACAATCCGGTCGTTGAATGAAATATATCAATTTCAGTTTTGCAAATCATTGGCTATCAAGGTCAATTTTCTTTTTGAGCAAGACCAAATCACCATGATCTTTAAGATCAAATAATTAAATTTGTTAAATTGTAAATTTTAGTGAAAGTTAAATGAATTGTTGAAATGATGACAATTTATGACTATGTCTTTCAAAATGCAACAAGTCCTTAAGGGGTTAAGAGGTTCAAAAGACACTTATAACCAAGAACCCATTACAATCCATAATGGCTTATTCCCAATTTTTCAACTTCAAAATCTTTTTATTCATATGTCTTTCAATTTCAAAACATTTTTTTAAAGAGATTTCATTGTTAATTCAAAAGTTGGATTTGATATTATCAAAATACGAATTTGATTAAAATCACAAACATTGAAGTATGTGAAACTTTGATTAAATCACATTTGCATTAAATAATACAAAGTGCTCTTAGAAAAATGATGTCATAGATTCAAGCGATCTAGAAATTTTCAAAAAGTTTCCACTTTCAAAAAATATTTCATTTTTAGAACTGTGCCAAAAAGTTTCAATTTGAAATAAATTATATTTCATTTCTAATTATCTTTACATGGATAATATCTAAAGATTTAAAATTCTAAAAATATACAAATCTATATCCATGCATTAATTTTAAACTTTTGAACAAAAAACTAGTACAATTTGTTTGGAATTTTCCATTTTAAAGCCACCTAAAGGACTTTTAAGGATTTAAGATAAGTTAAAAATTAAAATACCAATTTAAGCTTTAAACCCCCATTATGAATATTTAAGGAAAGTTTCAAAAAATCTCTTCATTGATTTAAGATGAAGACGGATCTATGGTAACCATTACAAAGAATTATCAAGGCATTGTTAAAGATACAAGGTCTTGGATTCAATTCCATATCCAATTCCATATGATAAAAAGCCAATCTAAGATTACTACGTAATTAGATTTGTTTTGGGGGTTTGAACTCACGACCTTTTGAAATGAATTTTTGTGTTTTAAGACATCATATAATCTCCAAGGGCTAGTACCAATCGCGGGCCATGGATTCTATGACGAATAGGTATGTGATTTCTTGGACTTAAATACTTATAGTAGAGGGTTTAATAAAAATAAAATGGAATTTGCTACTATGTATCAAAATAGTCTTATATACATGAACATCCAAACTATCCTATGTTATAACGCAAACTTACTTCTGCAATTTTTTTTAATTATTCTTTTGAAGGCTAATTAGATACCGTAGTTTCGTAATAGGTTCTTTCAAAAACAATTCTAAAACTTAAAAAAATTAAAAAATTAAAAAGTTAAAAAATAAATCATCTTTTGCAATATTCTAATATTTCTAAGCCATTTTAGGTCATTATTATTGATTTTTGGCTAAAGAAAATTAAAATGAGAAATTTAATTCTTGAAAAACAAACCTTATTTTTTTCAAAAAAATAAAAAATCATTTACCCAGTGACGAACTTCCTACGATGTTATGGTATACATCCAAATACCTATGTTAATACACAAACCCACTTCAACAAATCTTCTAACTACTCATTTAAGGTCTAATATAGATATGGAAATGGACACTCTTGTCCAATAAGAGGTTAATTGAAAGAAAAAGAAAATCACTAAATCAATCTCAAAGATATGATAGCCTAGTTCAAACTTCAAGCACAAGGACTCATTGTGCTTGAATTTGGAGAGCTTTGGAAGAGCTTGAGCGCGTGTTGCAGAGCTCCGAGGTTTTCAGGGTTGGGCAGCGATGGCGATGGCACCGTCGGGAGGGGGCGAGGACCAAGGGGGCCCGTGGTCGGACTCCGCCGACGCCTTCCCCGACTCCTCGTCGTCGTCCTCGCAGGAGCCCGGGAGCTGGAGCGTTGGAGGCCCCAATCACCCCACCTTCTGCGTCTTCAAGGGCGCTGCCGATGGCCTCTCCGGCGGCCTCATGGGCTCCGTCTTTGGATTCGGTAATTCGCTTCCATTCCAATTCTCAGAAGTTCTCTAGTCATGTCTACTGTTGGTTGTTTGATACTGGTCTTGACAAGGAGCAGTAGTTTTATATCACATACACATATAGATTCATGGGTGGAATGAATAAACATCTTATTCACATGTTTGTGAGCAATGTTCATTCACATGTTTGTGAATCATGTTTATTCACATGTTTTGTGGATCATGTTTATGCACAGAGGCCGGAGTTTTTATTGGTACTGTGTTATTTTGGTTTTGGATTTGGTTGAGAATTTTGGGTTTGTTATGATTTTTTAGGGTTGAGGGTTATAAAGGTTTGGAATTTTCTCGTAGGTGGGGTTCTTGATTGGTGGAGAGGCAGAGAGAGCTGGTGGTGTTTAGAAGAAATGGTGTTTAGGGTTTGCGTGTGTTGTTGGTGCTTAATTTTGTGATGGGAGTAGTTGAGTTGAGCCAGCTTTTATGATCTTGGAAGGTGTATGGGATGTTTCTATTGTTGTGATGCGTTTGAATTTGTGTTTTTGTCTTTGTTTTAGAATTTCTTTTGCTGGTGTTTGATCTAGCACTGTCTTCTTTCGTTTGTCACTTGTGGGTTCATTTTAGGTTTTAGGGTTATGGTTTACAGAGGTTTGGATTTCTCTTGTAGGTTTATTTTTCCGATTGGTGACGAAGCAGAGATCATGTTTAAGTGCCTGTCAGCGAGTTGAATGGCATTTAAAGGGTGTTGTATCGTTATTGCCAAATTTTCATATGGCAGTTTTAGTTGGGTTGAACCAGCTCTTTATAGCTTCGAACGATGTTTAATAATTGGCAGATTAGGAATCATCGCAAGCAGGGTTAGCTTCGTTGGAACCCCTTGTTAGTTGTGGGAGTGGGTCTATAACTTAATCAAGGATGCTTCCAGAAGATATAAATCTCAAGAGTAATTTTGGTAGTGTTGTTTTTCTCATTTGGTTGGGATTCTTGTTCTCTGTAGCCTGTACGATGTATGGATGAATCTTTGCCCTTAAATCTCAGATTGAATGTCACTGCTGTCATGCAGGGTCGGGGCTGTTTAAGAAGCAAGGATTTAAAGGAGCTTTAAAGGAGGGTGGCTCATCTGCCAAGGTTGTACTTTTCACCATCATTGCATCATCTTAACGTTACCTCCATATTATTTCTGTATTATCTTTATCAGCTTATCTTCGAGTGTCTAGGAAGCAGGTAGTAATATATTACTGTGTCTGCATCTGGATCTCAGAAGTGTCTGTTCCTGAATGCAAAATTACCAGAGTTTAATCGAGAGCATTTGTCTCTGAATTCCCGTGTTTTGTGTTGGTCATGTAGACTTTTGCAATTTTATCGGGTGTACACAGCATTGTTTCGTGCTACTTGAAGAAGGTTCGAGGCAAAGAAGATGGTAAGCATCTCATGATTACTCGTTGGGATCTCGAACTCAATTCATAGAGTGCTTCTAAAAACTATCCCTCAAAAGTTCTATGTATATAAATATTTATTGTTTGGAGCTTGGCACAGCTTGGAATGCAGGAATTGCTGGTTGCGCTACTGGTTTGGCGCTAGCTACGCCTGGTACGTTTCTTTCACAACATCAAACTAAATCTGCATTTGTATTGGATTTTGGAACCTTAGAACGTCTCCAGCTTGCAGAATAGAGATTTCTCGTGCTTCTCAGGAAACTACTTTTTTTGACTGGATGTGCTGCTTGTCTGTTTCAGGAACACCGCAAGCATTGGCGCAAAGCTGTCTTAGTTTTGGAGCCTTTTCCTTCGTTTTGGAATACATGAATCGCACTCGGCCCGCCATAGCAGCCACATGTTCTCGTGAACCTAGAAGCAGTCAATCTTCTATCAATATCAATAACCATCTTCATTTGCATCTTAGTTTACCAGCTCTTGCACCATTTACACTGCCCCCTCTCTCGAATACATTGGCTTTCCTGAACCAAGAGATAGGAGGTAGGGCAAAGCCCTTGTAAATTTTGTACAATCAGCTCGTAGTGTGTTGTGGCAGGAACCTTGTGCATCAAACTGAATGGAAAATTTTGTTGGAAAATTTTGTCCTTGTTAACTCTTATGCAGAGGTGATTGACGATCCAGTGCTTTTAAATATTCTGAAAGTGACCTTTTGTAATGTAAGCATTGCATTGTAATCTGCCTTCATTGTTTTCAGAATGAAGTGTCAATTTGGGTCTGCAAAGTTTCCTTGACAATAAGCAGTCTTGTACTTTCGTGAAGTCAATGTTATGAAGCGCACATTTTTAGTCTTTGCTGGCCTACAAAACTTCCAAATCGTTAAATGCCACAAGGACTCAAAAATTTTATACAATGCCTTCGTTTTTTATTGTGATCCACTCCTTTTACCCTTTCATGACCACTCCTGTTTTTGAAAATCAAGGTCCTTTGGTTTTTGGAAATAAGGTTCTTTCAAGGGTCTGGATTGCAGTGCAATGAATATGGTAGAGCGTCCAATAATGGCGCAAATTTCAGCCTGGGGAATCTACTGCGAAATTAGCAGTGCAAATATTTTTCATGCATGGGGAAACTAATTAAAAAGTTGGAGCAAGTGGAATCATCATTTTTGGATTCTTCTACAATTAGTTCTGAATTTTGAAGATGGATTCATAGGTGTTTCTAAAATGGCGCACACCCTATAATGTTTTCCATCAGTACATGGTACTGTTGGGTGGGGAAGCTATTATGTACCTCTGATAGAAGATGACTAGAGCTCCATTTTTGGCACTGCGCCATTTTTGGACGCTCTACTATAAATCAAGGGTCAAAAATGAGATCCAACCGTACGAACTTGTAGTCCCCCGCGTATACATGCTATTGGCCAAACGTGGGTGAGATCCACCGTATGCACCAGAGTATAATGATATCCCAAGTCGGGTGTAGTACACAACGTATACATGACCTTCGTGCATTCTTCTAGAATCAGCGACCAAACAATCTAGATTTAGGTAAAAGATATGGAATTGATGTTGTAAAGACTTTGAAGATCTACCTAGCAACACCATGAGCGTTGCATTTTGAGCATTTTGAGAAATCCATCGCGGCCATGTATAATTAGCTCTAGCAGACGCATAAGGAGTCCAATTGCATATCTATTTTGTACAATAAATTGAGCATGCATTTATCATCCGACGTTGTTTCCTATGATTTTGTTGTTTCTACACCGATCTTACTTAATTATGGAATAACCACACCTCAACAACCATATTTGGTCGATTGGTCATGAAAGGATTAACCCCTAAAATTTCCGGCCCGTTTTTGCCAATTTTCACTTCTAAAATGCTGAAAATTTCAAAAAATCCCTATTTTTAATTTTTTTTTAAATGCTAAAATTTCAAATCCATCTAGATTATGATTTATCATGTTCACTAAAAAACTCTTGTCAAAATATATTAAAAATCCTAACCGTGGTAGCTTGCCGAATTTACAGCAACCCACTTTGGATTTTGTGGTATTTTAGGGATTAAGGCACATTGAGCCCAAAGAAAAATTATTTCTAATGTGATAACGAGTATTTTTTAGTTAAAAAAGAATTATCATGAACTTATAAATTTGTATTTGGAAAAATAAATTTTCCTAGTTTTTTTTCAACCACTTTTATTCCATGATTGCATTATGATTATATAAAACATGATGTTTAAAGTACCATCTTTTAAATAATAATTGTGATTACTATACATTCTTCATCTTCTTTTTACTTCATGTTTAACAATTCCATACATAGGTTATTCTAATGATATCTTTTCATAAACCAAAATTTCATAAAACAATCAATAAAATATAAATAAAGTAAACATTGCTTCAAATGTCTTCATCTTCTTCATTGTGATTTGAAGGTGCACATTGGAATCAATGCAAAGTTGTGCATATTCACACACCTTAACATATAGTAGTGCTGTAAATTCCAAGTTGTCACTTTATTCTTCCATATGTACTTGTACGTATTATATTTTTTTAACTTCCATTCTCTTCAATTTCTTCTACATTCAACTATAAATTTTATGCAGAGTCTTATTAATGTCAAATTGAGAAGATATTTTGCGATGTTGACAAAGAAACAATATCAACATTAGGTGCATTAAATTTGAAAACTTGGGCCATATTAAAACGTGCATTTTTTGATTAAAAATTCATGCCATCATAATGGCTTGGACTCTAGGTGTATAGTGTTGGGGCCGCAATTTCAACCTTCAAGATTTTAGGCCTCTTACACAACAAATTGGCCTACCTTTTTTAAGTGTAAAACAACCATCAGTATCTCCTTTATGATCTTTCAAAGACTTAGTGCTTAGTTTCAATGACACAATTAGAATATTAGCGTCTTAATTCTGCAAGCATTGTGGAGGGCTCGGCATGAATTCCAAATAGACAATAGGGTGGAAAAAGTGGGAATCTTGGCTCATGTAGAGCCAATGTCCGAAGAGTTTTATGATGAAACCAATAATTATCCTATATTTCTATAGACAATTAGTCTTAACTACCAATCATTTGAATTATTGTCTAAGTATTAATAAGGTATCACCCAAGTATCACATATTTTATTTTGGTTTTTAGCAAATAGCTTCAAAATTTATCAATCAATTTCTTAATTTATTTTTAACCAACCCGCCAATATGTAACTAGGTGCCGGTACTCCCCGTTCTCAACCGGCTAATATGTAACACTGCAGTTGCACAAAATTGACAACATTGGGCATGGATGGCACTCTCGGCGAGGTAACTTATAGCATCCCCAGTAAGTCTGTAAGCCTATAAGCCTAAGAACGTCGTTCTCCCAAACCTGAGTGTCTTTCCGAATCAAAACATTCCAAAACCGTTTACAGGTTTACAAGTTTGCCCCAAAAAACCTTCCAAAACCAGCTTTCAACCTGTAAATTACAGGCTTACAGGCTTGAAATACAGGCTCTGGCCTGAACCACAATTCACGTCTTTCCACTTCTTTCCGCTTTCAGGTTTACATTACAGGACTACTGGGGATGCTCTTACTTCCCCAAGCTCACAAGAACATGAATCACCTCATTCCTCGCAAACTCACTCAGCTTCATGTAACTTAAACCTCATCCAATGCCTCCCCAACGAATCCACCCAATGCAACAACGAAAGGATCTTTGAGTAAAAGCATGATCAGGATCTCCGCCATGATCAGATTTAAAATCAGAAGCTGTCCTCGTGTGAAGCTCAGCCGAAGTCGGTGACAGTTGTGCCCACTCACATGACATCGAAACAGTGGATGTGCTGATCGATCCATGTCTATCCCAAGTTCCACATTGCAACATGACTCCGATCATCAACAGAGCAGTTTTCAACCGTGATGTAAAGAACTCGGAGCCACCGTGTTCTGTACATTAGTAGCTGCGACATGATCATCCCACCAGTCTAGGACCGTTACTTCACGTTTCATGTCTTCTCCGAATGGATAAGTATGTTTTTAGAACACATCGATTCCAAACAATGGGCATCATTCCAACACCTCATCTCAGTGTGAACAAGGTTTTACCAAAACCTAACGTTTACTCCGAACTATTTGCCTTCGAAAACACACAATTCTTTCTTGACCCAGGTTGCGTTTCTCAGTTTGTGAAGGTGGATGTGCACAATGATGGAAGCTTAGCATGTGCATGTGCATGTCAGGGAGGAGTTGCGGAAGTTTGGTGAAGATCTGTGGAGATTTGGTGAAGATTTGGGGAGGATTTGGGGAGGATTTGTGGAGGTTGGGAGGGTTTACATGCGAATTTGGGCGCCTGGGTCGGTGATGGGGCTGGACGATCTGACAATATGGGAAGCCGCATTGCACAAGCTCTCGGACGAGTTGCTGACACCGGAGGAGAAGGCGCAGATTTACTCGCTCGTTTTCATCAAGCGGCAGTACATGTCCATGGATGTTGATATCGCCATCAGGGCGCTCTGGCGCTTCGAGCCCAGTATCTACACTGTTGACACCTTCTCGGAGAAAGATGGGCGAGCGCTCGCTGCTCTGTTCAAGTCCTTGTTGCCTGGTCCAGCTCCCGTTCCTACTCTTGCTGCTCCTGCTCTTTCAGGTGAATGCCATCTTCCATTGTCGATTTTTTTGATACCGACAGGAATTTCAGTTTCATTAGGTCAATAGTAGTCTCTAGGTGCAATTCCTTCATGTCTTCTGTTTCTGTTCCTGCTTGAGGAAAGACATGCTGTTTGAGGATTGTGTTACTCCTGTGGTTGTAGAGAGGAATGGTTGTGCACTTTGCTGGGTTTGTTTTATTTGATGACCTATTTCTTGTCCGGAGCGTTGTGAGAGCTGTCAGGTGAATGTTGTTTTACGTTGTGTTTTGTATTGATTTTTTGGGGAAGTTTTATTGCTTGTTACCGATGACGTTTGCAATTTTTGCATCACTTGGTCGTTTTTTCGAAGCTCTAGGTCATCATTTGTGGGTATCATTTCTTTTAGGTCAGCCTTCTCGAATTCTGTGTCTGTTGCTGTATGACGTAAGTGTTGCTTTCTCGAGGTTTGTGTTACTTTTCTGTTAGTGAAGGGAAATGAGTTGTAGGGTTCGTTAGGGTTTTTGACTGATGGCCTATTTTGTGTCCAGAGCGTCTTCTTCTTGAGAAGGTAGTGAAGGAGCTACGGCAGATTAAGCTTACATTAGCGTCAGCTGTGAAGGAGGAAGCGGATAATTCTGAAGTCATTCAATAGCTGAAATGGGAAACTTTTTTGATGGTTCTTCAAAGCGTGTTTGATTAGGATGAGATCATAGCTAAAGCAGGTGGACATTACTTTCAAGACAACGGCGGATTTCATGTTCTAGATGGAAGTTAAGAGGACAGCTGAATCGGATTTGAAATGGACTCCTTTCTACAGATCATGCCATTCACGTAGCTCGCTGCTTTCGCTGACCAAGAAGGTTGCGCTTGTGGGCAGGTTTTGTAGGCGAGAGCATTTTAGGGTTTCCTGCTCACAGAGTTTAGATCGGTTTCAAGGTCGACTGAACCATTCTTATCTAGTCATGTGCAATTGTTTGCATAACCTGGTTCAAGCAGTCGAATCGGGAAGAGTTGAACGCTTTGTAACACACCGGTTTTATTTCTCTTGCCAATATACAATAATTCTTAGAGATATCTTTACTGATCAACTGTTTCCTCTTCTAAGGCATATAGTTCTCTTGGTTGTCACGAGCAAGTATATCCTTGTACATTTTTGGACCTTAAGTGAGTATGTTCAAGAATTCAATCACATGCTAGTCCCGGAGATGCTTAGACACTCTATGGAGCAAATCCTGTAGTCTGGTTGATGCCGATTTCTGAGTATGGCTGTTGTTTTCAGAACATCCATATAGATTTGCTGAATCTTAAGCATGAAATGATCCAGGATGTTACATACGCATTCGTTTGAGCAGATCTTGCCTGAGATCATTTTGAATAAGGGATCACAACTGGGTGTAAGCAGGAGACTCATTGGACAACCTTTACCAGGAGGTTACAGCATATTTGGTCTCCGTATTCCTGGAAGATCGAACTGCGAACATCAGGATTGTTTATGTCTTACAATCTGCACAAGGTTGAACCAGTCGTTGGAATGAACTCTACACAGCTGGGTATGAAGGATACGTTATCCTATTCAGTGTTGGTTCTTTATCTTGGTACGCTTCAGATATTGAAGACATTTTCCTTTCTTGTAGCCTAAGACTGTCATTGATCACGGTACCGTTGTTTCATATCACGTCGAGAAAAAAATCAGAGGAAATGGTGATTTGGCCTCTGCTCATTGAGAGAATGCTTGCTTTTATTTTGTGGCGCTTCCGGCTTTAGCTTTTGCAAGAACCGATGCCCTAGCCGCATCAGGAGCAACTGAGGCCTTGGCTGCTTCCGCTGCAATGGTACTTTTCTTCGCAAGTTGACCTGCATTAGCCTCTTTGGGCTCCTCTGGGGGAGGTGGCTCTTTTTTCTTGAAACGGTCGCAACCACAAGGATCGTACTCATCATCTGGTTCAACTTCTTCCTCTAGTGGCTTTCTGGGTTTTGGATCATCCTCAGGGAAAGTGTCTTTGAGTGGATTGTTCTTGATGAGATGAGCTGCCAAGAATTCATGTGGGTTGCTTGGCCTGCACACCAGAGTGTTAACCTTGAAACAAATGCTTGAGATGCTTCAACTTACAGAAATCCCTAATTCAGTTGATCATCATGCCTCAAAACTGTCCAGCTTACGAAGCATAAATACCTGAAAGTTAACCCTTGCCCTCAAATCGGTAAACAACATAAACACGTATCCATGCTAAGAATGTGCTTTCAGTCACAAGCATCGCAACCTACCTAAACGCTACTAGGGCACTCAAGGCTTGAAGTAAGAGTCCCACTATGTTTTGTTCCTGAATAACAAACCAAAAACGAACCAAAACTGTCGATTAGAAGATCCCTGCCATTTCACAATCTGTTGAAAGCAACATGAAGATCTCAGAAAGGACACAAATTTAGAGACACAACACACGATCCTAAGAGAGCAGTAAATGTTATGGAAAGGGTATGAAGCCTTCCATTTCTGCGTATCAACGCACCAGCCATGTCCGGACCGGTGCAGCTTTCTCTTCAATTCTCTGTTGCAAAGTCATGGACATTCTGATTGCCTCTTCTCCCTGGATGACATGCAATAAACAACATTACTTACAACCATCCCTCCACGTACATTGCACACTAAAACAGAATACCATGAAACTATGGATCACGCAGCAATATAATAAAATCTCAGTGAACCACAATAGCTCTCAAAATCAATCACAACAAACGAAATCAGGGCAAATACCATGAAATCATGACAGACATACAAAGCCCACTTAGGTTTATCAATTGACCAATTTTACAGAACACGATCAAATTGACACTCTCGGAATACAATGCCATCTGTAACCCTGAAAAGCGACATAGCAAGTGAGGCAAAGTGAGCTTACCTCAATTGGATCATCAAACCATTTATCACCATATTTCGGTTCAGGAGGTGGTTTCTCCGGCTGCGGTGGTGGTGGTGCCGCCTCAATAACTGCAACATCTTCCAAACAAAAAATCAATACACAACGAAATGCACTCTAAAAGCAACTGATCTCCCAAATCACCACTTCAAACAAATCTCGATAAAACAATCTCTATTGCCATTCACAATTCCAATCTAACCTGATGTTTTCTTTATGGATTCCTTCTTCGGTGCCATCGCTAAAACCTAACAACAAGTGGACACACAATCTTGTACCGATCCAATTGCGAAAATGAAATGGGTGTCTTCGGAGAGAGAAACGCTGAAACGCAGTATGGTTTTCAAATCCATTATGCATTTACTCATTCGTGAACACCATGACTACCTGAAACACCTGATGCATGTTTATCATTTTCTACAATACAGTACATGTTTGGATCCCTACATGAAACATCAGAGCTTAAAGATCGTACTATAAATACACTTTGAAATGGAAAAATATCGTTGCCATAATCTGGAAAAGAGGGCTGAAAAATTACACTGACAAAACGTAATTGCCATGAGTTTTACACTAACTACCTGTTATGTGCAGAAATAACGAGGTCCCTAGGGACGATACGAGAAGCCCTCCAAGTGGTCCACAAAAGCAACGTTACACAAACATGACACCACCCATCTGTCCGGCCCCGGCTTTTCACCCCGCTGCTCCCCATTCGCCCCGATCTGCGCAGGATTCGAGAGAAGCTTAGACATTTCCTCAGCAAGCATGGGCCGTCCTCTGGAAATCTGCCGCTGTTCTTGACTGCGAGTTGTTTACAAACTTGGAAGAGATTTGGAGTTGGACATCTTGAATCTGTGGGGGTCACAAGTCTCCGCATTCCTCTCCATCAAAGGCGACACACTCTCTAGCAGTGAGTACTCCTGATCGCTTGCTGTGGGGTTTTTGCATGAAAAACATCGTGAGTGCATTTTGGGCTAGATGCATAGTTTTTGAATTGTCAACTTTCGAGATTTTGGGTGGAGTTTTTTGGAGTGATTCAGGTGCAACTCTTGTGCAGCCCGAGTTTTTGGTACAGGAGGGTTTTTACCGCACGAGGCTACACGAAGGATTTCGTTTCTTTTCTCAGGTTCTCACTAAGCCCTAAACCTCCCAGCACTATGAGGAACGTTGTTGTAGTTTAAATCAACTGTAGAACTTGCATGTATTTTTGGTAAACCGTTTTGAAAATGAGGATTACATAAACGTTTTTCGGAATGTTCTAGAATGAGAATGTTTCAGACCGATGTTGGTAACCAAGCACAAAATGTGGTTGCTTTGATACTCGTCAACAACACGTGATCATTGTTGCCGTGATCACTGTTGCTGCGATCATTGTTATGCAACGCTGCTTTAATGATTGTAAATTTTGGATTGAAAGGATGGCGGGTGAGGACAAGTGTGTCATATTCTTGGTTCGAGAGCGAGGAGGGAGCCCCTCAAGCAAGCGGAGAAGGACAGAATCAAAGAGCGCCGAGTATGAGGAGGTGGTGGACAAAATCTATGCAGATTCCAGCAGGCTTCGACAATGTTCGAAGTATTTCGAGACATGCATGAAGAAAAGGTGGGCTCCTTCAAAGCCCTTGTCGTCGCAGATGGAGTTTCATCTTGAACTTCAGGCACACGCCGTGTACTATCGGGAATGCTTTTCTCGCATGAAGCCGCTGGACTTCTTGAAGCCAATTCGAAGTGTTGAGCATTGTCTTGAGCTTCTCAAGATTGCTCAACAAATCATGTACCAAGATCTGGTGGACCTGGGAATTAAGTACTTATCAGCTGCACCTTGGACTTCGGACGAAGAAAAGCAGATACGTTCTTTCTGTACGCTAGGGCATTTTTTTCTTGATGGTACAGTTCACATGGATTTGGTTGCACGGCTGCGCTTGCCACTGACGGAGAAGGAAAGAACAGAAGAGTTTTCAAAGTTTACTCAAAGCGTAGTGTTGAGTCAGTACTTGGAAAAGGCTTTGTGGGAATTGTCATTGATCTGTGTTTCTGTTTTATCTAAGGGATCAGAATTACATGAGGTCAGCTATTTGAAGAGGAGTTGCAAGCTTTATGAAGATGCGTGTAGGAAAATTATGCTGGGCGATAACGAATATGCGCAGGTTGAGTGTGTAAGGCAGCTGAAGACAGAGACAATGAGGCTTCTTCTTTCCTTCAAAGATTGTTCTTGGGATAAATTCTTTGAAAATCTTACAGGTTTCTATCGGTTATATAAACTGTTACGGAGCTTTAATGCTGCCCAACCAGTCGTTGATCTGCTTATGAAGGATAAAGATCTCCGTTTCAGCATGCACTGCCGGGAGGAGTTATTGGACAACGACTCGATGGCTATCAACAAAAAATGGGTTAAATTTGTCTATTCAATGTTTTTGGACCTCCTGGACGGCCGCCTATTCCTGAGCTCTTCAGACCGGTACACACTCTTTATGGACTTCTGTACGGCATTTGATATGTGTTTTCAAGATTCTTTCAACCCTGATGAAGTTACAGACACTTTCACGACATATATCATGACTTTCCCGCCTCAAAAGCAGCTCGAAATGATCCGCTGTTGGGAGATGCGCAAAGACGACTCGTGCGGAACGCACAAATTTTTCATATTTGAAACTCACGAGGAATGGATGATGCGCCTGGTGAGCAAGTTGGCTTATAGACATGCACTTGCAGTAACAGATGCAGAGGAACCCTCAGATACTGGAGAGCAGTGAGGATGTTGTTCGTAAATGTTTGGATACGGTACCGTAGTAGGAGTTCAGAAAACACCTTGTTAGTAGGTGTGTAGAATCCCAAACGGATCACGGCAGCACCACCGGTGGCCGGTAGCGGCAAACAAGTCAAGAACCAACGCATGTGAGACAGAGAGACCACGTGCTGTCTATCCACTTCATGGGCCGCCCATGCGATGAAATATAATCCAGGCTGATTGTTCAGATCCATCACCGGAGTCACGGTGTTCAGGCTCATCATCCCTTCTTCATGGAATCTCATTATGTGAATTTGGCATGAGAAGCAGGATGGGAGTGACAGGTTTGGGAATTCATGGTTCTGTGAAGTTGGGCGTTGATATGTTTGGGAATTTGGGAGTAGAAGAGGGTTTCTGTTTGGCATATTGAGTTTTGAGATCGGTAGCAGTACGAGGATAATGCAGGGGCTCAGGGTTTGGATCTGAGTTAGGTCAATTACGATGGTCATGTCGTGGGAGGTCATGAATTTTCTTGCATTGTGAAGGCGCTGTGAAATGGGCACTGTCGTCTTCTTGTGATCAGCTGTTGTGCCATGGAGGAGTTTTGGTGTTGGAATACTCTGCCGTTGTAGGTCAAAGCCGACATATGTTCGACATGATCGAGGAGGATTCTGTTGTCGGTGGAGGATTATCTGGTTGTGTGCAAATTCGATTTTTGGTGAAGATTGACGTGGATGACGAGGGGAGAATGTTGAAAGCTCGGGACTCTGCAAGGTCTCAATTTGGATGTGCAGGTTTTTGGAATGCAGCAACTGATTTATCAGGAATTGATTGTGGGAAGAAAAGGTGGAACGACGGCCCTGCTCAATTTGGCATTTCGTGAATGAAGTGGCCATCGACCTAATCATGTGGTACAGGCTAATTCGCTGCAACCCTGTGAGCTTAGAGAAACTTGTGTACTCACTCCATTCGTCTTCATTGAGCCAGGATATCAGGTTATCGTTTAGAGAATGGCTACAATCTTGTATAATTCTCGAGGCAAATGGAGTTGCACATTTGACAGAGGTTAGGGTCTCTAAAGCTATGCGGGAGTTGGGGTAAACTCTTGTTTGATGGAGGAGACGAAAATGATTTTTCCGTAGTGATGTATGTATGAGGCATGGTTGTGAGGGGTTGCAATAACCTGCCAGTATCTATATCAATAGGATTCAGCTGTATGAGAAGCTCACCAGCCCACAAGGATGAATGCCAGTGACAAGCGATCACTGCCCTGGTGGCCGGAGGAGGTCGCTTCAGGATCAGAGAAGGACGTCAACTGGTGGCCCGAGGAGATCATTTCAGGCTCGAAGAAGGACGTCAAAGGGAAAGAGAAAGTTGGAAGCGATCTTCTGATCACTGACTCCATTCATGGCTTCAACTTGAACAATGACGGGCAGCCCCACGATGATGTCCGCATTCCCATCACTTCGGCGAGTTCGTCATTTTCCGAGGAAGAGACCGTGAGCAGGGAAGAGCTGGCCAAGATCTTGACCCCGGAGCCACTTCCTGTGCATGACGATAGGGTCCGACGGTCCAGTCTTTGGGATTCGGCCGTGGTAATTAATCCTGCCTCGGCACTTGATTCCGGCTCGAGAGCCTTGAGTGAGGATTCAGAAGCGCGTCGAAATGAGATCAGGGAAGAAACGAAAGCAGGTAAGAGAGTGGCCAGTGATGAACCACCCCCTCTGATATCACTGGATTCAGATGTGGAATCACAGGGGCGATTGGAACATAAACCTGCTCAGCTCAAAGAAGTTGATGTTCTCCTTCATAATCTTGAAATTGAGAAGCCTGCAAATCGTGTAAGAAGCGAGATGAAACTTTGGGTGGAGAAATCCGATGAGAAACGAAACAGCATGGCAGAAAGACTTTCGGATCTTTTAAAGCCTAGACCTCCTGCCCCTGCTGCTGCTGTTGCCGAGGCCTCAAATATTGTTCAGGCTTGGAAGAGCGCCTCGAATGCTAGCAAGGAGAAACCAGTTGCCGAGCTGAAAAAATTGCAAGTGCGCAAGAAAAAAACCACGCTTGCAGAACGGATGCCTCCTGAGTGGGTGCTTCTCCTACTAGGCTGTGTGCTCGGCCTTTCCAGTGGCCTTAGTGTGGTTGCCTTCAACAAATTGGTATGTCTTATCCAATTCTGCATATTGCAATAGATTGGAATCAATGCGTAGTGATGAAGTGCTTGTCTTGTTAATAACCCTTTTTGAGACTATAATTGTATTGTATATTTTATCCTCATGCAGGAACATTTCATACATGATGTGGCCTGGGAAGGAACACCCAGCGAGGGAGCATCGTGGTTACGTTTGCAGAAGCTTGCTGACATTTGGCACAGAATTCTGTTGATTCCAGTTGTTGGTGGAGTTGTCGTTGGAATGCTCCACACCGTCACGGATGTTTTGGATGTGGTCCGAGCATCTCAACCACCACCTACTGTTTTTTCCAGTCGCAGCAGAGTAGATTGGTTAGCAGCACTTAAACCTGTTATCCTGGCATTGCAAGCTGCAATTACTCTTGGCAGTGGTCTCTCTCTAGGTCCAGAAGGCCCAGCTGTTGACATCGGCAAACGATGGGCTCACGGTTTTTCAAATATCATGAAAAACAGTAAAGAGCGACGAATTGCACTTGTAGCTGCTGGTGCTGCTGCTGGCATTGCTTCAGGTTAGTAAATAGTATTGACAAATGTTTTATGCCTCTCCAAATTTACACACCTTGCCCATCAACCTTGGACACAAACCCTGTATATCTGTGCACAATCTTAGTAGATCTTCAGTTAATGTATGATTGTATGTCAAATGACGGTTTGGAAGCAATGATGAATATTATTGTCCTGGTATATGTGATCTCACAGGACATCTTTTGCTGCAGGTTTCAATGCACCTGTTGCTGGGACCTTTTTCGCTATTGAAACCGTGCTGAGACCTCAGAATGCTGAAAATTCTCCTCCTCTTACAACGGCAATGATTATACTGGCAGCAGTGATATCGTCCACTGTGTCCCAAGTTCTTCTTGGCGAGAGGCCTGCATTTACTGTTCCGCCTTACGAGTTACGATCTGCTGCCGGTATAATTTCTCACAATGATAAATCCAATCCTTTTCTGTCACAAACAATATTTTACTGATTAAGCAGATGAGTCCCTGTTTACTTTGAATGTGCTTAATCGTAAGACTATATTTCCGCTTAATTTCTGCATGTGCAGAGCTGCCACTGTACATACTTCTTGGGGGCGTCTGCGGCATTATGAGTGTAGTTTTCACCCGCCTTGTCGCATGGTTCACCCGTATATTTGACTTTACAAAGGACCAACTAGGTGTTCCTGCATCAGTTACCCCAGCAATTGGAGCTCTGCTGACTGGGGTTATTGCCTTAAAATATCCAGGTGTTCTTTATTGGGGTTTCACAAATGTGGATGAAATCCTCCAAGTTGGTTTTACTTCAAGTGCCCCTGGTCAAGGTCTCTTGGCACAGATCATTGTATTTAAAATAGTAGCTACTGCAATGTGTAAAGGTTCAGGGCTGGTGGGAGGGCTGTATGCACCTAGTTTGTTCATCGGGGCAGCCTCTGGTGCTTTGTATGGTAACATAATTGGGAAGGCTATCAATGCCGTAATGCCAGGCCACAACGCTGTGGCTCATCCCCAGGCCTATGCACTGGTATGTGTCCCATGAATTGGTTGTTATCTGTACGCTTATTTGTCAGATACCCCTTTCATTGTCCAACCTTTTTAGTTTAATCTATTTCGTTTTAATTGAAAAATATATTTTATGCTTTGAAAAGGAGCCTTTTGTGTCCAGTTCGGTCCTAAGTGCTTGGTTCCTCAATGGTCGGCAGACGCCTTCTAGCCACCCTTCTGCTTCACATGAGTTACAATAATTGTTTTTGTTTAAAACGTTTAGGCATTGTTTTGCGGTTGTGCAACAGGTAGGGATGGCAGCTTTGCTTGCTGCAGTGTGTTCTGTTCCCCTCACATCGGTTCTACTGCTTTTTGAGCTCACTAAGGACTATCACATCTTGCTGCCACTCATGGTAAGACCTCTGTATTAATTCTGTTATTTTCCCTCTTGCCGAGGACTTCTTAGTTCTTGTTCGTGTTTTATGTTCCATCATATGGATTAAAACTTCGACGTCAGGGTTCCTAAATACTGTGGTCCGATTCTTCTTTACTATTTGAGCCACATATCCATTAAAGGGAGGCTAAGAAGAGGCTCCTGCTGCAAACCCTTCAAAACTGCAAAGGGGACAGTAACTTGTTTCCTCTTTCAAGAAAAGATTACCGGGAAATACAGATTCTGATATAGTTGCAGATACTGCTTAACATGATGACAATTTCACAGTGTTCAGCACCATATTTAGCACAGTATTCTGCATTCAAACTTGCGGAGATCGCCAATGTCAAGCTTAATTTTTTGTAATCTAATTCTAGCAAAATGAGTTCAACCGTTTTTCATTTTATTGAGTTCTGCAGGGTGCAGTAGGGCTTGCAATTTGGGTGGCAGCCGTCGGAGCAAAATTTAAAAAGTGTCCTGGCTCCAAAGTTCCCGAGCAAGGTCTGCTACCTGATGGTTCGAGTGTGATACCACCTGGGCGTGTGTGGCGCCGAGTTAGCCGAGTTGGAGGACAAGGACCTGACGTTGAGCTTACTACGCTGAATAATGATGATGATCCCAATGCAATTTATATATCGGAAGCGGTTCTTATGAACGAGTGCAAAGTATGTCTCTTTCATTCAACTATCTCTATTACACGATATTTATGTACATTGGATGCTGAGTTTAGACAATGATTTCGTTCTTGTTTTTTATAATTACTTCTTATTGGTACAAGGTAGTCAATATGCATTGAGATGCAGGTGAGGAGGCATGCCAAACGTGATCCAAGTTTTTAGGCGGAGGTAGATTGTCTAAGTGGTTCTGTTGTGAACTTGGTGTTACCGCTTGACAGAAGGACTACTTATATCAGTGACGTATTTGGCTCCGCAGGCAGCTGACGCAATGTCTAAGGACTTCGTGAAGGTAAATGCAATGGCCACAGTAAAGGAGAGCATGGGTGCAATGCTGGCAGGTGGACATTGTTGTGCTCTGGTTGTGGATGAGAATGATCTTCTGGAGGGGATCATGACTCCTAGTGACTTGCAACGAGAAGTACTTCGAGCCGTTGAAGAATCTATATATTCTGCTCGCCCAGTCGTTTTAGAGGTTTACACCCTTCTCTCTCCAAGATCCTTGCAGTATCACTTGTATCGCAATGAGTTGTTTTTAATGTAAAGATGATTGATTAATATTGGATAACATTATATCTGTTGAATGTTCATGATGTGCAGTTAGACTCAATATTGGTTGCTGCCACTTGTACAAGCAGTGTTGAGAATGTGTCCGACGGCCACTCTATCGTGGTCTGCTATCCAGATACCACCCTACAGGCTGCGGAAGCCCTGATGCAACCCCGTGGCCTCCAACAACTTCCAGTAGTCACTCGCGTTGGTAGACAATGGCAGGACCGCGGCCACAAGGTCGTTGGTGTGCTGCATCGTTGCAGAATTCCTAAGTGCATCAAGTAAACTCTCACACTCTTCATCATCGATGATTTGGCTGCAGCTTCTATTGAGATTTAAGTCACGTTGAAGATGTTTTCAATAGATGTTCTGTTTCTGCAACGCTGGAGTTCGGTCTTTAAGCCATGATGCCATCATTCGTGATTAATGTGATTTCTTGTGTGACTGCAGGGATGAGGCGGCGAAACGAATAGCAGCCTTCATTGCTCAGAAAGCGAAAGAAGAAGATTTTTCACCTCTTGATGATGGAAAACATTAAGCTACGAATTTTTCTCCCATGAGCATTACCACACTTTCTTCAAGAGACAGATGACGCTACTGGGCTGGAGTTTTACGTCAATGCTCCCTGACTTTTTTAGTGATCCTTCTTGTTTGGCTAGGAAAGGCCACTCATTTATTTGTTTATTTCTGACACATACTCACCCATTCTTTTATCATATGCCATGTGACTGTAAAGTAGGTTGAGGCTAAAACTCTCTAGAATTTTCTTGGGAACCCAGTTTGTTCAGCTTCAGCAGTTTTTTCACACAGGATCTCGGACTATGAGAAAAAATTAGATCTCTTGTCCCTAGTGTGCATATTCTTTCTCTCCAAGCAGATGCTATTTGCAGTTGACATTGGCAGAGCTGTAACCTACTCCCAAGGGGGTCTTATTTGAAAGAGAATTATGCTAAGAATTAAGGAAGGTGAGCCAGTGGCGTGAATGGATATCTCTTCTGCATCTTATCTAGTTTCACAGAATTTCTTCCAAAACATCATTGCTACATTCCATAGATTCCCAACTCTGTCATAATGAGGAAAAGTCTTGACACTGGAGGAACAAAATTTGGATGGAAACATGGTGCTCAAAAACAAGGCTTTGGGAATTCATGTTGTTTCCCGAGGAATCTCCATTGGATACGTCGTGCAAGAATAGTAAGCATATGCGGCATGAATACTTTTCAACATAGTTTTAATTCAGAATCTCTTCCAGTTTCATATCCATACAACTGATGATATCACAGTGACTTGCCCCTACAAACCCCATTTTGATAAAGAGCTTGTAGCCTTGAGACGTAATCTGGCGAGCATTACCTTGACAGCCTCATACCTATGACCCGAAGTACCAGTATTCTCACAAACAATTTGTCTAAAATTACAAACTGAACTGGCAGTTTAAAACCTAAGAAGTCTGTACCAAGTCATTCAACTAATTCGCCAACCCAAGCTTGGGACTCAGATAAGTCCCATTATATTTTACCTTTGCCTAACAGAACACAGATACCAATCCAAAAACAAACGAACTTAGTCTGTTGGCCTTCAAGGTCATGACCTCAAATCAAAGACCATATCTTGCCAACAATATTGAACTTCGCCTGGACAAAACTACCTCAGGTAGCAGGAAGTGACAACTTCAGTATGACGATATTCATGAGGTGAAAATGTCACCCCATAGATTTGAGCAGCTCTTCTTTCATGTCTTGGTTTTTTTATCCTTTTTAGGGATACAAAGCTTGTCGTAAATGCTGTGAACGACTGCTTGAACCTCTTCCTTGATGCGGTGGCCGATCCCAGGAGCTCGCACATCACTGTCTGCTGTAAGTGATGCCAAATGCTCCCGCCGCTTGTCCTCCTCAGACTGGACCATAGTAATAATCAGAACTCAACAGCACAACTTGGTGACATTCGGTACTGGTGATCCCAATGCAAACTAAATGCATACTTCCCTAACAAGAGTCGCCAACACTAAAACACAAGTCACTTTGAAGGGGAAATTAGAAACTTGACAAAGCTCATACATAGTATAGATTGTCAATCAAATATACACAGTGAAAACCCGGTCATTTTCCTCTCATTTCTAGATCCTCGCGACCTTGAGTCTTTCAGCAGATGATAACCAAGTCTAATTTTATCTCGAAAGGGCTGATTAGTGGCATATCTGATAAAAACGAAGCAGGACTAATGGAGCCAACATGACAGATAGTGGGAAACTCAGAGTGGAGATGAAGATGGCACCTGGTGACGATCGTGGTGATGTTCCATAACAGACGTGGAAACTTCAGTCGTTGCCATATCGCAAAGCTAAACAAGAAACGATCTCTGCTTATTCGCTCTTTCTGTGGACAAAAATAAGTGAAGCATCAGAATCATAAGATCATGTCTTCATCACAAAGGAAAACCTGAAGGAAGTGTTGGTCATCAATAACAGGAAGTTAGTATTTTATCAATAACAGGAAACCACAGTGCAAACAGGAAGTAAGTTTATCAATAACAGACAGTATCAAACAATCTCAATGCCCCAGAGTAATGACCAGCACGAAGTAAACCAGACTGCACAACCATCCATGAACATGAAATTCAGCACACTTACGATCAGAAACAGAACACACACTTAAACCTGTTTTCCAGTTCTATTTCCTGCACTCATTTGCCGGCCAAGAAAAATCCATAGCTCTCAACCAGTAGAGAAACGCAACCAAGGCCTTCATGGCACGACCCATAAAGAGAATCGCCCACGTCCAAAATCTTGGCTAAATTCTAGGTTAACGAAGTCCCGTGATGAGAATGCAAGGTTTTAGGGTTGTAACACCACATAACAAAAAACATAAAACCGAGTGAACTTCGAAAGATCACAACACATACTCACCAACAAAACCATTCACCAAAGACACAATCAGACGCTCTCTCATAATTTACCAAATCGAGGTCCTTTGACATAAACCCATGTCCAAAGAATTCACAGACACGGTGCTTGAATAAACTCTCGATCCTACCCAACCCTTAGAAGAGTGCCCTTCCACAACACAAAACCAAATGCAAGCTCGCCAGATCCATGAACGCACCCAAAACTTCACAATCCATCAAAATCTCTCCGTAAAACTACAACACCCACAATTCATGAACGCATCACATAACCATGGAATCACATTAACAAAGACAGGGACGAACTTAACTGCAGATGGGCGCAAATCCAAGTTCCAATCCTCAACAGGAAAGGGTTTAAAACGACTGCATACCTGAGCCTTGGAGATGAGTTCTGCGCTATGAGATGCACTTGCGTCCGAGCTTCAAGATCTCCGTTGCAAGCCAGTCCTTTCTCTTCTCAGCAGAGGAAGTTGTTTGCCTCAAGAAAGGCTCTGTTCCTGGCCAGGTTTGTGGAATGCCCACATGACGGTCTTAGGTGGTGTCACGTGAAGCTGCACAAAACGCGGTTTCGATGCCGTCGCTCATCTGTCGCACCGATTCCGCCATACCCAGTTCTCCCCTCCGCAATTCTTCTTGTTACCGGTTACTATATTGTAGAGTAATTTCCTCTGAGAAAGGATACAAAGTTCATAAGACCTTCAAGACTCTCGGAGGCGGGATTTATATCAGAGAATTTGCAAATTGGTGAGCCATCATTATTGTGCTCTTGATGCTGGGGTTTTGGTTGTAGGTTTTGAGTTGATGGGTTGTGAAGAGAAGCTCTAGTCATAGTGTGAGTGGTTACGGTGGGGTTCAGATAATTCTGGTCAGTTGGGTTTGTTGTGGTGAATTTCATGTTATGATCATTTGATAGGAATTCTTTTGCGTTGTTGTAAGGTTTTAGACATGGTTTCTGTTGGTTGATACTTTTATCTAGGCCTTTGAGATGACAGAGGAGAATTTGCTTGTGAATTGCCCTGTCTTTGGGCAGTCGTTTGCATTCTGGAAGTTGTCAAGTGACCATGTGATCGTGTTAATTTTTTGAATTTGCATCCGATTCTCGACATTGTGGGATTTGAGTGTTCGGATTATTTGAAATACATCGTCAATTTTGCTTAACTAGGTCAGTAGAAAAGAACTCGCTAGTTTTGTTGGATAGGAGGAGAGTTGATTGTGAATTGTGAGAAAATGGAGTAGAAACTTCTGTGATGCTTAAACCCTACACCCTGACCATTGGTGGAGCTAGCCGTCGAAATTGAACTACTTGGTGGTGTTGACTGTGTGTAATGGGTGTCAAAGGTGAGGGAGGATGGAGCGGACAGAACGATTGGAGCAACTCTTGTGACATTCGATTCGCAAATTCCGTCTTACTTGAGCTGGTCATAGCGACTCAAGGGTTTGTGCGAGAAACTTAGGGCTGAATAAAGTTTCTGAGCCATGGAGGTGATAAGGGAGAAGCAAGCTATGCGAGACTGGTCTCGCGCACAGAGGAAGGCAGGAGAGCGCGTCGCCCTAGTGCCAACGATGGGATATCTTCACGAAGGCCATCTCTCGTTGGTCAGGGAGGCGAAGCTCCACGCTACGAAGGTGGTGGTCTCGGTGTACGTGAATCCTTCACAATTTGCACCAGGCGAAGACCTCTCAACGTACCCTCGCGACTTCGAAGGCGACCTTGAGAAGCTTAAGGTGGCACTTCCATGTCTTAAACCTCACAATCTACATGTCAATCTGTGAATTAAAATGTAATGTAACATGAACCCTAATTTTCAGTCACAACATGTTCAACTGTGCAGCCTCTCGGTGTGGACGCCATTTTCAATCCTTTCGATCTGTATGTTCGAGATTCTTCTGCGAGCAAGCCAGATGAGCAGAAGGTGGTGACGAGTCCAGGGAAAGCACTGAAACAGGAGGAGAGTGGGCATGAGACATGGATTCGTGTGGAGAGGCTAGAGAAGCCTCTGTGTGGGAATGACAGGCCTATTTTTTTTAGAGGAGTTGCCACTGTCGTTGCCAAGCTGTTCAATATCGTTGAACCAGATGTGGCAGTTTTCGGAAAGAAAGATTATCAACAGTGGCGTATCATTCGTCGGATGGTAAGAAACAGGTCACCTCATTCTTGGTTTGAATTTTTGTTGAGTAAAGCATGTGTTAGAGATCAGTTTTTTAATGACTTCTTAGAGCTTCCTTTTGGCTTGTTGGCTATGGAGGATAGATAAGTGACAATTAAGATGGACTAGGCAATGAAGTGGTAACGGGGTTACTGGTGACGCGCAGGTTAGGGACCTGGATTTTGGGGTTGAGATCATTGGTTGCCCACTGTTGCGGGAGGAGGATGGTCTTGCAATGAGTTCTCGAAATGTCCGGCTTTCTGCAGCTGAGCGGCAAGATGTGAGACCTATCTGAACCCAAAGAGAGCATGAGATCATCTTCTTTTCAACTATCTTTTGAAAGCTGTTATCACAAGTTTTATTCTGCCATGTAAGGATGCATGTAATTAAGCTATGAAGAAATCACTCACCTGGTGCGATATTGGAATGATGGAATAATGAATGCAGGCTCTTTCAATAAGCAGGTCGTTAAGAGAAGTTGAAGATGCGGTGAGACTGGGTGAAGTCGATGCAACTGTCTTGGAACAGCGGGTGCACAAGGCCATCACATCGGCAGGAGGACAAGTAGACTATGCTAAGGTGACACACTTGACACTTAAACACATTCATCTTTCTTTTGTGCTACAGCTTTCAATATCTTGTTAAGTGGCTGAATGGCATGCAATTAAAATGTATAGGAAATTTCTCAGCAAGAATTGATTCGGTTTTTTGTGGTGGTGGGAAGCTCTCTTGGTTCGTACATGATTGAATTCATTAAGGCTTACAGAGAACAATTTCTCGGTAATGGCCATTTTTAATCGGGATTTGGCAGTGTCTGAAAGCCTGACGAGTATTTGTCAAGATGCCAATATGGGGGGCTCTAGAGGCAGCTAGACTGCCTGCAGTATTTTCTGAGCTCATGTATAGTTCACTGAGTTGCTATGTTATCCAAGTACCCCTTTTGATGCCGGTGCTAAGGTGTAGCTTGGTTATGTATGTAACAGATCGTGGACCAGGAGACGCTTCTGGAGGTGAAGACTATCGAGTTTCCAGTTGTGTTTGCTGTGGCGGCACGCTTTGGTTCCGTCCGTTTGCTGGATAATATAGAGCTTCAACCGCCTGTTTTGCCTCAACGTAAGAGTGCTCCATCATCGGACCCTCAACTTGGGCAGGAGATCGTCTTTTTCTGAGGTATTTGCCCATTTAACTTTTGTGTTGAAGAAGTTCGAACCATCAACTTTTAGAGCTCTACACACTGTTGCGCAACTGCAGCCAACTTGAATAGTTGGCCAAGCAGGCTCTTTAGAATCCTATTTATTTTTTCAAACCCCAGTTGGGTTTACAATTCCAGTTTGATTGATTGAGTGAGGTGACACCATGGTTTAGTAAAGTGAGAGAATCTGCTAGGTTCACATTGATACACCTTTAGATTCGACGTCTTCTTTCTTCAAGAGTTTGATTCAAGTGATTAATAAGAGTTTCAGATTGAAGTCTGAATCATTTGATGCACTTCTTATGTATGATCTCGACCTTTGTGGACCTTCTTATGTTGATTTGATTTTTCAGTAGTGAAAGTTAAATGCTCTGAATGTTGAATATCCTTGCCAAGAAAGATTCTTATCTTAGAATTCATCTGTAGTGAAATTCTTCCGTCTTCACTGTGGAATCTAAATGCCCTTTTCTGGATCTTATGTAGCCATTGGGTGTAGGCCTTTGGATTGTGATTCTTTGAAGCGCCTAGCGGTATGGGCAGTGATATCCACGTACACCGTATACAGATCTGACGTGGCTCATTATCAACTTGCTTTTGACCCTTCCTAAAAACCACCATCTCTGACAGATGCACATGTCGATTGAGTGACGAACTCGCCATTCCACGAGGCACAGAAACATTTACCTGCCCAATTGAGAAACAGGTGCCATTAGATCTTGCCTCCCGAATGCCATTGACTTGTCATGCTTACTGCAACCAGAGAGACAAATCTCTTGCATGGCTACAGAAAGTCCCAGATTCACCAAAAGCTGTGGACCCATCTACAAGAACCGGACAACAACACTTCCCGGAAATCTAATCATCAGATGCCCCCTCATGAATCATACTACATCAAAACAATATTTCCCTCAAAACCAAAATAAAAGAAAATCATATTCACATCTTCCCTCCCAGATCTTATATCTCAAGGTAGCGTCCCAAACGGATTACTCCCCTAGAAAAAGCCTTTCTTATCCTAACTTTACCCGAAAAACACCTTCCAAGACTTTCTATGCACAGTTTTAGAATCCAAATCAAAGACAGTCATCGATACAAAAACATGATCAGAAAGGCTAACCCAGAAGAAACTACAAAAGTGAAAAAACAAACAACAGCCTCTCCTTTTAAAAGCAGACACCACCAAAAGGGTAAGAATCAATAATGGATAGATAGGAGTACACTCAGCAAATAATCTACCACACAACGCCCATACTGGGAGATTCTACAACCCCCCCTCCAACGAACGAAACCTCCCCATCAACGAACGAACCTCCCCTTCGTCGCCCCCTCGTCGACGAAGATTCAAGATAAGTCCCATGGGAACACGTTCAAGTCCCATGGGAACGTGTTCCCAACGCGTCCCTTAAACCCACAAGTGCACGCGACGGGCCACACAAAGCTTATCAATACTCTTCGCTGGCTAAAACTCAATCCCCACCGTCAACGGAGCTTTAATCGACGGATGGATATTGATCTTCGTACAGCCTTCGATTTGAATTCCATCGACGGTGGGGATTGTGTTATCGGAGCGATGTCTAGATAGGAAGCCGTGGTGTGGCGAGATCGGGAGCGTCGGTGGGGGCATCCGACGGCGGAGCGCGGGGACGGGCGTCGGAGACAAGGATTATACTCGCCTTGCTCATGTTCCGGCAATCTCTCTGAGTTTCTGCGAGTTTGTTCGCGTTTCTCCGACTGGATTGTGCTAGTTTTTAGAATCTGTGAAGCTACAGGAGGTTGGTCTTCAAGCTGGTGGAGTTTTTGGTTGGAGTGGAAATCTTAGCTCGATCAGGCACTGCTAGGCAGGATGGCTTCCACCTGCATCCGCCAGGTATGGTCGACGATGGTTTTTTGATGATTGGCGTTTCTAGATAGAGGTTTTGGAGATGGTGCAGATGGGGTCCAGGTTGTTGAAACATCTGCTAGGTGCAGATGGGTTGTGTGGAATCACTGGGAGGAGCTCCAGGAGGTGTTTGGGAATTGAGGTTTGGTTTCGGAGTGTGGTGACAGTCATTGTCTAGATTTTGTATCAGTGTGCTGTACTGTTGAGGTGGAAGGTGGGAGGTTGTGTTGTGTGAGGGATAGGTGTTGTGTTTGTAGTCTGAAGGTGTGAGTTTTGGTGTTGTGTAGATGGCTACTTTGTCTCTCAAGAGTAGAGTGGTGGCTGCGCCCAAGGGGTTGAAGGTTGTAGGCTTGTCGTCGCCTTCGTTTACCCCTGCTGTGACTCCGTCGTTGAAGCAGGCGTGCGAACCACTTCGCTCTACTTTCCAGGTGAGTAATTGAGATGCGCCCTGGATAAAGTGGCACGGTAAACGGATTTGTGCATATTCAGAGAATAGAAATAAAAATCCATAGAGGAGGTAGATGTTGTGTCGCGTTTCTGTGGGACTCAGAGTGAGATTCTGATTTGGTTGGCGTTGGAGGATTGCGAATTGACGGACCCACTGCAATTATGGCCAATGTGTGGAAATCTGGCAGTAGGGAGCTACTGATTTGTGTCTGTGTGTAGAGGACCAGTATTTGTTCGTTTTAGAAGGTAGAATGGGATTTCATCTTAGGGTTATCGGTGTTGTTCAGGTCGCATCTAAGACCTCGGTGAACGGCAGAAGGGACAAGTTTACCGTCTTCGCACAAGCTGTGACGACTACCCCCGAAACTGAGGCTGAGGCTGACACCACCGCAGAGGCGACTGTACCAGAAACCTCCGATGATGCCCCTGCCCCTGCCGTGAAGTCGAAGAAGCTCACCACTCGTGTGAAGCACATTATGGAGGTCAGTAGCTCCAGGCTCCCTTCACCCATCAGTGCAGCGATATGAGTAATATACTCAGAAAGGAGGACATGCCCCAATTCGCTTATATGTGCATTGTTCTGATCATTTGAATGGGATTGATACTGTAAAGGCGCTCGGAGTAGAACTATGCGTTTTAAAGATGGCAGACACATGTGCCGTGAGCTTGATCCGAATTTTCTAATTGAATAAATTTTCGATTTCAGATTCTTAACAAGGACGCTGTGGAAGCCGCCAATGCTGAGAAGGTCATTCCCGACATTCGACCAGGAGATGTTATCCAACTCAGAATTGTAAGTTGCAATCTTACCCAGTCCAATCTCATTGTAATACATAATTAGAATATTGGTACTGCGTCAGCATAATCAGTTCAGAGTACAGTAATTCCACGAGCTTGTTTTCCTCCTATGTGCTTCACAACCATCCTTCGAAACCTGTGCCTAGATTAACATCCTTCTGCTTCTCCGTTGCAGGAAGTGCCTGAGAACAAGAGGAGGGTGTCTTTGTTGAGAGGTATCGTTATCTCCCGACGCAATGCAGGCATTAACACCACCTTTAGAATCAGGAGGGTTATTGCCGGAGTTGGAGTTGAGATGGTTTTCCCACTGTAAGTATCCTTGTGAAACCCGACTTTTGCTGCCCATCCTCAGTGCCATTTAGGCAGGCGAAGAACTCATTTTCTATCAGTCAGTTTACTTTTGTTTTTCCCATCCTGACCCAACAACCTGGATATCCTTTCTGCAGCTACTCACCTAACATCAAGGAGATCAAGGTTGTTGACAAGAGGAAGGTGCGGAGGGCGAAGCTCTTCTACTTGCGTGACAAGATTGCTCGCATGTCATCTTGCTGATAATTCGTAGATAATTCTGTTTCTTCAAGTTTACGAAGTACAATTCTTTTCTCTTTAGTGCATTAGGTAGAGCGAATGAATCTGGCAAGGATCCTGTTTCCGCGAATATTGCACATATTCATCAGATTGCAATGAGAGGAAAAAAAGAAAATCCACATACAACTTTTGCTTCCCTGAGCCCACCAATGTTTCTGATCTGTGGAAAGCCAAGTCGATTTTGTCGAAGGCTCTTGGCATTCACTGGTCGAGTGTAATCTACATAATGAAAATCACGAATGAGTTAGTTGTGAACCTTTGATTCTAAATTGCACCGTGGATAGGAAGGGGTCAATGTACACACTACATGTGGATGTTAGCATAACAAAAGAGGTCCATCACCGACCATGCACTGCTTCTTAACTTGGATCCTGATGAATGTGGATGCATGAATTCAAATCTTTTAGCGTTTTGACTGGTAGAACAAACAGTCTGTGTTTAGATCAGTACTCGTCAATCGGCTCAGAATCTCATTTGAATCTGAATGACTCATCCTTTAATTCAATGATTCCTTAAATCCTGTAATTCATTAATGATAATGGATTTGTTCCAAATTATTTCTGCGCAAGTATCTGAGAATGTGAAAACTTGTTTTGCTTCCACATGTTTAAGGGTCTGTTCCCTCCTGACCTTAAAGTAGGTCATAGGAGGGGCGTTACAAATAGTTAAATATTCCATATCAAGTTATAAACCACTACAATTGCTTATTAGTCAACATAAACCAACACAGTGATTTAAAAACACTTTCTTCAAAATGTTTTATTTCTTTTTCATTCTTGAATGAAAAAAGGATGCTGGAATAAGGTCTTGAATGGATCTACAAGAGTCAATCTTGTATGCAGTTAGAGGAGGTGCAGTGCCTTTAACTAAATGCTTTCTGTTTAAATTATTAAACCGAAGTTATATATTCAAGCCATTAGTTGTTGGATAAAGTCGGGGTGCTTAACAAGGAATGAAAGAGAATTGGGTGTTTTGAAAAACATTCATTGGTTTGAAAGGATTCACTTGGGTTGAACCATGTGTGCGTTGGAGAATAATTGAATCTTGTTAAGAAAGTCAATAATAGGAAGGTCAAACTCCAAATTCAGTTTGTATAGAATTTGAATAGGATTAATTTTTGAACTTAGGACATGTCTTTTGTTTTAATCATCCTCTAAGCAGACCATCTGATTCACAAGGCATCCTTGTCAGATTGTCTCTTTGGGTAACATTATAGTTCACTTTACTTGAAGCATAACATTGGAGATTGTTACAGCTCCCTACTTTCACAATACCATTCTTAGATCTCACTTTTTATCTATTCTGTTAGCAACGACAAACCTGTTTTTCAATTTGAATCATGCTCGTTTATCTCAAAAAATTCCTGAAAAGAATCGATAAGTGATTGAGAATGGGTACATTATCTTCTCGTCGAAAGAATCACAGTGAGAAGTGTTGAGTATTTGCAATGGGCCTACAGAAGATGTAGATCAGGTTCAGACTATACCAGTTGACGTCGTGCAGTGACGAGCACCAGAGCTTTGTTGCTGATCATCATGATGAACACTTCGGAAAAGTTTACGAAGTCATCATCTGAAAAACAGAACTCCGGGGAAATCTATGTATTCGAGAGAGAGCCATGTTCAAGTGTGTCAGTCATGGTTGATGGCTTGCAAAGTACAAAACATTTATCATACTACTGCTCACCGTTGATCACAGCCGAAATGCTGACAGCATTTCCAAGATTTAGGAGACCATACAGTCTCAGTTATGAAGACTGCCTATGGTGAGTAGCAAGAGCTCGTATTTTCAATCCGAAAAACTTTCTTCTCCGCATATAGCTCAACGTATTTTCCTTGAAGAATGTCTCGTCATGCATGTTCCAATTTAACTGTCTATAATATCTGTAAGCACCCGGAATTGAAAGCAATCTTCTCTTCTTAACTGAGCAACACTTGATCATTTCACCCAGAAAATAAGAAGAGCTCTAGCTTCTGCCTCGCACAGGAGCAATGTGAAAGAGAGGCCCTGGAACTTTGTGGAAAAAAACTTGTGCGGCATAGACATGGAGACCAGCTCATTGATGGATAAAATCATAAAAATGATGTACATAGTCAACAATCCCGAAGAGAGAAGCCTCTCCACGAATTTGCGACCACAATAAATCACCAACGAGGAAAGAATACAAATTCTCCCCCTCGCTAACTGATTCAGAAATGTCAACGGATTACAAGCCCTACATTGATCTTCAACTTGAAGTAAAAAAAAGATCGAACGTGACTCAAGAGAGGCAGGGCACTTAGAAGGCACCAGCGGCTTGCTCCGCGGCGGCGAACTGCGAAGCTAACCGGTCGAGCTGCCCCTTGACACTCATGTCGATGTACCGTGAGCCATCCTTTCCGTACTGCACAATGAATCCCGCAATCAACGACTCATCTACAATGTTCTTGATCCTCACATTCTTCGCCCCGCACAAGCTCTGGATCTTCTTCGCAATCATCGCGAGCTGCGGCTTCTCAATCTTCACAGCCGAGATCACGTTCGCCACCTGCGTATCCGTAAAATCGTTGTAAATCGCCTCGAACTCCTTCACCACATCCTTGATTAACTCTATCCGCTTCTTGTCCACCATAAGGTTCAGAAAATTGAGCGTCACATCGCTGAACTGCGCGTCCACCGCCAGCGTCTTCAGAATCGACTTCTTCTTATCGCCGTCAATCACTGGCGACACAATAAACTCGTACAGCTCCTTGTTGTTCAACAACTCTCCCAACCACTCCACATCCTTGTTGATCTTATCCAAGTCGTTGTTCGCCTGCGAAAGCTCCGCCAACGCCGACGCATATCCTCCCGCCGCGCTCTCGCTCTTCATCACCACAACACCCTTGCTAGCGCCAGAAGCCGGCACAGAGACGGACTTCCCTACCTTCGCAAAGAGCGCTCCATTTCCCTGCTTGAACGAAGTGCCGCTCCCGGCAACGAACGCCATCTTCACCTGCGAAACGCGCGACGCAGCGGCCGCAGAGCTGACCACGCCATTGACGGGCGCGACGGCCGCGCGAGCCACAGATTGCTGCAACGCCTCCATTGCGAAGAATCCTCAAACCCCGTGGACGAGCTCGGAATTGTATTGCAACTCGCGAATCTGCAACGCTCGCTCACAACGCAACTCATGGCACCTCCCTGACAGCTCTCAACGAAGTCACCTTCCTCGCCATCGTTTCCAGGAATAATGCCCGAGTATCTCCAGGATATAACCAGGGTATCTCAACGGTATATCACGAGTATTACCTACGTATTAACTGGGTATCTGTCGCGGAGTGGACAGTGTTGGTCGACCTTGTGAGTGAGCGAATTGATTACGGCGGGTATAGATACGGCTATAGCTTAGTATCATGTAGGTAGTGAACGAGTATCCCTGTGGCATAGGTCGGGTAGCGTGTGTTGTGAAGGCAGTTGGAACCCAAATGGCCTGTGCATTATGAGGGTATTAACCGGGTTTCACTTGGTTATTCACGGGGCATCATAATAGTATTGCCCGAGTACACGGGCAATGTTGGTTGGGAGTGGCAGTTGTGAAGACTGTTGGAGTCCTTTGTGGTTGCCAAGCTGCGATGAAGATAAGGTGGGATAGGGCTGCGTGTTTTTGGTTCTATTCGTGAACATGAGTGCTTTGGGGTGCTTTTGTGGTCACTGTTCGTTCGACTCACTTTTCTTGGATCTGCGTCTCTTCACATGTTGCTTTGGCTTTTCCCTCTTGCGTGTCTAGAATGGCCCCTGTTGTGGTGGACACTGGATAGTGTTTCATTCTGTTGTGACGTTTGAATGTTTCCTGATTTGAACCATTGCTGTGTCTTGTCTGTATCCAGAAACAATCAACATAAGGAAATAAGATAATGGAATTATGTGGTGAATGAAGCTGCTCAAGTTGTAACTGATAAAATTAAAATGATGTTGACCGGAATCCTCTGATCATGTGGGACCTGTTCAACTGATATTCTTCATTCAAACTACCTATTTCTCCAAGTATTGTGAACTCCAGAACACAGATCTCCTTGTGAGCTTGCAAACAACTTGGCAGTTCCTCTTTTGACATGAATCTTGCAATAATTTTGACAAATTGTTTGGTGTAGCTTGCATTAAGAGCTCAATTGAAGTCTCTCAGAATGTGCATTTCACAACACATGCATTCATTACTACATCAGCAGCTAGATTATCAGCTTTGAGGGAATTTGTGAGCATGCCCTGAAACTGCACAAACCAACAGTTTCCTTTCCCATGTTTTAGACAATACCACCATAGCTGCACCATAATATAGATTATAACCAACCTGGTTACCTTGGCACCAGTCCACATATTGTTACAACTCAGCCACGAGGCAGCTCCTGTGCTGCAACACAGGCAGTTTCTAAGAGCAGAATGTCATGCAGGCATCTAAACTTCACAGCTCGTAGCACACTTCAACGTCAATTTGACACAGGTGTCACCACATGAGCAGAGAAAGAATTCACATGAGCAGTGAAACACAAAATAGAAAAAGATCTGTAGCGAGTGAGAAATATGAGAAGTGTGAGGTACGTCGTGTAGCACATTGCCACGCCATGGTAGTGTGCTACAGAATACAAATTAGAGGCTCCATGAAAACATGCTCTCTTGTGAAACAGCAAGTATTGCTGAAATAATCTACTAGAATTCCACCATATTCTAACTATTGAAGAAGTCTTCTGTGAAGATGCTGAATTCATATACATCTTTCTATGAATTTTCCTTCAAAGTCTCTGTAAGGGATTGTGCAACTTCGATATGGAGGTAAGGAAAATGGATTGCGGTACAGGAGATCGTGAAGATGCTCAAACGTCGATAGTCTTGAGCCCATTTTCAATGGATTCCTTCACAGCGTCGAGCAGCACTTGCGTCTTGCGTGAGATCTCAGCCCACCGTGGCTCCACTGCCCCACTCCCATCACGGATGCTCGCCACCAGCCTCGCAAACTCACGAACCATGTGCGCTTCCTGCGGAATCTCCAGCGTCACCTCCTGGACATCCTCGGTGCGGTTCCACCCACCGAGCACATCCTTCCAGGAAGTGTTGGACACCACCTTGAATCCAGCTCTGTCTGCGCGCGCTGGGAGGACGAAGTCGTCATTCTCCAAGCTTCCATTGACTCCCACCACGAGAAGCTTCATCACGTGACCTGTGTTGAACGAGGTCGTGAACGTCGCGGTGCGGCCGTCCTCCCAGACGAACGTCGCCCCGCAGCTTACAATCACGCCCTTCTCGTTGTACGATGCGCCTGGATGTGCTGTGACCGATTTCGGCATCTCGTAGTCATATGCCCAAAGAATTCCCCGAACGCAGTACCAGCCGATGTCCCCCAGAGCGCCGAGGCCGTCGAGGTTCGGGTTTCCTCGCACATCTGCGCTCAAGCCCCCTTTCCTTCTGTACGCCACTTCGGCGCTGTAATTGAAGGTCGAATGCACCTGCACAAGACACAATCATTAAGCCCTTTGTAGTCATAAAATAAATTCAGCAACTGCATTTGGGTTTAGAGCTTCAGAGCTTCACCTCGCAGATTCTTCCGATTGTTGAGGAGTCGTGAAGCACGGCCTCCATTTTGTGCGTGCGCGGGTGGTGCATCCACATCGTCCCGTCCATGTACTGGAGGCCATTTTTCTGGAGCGCCTCCAGCATGACGTCGAGCTCCTTCACGGTATGCGCTGGAGGTTTCTCGATCAGGATGTGTTTCTTCTTCGCTGCCGCCTTGAGCACCCATTCCACGTGAAGACCTGTGGGGAGAGGGACGTAAAGGGCATCCACTTCGTCGTCATCCAGAAGCTCCTCATAGCTGCCATACAGCTTCGTCTCCTTCGGGACGTCGTTGGCTGCCGCGAAGCTCTGAACCTTGTCTAATGACCTACTCGCAATTGCGTGAATCTTCACCTCCGGTAACAGTTTCATTGCACTTATAAGAGTCCGCGCTATGTTGGCGCAGCTAAGGATCCCGAATTTCACCTCGCCCGCCATTGCGAGACTCACTAGGAGTTAGGTTTAGGGATGAGTGACTGAATCCAAGACTTTAATCTAACCCTGCGCAGATTGTCTACACACCAAACTCAGGACATTGAAATTACATCGCACGATTTGCGAAAAAAGAAGGCCACTGAGCAATACTAATCCCTCTAAACCTCGAACCAATCCTCAATACCTCAATACTAACCTGAAGTTCCAAGGCTACAGGAATCCCGACACGAAATTGTTGGGCAAGATTAGATTCATCAAAACGAATCGTCCACTCTTGAGAGCAGTGCAAGCACCGGCAATGACGTAAGGAGTCGTCTCTGCCAACAAAAATGCCTATCACAGTTGAGTCACAATGCAGACAACCATCCGAACACATAGATTCTCCTTCCAATACCAAGCAATGTCGTTGCTGCAACAGTAGTCAAACACAAGGACTCACCAGCAGACTCCAACATCGATCGAATCGACTACATAGCCATTGCAAACTTAGCCTTGACCTCCAACCACACAGAAAACGCAAGCTAGATCGTCCTCGACCTTAGTGCAACCAACCAAACGAAACAAGCATAAACCTGAGCTTACAAATTATACTCCAAATTCCAGTCCAGTCAATCAATCAATATCCTGGAACCAACGACAGTCTAGATGCGTACATGATGAATGCATGGACGAATGACGTCTGCCCAGATGCATGATACTGCAGCAGCAGAGACTGATAGAGGACTCAACTTGAAGGCGATGTGATGAGATTCTAGAGCATGTCATTGACAGGTGCGGTAAACTAGTGTGCTGAGCAGATGGAAGTGGAGTGATGGGATGGGATGGGATTGCATGTGAGTGGGGTCGGAGTGTGGTTGAGTGAGTGCCTGGACTGGGTCCCGGTGAGCATGGCTGGTTCCTCGTGTGGCCAAGTGGTTGCGCGTCGGACAATTATCATCTTGTGCAGGTTGCTTTCAAGGACACACTTTCAAGGACACACTTTCAAGGACATTCTGCAACCGAACGAGGTGAAGTGTAGCTACCCGGACAGAATCAAAGTTTATGTTGGGCAGTGATTTTTATTTTTCTGGCTCCAAACCTCCGGAAGGAGTAGCGAATAAGTTTAGGATTTTATGGAATTTTTAGAATGACAGTTTAATATGCAGAATGATTAAACACTTCATTTTAGCAAATGAAACTGTGATGCTCTTGATTCTTTTTAACATTTAATTCTTTTGAAGCTTTGTGTACTTTCAATCATATTTTATTTCACTTATTGGCTGGATTGAAGTGTAAAAAGTAATCTTTAACATTTAAAGAAGAAATATTTTAAAATATGTCGCATGTATGAAAATTGTTTATCAATGGGATATAAATTTATCAATTGTTTTGGCAAACCTTGCTGAAATGAATAGTTTGACTTGAAAGTGAAAATATTTGATAAAAATGATTTCAAGCATAACATCCAAGAGGTATTTGTAGAAACCATTCACTACATCGAGAATGAAATATCTATGGAACCACTTAAGTCTTCATTCTTGGTATGCCTTTTTACATATTAAGGTTTGTATTAGTATTAATAGTGATGTCTCCAAATGATAAACAATGTGATAAAAAATATTTTTAGATCACTTAGGATTCTATAACTTTGTGATACAAACTTATAGTTGTTCTCTAGGTCTTACTCGCACTATAGTTGACCTCTCGTTGATTGAGACCATGGCTTATATTGTGAGATTGAGAGCCTTCTATTTTAATGTCATACAACTAGTATAAAAATGACCAAAGAAATTTGGAGTAACCGACAGTGAAAAGGTAACTGTGAAATCAGCAAACCACCCCTCCTGACAACTACATCCGATAATGGTCATGAGGTCTCCTTTACCGGCAGCAACTGGTTGACCTCTCACCATTGGCACCGCCTACCACCGGTAGCAAGCGACCTCACGACCACTGTCTAGTACGTTTTGGTATGAAGCCAAACTAAATTAACTTTTTATCGCACTTTACGGTTCTTGATTTGATGCATTTTTGGGTTCATATCAGAGATTTGCAAAGTTCATTTTTTTTATTTTCAAAATTACAGTTTAAGTTATTTCTGTACCGAACTGTAGACTCAGCACAGAACAACACTTTCCATGTCAGTGTCTATGACAGTCCTTTGATGCGGGTGAAATGTGTTGATAAATTCAAATCAGAACATTCAATGTGATGTGCGAGGACAATTGAATAACGGGAAAACCATTTTAGAGATAGATAGTTGCATCAGATTGTGAGACGTCGAAGGGAGACGATCAATGATGGAGTCACGGCATGAGCGCAAGCCTGCATCTCATCATCACTTTTTTACTTGAGCAATCCAGAAAAATTCAGTGAAATGGTTGTTAGCTAAGTAAATTTAGCTAATTTCGTTTGAATGGTTGTTAGCTAAGTGAATAAGTCTCGGCATTTGTCTTTCTAGTTGTCCCCTAAAAGATGTACCGGTCATGAGTTCTGGTTAAACTCAACCCAAACCGGTCATTCGCTAATGCACCTGACAGAGACAACCATCTCTTCAGCAAGGCGTCAGATAATGTTCAGTTGAAGATTCTGCAAGGGAGTATCCATATTCTAAAAGAATGCAACTCCCAATCAAGACATGTTGATAATTCAAGTCCACATACGGCAGTATTTTGAAGCCACCCAGAAACTTCATTTTGTACCTTACTCGTCACGAAGAAGTATCAACTTTTCACAAATTCAACAAGTAGAAAGTGGGAAGGCGCACCATTTCACGATCCCAAAAAATGTCTCACCAAACTAAACCTATCTACATCCTTTGGAAAACCCTTTGCTACTGAAAACTATCACCGTCAATGTCAATGATCTTCTTACATATAGCTCTACATAATCTAGATAGCCTTGTAAAGTACTATCGGATACCATTGGCAATCTGTACTCATGTATCTATCTATCAAATCTATCCTATTTCAGTATTACAACCCATGTACATCACGCAGCCCGAATTATCATACTCAATTAAATCACCAACTTCCAATACTCTCCATTTCTTACGCCTTCCCAATGATGTCTGAGAGTGTGAAGTCATGAAACGGAGGACCTGTAGAAAAAGAGATTACTATCAAGCATATGAAGAAACGTAGACAGAGACTATAAAGAGATACCTTCTTCGTCTGTATAACAATGGTAAATGGACATTGGGATTACCTTCTTTCTCCCCAAGAATGTAGAATGGTATCGAAGCCACCGCCTTGGTGCCACCTTCACTCCACTGGACACTACCAGGACGATTCGGGTATCCAGTCGGTGGGCCCAATATAGAGGAGCACATCGCCGGCTCATGCATAAGTCCTAAAAAGTCATGAGCGCGCCTCCAGACAGATCTGTCCAGTACTTGCTGAGATCGAGCAACCTACAGAAATCAGTTTTGTAAGTTTCATATCAAGGTCAGGAAGATGGATTAAAATATGAAGAAGTTGCTTTTAAATACACATGAACAGACAACGCACCTTAGAAAGGCAAACACGAGCTCTGGGAGAAAGCTCTCGATGACATGTTGCCAGTTTAGCGATGGCTGTAACCACGGAACACAGCAAGCGCGACTGGGAAACAGCTGCTCCCATAAAATCTGAATCGTCTTTTCGTTTGGAATTCCCCTTCATGCGGCTGTGAAATTCAGGCAAATATGCCATTAGTCCAATTCAGCAAATGTTCATCTTCTTCACAGGCAGAATGTCAGGATGGATCGATGTGAAAAGGATGGGGTATGGCAACTACAATGATGATAACGAAAGAGGGACATATTTACTTGTTGTAATTTAAGTTTACGACTGCAAAACTGCCTATGAGGACGCTGACATGTTGCTATGAAGAGCACTTCAACTTATTCTGACAATCCCAAAGGCTTGGTGTATACTGTTATATATGACACAGCGGGATAACTACCTTGAAGCAAGATTCTCGTAAAGGAGTAGCTCAAGGGTCTCAAAAAGCTCTCGAGCAGCATCCTTGTATCCAAGACCGCCTCCTCCATGCTCACCAACTGCCCAACAAAGTTGTAGTGCGAGCTCTGTCTGCAAAGAACATACAATTTACAATAATTCAAACATGATTACCTGTCTGGATATATCATGCCGTAAGACTGCTTTGAACTAAATAATTAATAGTAGCTTGTATTGTTTTAACCCTTGCAATGCAGCTGTTAAGCGTAAATATCATAGATCTTATTTGATAGCTGCAAGTAACACATACCTTTGCTGTCGTATTATGCGGTTGCCCAATTTTGTCCATTATTGGTTTCTGCAGCCCAAGTGTCAAACATGTTACGAACAGTCCCTGACCTCACTCGATTGCAGAACACAACCTCCTCGTTAAGAATGAATCGCACGAAACTGTAGAGCGTACCTTCAATACAGCTACTAAGTGAGGAGATTTTTGAAATGCTGCTAATACAAACTCCAGCAACAATTTTTGTGCCTGCATATGATAAAGAGCGAGGAAAATTGATTAGCATAGCGGAGTCTAAAAAAGGTCACCGTAGAGAGAATAAAAATGGAAAGTACAGCATTGTTGAAGTGAACTGTTTAGAACTAAAACAAGAACTCAATCCACTAGAACAGCCTAGAGTCGTCGAAAAGAAACTAACCTGCAAGGTAAATTTTGGATCTGGTAGCATCGCATCAACTCTCAGGAACACAATTGGCAGCAGTGCAGCTAACAGTGCTGTACCACCCATATTTCAACAAAATCATTTTCATTAGGTGTGACGCCTATGTAATGCATGCAGAACCCCAAGATGAGAAGAATCTAATTGAGATGGTTAAAATCAATCCAGTATTTAAAAATTTCCAGACATTGTAGCCGTTTTTCATACAGCACATCCAATCACAACCATGTAAGAAGAAACATGTTTCGCAGTTCTACTTCTCCATTTAAGGCAGACCCATTAGTGGAGTAGCAACACTAAACTTTGCTTTAGCATCATGAGTAGAAAGAATACTTACAGTCATTGACATCTCGCAATGTTATGGTAAAGTATATACTGAGTAACGATGGTGTCAACGTCAAAGCATGCTGCAGACGTTGTGAGGGACTCGATCCCATGAGAGCTTGCAGAGCAGCTGCCATCCCAGGAAAAGACCAATGACGTTCCTGTGGACAATTCTACATGTAAGATGACCGACTTCAACACAAAGACTCTACAGAAAAGAGTATTAGATTTGGCTCTTTCACATCATTTCTCAATGACTTTGACATTGTGAACCTCTCCACGATCTCTTTCTGTTACATGTAATATTATACCCCTAGATATATGATAATACTAACTCTTCAAACGCAGTATTTGTCGGACGTTGTCATTCAGCAGGAACACCCAAAACCAAATATGATATTTATGCAAGAAGTGGACTTTACCGCTAGGCCCTCATTCTCATCCTTAAGTAGGTCTGCAAATAATGCTTCAGTTTCGTCCCTCGCACTCCCATTACCACCAGTCCCAGCATCACCTTGCATGTCAGATATTATAGATCCCGTATATGCCTCGTCCATCAATGCAAGCAAGGCCTGAAATTAAAACAAGCATAAAAATGAAGTGGGGACTTAAGAGCAGCTCAGAAAAAAAATTATAACCAACAAAATTAAACAGCTACCAAGTTATAAAATAGTAAATCTATGAAGGAGGTTAGTATACTTCCAACTAACTAAAACAATTGCCAGTCCATGCAGCCAAAAATCAATTTGACGGGGAGGTAGGCAGATGACATGCCTCTGGTGCAGGACTCTTTTTACTGCCACTAGTAGTCCCTGGAGCGGCTCCAGAGCTAGCCTGCAAATTTTCTAGTGCTAATACTAAGGCTGCACATTTCACACAACAGAAATTTATTGATCTAAATCGGATTCTGAATACCACCGGTTTCGATGCATGACGGTGAATGCACAAGTCTTGTGAGAAAGGAATGATGAATAGAGAAATAAGCAAAAACAGCTCCCGGTTACGAAAGACGATGCCAAGGACATATATTGCCAACTTACTCGGTAGGTCAAGCAGAGCAGGAAACAAAGGTAGAAAAGAAGAGACTCCCATTAAAGCTGGCAAGAGATCCGTAAAAGCTTTATCCAGCCTGCAATCAGTTCCATTTGTTACTGTGGTCAAATAACCTATAAAGATTTTTAGTGAAGGAAATTCAGTCTAAATATTCAGCGAGGATCACAAAAGCTCCAATAAATATGACTGTACACTGGAACTCGCATTAACAACATTTCCAAGTGTAAACAGCATTCAAAGAAGGGCGTAGTCTTACGTGCTGCTTCCCCAAGCCACCACTTTCAAGAGGAGAGGAAAGTACTGTCAACACACAAACCCAAGGTCACTCGCATGCACAAATAGAACCTATCATGAAAAGAAATCGCTCACAAAAGTATAGCTGCAGTTGAGAGTTGGGTACTCAAGCTTGTACATGTTAAGTTGATGTTAATAAGTCTTTGGCAACGTAGTGAAAATACCTGTGGAAGTAAAGCAGGGTGTGCAATCATCAACTTAGCCTTGTTCTGATTCAGAAACTTTAAGGTAGCAGCGGCAACAGTAGCATCAGCATATTGCCTAAGCCATCCCAAGTACCAAAAACAATGATAATAGTCAAGAACAGGTGCGCAGTCAGATTTATAGTTCCAAGGTTCAGAGCCTAACATTAAACAGTATCAGAGGATTTTGGTCTGTGGTGATAGCGTCATAAAATAAACACACTCTTTGATTTTATGACAAAGTCGAGAACACCAGGAAAAGATTTCCTAAGCTTGCATCTAGTAAGTATGACTTGAAATTATCCGGATGTTGGGAGTGAGTATTACCGACTCAAGCAAGAGCGGAAGAAGGTATGCAAACTTGGATCAGCATCATGTAACACAGCTTCGCCAAAGTCAAGGAAAAACTGCAAAATAGCCTGTTTCAAAGATAGAAAAATTAGGGTACCGCTCAAGAGAACTCAGACGGAACAGAGGGTCTTTGCCGAAACCCAAGTTCCTCAGGAAGCACACGTCAAACTAGCCAACCCATAAATAAAGTACAATATATGCTAGGAAAATTTGCCTACACTTCCAAATACAAAAAATCCACTGCAAATCGTCCGACATATCATAATTCCACACCGACTATGGGGCCAGAGAGAGTCCCACCAGAAGTAGTAATCCAGTGCTCGTTTTCTGGGATGACGATGACGCAGTGCACCGGTTGAAAATCTTCACCAGATGTGGGTATACCCTTCCCACCAAATCGCCATTTTGCTCTCCTTTGGAACACAATTGATGCAGATTTTTCACCTGATCAAAGTCGAAAGACGAGTCATCAGAATATTCACAAACCAAGACCGAGGAGCGGAACTTCGAAAGCACACTATTGCGCATAATGACACAATCTCAACAAGCACCTCTCTCCGATTAATTACATCACACAAAGTCAGAGAACTTGAAATCGGTCCTTCCAAGCCAGACATCATTCAACGCACAATCTGATGAATATCTAACTACTGCAAAGCATTATACCTAAAACAGTTTCACAAACATCCAAACTATCGCACTTCGGTTGTATCCCCCACGAGCCAAAAGTTATTTGCTCCTCAAGGCAGTACTATGATTCTAATAGGTGAATTCATAAGCGTCACATTTCTACACTAAATCCAGTCCAATGTGACTCCGACACCCTCCGGTTGCTAATAAACTTAAACCTCAAATTCAACCCAAAAGATCTCAGAACACCAGCCTCAAGTTCCATTGCGCCATGTCGCACAAAATCCAACCCCTAATCCAAACCGCAGACAAAACTACGAAACAAAACCATTTCTCAACCCCAAAATCAAATTCCCCTGAACTCGATTCCTAAACCCTGGTCACGAAAACAACAAATCTCAAAAAACCACAAAAAACTCAGATTCTGGAGAGGATTCACTGACTCAAAAAGAAAATCTCATCACTCTCCCCAACCCAATCTCAAAAAGCTACCCATCCAGGAATGAGACGAAGCTCGAAGCGTACAGCTTGCAAGACGGTATTGTCATCAGCGGAAGCCGATCCAGCAGTGTCGCGCACGGAATGCGAGAGCAGGCGTAACCACATGGACCAGTTGCGGTCATCGCCATTCCCTCCATCCGCCATCGCTCCTCCTCCTCCTCCTCCCTCACTCTCAAATCCTTCCCAAATCCTGTCTTCACTTCCAACTCTCAAAACCTGGAACCCATCTCCAACACTCCCACTGCTCCCTCTGATCTCTCTCTCCCTCGCTCTGTTGTCACCCTCAACCCTTAAAACTTGGGACCCATCTTCAAAACTAAGATTGCTCTCTCTCTCTGTCTGTCTGTGTCTCTCTCAAAATAACTTGCGTGAACTCCGAATTGGCTCCAGGTGCTTCAAGTGTCAATGCAGCTCATGGTTGGCTTCATGTTGGCTTCATGTTGGCTTCATGTGAGATTCATCTGATCACTCTGTTTGGATGCCTGCAAAAGCTTCATCTTTGAATATCCAACTTCAATCACAACCCAAAAGCCTTCATTTTTTCCTGTTTTTTTTTTTTTTTTTCCTGTTTTGATGAATAAATAGAAAACCTTCAGCTTTAAATACCTTCAACACTCACAAGTTCTTATTTTTTCATCTAGTTTCTTTCCCTTCATTTTCCTTTTTTTTTAGTATTATACTTTTCCTTTTTCCTGTTTTTTTTTTTCCCCTTTTCTTATTCTTTTTTCCTGTAGTGCTTCTATGGACATGTGCCATGGGAGTAATAGAATCAAGAGATTCTTTACAGGTTACTGTACTTATGAAGAATGTTAAAAGAATTAGTTGTAAATTCACGTGCCTCCTTCAAAAAGGATATCTGGCTCAAAAACTCATGCATTGAAACAAAAACTTTGTAGTTGTGAACATAAGTAGCGGTATAGGATGAGATTAAATTGTGGATGTTGGAAAAAGGTAATACACTGCCCTGAAAACAGCAGGCGAGGCGGTGTGTTTATTTCTCTTTGCAATGGAATAAAGTCACCATTTGCTTAAAAACATTAATTAATTCATTTATTTTTTTAAATTAAAATCTAAAAAAAAAAAAAAAAGAGGCGACTTCTTCACAAGTATATGATACGAACGTTAATAGGATCGTTGGGAAGTGGATCAATTTGGGTTTATGTTGGTTAGGCCCTGTGAGGGGCAATCCAAAAAATGGGGTATGCCGGTATGTGTACCCAGCGCACGGTATTCTTTAGTAAAAGGCGAAAGAATAGTTCGCTTTGTGCTGAGCACCCGGCTGCTTTCAAAATGGAGTATCCAGTCTGGAACTAAGTAGCATGGCTTGGTACATTGTCCCCCAAAAGTTATGGGGCAACAATAAGGTATGGTGGGCATTCCGGAACCAGGAGCATTGGGACTGCCTTGCACGTCCATTACATTTACAGACTAATTCTTTTTGAATCCTGGAGAAACTGGTTTTGCACATGATGTAACATTCGTGTGGAGACAAACATGCTTGAATATAATTTTCAAGCCAATGGATTTGAGAGGAATAACTTATCATTTCTTCTAAGTTGTTAATTCCTTCTAATTCTTGCCTTCAATGCAGAGGCAAGAAAGGCAATATGGAATTAGAAGAAATTAATAACTTAAAAAAAAGATAAAAAAGGATGTGCCGGTGTGTGTGCTCTAATGAGAGGCGGATGATCACTTTGCTTCATGCTCAGTAGCCAGCGGGATGGTGGTTCAAAGAGTTCTCCAGGTTATCATCATAGCAAAGAGGTAGTTTATGAAGAGAAATCTAAATGAGTATCTTATTTTTTTAACCCCTAAAGTTCCTTGACTATGTTTCTAAGAAATGAGTCCAAAACTGCCATTTTCGGTGCATATGGTTTTAAAAAAATAAAAAATGTTTTTCCTCACTTTCAACCGTAGGATCTTGAAGATAACAGTAATTGAAGTGTGTTTAAAAAATTTCAGCATGATTAACTTCACGGATTGATAGTTTATAGCATTTGAAGTTTTTTTTTTTTTTTTTTTTTTGATATTGCCCGAGAGATTAACTACACTTTGACCACTTGTGAAGTGGGATTTTTACATTAGAGAAGTTGGGGGTTTTGGATAATCATGAAGAAGAGCATGTTAGAAGTAAGTGTTATAAATTTTAGGCATAACGGAGGATCAGAACGTATTCTAAAAAACTATGGAAATAGGACAGTGTCAAAGTCCACTACATCCATGGTTTTCACTCAAGAATTTCTCAAAATGGAACCCTCAAAAAACTTAGCAATCCATTCGGTGAAAATGTCATTCTTCACATGAACTTATAATCCATAATTTTTTAAAAAAAAAAATAAAAAATAAACAAAGTACACAAATTGCGACTTTTTGTGTTCCCTATATCATTTTGGGTAATGGGCAGGAAGTACAGTCTGATCAGCCCCCTTGTTACGCATCCCCAGCAGTCCCCCTGTAAAGTAGTCCATATAATAAAAGAAAATAAAATCAGCCCCTTCCCCACCCTCCTTCCACCCTGCCCATAGTCCCTTCCTCCCTCTCCCCTCGGGACCCCACCTACCCCCGATGGTGCTACAGTTACCCGGCAGTGGGCAGCCCGGGTCCACTTTCTGATGGCCCACCTCCCCGACACCGACCCTCCTTCCCCGGTATCTCAACTCTCCTTCCACGGCGCTTACCCCACAGCCTCCCCTTTCCACCTGTAAATCCTCTCAAATGCAACCTTTACTCCATGTTCACTGGAGTTTGATTTTTTATTATATTTTCATGAAGAACCATCCACTATCACCATATTCCATCACTTCCGCGACCCTAAACCTGTCTCTGTAATCCACAAAATCACTGTGAGCACACTTAGGGGACAATATTTCCTCAATGTCCACTCCTCACTAGTAGAATCCCTTGAACGAACTCAATTAGCCAATTTTTAATTTAAAAAAATAAATAAAACTAATAGAAGTACAAAATTGAGAACATTTTCATACAAATTATTTAATTTTTTTTATAAAAAAATAAAAAAGCAAAAAAAGCAAAAAAAAAAATATATGAACATCCTACAACCCACTTACATTTTGGAGACCCCGTTGTCGGAGAGCCTCATGATATTCTTCAAAGCATGTTCCGGGCCTAAAACACATGAATTTGTTATCGCATGACCGGCAGTAGTAATGTGGCCTCGTGCCCTTATTATTTTTAGCCTTGTTACATACAACACATGGTTTTCTCTTCTTCGAATACATGGGAAAGCACAAACCACGTCTTCGTATCGGTTCCATGAAGTTATCCTCTTGCCGCCCTCTCCAATTCCGCAATAAAGAGTCACACAACTCGGTCCTAAATTGTAGGTGTGTAATAGGTTTCCGGATAGGAGTGGCCTTCTGACATTTGTCAACATATATCAAAAACATGTTGACAACGGTCATGTCCAATAAAAAGAAGAATATGCGGTGCCACCATTTATGGGACCGGTTCTGGGTACAATACGATGCCCTTAGTTGGTCTGCAACATCAACTCCCCTCATGTACGTCGTATATTCCAAATGCATAGGAGAAGTAGGAATGTCATTTCTAATCGCCCCATCTCTACGCGGCACGGTTGGCACATGCAATCCTGGAGTAACAGTTGGTTGGGCGTGAGTAGATAAAAGTAGAACTGGTTTTTTGTCTTTCCATACCACTGATGACATTGTTCGAGATTCGTGCATTCGCCATTCCATCCACCCTTGATCCTTGCTCTTGTATGCCTTTGTATTCCTCAAAACAAGAGGTACTCCTATACGATTTGACCGCATTGTTCCTGTGGCATAAATTACTCTCGAGAGTAATTCCTTGAAAAGACCTACACTTGAGAAAAAATTATCCATGGCAATGACGTGCCCTCACCCTCCTATCTCATTCGTCAAATCCAATACCACATTATGAGCTAATCTAGGCTCACCTCTTACAATTGGACGTTCCTCTCCACTACCCTGGCTTTTACCGCAGTAAACCGCAAAATTCCACACATATTTTGAAGTTGAACACGCAAGGCACCAAACCTTTATACCCCATTTTTGCGGCTTCTGAGGCATGTATTGCCGCAAAGGACAATGCGAACCTTTATAGCGAATCATCATCTCATCTATTGTGCAAAATTTCCCCAGAATCCATGCATTTCTACAGTTATCTCTAATGCCATCTATCAGCCATCAGACTTGCCCAAGTTTGTCATAGCCCGGTAAATCCTTGTCTTGTACGTACCTAGCCGGATTGGTGATGTGCAAGCATTTTGTCAATGCCATGAACCGAGAACGTGTCATAACTTTGGAAATTATGGAGCAATGAAAAATCGAACCCGCCCTATGCCAATAAGATTTGATATTAGGTTGCCGTTTCATACCCATGTACAACCAAATAGCCATGAATGCCTTCAACTCCGACACTGTAAATTCTTCCCATTCTGGACCTCCCCTGGAATTTCCTTCTCTATCAATCTCGGTGGCATATCGATTTGATTCCCTCACTATATCCCGCAAAATGTAATGTGACCAAAACACCTCGAATAATTGTAACATTGTCGGAAAATTCCTCTCAAAACCACTCGGCATTGAAACACCTTCAAACTCGTGCGGTTCCGGGTCATACGTAAAATGAGTTTTACTCCACGTTGCATCTCTGTAAACATACTTTATGCTATTTGGGTCTCCCGTTTCTTCATCTTCACCTTCTTCGTCACTGAATTCCAAATCACTCCATGACTCCTCACTTTCACTTTGTAACATGGGCACGTTATAAATGTTCCTGTGTTCTCTACTGCGCCGCTGCAAAACCTGACCCTGTCCCTCCCTCTGAGTCCTCTCTGGGAAATTCCTCTCACCATGACCCTCATTGAAGCCTTGAGAATTTTCCCTTTGAAAACCCTCACCATCATATGCCATCCCAAAACCCTCTCTGTTATCCCCTCCATCATTCCTCTATGCTGATAATCCCCCCTCCCTTTCTCCCATAACTTCCCCCATGTTCCCACCCATCACTGATCCCTCTCCGCCCCTGATGGCATCCCCTGTGGCATCCCCATGCATGACATCACCCTCCCCGCTCTCAGTTCCCCTTCGTCCCCTCCCATCCATCCCGCTCCCATGAGTTCCCCGCTCCGGATCCCCCATGTCGCTGCCCGGGTCCACCTCAACAGTGAGAGTGCGAGGGAGCACTGTCCGCCTCTCCCCGCCCTCAGCATGCCCCGCTGGCGCTGAGCCTCCCGGCCCCTGATCCACTGCATGCGGTTCCCCGCTGCCTCGCTGGCTCGGCCTGCGTTTCGTCGTCCTCATTCCAACGGTCTCCAGAGGTTTCGAATCCCTCCTGTCCAGCCTCCCTCGCTCCCTCCCCCGCTATCCCTGTACCTTGCTGTTCACCCACTGCTTGGCCACCAGTGTCTGCGAGGTCTCTCTCCCCCCTGCGAAGTCTCCCATGCCTCCGTCTTCTTTTCCTTGATCGGGCATCATACAATTCCACACTGTAGTTGCTTTCTTCAGGCCACATGAGTTCCTCCAGCGTTCGATCTTCTTCAAAAGCGTAGTCTCCATCATTAGGAGAAAAATGAGCTCAAAATAAGGCCGTGTAAGCCTGCCCTTTCTAGGTGAACTCCCTACTTTGGGCACCTCTGCCGCTGGCAGCGGATGCCAGAGTTGCTGCCCGCACAGAACTGCGTGGCGCTCTCACAACAAAGGTCCTCGGAATATTAGGTGAGACATGAATGCCTCGGCTCGGGCTTTGGTCCCAAGTGGGCAGGTTGTGTCAGCCCGACACTGTAGATGTGCCCTCCACACGCCTCCCTCGGAGGTCATTGGTTCGAGCCCCCGTGGCGGTTGCTGGCACCACGGTGGCACAGCCAGTGCCATGTCAAAAAGTACGCGGGCAGCGCCCGTTTTTTTCTCTCACGTGCCGCTTACACGGCCTTTTTGTGACCTGATTTTTCTCCTAATGCATCGAAACTATCTTCAGTAAGTTCCTCACATGAATTTGCCCTCCCTCCATCTTCTAAAAACTCTTGGCTATCAAAGAAATCAGGGTTGTATTGCCCTATTATTTCCTCCAATAGTGTGTGAATGTCTCCCTCTTGATGTGTAGGTAGTGTTGGAGGAGGTGAGAGAGGTATTGGAAGTGATTGTGGTGAAGAAGGAGAAGGTAGGGATGGGAGTGAGGGTGGTGGAATAGGAGTTGAACTTGTTGATGGTTGGTGTTGGTGTAATCTGGAGCTCCTTCTTGGAGCCTCCAAGAAGCTTTCCTGCAAAAACATGAGACATGATGTATGAGTAGAGACTCAATAGACACCTCTAGTAGACATTGCAATCTATAGTCAATACTGAAATGAAATTCTCACCTCCTTTCCCCTCCATGATGCAGATTTTCGCCTAGGCATCTCAACAAACTAAAGCTTGCAACAAGGGATGGTAATAGTGTTTGGAAGTGGGATTTGTGATGGTCATAATCTCAATATGTAGTTGTATGCAATGTAGAAGAAGTCAAGTAGTATGTTGTGATGTAGAGTGTATACATTGTTCATGAGCATCTTGAGTTTATTTCTAGGTTGAGAAGTGTTCTCCCATGGATCTGTCAGTGGAGAAGATGAACCTTTCTTGATTTCGTTGTTGACTATGAAGAGGATCATGTTGATGGTTTTCTAATTTCATTTTGAGCTACTCTGTTGAAAGTTGGGTGGAGGGAATTTTTCAACATAGGGTGCTGTTTATTGCAGCCACAGTGTGTCTCCTTCGAAGTCACAGCTACAAGCATCCCATGCACAGCCCATGCATGCTATGCATGCGGACTTTGGCAATGTGCATGCATGCTCCTGTGCACCTCTCCCGTGACCCTCTCTCGGCTCCACCCTGCACTCTCCCACTATTCCCTCCCTTGCCGGCGCATCTCTGCCCCTCTCCCCCAGTCCCCGATCCCGACCCCTCCTCCCAATTCCCGGTCCCTTCCCGGCAGTGAACAGTACCCTCCCCGCCCACGCCCCTCCACACTATCCATTGACTCTGCCCCGCCCTGGCCATTATTTCCGCCCCTGGGATTTTTAAACTTCTTTAATCGCCCCCCCCCCCCCCCCTCTAAACTTCTTCCCCTTCACTTGCCCCACCCTATTTGAGCTTGGATCTGGGCACATGCCCGAGGAAAAGTCAAACCACACCCTCAATATCATTGGATCCTGAATCTGCCCCACAAGTCCAGAATGCAGCTTTTGATGTTCGAAATGGCATAACTTTTTTTTACCATGTCCATAAAAATTAAAAAAAATATACACACGAAGCTCTTCAAAAAGTCTACTTACACTAAATTTTTCAAAAAAATACAATTGAAATTCGATTTTTAGGAACCTGCCCAAAAAAAAAAAACGCCCACTGCAGGACTATTGTCCTTTAGGGGTTAATATTTAATTTTGAGACAAACTGAGCTTGTGTTCCATAGTAGACACTGTGTATCTTATTTTGGTCTTGACTTGACTAAACTTTTGATTTTTGGTAGAGAGTGTTGATTTCAGAATAGCCTTCCTGGTCATGAGGGGCATGACTAGCATGTTCCATTGCGCTACAGCTTTGAGTATGATACCAGGCTACCCTTCTCAACACTGGAACAGGAGTGCAGTCGACTCTGATGTCATTTTTGGAGTTCTGAGGGTTCTGTGTTGTTCTGTGAATAATCAGAATTGAAGTTCTGAGCGTTTGGTTGGAGTCTTGCAAATTTGAGCGGAAAGGTTTATTGTGGTGTGGAGATTTGAGAGAGCGAGGTGAATTGTTTCTTATAAAAAAAAATTGAAATGTAGGTGAATTGTTTCGAAGTAGTAGAAGTTCTTGGTGTTCGGCACTTAGCATGAGCAGGTGTTCCAAGTGTGAAGCTTTGAAGTGATCCATTGGAACCAATATTAAGGATAGGGTGGAATCCAGCACTAGGTCTGAGATAAATTCAATGAAGTTGATGCTTCCTCTCTGAAGGAGGAAGCTAATATCAGGAGATTCATGCGGCCTCGTGAATGCATTTCATGATTGTTAGTATGGGCTGATCACACTCTAGAAATGTAGAAACGGAGGCAAGTTGACTCATTCATCGTTAATCCCATCATCCCACATATTATTATTTTTTCTTTGTTTCATGAGACTGGTAGCAACAGAACACAATCAGCTATGGCGCCACACAAGTCAGCAAGTATTTTTTTTCTCAGAAAACCACCGCAATTCCAGAAAAAAACACTGCTCTTGTCATCCGAGCAAACATGGTGGAAGATTTGGCCTTCCTTCTCTTCTAAGACCTGCCCTCAACTTATCTAATAGAAGCTTCAGCTGTCATAAGAAAAGTGTGCAGCATTAAAGTAGCTCAATTCCTGCGTTTCATATAATTTTCTACTATTTTGTGACCTAACCTTTGCTTAACTCACCTGGAAGACATCTTCTCATTAATATGCAAGTGGAAAAACGTTAGAGTCATCACCATCTTTCGATGAGAGAATGGCCTCTGAGCTGATGAAATGTCAGCAGCAAACTGTTTTTTTGTAGATGTTGTTGGCCTTAGCTGGAGTGAGGGTTCTAAGTTTTATCTTTTATATGGGTATAAATAGGATACCGGTACACGTGGAGAGCCAACTTTGTCATCACAGCACCAAAAAGATGGATTCCAATTCATTATTTTACTTTTATACAATTCATGCCCATTTTACTTTCATATGATGGATCCCAATTTTACTTTTGCTTGAAGAATTCCAATTGTATTTACATTTACTTTTATTTTATCTATGTTCTAGTAGTATAAATAAAGAAGTAACCATTGCTTTCTTTAGTTTCTTTATTCATTTGAACAATCATATAATATTTTAAGTGATATTGTCATCCATTCTTTTTATTGGAAAGTTTGATTAAATTATAGTTAAGTATGGAAACTACTACTGCTTTGATTAATATTGATATTCTAAAGTTTGTAGATTCAGAGATGTTATTTGAGGAATATTTAAGAGAAAATTCTGAAAAATGTGCTTGGATACTCATGCTAAAAAAGATGCTTGAAGAAGGTCTTCATGCTGACATTACTTTCAAATCTCAAGGAGGCTCTATAAAAGCACATAAAAGTGTATTAGCATCTTCATCAGATGTATTCTATGCAATGTTTAGCTACAACATGAAGGAACAACTCACCTCAGTTGTGGAGATTATTGATATGACGACTCAAGGTTTAAACGTTTTTTTAATTTTGCTTTACCTTGCAAATGATGGTGGGGAATTTGCACCACATTTTCAATTTGCTATAAGAAAGCATTTTGATGAGCTACTTCAAGCATGCGAGAAGTACCAGGTGTATAAATTGAAACCGGTCCTCATAACAACTTTCCAACAAATCTTGTCCCCAAAAAATTGTTGGTACTACCTCAACAACTTATCTTCAAAAATCATACCACATGCAAAGGGTGATAATGTTTGGAAATACTTTGATACTTTAAACTCAACAGAATATGATTTTGATTATTATTGTTACATTTATATAGTAATGAACTATGATGAAGTTTTTGCGTCCAGTGCTACTAGGTTGGAGATGCATCAAAACCCCAAATTGGTGCAATCCATCGGTATAGCTAGAAGCCTAGAAAAAGTTTTTTAAAGCCAAAGAAACGAAAGTTAGTAAACTTGAACTTATAAACATATTGAATTCAAATAAACACTAGGCCTTTAGTTTCTAGACCAAGTTCAATTCTTTTTGTATAATTTCAAAAGCTGAATGTTTTTCTAAAAGATCCTTAAAAACTTAATAAAGTTATTAATTTGTTTTAAAAAACTTCAAAGAAACTGAAACAATCAATTCTAAATTTGTTTCAAATTCAATGAAAGCTTTGGTTTTGATCCTTCCACTCCTTGCGCCTAAAAGGCCAATTATCAAAAGGGTACATTAAAAAATATCCATCAAAATCTTTGGAGGATCGTGAGTGGGCTTTAGCAGAACATTCCAATTTTAAAAACATTGGTCCCACGTCCCGCAAGAAGAATACTCTCAACTAAATTTCAGTCATAGAACCCAAATTTGGTCAATTAAATCTAAAAAAGACTCTAGAACTTCAAAATTGCAATTTCAGGATTGTACATGTTCTACATGACTAATACATGTAGAACATTCTAGTGTTGTACATTCTAAAAAAGGATTCTGCAAAGAGTTGGATAGATATACATTAGTGTGCCCCATTTTCAAGTGTTTTTATGAAGACACAGTAAAGGATTGATTTGGGTTAAATCCTCAGCGTGGACAACAGTATTCATACATAAATAGAGTATAGTGACAAGGATGCAGACTGTCTGTACGCAATCTGAGGCTAAGTTACCGACTACAGTATCCATGATTCATGAAGACTCTTGCAACCAAGACTCTTGGATTTTGTCTGCAACCATTATCATAGCAACCATTATCATAGCAACCATTATCATAGCAACCATCATTGTTGATGCAACCAGCATGAGATTAGTTGGAGTCTCTAGCTAGTCTTGTCATGGTAGATCAATCTTGTCGATGTCAAATGACTTAACTTCAATCCAACTTACTGCTTTGTGAATTTGAGTGAGTTTGTTTTTTCATCAACTGGTTGAGGTATGTAAGTTAGATGGACTTTTGTTTCTGATGATGGCTCAAGTTTCTGACTTTTTTGAGCTTGGGAGTCTTGCAGATGGAGTTTGTGTTTAGCCATGTTGGTTTTTTATGTTGAAGTTTAGTTTACAGATTGACGGTGTCAGTTGGAGGTAGTGTTGATGAGTTGTGATATATTGGCGGTGTTGTGTGGGATTCTTGGTGAGGCAGCTTTTGGTGTTTTGAAAAGTGGTCATGTTAGATTGTGATGGTGCGATGTTTGTGCGGATGTTGGGGTTGATTGTGGTAGATGGGTATGCTTTTCTTGCACCTGATATTCTTCAACGGTCAAATATGATAGTGGGGAAGTTTGTTGCTTAACATTTGTCTATTGTATGATTTTGATGCATATATGAGTGTTAAGGAATAAACTGACTTTCCTAGTTATTAATTGATTCAAGGAAACCTATCTGTCGGTAAGTTAGCGGCCTCTAGTTGGCCATGACCATTGGTGTCTGATTCTGTCGGTGAAATGTGACAGTCCAAGTTTGGGTTCTGATGTTGTTTTCAGTAGGGTTGAGGAATGGTTGTGGTTGGCGGTAGTGTGTTTCGTTGTCTGCGGTTCAGATTAGGGGTTGGATGTGGTGCGATATGGTGCAATGGAACTTGAGGCTGGTGTCTTTAGATCTTTTGGGTTGAATTTGAGGTTTATGTTTATTAGCAACCGGAGGGTGTCGGATTATATTGGACTGAATTTTGTGTAGAATGTGACGCTTATTGATTCACCTATTAGAATCATAGTATTGCCTTGAAATTTTGGGCTCGTGGGGCATACAATCTAAGTGTGATTTCAATTTGGATGTTTGTGAAATTATTTTAGGTCTAATGCTTTAGAGTAGACAGATATTCATGAGATTATGCGTTGAATGATGCCTGGCTTGGAAGGACCGATTTCAAGTTCACTGATTTCATGTGATGTAATTTATTAAAGAGAAGTGCTTGTTGAAAATGTGTCATTATGCGCAATTTGTGTGCTCCTGAAATTCCATTCAACGGTCTTGGTTTGTGAATTTTCTGGTGACTCGTCTTTCGACTTTGATCAGGTGAAAAATCTGCATCAATTGTGTTCCAAGGGAGAGCAAAATGGCGATTTGGTGGGAAGGGTATACCCACATCTGGTGAAGATTGTCAACCGGTGCACTGCGTCATCGCCATCCCAGAAAACGAGCACTGGATTACTTCTTCTGGTAGGACTCTGTCTGGCCCCATAATCGGTGTGGAATTATGGTATGTTGGACGATTTGCAGTGGATTTTTTGTATTTGGAAGTGTAGGCAAATTTTCCTAGCATATATTGTACTTCATTTATGGGTTGGCTAGTTTGACGTGTGCTTCCTGAGGAACTTGGGTTTTGGCTTGGACCCTCTGTTCCGACTGAGTTCTCTTGAGCGGTACCCTAATTTTTCTATCTTTGAAACAGGCTATTTTGCAGTTTTTCCTTGACTTTGGCGAAGCTGTGTTACATGATGCTGATCCAAGTTTGCATACCTTCTTCCGCTCTTGCTTGAGTCGGTAATACTCACTCCCAACATCCGGATAATTTCAAGTCATACTTACTAGATGCAAGCTTGGGAAATCTCTTCCTGGTGTTATCGACCTTGTCATAAAATCAAAAAGTGTGTTTATTTTATGACGCGATCACCACGCCCCAAAATCCTCTGAATCTGTTCCATGTTATGCTCTGAACCTTGGAATTGCAAATCTGACTACTAATCTGTTAACGACTAATGTCATTGTTTTTGGTACTTGGGATGGCTCAGGCAATATGCTGATGCTACTGTTGCCGCTGCTACCTTAAAGTTTCTGAATCAGAACAAGGCTAAGTTGATGATTGCACACCCTGCTTTACTTCCACAGGTATTTTCACTACGTTGCCAAGGACTTGTTAACTTTACATGTACAAGCTTGAGCACCCAACTCTCAACTGCAGCTTTACTTTCATGAGCGATTTCTTTTCATGATAGGTACTATTTGTGCATGGTAACGAGTGTCCATGGGTTTGTGTGTTTGCGGTACTTTTCTCTCCTTGAAAGTGGTGGCTTTTGAGGAAGCAGCAGTTGTGCAACCACATATGTCATTTTGTGATGTTGGTGAAGGAATAGGAAGAAGTCAGCATTGTAATTTAGAGTCCTGTAATTTAGCTCCCAGCAGATTGACGATTTTGTGTGAGGTTATTCTTTTTGCGCTTCTAAGTATGATCATGTAGGCTGGTGTCGTTTTGTGCAGATGTTGGCACTGATTGTAGTAGGTTTCGGTGTTCACTTATACGTCCTCTTGCACCTATTCGGTATCACTTGTTTCTGAGGTACGTCAGCTATTTCATTCTTGAGGGGTCTTCTCATAGTTTGTGGACCGATCATTGAAGAAGATCTGTTTCTGCGAGTATAATCTAACAAAGTAATTCGGTATCTTATTTTGAAGTTATGATGAGAGAGTATATACCTTTCTTGATTCCATTAAATAAAAATTCTTCAAAATCCAACACGCAATATTACGGTGTAGGATGGTGAGCTTGGGTAATCAAGCTTGTACTCGATAGACAAGGACAGCTAACGAGTGGAGGCGGAAGCACTTAATTACTCATCTTTGAGTCTGAATTGATTTACAATTGGAAGCTAATGAACACATTTGTATATGGTCCTTGATACATTACAGGGCATGATCCATTGCCGGAGAAAAGGGGTGTAACGTTCCACTGGTTTGCTCTGGAGAGCTAATGGGAGACTGCAAAGTTCTTTGAGGCGAATCAACGTGCAATATCTGTCTAGCTTCACACTACCGCTCCTCGTAGAAACATTCATCTGGAGGGCACAACATGGGGCCTCCTTGTCTTTCTGTGACTGATCCGTGTGTAAAATGTCACACTAGAAACTATCGAACATGGTACGTTGAGAAGTGTGATGTGTGCTCTAAGGTCCTCTGTATAAATTGCTACAGTGCCTCTCCCACTAGTTGCCACTCCTCTACAACTCCGACTCCAACTCCGTCTCCGACTCTAGTTCCCTCCAACCAAAGTTTGGATCCAGCTAAACCAAGTTCTGCAGACCGAGTTCGAAAATCGCTTCGGAAGCCTGTAAATTCCTGTTGGTCATATGAGAAGGGAGGCTGGATCTGGAAGCGGAAGTAACCTCTCCCAAAAATGTTAACCACGGAAGGGATGGATCGTAGAGATGGCTTACATGACAAGGATCATAACAGGCCCAAAACCATGAGTGCAATTCCATCGTTTCAGGTATTATAATCTAACAAAGGTTGTAAATGTCTGAGTTTGGGCAAATCAATAGACAAGTAGGCATGCACATGTGGATTCTTCCTCGCTTATACTGAGCGGGAATTTTTCTGTACTTTAAACCTACAAGTCACAAGTGCCAGACTTGGAGAAATTGAGATGGTGTTTTGGGGAAATGTAGTATGTTCACTCATGAAAAACACATTGTTCAAGAGATCAATCCTCATTCAAACATTTGTGTGGATCTTTTGTTGTTGCAGGTTGAAAGCCATCGCCAAAAGAGATTGTGTTTGAGGCAAGCAGGATCAGCTGTAGAGCATAGGTGCAATATGATCTTTCCCAACTTTTTCATTTTCACAAATGTCACCGGGTTTATGATTTACAATGTTAACATAAACTTATTGTAGAATACAATAGAATTTAGTTGGTTTTGAAGAACCGAAGTGAGCAGTCGGTCTGATCTCCTCAAACAGAGGTTGGAGTTCGTTGTTTTAATATGGTGTGATTATGGATGTGAATCAGATGCTTGGATAAGAAGTACAAGATCTTTTTGAGTCATGCTGGGGCTCAAAAGAATTTCGTGGAGCAGTTATATATTGATCTGCAAAGGGTTCTCCATTTTGGGATATTCTTTGATATTGATGATGCCTCCTTACCTAAAGGAGAGAATTTCCCTTCACGTATCTTCGAAGCAGCAAAGCATTGTGAGTTGGCTATTGTTGTCATGTCAGATGAATATTTCACTCGGAAATGGCCAATGCTTGAATTGAAATCCTTTTTAGAATCAAAAAAGCAACGGCCAGAGCTGAAGATACTTCCCGTGTTCTACAAGCTTTCTATAGATGAGTTTCGACAACAAAAGCGACAACGATCATACAGGAAAACCTGGAACAAGATGTCATCTGACTGTCAATGGGAAGAAGTAGTGAAAGTGATTTCTTCAACAAACGGCATTCATCTTCGATCAAGCGAACCTGCATTGAGGAATGAAATAGTGAAAGCAACTTTCAAACTAGTGACACCATATCTTTTATCGGATGATTCTAATGTGCAAGGGAAATCGCGAATCAGCAGAATAATTGAAGAGGTTTGTTTTTGTTTCCTTTTATTTTCTTTGACTGATAGACGTTGAATATTGTTGTAGATTTCTAATGAGATTACTTAAAGGTATTTTACTAAATGGCATGTCATGCAAGAGGAATGCAACAAAGTTCAAATTGAAATGAACTACGTGAGTTCAAATTGTCATGAACGGCGTGAGTTTGTATAATGATGTTTTTTCCTTCGTTTTGCAGAGTTTTCAAAGATCTAATGATGGGTCCAATGCTTCCGAAGCAAGAAGTGTTTGCTTTGTTGGGCTGTATGGAATGGGTGGCTCTGGGAAAACTACTATGAGTAAGGTTTTATGCAACAACATGATGCAAGAATTTTTGGGAAAAGTTTGTCGTATTGAGTTTGGTGCACATGGATTTTTAGACTTGTGTAAACAAGTGATACAGTGTACAACCAACTATGAAGAAATGTTTTTGAGTAAAGTGAATGATGCTGAACTGGTATGTTACGTCATCATTTTATGCTGATGTCGTATTTTCATTTTGTATTGATGTCTGATTATCTTTTTACTTTGTTGAATAAAAATTCTGATTTGTCTTACAGTTTATGGAAGATATAGAAAGATTTGAATTTAACGTCACTATTGAATTTCTTTTGACATTGTGCAGGCACTTCAGATTTTGAAAGACAGGATTTCAGATCAAAGGATTTTTCTGGTTATTGATAATGTTAATGAGACTTCATCCAGCGAAGCAAAAACATTTCTTGGTCTGCCTTTCAAAGTTGGAAGTTTGATTTTGGTGACAGCAAGAAGCATTACCACTTTGGGAAACCTCAATATTTCATGGAGATCATGTATGAAGGTTCCTGCTCTCAAAAAAGAGGAAGCTGTAGCCTTGTTAACGCAGCACGCAGGTTGTGACAACTGCAATCTCTCAAGTGAACACAAAGAGACATTGGGAAAATTTGTAGACAAGTGTTGTTTCAATGTGGAAGATTGGAGTCTCCAGGAATATCATCCACTCGCATTAAAGGTATTTGGAACTCGTATGGGCCCTGATCCTCGAGAGTGGTGTAAGATTGTGATTGATTTCAAGCACCCTGGAAATGAAGGAGAGCATCCATTATTTTCAATCCTAAGGTCAAGCTACGATACGCTAAAGCCTCAAATATATCAAAGGATGTTTATAGATCTTATACTGGCTAGAAATGGCTCCACATATCGCATAAACAGCCATGATTTGGCATGGCGGTTGCGGTATTTATATGATAAAGAAACTTACGCTTTCAACTTTGAGTTGGTAAGTTTATTTACACATACTCTATTTTGTTTCATATGGAAAATATGCTGGATTAAATATTTATTCAAAATTCTTTGTTGTTGATTTGCAGTTATTTTTCTAACCCGCATTCTTTTTCTAATTGCAATGCCTGTATTGTGCAGCTTGAAGAATTTCGAAGAAAGTCACTCATTGAGTATTATAATCTTTTTTCTGGGGAGATACTTGTCCATGACCTGTATCGTGAGTTTGTTCAAATGGAGGTTGAAAAAGACAAGTTCCAGCACCACCGCAAATGCTGTTTATTTAGAGGGGTGAATCAACGCTACAAACAGGCATACAGGCTCCGCATTTATAAACAAGAAATCCAGCATTTGATGAAGGAGATGTTATGTTCATGTTCCGAATCAGAACTGCTCACTATTGAAGATTGCTCAAATCTCAAGAGTGTTGATGTTCGAGGTATGCAAAATCTCAAAATGCTTGAAATTGTTGGTTGCCCCCTTTTGAAGAATGTCGTTGTGGAAGGTTTGGCAAACCTTCGTGCAATTATTTGGAAAGGCTTCGAAGGTGAATATCCAAGCTTGGTAGGTTTGGAGTCACTGGAAGGGTTAATCTTTGTATCAGACAATGACAAGGTATTCGATGCTTCTATGGAGACTCGACCGCTAGATCTTTCAGGATGTCCCTACTTGGATGTCCTTGAATTATGGAATCAACCACCAATGCCCAGATTGCCTGATTTCAACCTCTTGAAGGATCTGAGGATTCTTATGATCAACCGATGTGAACATTTCGAGAGTTTTTTATGCCTCCACTTTTTGAAAAATCTGGTCAGTCTTCAGTTATATGACTGTTCCTCTCTTTTGGAGTTTCCATCGTTGGCAAACTTTGAGCATTTGGAAATATTCACTCTGGAAGGGGCTTTCCGGCTTCAAAAGTTGAATGGATTTGAACGCTTGACTGCGCTTAAATTCCTCTCCCTCAAGAATGCAGGTTTACTCCAAAGACTTCCTGGGATTGAAGCATGCACAAAAATCAGAGGACTGGACCTGTCAGGCACTTCCAGCATTCAGAATTTCATATGGATATCCTCCATGCTTGACTTGGAAAAGGTGAACCTCTCCAGCACAGGATTGAGCGTTCTACCGGATTGCAGCAAGCTATACAAACTTGAGGAATTATGCCTCGATAACTGTATGGAACTTGAGGGATTCACAGGCAGTGGTGCTGTGGGTGAGAGCTTGCTAAGGATCAGCATGTGGAGATGCTCTAGGTTGACATCATTACCACAACTGAAAGAATCGCCCGACTTAACCCATTTGAAGATCACACGTACAAGTATCCAAGATCTCTCTGCGCTGAAGGATTGCTTTCACCTCCAATACTTGGACTGTGCATACACGCCTATAACAAGGCTCCCTGACATGAGCCATATGCTAAGCTTGAAGAGATTGAATGTTCGTGGATGCGTGTTGCTGACAAGGCTGGACAACATCACATGTTTGCCTGCTTTGGACGAGCTCTTTGTCCAAGACTGCGAGAACTTGGTCACATTGCCCGACCTTCGGAGCTCCATGTGTCTGATGGAATTGGATTTGACGAACTGTCCGCTTGTGGATCCTGACTTGGTGAAGCTGCCTGGTTCTAGTGATTGCGGCGAAGATTATGATGTTCAGATGGAAGAAAACGATGGACCTGTTGATGAGGTTGACGAGGCCGATGGTCCTGTTGAACAGCCAATTACCACATGGTGGGGGAAAATCATGGAAGCCGTGGGGGTCGCAACCGGGTGGGCAACAAATTAGCTACAATTATCGCGGTGCGGTGTCCATGGAGGTCTGAACCTGATTCAAAACTGATTGGAAGACTCTCTATTTTTCTGGCTAAGTGAAGCGGCACATCAGCAGATTTCCCTCAACTACCTAAACCTACACATCACCTACCTGTGGTACCATATTCCGAGCTCAATCCCGGATTCCATTTTCAAATATCATCACACACGCACACAGCATTCTGGACATAGTACAAGCATAGTTAGCTGAGGAGCTATGACTATGAGATGGTTAGACCTTCTCACAGGTACACACTCCTTTCCTCATTAATCTCAGCTCATTTCCTGCTTTGCATTTATCATGTACAGATTTAGTTCTAGGAAATCTGCATTTCTGTGATATTTGATGCGATTACGGCATGAAAGTTTGTGAAGTAGGATTTAATCTGTACAACCTGAAGCTCAGTAACAAAGTCATCTCTGAATCTGGAACATTTCAGGCCATGGACACTTGCGCAGGTTTTGAGTTCCCAGGACAAGCACAAATCCTAATCCCTCAAAGCACCTACTTGTTGATTGTACAGAGTTGAGGAACACAGAAGATCCTTGCAATTCATATGGTTCGTCTCGTTAGAGAAGTGATTATTGGCTGAAGGTATAGAATGGCGCAGAAACGGGTTACTTCATCTGTGCCGAGAGCTCAGTTTTGCTTCTTGTTGTGGCTTGCGCTTGTGATCTCGATGTTGTGTCGAGTCACTTGCATTGTGACCATCCGGAATTGGACAGCCTTCACCACCATCACGGTGACTCCTAGTCCCGATGGAAATACGGATGAGCTTGAACCAGTCGAGTGGATGCAGTATACATGCACCGGCAACGGCAGGAGCGGCATGTTCACCATCGCGAATCATAAGAGCGACAACGTGGTCACCCTCTTGCTCTACGACGGCCAAAATGTAGCCTTGGTGGACAACATCAGCGACTCTATCGATGGAATTCTTGTGGACGATAAGGGGCGTAAGATTCAAACCTTGTTCATCAATCTTTGAGGCTGCCTGCCCGCTTAGCTAGTGAAAATTAAGTATATAGTGGAGCAGATTTTTGTACTCCAGGTATTGCATATTTAGAGAATAGTTCAATTTAGTCACTCCATTCTCAAATCCCCTCTGGTGTTTGCAGACGTGATTGCTCATTAAATGGTACCATTAAAATGTTGCTTTGTAATCGAATTGAAACATAATTGCACATGCCCTTTACAGATGATAATATGTGCACCTGCAGCTGCATGAATTACAGATCCACAGTAACATAGTTTCTCCATGAGATACATTTCAATGTCGATGTGGAGCATCTCATTCCCATTCCATTTGTACTACTGCAACTGCACGATTTGTGGCTTGATTCAGCAACACCAAAATGAGTCCTACGAATAATAATAATCATAATAACCTCTAAAATTCTTTGATTACATTATACACCTAAAACAAGGTTGTTTGTATTAGATAACTAGCGGCATGTGTAAGTGAAGGATAGACTAATTATTTCTAGAGGCCAAGGGTTTCTCTAAGAGAGCAGAGAGGTAGACTTCCATCTTGTCCTCGCCCCGGTCAAGTTTCCTGCCGACATCCCAGCGCAGCTCCTTGTATCCGAAGCTTCTGATGAGAGGAGAGTAGATGGTGTCGAGCTCAGATTGGACGCAGAAGAAGTGATCCAGCCAAAGGAGGCCTCCCGGTCGCAACACGCGGTCGATGTCGTAGAAGATGAACTCCATGGCGTCGAAGGGGATCCAGTTCGACAAGACGTGCATCGAGTGCACGATGTCCAACGTGTTGTCCCAGAAGGGGAAGCGCTGCCCGATGGACATGAAGAACGGGATCACGCCGCGCTGCGCGATGAAGTTGTTGAACGGCCCGTTCAGATTCAAGGTGGACGTGATGATGGTCACGTTGTGCTCCCGCATGCGCACGGCGAAGGAGCCCGTGCCACCGCCGATGTCGAGACCGATGCGGAGGCCGCCTCCCTTCAGGGCTACCACCTGCTCGACCGTGAAATCCACAGCCGGGGGCGTCGATGGCGATCCCACCCAACGGTGGAGCTCCCTCCCGGAGAGATCGAAGCAGTCGAGACAATCAGCGAAGACTTTGCGCTGGGCGCGTGTGTTGAGACATTCGAAGCTCTTGCAGTCATATGCAGTCCAATGGATGTTGCCGTCTGAAGGTTGCGTCCACAGAGAGTCGGGATATGGGAGTGGCTCAGTTGGGTTGTCAGGTCCCCTCGCCAAGCACCTGCAATCGGAAAGCTTACATCAGTTTCACTCTGGATATGGCATTCATTGCAAGACAAGGATGCTAAAGGGATCCGGGAATGACAAAAGTCGTGCTATGTTTCTACAAAAGGGTTTACGCTTTATAGTCTAAGCAATAGACATGTGAACACACCTGCGGCGTGGAAGAGGCTCGCAGCCTTCGAGCAATAGCTTCTGCGCGAGATTATCGTCGTCAGGGCACACCTTGCCGACCTCATAGTCCATGAAGGTTCTGATGTCCTCCAAGTTGGCGGCGCAGACATGGCCGACGCTGGCCGTGATCTTGTCGTTACGAAGGGCGGGGTTGAAGCCGAACGGAAGCTCTCTCGGCTCCACATACTCGCGAAGCTCTTTGGGGAGACTCCCGCGCCTGTCGAGCATCCAGCGATGGTAGGGGTCGCCTTCGATGGCCTGGTTCAAAGCTTCAGCGGCGCTGCCTCGCTCCGCATCCGTTTGGGCCTCGATCACGGCTTTCGTGTTGGCTAGGATGTCATTGAGAAGAGTCAGGTGCTTGTCCTCTGCGATCGCGAGCTGCTCTCGAGCTTTCTGAAGCTCCCGGCGTAGCTCGCGAATTTGGTCGAAGGTATCGTTGAGCTGATTCGACAGGTCGTTCTGCTCCTGGAGAATGGTGGTCTGGAGCTTGCTGCTGTCCTGGACCGAAGCATGCTCGGACACGATCTTGTCATACAAGTGCACTCGCTCGATCCTCTGGAAGCCGTAGAACGCCAGCGTATTCAGAAGGAGAATCACAAGCACGGCAATCACCTTCTGGCGATAGTTCCGCCTCTTGCCTATGTCGTCCTCTGCCTTCAGAGTCGCCTCGAAGCTCATCGTGGCTACTGCTGCTTCCCCTCGCAATGCCCACAATCCGAAACAAAAAAGCTGCACCTAATCTCGGCCTCTTCTTGCCGTTACGTCTCTCCGGTTCGTCTCATCTTCACCTTCCAGAATGCAGGATCGATCTCCCGAAATTAACCGTCACCTCAGCTCACTGCATTCCCATCGTCACCTGCAAACCCCGCGTTCAATGACGGATCAATATCCTGCCCAACTATCCCCCTGCTTTACCAAATCTCACTCCATCTCCTTCTCCATGAAGAAACTTTAATCCCCAAGACCTGCAGAATTTTCCCGATCGTAAACCAGAGATAGAGCTGAAGATCACAGTGACACTACTCTCCAACGCAAGAAACTGAGAAAGTCGTCACCTTGAGCGTACCAAGAACATGGCAAAACACAACTCAAATCACAACCTCCAGAGTCCAAACCCTCGACCCTCACATCGACACAAAACTTCATGCACTACAATCGACATACAGTACATAAACCATAAAACCCAAGTGCTCACTGCAACAACACTCCAACACCACTCCCAACAACTTCGATGATACAGACAAACACCAGCAAACGCGATTTAACATGCAGCCTGTAACCGAACCAACTCACTCCAGAGCTCCTTCTGACAACTTGGAACATGATCAACGACGTCGTTGCAACTTGCAACACCACCACCGGCATGGCAACCGTCGTGTTCTCCCTGCAAGTTGCTGATCAGTCCTGATCACCACTGCGAATCTCCACAAGCTGCACGTTGCAGGCAAAGGCGACAGATCTGTGCGGAATTTAACCTTTCGAAGACATCCACCCGGACCGATTGCACCTCCCTGCATTCACACGACGTGCTCTCGCTCTCCATAGCCATGTCTGCCCCACCAGCTGCAGATTCCACACACGACGTGCCTGTCGATCTCGCCATCTCATCACCAGAACCAACTATCTCCCTCACATCGATTCACGTCGTGTCATGGCCCATAAGTTCGACGTCAGAGGTTCCTTCATATCGTGAATAAGCTCATCATTATGTTGTGGACTTACTAACTCATTAGATCAAACTCTTTGACTCCGGTCCATGCATGGATCGAAACCAAGGAACTCTAGCGTCGAAACTGCAGCTCTTGCATCTATCAACACATGCACTTCAGACATGGAAATTAGCAGGAATTTTTTTTTTAATGATCACTAAATCATTTGACTCCACGATCTAATAATATCATTTGGAGCAGATTCTGTATGATAGTTTACCTTTGTAGTGAGTCCATTGTTATGGTGAAATAATGGTCTGGACTCTGCATATGAAAGCAATTCAGGCTTGGCTGTAAATTCTGTACTGGAGGTGAACCCACTTGTAATGAAGTTGGAAAGGTGTTGAGTTTGTGCTGAAAGTGAACCCACTTGTATTGAAGATAGAAAGGTGTTGAGTTTTGTGTTGGTGATATACTGGTGACAATTTTGAAGTGAAAGAGTTTTGAATTTGTTTTACTGGTTCTTGGTGATTTGTTGGATTGGGTGGCGTTCAGGTGGCTCTTCTGTGTAACTTCAATGCGATCATGTGTTATTTCCTGACGGTTTCACCTCCATGTGTAACTTCCTTCCTATGAGTTCAATCGTGCGGGTAATTCTGTAGGCTTGGCTGGTCACCGAGTCACCAGTTTGGGTTCAGCTCTCTAACTTAGTGAGTGTGTGATGGTGGAGGTTTGCACCTCTTGAATGCCTTGAATAAGAGGAGGTAACTTAATCATGGATTGTTTTTGCTACGTAAACAAGGATCCCAAGTCATTTGATTGGTGTCATGCATGCGGTAGCATTACTGAATTGCCTGAACATGGGTGTTTTGAAAATAAGAGGACTTCCTAACAATGTAACAATTTTGATTGTGGATTTTGTACATTTTTAATGGCGATGTGGGAACTTAACATGCCAACATTGATTGTAAACATGTTAGATTTTAATGGAGATGTTGGAAGGCGTGATGTTTAGTGTTATATAATATTTCGTGTTGTTATAATTTATTTAGTACTTTAACACTAATGGGTGTTGGCAAGCTACACCGGGTACACTTTGGGCAAATTACCGAAGTACTTTCCGGGTACATTTATACTCAGATGTAATCGATGTACTTTTTTGGAGTAATCTGAGCCGTCCATATCATCGCCGCGTGCCACCGGCACCCAAGCTCAGATCGACCAATGAGACAGCATCTGACCGGTGGTTGTAGGTACCTGGATTGGGTGCTACCTTCTATAGCCGGTAGTCTTCGTCTCGCACATCGAACGTCACTCTGGTCTCGTTGGTGTTCACTGTTCGGTGTTTGCTGGTCTCGGCGTTGCTGTCTCTCTTGTTGGTGTAATGTGGTTTAGGATCTTACTTAGTACTTTGCAGTTCGGAGAGGAGTGTATGTGTTATTTGTCTTGGGTTTGTTGAGATAGAGGGTTAGAGTTTTAGACTGAGACAGACAGATAGAGAGTTAGAGGGTTTGAGTTTGAGATACGCTAAGATGAGTTTAAGGTTCACTTTGTTGTCGTAGTTTTTGGCATTTTTGCGGTCTGTTAGGGTCTTTGAGTGTTGGAGAGGAGCATTGTAATTCTTGCGCTAGTTCAGATGGGGATTGAGGGTTTCAGGTTTAAGGGTTAGATCATTATGTGCCTCCGAGGTTTCCGTTTATTGCGACTGTTAACGATATGGTTTCGCTGCTGGTCTAGGGTTTAGGGTGGATTTTTGTTTTCAAGTTTTAGCTTGGACTAGTAGGTTTTGGTTGCGGTCTTATTCGTGTCGTGTGTTAGCAATGTCTAGGAGGTCCAAGTCCGGGGGGGGCGAAGGTCTGAAATCAAGTTCTCGGGATGGAAAGGTGAAGTCGGGAGTTGATGGAATGGGAGTGAAAATCGGGAAGACTAAGTCGGGGGGAAGTGAGGTGGTAGGGGTTTCGGTGAAGGAGGAGGAGCGTTTCCTGGAAGTCGATGATTTGGAGGAGTTGATAGCAAGCTTGAAATCCCCTCCGGATTTGTTAACCTGGGAGGACTTCCGCGATAGATACGATTTGGAGTGTAGCCCTAACTCTATCAACCCGCATAGATGTCGCAAAGATAAGGATATCTCAGACAAACAGATGCAAGAGTTAGGGTTTAGACCCGAGGGGGTTAAGGGTCGTGGAGGGTACTCTTGGAGCGATTGCAAGGTGCGGGAAATTGTCAACCGCATCAGATACATGCACCCAATTGTGTACCAGCACGGAGCCGATGAGATCCCTAGGTGTGTCACGAAGCAGTTCGCGGTCGGCATCGTTTTGGAGTACCAGAAGAATGCGGTGAATTGGGCTCTGTATGGTCAAGAGACTAACCATCACCAACGAAGAAAGTATGAGCAGGATCTGTCGAAGCTTCAGTTTGCGATCAACACAGGGGCCAGGGTGACGAAGCGCAGTTGGAGGAGTTTGAAAGTCGATGTTGCGGTTAAGTTGGAGCCCTGTGTTGGAGCCGATGCTGCAACGCCAACAAAGGTACGTATACCTCCTACGTTCTGGTAATCTGTTTGTTTGTTTGATTAGAATTGTTTGTCTTTATGATTAGGGTTGTCTGTATTACTGTTTCGAGTTGTTTCTGTTATTGATTACTATTTCTCCAATTTCTTTGTTTGTATACTTAGCATTGCAAAACCGATCAGTACTTTCAGACTTAGCATTGTAAATTCAGTCGTAAGGCACTGCATTGTAATGTGATGATATACTTTTTTGATGTATAGGTGTAGTACGTTTGCTTTTAGATTAAGTCTAGACGTAACATATCATTTGTATGCTCTGTTTAGTGTTAACAATGTGGTATTACTTAATAATATCAGTTGGTGTGTCAGAGTTAGTTAGATAGAATGTTAGAGAGATAGAGTGTTAGGTGTAGTGTTATTGCATTCATTTCATCTGTAGATGTGATTTATTATCTGAAAGCTTTGTTTGGTTTTAACAATGTGGTACAATGAAATGTTACTGTACTTGTAGAGGAGAGGTGTCCCGCCACCGAACAGTGCGCAGACGAATTGGAAGGTGGGACTGAAGGGTGAATTGGCGGTAAATTCGGTGAAGGTCGAAGATCGCGGAATAGCTTCGATGTCCAAACTGGAGTATTTCCAGACGATGCACACGATACTTTTGATGGAGATAGAAGGTCTGAAGATGGACGAGGAGTTGGCGGTGAAAGCCAAGGACTCAGCTGCGCAGGATAAGAGACTTGCGCTTCTAATGGTGGAATCCTATGAAGCTAATCTGGCTTCACTACAAAGCAGTGACGTGGAGCATTGTGGAAACGAAGGGAAGCGGAATGTTTTGGCAGAGCTCCTGGAGGATCAAAAGCGTACTCTAGCAACTAAGGAAACCGAGGCGCTACTGAAAGACCTAGGAGCAGCAGAATGTCGGAGGCTAAGGGAGCAGAAGATTCGGATGTGCGAAGGGGTGAAGGTCGAGATAGAACGCATCAAGTATGGAAGAAACACGGCTTCCCTCAATCCAGTTCCACTCGTGTACCCTGACAGTGCGTTTGGAGAGGATGATTCTCCCGAAAAGAGGTTCCTAAAAATCACTAAATGTGCCCTTTGCGGTTTTAACTTTCCTAAAAGTGACATTGTCATTGCATCTTGTAAGCACATGTACCACCCTTTCTGCGCTAAGGTGACCTATGAGAGTGGTTACAAATGTGCTGCATCGAATTGTAGTGATAAGCTTGTAGATCCAGATTGGCATCGTAGCTTTGGGTGGGGAGGTCCAGGGAGTGTTGTTGTTGAAGATGTAGCTGCCCAGATGACGATATGTGACGAGGAGGTGGCACGTTTACTTTCAGAGCGAGCTGAACGAGCACGTCTTCGATGTCCGAACACAGGTGAGTACATAGCAGTGCTGAATATTTGTTTTCATCGTGGCTTGTTGTTTCGTGATACTTCTGGTAGGACTTCATCTACTTCGAGACGTTCAGGTCACTGTACTATCATTCCATTTTGTATTAGTGGAATTAACTAGCTGTACCCCTTAGTGAACTTGGTACTTAATTGTCGAATCTAGAGTTTCTGATCAGCACTACTTGTCTTGCAGAGTATCAAGGAAGAATACATTCCCCTCTACCGTTTGTACTTTTTGTAATCGAAGTCGTTTTCTGTTTCTATGCTTTGTGTACTTTTTGTATTCTGTTCGGAATTATGTGTACTTCCACATACTTCTTGGTTTTTTCAGATTGTTGGTGTACATTGAATACTACTGTAATATGTATGTTTTGATTTACATGGTGTTTATGAAGTACATTGTTTATTCATTTAGAAATTTTAGCTAGATCCTACGTAGTACTTTTTTGTAAATGTATTCTGTTAGTACTAAAAGTATAATACACCTAGGTCGATCGGTACTCTAAGTACTTACGTGTTTCAGTACTAATAGTACTTAGGTCACACAGTAGTACTATACGCTACTCAAAAAAGTATAATGTAGCAGTTCGTAGTGGGCAATAGTCGAGGTTTGCTAGATAATAATGTACTATTACTATCTCTCGCACTCTTAGAAGTACTTATAGTATACTGATGTACTTTTATATTCTCTTTTAAATCTTTTTGTACGTTGTGTTTGCAGACTCGTCATTGAAGCCCATGTCTACCCTTTCTCACGGAGTTGCAAGTTTTGGAGAACAGAGCCAAGCGGTTTGTTCAACGCGGTTAGGGGACTCGGCTGTGGGAGAAACTTTAACTAGCAGTCTGTTCCAGATCAGAGAGGAGGAAAACAGGAAGACGGTAGTAGACAGTCCACAAAATAAAACTGTGGCACCAAAACAGTCTGGGGGGAAGCAAGGGAGAGTTGATGGAAAAAAACGCGAGACAAAGGCGCAACTACCTCCACAGAGAGTTTATGAATGTCTTGTCGAGGATTCGAGCAGGAAGTCAAAGGCGATGGAGCCGGAGTTGAACGACGACTCAGATGAGGAAGACTCTGAATCTGGAGGTATGCCATTTCAATCTTGTGCCTAACTTCTGGTAGCTTAATAATCCTTACTGTAGTCGAAATATAACATACGGTTCAGAAGGTCGGACAGTGCATAACCGTTCCATAGTGTATTCATGTGACTAATTGTGATGGTGGAATTTTGCAGGTAATGTCCCAGATTTTAAATCGAGCTCAGGGACTACTGATAGTGGCAGTGGCAGCGACAGCGACAGCGAGGAGAGTCAGGATGAAGAAGACGATGGAAACAGTGGCCAGAGATGTGAGTTAGAGGACATAGTACAAGAAGAACTTCAGGGGGAGAACAGTAGAAAGTTAGAGGTGGAGAAGAGGTTTAGGGAAGGGGGTTTAGTGAATCCTCCGGTTCAGCAATTGAGAGCTCACGACCTAGCGGGCGTGGATATCCCACGTGTGAATGTGTCCACAATTGACCTAGATGAAGAACGAGGGGCGGGATGTGAGGGGGTTAGAGAGCCGGGTGGGGAAAAGAGGGAGAGTGATATGGAATTGGACAGTGAAGTCGAAGGAGAGGGGGAAACTAAGGGGAAGGCAGGGGGGGTTGTTGAGGTAGTGAAGCTTCCAGGCATAGAGGAGGGATTTGATGAGGGGCAGGAGGTGGAGCCCGATCAAGAGAGCATGGAGATTTGGGGTAGGCCTTGGACGGCGCTAGTCCAGTCCAACATGGCCACGGAGCTGACCGCCGACAAGGAACGGGACTGCCCTCTACAGGGGAAGCCGTTGACTTCCGAGAGTCAGGATACACAGGGAGGGCTTGAAGGATTGACAACGAAGAAGATGGCAGAGGGAGATGAAGGGGCCACCATGGTCGAGCACCGTCGTGAGGTGAAACAGCATCGAGGGAAGAGGAAGTCCGAGGAGGGGAAAAGACTCCAAGACGAGTTGGAAGGACAAAAAATGGGAAGAGTAGATGCCACGGATCAAGGGCCAGCTGTGAGGACTCGGGCTAGCAGAAGATCGCTAGATGCCGGAGATGACCAACACTTAGTGGAAGGCGTGGAGCAGGCATCCCAAGGGAAATCCAAGACCAGGAAACAAAAGAAGGACAATGTGATAGAGAGGGTTGGGGAAAAAAAATCAGGCAAGAGAAAGAAAAATGAGACCCCCACTCTACGTAGCGTCCCCGAAGTTGCAGGTCGAGGAGGGAGCCCTACTGGAAAGAAGCTAAAAGCGGTGAAGGTTGTTTTGGAGTCCTCTAACTAACTGATGTAGTGCGAATCTGCAGGGTTGTGTTAGATTGTGTAGGCAGATTAGAGTGGGTGCAGAAAAACATTGTAAACTCTGTTTTCTCATGTGAGACATACATACGTGGGCTCTTTTGGGTCTACTGTTACTTATCGTAGAATACATTTTCGTATGTATTCCATCAATTGCAAAAACGTCTGAGCTCGCACACAAGTTTTCCATTTGGATTGCTGATCTCACCTGCCTTGTCAAAACAGGATAATATATTGGTTCAAGATATTTCCTATGGTTTGGAGCGGAATCCTGTGCAAGTGGTCTGTCCTACTGGATATCACATTAATTCACCTAATTTCTGGTACACTAAAGAGAGCATGGTGCTTGTTGAAGAGCCTAATGGTGGCGACTTGTGGAAGAGTGTTAGAGGGTCCTTCAGACCGAGAGCAGGTTGTTCAGGATGCGGTACAAATTGCCTTATTTCTGGAAAATTTGGTTGCGCGTGCGCCCTACAAGCCGGGGAATTCGCGTACGACACTGGTGGTCTACTTCGGGCTGACGTCATTAAAAAGTTGGATGACAAAATTCCTTTGGAATTTTGTAATAAAGGAACCGGTTGTTATTGTGCGAGCCTGCCTACTGAAGATAGTAGTAGCGGGGACGATGGCGTTTGTCATGGTCACCAACCCCGAACCTTTATCACAGAATGTAACTCCATGTGTGCTTGCCACTTAAAGTGTGGGAACCGCATTATTCAGCATGGCATGACGGTGAAGGTACAGGTAAGGCTTGTCCAGAATTAGACAAATGTCATTTTAATTACCAAATAGGGATTTTTAATATTCACATTTTCTAACATGTAATTTTAATTGGACAGATTTTTAGGACTCCTTCTCGCGGCTGGGGTGTCCGGACAGTGGAGCATATCAAGGCGGGTAAGTTTCTATTTGAACTCGCCGGGGAGATTGTGACTAACGATGAACTCATTGAGCGAAACCACCTGGTGCACAAGATACTTGGTTTTCGCCAAACCTACACTCTCCAACTGGATGCTTCTTGGCGGTCTGAAGTAATGGCCAATGACAACAACTCCCTCTGTATCGATGCCACCCACTATGGAAATGTTGCAAGATTTCTAAATCACAGGCATGGACTGTCCTAGCTCTAACTGTTTTATGTAAAGTAAAGTAGAGTGCCTAAGGTCTAGTACTGGTTCTTACTAGGATATTTTCTGTTGCCGCTGTTTCAGGTGCGAGGGAGCTAACGTCGTCGATATGCCTGCGCAAGTGCACTCCGGAGATGAGCGTATCTACCATGTGGCATTCTTTGCCAATCGTGACATCTACCCAGGAGAAGAGTTGACATGGGTAAGTACCCTGAATCGAACTTGAGACGCTGACTCTCTGGACCAAGTTTGAATTCATTAATCTACAATTTCTAAAACTAAAGGAATAAAGAGTGTATGACTAACTCACTGATCCGGGTGTGGTAGGACTATGGCGAGGATTTCAAGTCCGATGATGGAGATATACCGGGCTTTAGATGCGCCTGTGGGAGTAGCAAGTGCCGGGACAAGGGGAACCAGACATCACTACAGTCACAAGGGGAGAAGCCGAAGAATACTACACTAGAAAAGCCATCCAGGTTGCTAAGAAGGAGCATTAGAAATAAACAGCAGAGAAAAGCATTCAAGAAACCAGTCAGGCGCCGCAAGTAAGCACTAAAACTAGATAGTACTTTACTAATTTTGAATCAGAATACATTAAACACTGATTTCAAATCTACTGAACTATACTCTAGAGAGACTTTACCTCTATTGACTTGCGCTCTAATCATCACTGTACACTTGAAGTTGAAGAGTATATCACCTATAGTGCACTGTTCATGGAAGAAGAATTCTCAATCCAAAAACCGGTTCCTGGAAAACCAAGGTAGCAGTCAGTTGAGTCTAGCGATAAACAGAGTACATTGAAGAGGAACGGGTACAAGTAAAGTAGCAGCTGAAATCAAAAAATTTAAGAGAGAAGCGTACCTAGGACTGGACCAGGTTCTAGTTCTGAGGCAATAATGCCCCCAGGGAACAGAAGGGGTCTGCAATTGTGAAGGTATAGACTTGACGTTCCTCTATCATCCTGTTTTGTTTCCAAACGGACACATTTTGGAGGGAACTTGGTCGCCCTTGATTCCGTCCCGCTCGGACCTTTAACTCTAAAAAGAAACAGTTTCCTCCACTCTCATACCTTCCCGCTCCTGCTTCTCCCGCTAGATTTAGCCGTTAATAAAGTATACCATGTGTCCCTTCAAGCTTTGCAATCCTAAATACTCATATCCATCTTTTCAAGCTGAACACTACAGGGTCTGTATGCAGCAGTAACCGTAGAGGATCCTAGTTTTGGAGAACTAGCTAGCATAGAATTGGTTAGTGTTATGAACATAGTATAAATATTGCTTTCAATATTATGTGTAATTATTGATGTGGTCACTGGTCTTGCAAACCGAATCGTATTCATATTACTCCCAATTTTCATCCACATAACTCTAAAATTTCATTATTTCCCTATGAGCTACTAACATGGCTTGTGGTTACAAGTGACTTTATCTTAGAACTATAGTGTATCAGTGTTGACTTGGAATATAGCATTGTATCCACTGAAATTTAAAATTTAATACTTGCAATGTTTGGTAAGTTTAATCATGCACATGCTTCAAAATTCATACACTTTAAATTATTTCATTAAATTTATTCAAAGTGAAAAACATGCCTATCCCCTCTCCCAATATGTTTCCTTCATAAAGACACACCATTTTGAATACCAGTCCCCAATATTTTTTGGTTAAACGTAAAGCTCTAGTCAATTCCTTTGTATAAGTAATGAAAAGCATGGTCATTTCTAGGATTTGATGTTTAATGGATACTCTCACTCACATCAATTCTAATTCCATTCTAATTCCTTTATTTATTAATATATTAGTTTTATCCATTCTCATACTAGTTTTAATTTATTAAAAACTTCCCTTCTTATTTCTTTATTTATTCAATTATAGTTTCTTCCATTCCCTTCCTTTTGAGATTTCAAGGATATCTTTCTTATTCCTCAATTATTTTATTTCTACATCCTTACTTATCCATTGATTTTTAATTTTGTTGTTCCCTTTACGTTTTATTTCTAATCATAATGCTTTTATTTTTCATTCTAAACTTCCATTCTTCTTACTTTATTTTTTCAATTACTTCTTCCATTTTTAAAAATTTTATTAATTTTTTATTTTCAAAAACTTCCTTACTTATTCCTTGATTTTTTATTTTTATTTGTACTTTCATTCTTTATTTTCTATTTTTTAATTCAAGCAACCTCCTTTATTGTCACTTTATGTATTTCTTTAATTCTATCGCTTTTATTTTCTTTTTGAATTTCCATTCTTATTCCTTTATTTTTTCAATTATTTCTTCTTTGTTTTTTTTTAATTTTTTTATTATATTCTAAAAAACTTCCTTACTTATTCAAACAATTTTTTTTTATTTTTTTATTTTTTAAATTTATACTTCCATTCTTTATTTTCTTGTTTTTCAATTTTATAAACCTCCTTTATTGTAATTTTATGTTTTCCTTTAATTCTACCGCTTTTTTTTTTCTTTTTAAACTTCCATTCTTAATCCTTTATTTTTTCAATTTGACCCTCGACCATTCTCCCTCAATTGTCTTTCAGATTATTTCATAATCTTCTATTATAATTCTTGAATTCCTTCATTTTCTTCCCTTCCAAATCACTCCATTATATCTTTTGTTATTGAACTTCTTTTATAATTATTTTATTTATTCGTTTTTTCTTTTTATTTCATTCGTCTTTCACTTTACATTCATATTCCTACCTATTAATTTCATATTCCTACCTATTAATTTGTCTAACTTTCATTCCTTTTTAACTATTGTCTCATAAATTATATTTTATGTTAGTGGTCTTCATAATTTATTTCAAATCTACAGTTACATTCTATATACCTTTCTGTTGTGATTGAGACAGAGTTAGGCATTTGTTTATGATTGTACATTGTTTCCCAAGATCCGTATCCTTTTCTTAGCTCAGGACGCATTTACTGTTGCATGTAAGAATAGTATAATGCGCTGCTCCCTAAACCCCAGTGAAAAGCAAGTCTATATTCGGTCGAAATTCAGCGTTTTTGTTGGATCAGTAGGCGGCAACGGAAAGACTTCCCACTATATTAGAAAAAGACAGTTCAGGATTAAAAATACAGAGATTCTTTCGAGAGATGTCAGGCTCTCCAGAATTGGACAATCACTATCACTGTCGGACGACATTCCTATTTGAAAAAGTGGTTAATGGTCCATTATACTCAAACTCCTTATACTCCATAAGTGTCGCCTCTTCAGATATGTTTATCATTCATGGTTCCTTTGTTCGATTCTTTAAACAAGATTGTGGTAGGTTCAGGTAGTATTGTATATTCAGTTGATACTGGTTTCTACAGAGTCATCTTACTTTTTGAGAGATGTTGAGTTCATGCAACCGCTGTACACAACGTCTATTGGATACTGTTAATCAGCATACACTTAATAAACCAAGAGAATATGCATGCGGATCAGCTTCTGTGTTTGTAACTTAGTAATCACACATGTCCATTCTTAATATCCAACAACATAATGGTTCAAGGACAAATGAGCCGGGTCCAGAATCATTTAACTTGGTAAAGCTCATGACTAAACTTAATCTCATTAAACTCAAAGCAATGTCAAGAAGATATTGAACACAAAGCAAATGATAATACTTATAAGTATTAGTCATCATCATTTTCCCACAACTGAGCTAGAGCATGCCGAACTACCTCTACAACTTCTGACGAAATTTTGTAAACTGGATCTCCACCTTTCAAACAGTATGGAGCCAGTTTCATGCGGAACTTGCATGCTATGACTAGATGAGAAGCAACATGAGCCACCACAGACTTATCCAAGTAAGTGTAAGTAAATTCCCCTCGCCCTGCCTTTTTATAATATGTTCCCTCAACAACATAGTCTCCTACTTCGAATTCAGCACCCCATGGACACTGCAATGGAGCCTGTAATCGATATTTTCGACGTTGGCATTGCAAGACATAAAAATCAACTCCTTCCTCATTCGGTTGCTCAGCCGGGACCACGAAGTTGTCTCCAACGTCGAGCACATCACCAAGTCTCTCTCCTTGCTGAACCTGAACAGCAATTTGTAGACAAAATTAAGGAAAGAATTAAACATCAATGCTTAATGTTGTACACTAGGAAAACATGACTAAGGAATTAATTACTCTTGATGAACATATAAATATTTCATTATCACCTGCTCCATTGGGTCATCTTCAATGGGGTCCGGCTCCTCAGTTGGAGTCTTTGGCTGAAGTTGCACTGCACGCCACCGAGTAACATGTGCCTGTTGCTCACAGTTCTCCCAATCCTTCTCTATGCATGCCCTACAAAAACAGGAAAGTTGTCTCACTAACAAGACAGTCTTGTTAGTGATCGAATTCCCCATAATTGAATGCAGTGATCTCGAGCCTCCAATGGTGTTGCAAGCCATTGATGACTCCCTGTTGATTTCGTGCTCCCCAACGTGCCAAAAGGTACGGTGAATATCTCTACTACTTGTCCCAGCGTAGGAAGAAGTCGCCCGAGTGGAGAAGCCCTGTTGCAAAAACTCGACGCACTGTAGAGCGTTCTGCAACTGCCGATCTGGGTTGCGGATTTGCTCCATTCGTAACGCACGCTTCACTACTGCCCCTGCGCCATCCCATTCCCCTGCAAATTCAAGCAACCAGAGATTTCAGACCGCATTATATATGACATCAAACCATCAGCCTATTCTATAATGTGGCATTTTATTCACTGGGCGTTCTAGAGTACAGTAGGGAGCAGTGTACTTTTAAGTACTAAAAGTATTAGACTTAACTTAAAAACTACGCGAAGTACCTTTTCCGTGACCCGTCGCAAAATAATTCCAAATCATGGAGCAGCCACCGGTGAGACTCGGGTACCTCGCAACAAAATACATAGCAGTTGCACCCTTGAATTGCCCTGCACATCCGTCACTAAAAACCCAATGCTCCACTGGTCTTTGACCGTTAGCATTTAACCACCTCCAGTGAAGCATCAAACAATGCTGAACAAACAATGAGTCATGTTTCTTGTCATCCGATATATAGTAGTGTGTATGTTTTATGGTGATCAAATCACCACTCACATCACGGACTCTCTGCAAAGTGATGTGAACCAACAAGGATACATACTCAGACATATAGTACATGCTCTGGACTTCGTTTTGAATCTGGAATTCATAGTTCTCTGCAAAATCGATGTGGGAAACTAAAACTCCCTCAGGCAAACCTTCCATCATTTCCTTGCACTGAGCATCTTGCCAATTGGCAATAAAGTTGTGCTTTATGAAAGCCTCCACCTTCGGCTTCATGTAGTTGATGAACTGGACTGGACTTGTTTCCTGATACACTTCCTGCAAACGTTTTTTCGGTTTCCCAGTCTCCCGATCCATCCCAATCTGAACGTAGGAGAACTGCTTCCAACGTAGCTTCGGCTCCTCAGCGTCAGACAACTCCTGTGGACAAAGCTTCATAGTTTCTACCCCACAGTTCTCACAGTCACCCATTATACAGCTCAGTTTGTGCCATTCATCAAACTCAGATTTTGGACAAAGACAAGCTTCCCAAAGTAGGGTGATTCTTTTGTATGTACTGTGATGAGCATCACAGCCCACATTAGCACCCGATGCACCCTCTGAGACAGTAGAACAAACAACACATCTACAGGAGCAACCCTGTTGTGCATGCAGTCCCCTCTTTTCCTCCCGTAGAGTGTTCAGTCCTACCCTCATGAGATCCATTTCTACGTGGTAGATACAGCAGCAGACATTACGGTCCCTTAGAGGTTTCACATACCAGGGCTTGAGGTTATCGAAGCTTCGCTGTCCTATCTTGCACTCCGGGTGAGCCTCTTTGAATTGCAAAAAGAAGGTCGCCTACAACAAGCCACCGAAGACAAGTATTAGTGGTACTACAGTACCGTTGCAACTTGATCCTCAAAGTACAGTTCGAAATGGATGTACTAATACAAAGTACAAACTATCACTACGCCAAAGCACTAAAAGTACTACAGTAGATGCTAAGGTACTACTCCGAAGTAGTATGCATCATTTGAAACTAGTTTCGGTACTCATCACCATGACCCTCGAAATACATTTTGGAATGGACGGACTGATACAATGTACAAATGGGACTACTCCGACACACTGCGAGTACTACAGTATGTTTCACATACCTCTTCGAAGTACCCTTCATCAGTGAGTACTAAACGAGAGTACATAGTTTGAGAAAAAAAGTAAAATGACAACAATACGAAGTGGTTCAAGTACTGATGGTACTCTAATGTGAGAGGTAAATTATACCTTGAAGTACCTCATATCCAGTGCAGGTAAAATATCTCTATGATAATGTACTTCACGTGATACACTTTGAGCAATGGTAATACACACTCTACCACGGGTACTACTAGTTCAAGTCAAAAAGTAACATAATTTTAAACTCGGACATCAAAAGAGTATTGCACAAGGAGATTTACAGTATCTGAAGTACTATATGACAAGCAAAGTGACACGGCAATACTTAGCATAGATGTGGTCAAGCAATTAAATCGAGTGTTGTACTGAATCCATACCAGTGTGACAGTCAAGTAGTGCTTCGCATGCGTCTCTCCTCCCCTTTTCACACCACCGCCTTTGTTGACCACGTCCTTCCTGTTCGGGCTGACTCTAGTCTGACCGTGCCACCATGCTTTGACTGACTCAATTGTGTAACTTGTTGTAGTGTCAATTCGTTTCTGCCTGCGTAGTGGTACAAACCGTGGAGCTCCCTCTTCGTATTCTTCTCTCCTTTCCAAGGCGGCTTGAATATTTTCAGGTTTAGTTCCTAAAACACGTGCAAGCGCCCTAACACCACCTACACTGCCATTCACAGCAGCATCTAACAAGGCACCTTTTCTAACTAACATGTTGTTCGAAAATGGTATAGATAGAGAATGTAACTCAGCTCTAAAACTTTGAATCAAGTAGTGGATACTTTTTGCCTCTAAATGACGAGGGTAGTAGTAGGGTAAGAGAGGCGAAACTTGATTATGGCGCAGAACCTTCTCAAACACAGACTGTCGACACTGTGGTCCAGGGAGAGCATTGAGCTCATGAGATATGCTCGTCACAATCTTCTGAGCAACTCTGGATGCATCCCTAGGCGAAATGTAGTCGACTTCATCAGTGGCTGTGTCCCTCGTCGATATCTCCTCCCCTCCTTCCGAACGCACCGAAGACTTCTCTCGATGGCGTTGCTGGTACACACGATTGCGCTCCGCTTTCTCTAACCGTGCAGCCTCTGCCGATTCCATTAGCGCCGCCCTCTCCGCAGGACCAGGCCGTCGCGTTCTGGACCTCTGTGTCCGGGTTTTGTCGCCCATCCTACAAATGCCCGTCAAGAGCCGCGAACACCAACAAGGAGAGACTACGCGGTTAGAGAAGGAGGAGACAGTCTGGGATAATAGAGTCTGCAAAGAGCCATGTCGTGAACCTACGAGCACAAACATTTGTCAACATGTGGAACATGTTGTCTACAGCAGCAAAAACTTCGAATCAAAACAGTAACATAAAACTTCGAAGCTTAGAAACTGAATGATAAGGAAAGCAAAACTCACCAAGTGCGCACTGGAAGGGGTCGGGGATGCGTATTGGTTGAGCTCCTCAGGTGACAGTGCCTCTTCAGTGAGCTCGGATCCAAACAGGGTCTTCGAGTTCCGGACAAGACACTCACGGGCATGTACGGCTTGGTTTCCACTATGGAGGTACCATGCAATATCTCCAAGCCTCGAAGTTGGTGTACCGGAAATGTGCGAGCTGCTTGACACATCATCATCCGGACTATAGCATGAAGGGGCAGTAAACGTTTGATCTACACTCTGAATCTCCTCATCGACACCATCACTCCTTGGGTAGTAGTTAGTAATTCGCTGTTGGACAAGCTGAGGAGGTTCTCTAACTCCATAGTACGACGTTATTAGAGACTGAACTAATGCTGGGTTGTAGGGACAGCCTTCCCCAGACATTGGTGTTGCAAACCCTTGCAGCGCCGCACCTCACACCGCCTGGAACACTAAGGGAAAAGAGAGACGACGTTGAGAATCCTTGCATGCGCCTGTGCGCATGCAAGACCACCCACAAGTAGATGAATAGAAAAAAAGATATATCATCCGTAGTATGAATGGACAGAAACTTCACCGGAACTCAAACAGCCCAGATCCAATATATTCGGATCTTATCATGACGTGTACGGCTGAGATACAAAGGCATCGGAATTGGACGGTGGAGATTACACTACGAAGTACTTTGAGTACTTCTGAATCTGGAAAGTAACCCGCATAGTACTCTTAGTGGCGGCCGCATGAAATCCTAAAGTCCACAAAAAACAGATTTTATAGAATATCCAGCCGTTAGCCAACAAAGAGCATACGTTAGGAACGCCGCCTGCATAGGCGAATCAATCGTGCGCCCATTTTTTCGTAGACTTTTGGACTGCAGAAAAAAAATTCCCACCACATCCAATTTTTCCACGGATTTTCATTTTTTGGTTCCTTTTTTTATTGAGATCTGTAGCGACAAACAAGCCACATTCCCTGCAATAAAATCACAGTAATACAAAACTCGAGTTGCAAGAAATTAAGTACTTTGTCGAGATTTCTACAATCTGACGTACTTTAATAAGTTGGAAAAGTACTTTATACAGAGGTGCCTAATCATTTTCTTTTAATTTCTGACATTAAACAACACAGCATAGCAGTGGTCGACCCTAATTTCATAATAAACAGCTCAGAATTACGTTAATTTCCTATAGAAAACATGTACTTTGTCAAGGGTACTTTGGAAAAAGTACTTTTCTGACATACTTTTTCCATAGGCGTAGCTTGCCAACACCCTAATAAGAAGCATGAGTGTCTTATTGGACCAATCAACATTGTGTTGATATTATGTATTGGTAAGGAAAAGTTTCTTAAGAATTGAATTTTAAGAAAAATAAAGTGAGGGGAACAAATAGTGCTTGCCACATTGGCGGTTTCAAAATATGACCCTTTCCTTATCTTCTTGTCTTCTAGTCTTTTTAGCAAATCGAGGGAGCCGGATAGAGCTTCTATAGAGCTATTATTGTGTCTCCAAATCTTAGCTCAACTTGTGAGCACTATTCAACAAGCATTTGATATTCCAATGACGAGGGGCAGGAGTATTTTCTTGCAACAATCAACCAAGATTTAAGTGAATCTGTTGAAAAGATTAGTTTAAGGCCAAGAAGAGATAGCTGCATAGAAAAGACATAATTTGTGTACAAAGATAGGAAACTTTGGCATGAATACTTGATTAGAGACTACTTTGCTCCTACTCTTATTCTTGACTATGTCGAGTTTTGTTGTCGATTTAAGATGTGTAGAGAATTATTTTGAGAATCATAGACTCTGTTAAAGCATTTGATTTTTACTTTGTTCAAAAATGTAACGACTTGAGAACTAAGAAGACTGAAGTTGTCATGTGCACAATGCCACAATCATTGGCAATTAGGATGATATCTTTTGGTGATGTTGACACAACCGCTAACTTATTGCCGTCTAAAAGAGAGTTCTGCAAGTTTCCAACTCAAGCCATGGATTGCTTTGTCAATGCCATTTTTTACTACTTTGAAGGTGAATACCTTTGGCATTTCACAGAAGTAGATCTTCAACTTGAAAGATAATGTTTAACATCCAACAAGGATTCCTTAGTAATATGCTTGCCTCTTTGGAGTGTATGCATTAGTTGTAAAAGAATTGTTTTTTTTTATAGCCAGGCAGTTCCAAGACAAAGATAAGAATCTCTTTATGATTTTATCTAACGCAATTGCTGATCAAATCTTTATTGATATGGCATTCTTCTTTAGGGCTTTAGGAAGGAAACAATGACATCTTGGATTGGTTCTCTATTGTGAAAGATTTGCTAAGGTAATATTTGATATTTAAATCTCATAGTTAATAATAAACTAGATAACAATGCTATTACTTCCTTATGAACATGATATATCTATAGTGGTCTTGTTTTGTTTTCACTATCCACTGAGCATGGTTGTCATAATGGACGGACGGGCCAAAAAATTGTCGTGTAGTCACGTGACGAACGTGACGGACGGTTATCGGACGGACGCTTATCGGACGGGCTCCCGACCGCGAGCAAAATTACTGTCCTCACAGTTTACTACTGTTTACCATGGGTGGCGCCCGTCGTCGTGTCCGCGCGCGTCTTTGCGCCTGTTCGCGCCGGTCATTTGTGGCTGTTCGCGCCCGTCGTCAGTCTCGCGCGCGCGCGGTGATCGCGCCCGATTACCCTCGCCCGACCAGGGTCGCCCGCGCCCGTCGCGCGCTTGCTGTGATCGCGCCCGTCGTCAGTCTCGCGCGCGCGCGGTGATCGCGCCCGATTACCGTCGCCCAATCAGGGTCGCCCGCGCCCGTAACATGCTCGCGCCCGTAGCAGCCTGCGCGCGCCCAACCTGCTCGCGCCCACACTGTCGGCCCCGTGAGTATAAATTGCCACCCTCCTCCACTGATTTCGCACCCCCCCACTTTGTGCATTTTGCCTTCAACAGCCCAAGGGTAGCTGATTGCTTAGTGCTACGGTGGGTTTCTCAACATTCGGTGTACCGTCCAACATGAATTCCAACGCCTGCAATTGCCAACAAATCAAGTCCATTATGAGTTTAACGAATGGTGCTACTCCACCGGGCACTGCACAGCGAACGGACACAGTTATTTGGTCAAAGCTGGAGCGACTCCGTCAACTGATTGAGTTCTTCGAGGATTGGATCTCTCGCCGTGACAAATTGGTGGCCTACGCAGAGAATGGACGCCCTCTGCCTCCAACCACTGAAGAGCAGTTGGCAACCCAAGCGACTGTCGAAGAACTTGACTGTGAGATTGGCGATCTCATCAAAGAACTGAAGAAGGAGATGGCAATACTTTGTGTCCCCACTATTGTCTCTAGTGCTCAAACGAACCATTTCGAGACGCACTTGAAAGACCTAGAGGACCGGTACCTAGAGTGCATGGCACTGTAATCGACATTACAATGAAGTGATACATTTCCAAAATAAATAAAGTATTCTTTTTTAACTCTGAATTTGCAAGTCCTCTTTGGTTACTCTGATTTTTAACAGTGTTCTAGGTTGTGGTGGCGCCCGTCCTGGCCCACTGCTCGCGCCCGTCCATTCAGCGTTGGCGCCCGACGGTCGCGCCCGTACAGTTCGGATCGCGCCCGAAAATATCCGCGCGCCCGCGTCGACGTCCGCGCGCGCGCCCCTTCGGTACCCGGACGACGCCCGCTCGCGCCCGACGAAGACCGGGTCGGTACCCGCTCGCGCGCGGTAAAACCCGCGCGCGCCCGTCATATACCCGCCACTGAACCGCTCGCGCCCGTTGATATCCGCGCGGGCGCGGACGGATACACGGCCGAAACCCCGCCGTCGGTGCCCGCGCGCGCCCGTCGGGTTTCCGCTCGCGCCCGTAGCAGGCTGTTCGCGCCCGTTCCCTGGCGCCCGTGAGTATAAAAGGGCGATTTCCCACCTCATTTTGCACTCCCCCCCCTTTGAGCACCTTGCCTTCAATAGCCCCCGGGTAGCTGATTGCGTGGTACTCAGGTGGGTCCCAGCACTCTGACACGTGTCCTTGTTTTTATTCTCCAGAACTCTATGGTGTCTGTGTATTACATTTGAGAATTTTGTAAATGTTTATAATTTGTAAATGTGATTGAGGTTCTGGGGTAGTCGTAGGCTTTTAATTTTGCACCTTCGGAAGACTTCGAAGAACGATCTACCTCGAGCAGACATGGAACGGCAACAACCAGCACTCACGGCGGCAGAGCAGAGGAAAAAGCAAAAGGATGCGGGACGGCCCAGGCATGGAAACCTCCAACATAAGAGGGTCCACGTCTTATTGAATCCAGCAAAGCTGGCATTCAGAGGGTGGGAAGCTGCATCGCAACCGTGGACTCTAGCAACGTGTGAACAATTCATTGAATGGTGCCACATTGGGAAGTTATTCCCGTTGCACCGTCATAAAAACAATCGTACTTCAAACAAGGCGAACATGAGATATTGCAAGAACCGTCAGTTCGGGAGGCGGTGTTTGGAGGTGTGGCAGGTCCTATACAACCAGGCGATGAACGAGAGGAATGAGGTTCCGCTCTTTATTTGTAGAATGGTATATGCCGAGGTAGTGCTTCATAGGCAGGTGGATTGGAGGACCATACGGTTGACTCCTAGCGTCCACCGGCGTCCACATGAGATGGCGATACCTACAGGGGTCCTAAGATTCCCAGGTGTGGACTGGGCATACTTGGATGATCCTGAGGATCAAGCGCCTGTTCAATGGAGTGACTCAGGGGAGGATAGTGATTCTGATGGTACGGTAGACCGTCCCCCTCAGTCACAGACAAGAGCAGCGACTAGTGCTAGAATCACACGGTTAAAAAAGAAGGATCCTGAGCTAGCTGCCTGTTTGTCGACGAGGAATCGTGCACCGCCTGCAAATCCTACTGGACCGGGTATTCCTCATCAGGCTCCTCTAGCAATCGTCGGGGGCCCAAGCAATGTTGATGTTGCTCCTCCAATATTAGTTCCACAGATTGCGGGCCCGAGCAATGTTGATGTAGCTCCTCATGTACTGAATCCACAGATTGCGGGCCCGAGCAATGTAATGGAAGATGATGACACTGGGTTTGCAGATGAGTTGGAGGCTACAATAGCCGCCGCTGATGCCCAGGGCCTGCAAGTCGATGCATTGCAGAAGGAGCTGGAAGGAAAAAATGCAATAATTTCTGAGATGGAGAAGACTATCCAGAACTTGTACGAGGAAGCTGATAGGATGAATGAGATTATACGGAAGCAGAATGAAGAGATTTCGCAACTTAGATCTGCGAAGACTCCGACTTACATACCCGAAGCAAGCCAAGCTCCAATCCCTGGTAGCCCTGGAATGAACGAGGAAGACGTAAATGCCATCATTGAATCGGCCACGCAAGGTCTCCTGGAAGATACCCCGGTCCGAGTTCCCCGTAAGCCAATCATTCCATTCGCGTCATCAAGTCAAGTGATGCACCCCCCCCAGCGGCAAATCATGTTCGTAGATTCTCAAGAGACGGAGGACTCTTTGGGATTTCAACAGCCATCAGTACCCACTGTCTCCGAATTGCAAGCTACCAACGGGATGCTCAGAAAGTATCTGATCGAGATGAGCAGACAGTACTACCAATGGAAGATTGCATGCATCATGAACGTCGACCGTTTCAGACAGATGCGCGCTGAGTTCGAGAGGATTGACCGCGACTACCTCCAGCTTAACTCCAAGAGAGATTTCGGACTTACCTCGTGGGCAGATCCAAATGAAATGTTCCCTGACAGCCTACCGATGATTGGTAAAGCAATAGATTGGACGCGGTTGGGGTGGGAGTACAAGACCGCCATATCCAATGAGAAGATCGCTAAAAATGCAAAGCCAAGCTTGCTCTGGCCCAATCCAGCGAAGTATGTGTTGGATGGAACCCACTGTGCAATTTGTACCAATCTATTTGGGCCAGAGGGGGGCTGGCAATTGGGATCCTGTCAATGCATGTATCATCCACAATGCTTGATCTCGTGGGCCTTGATACGTCGGAAGTGTGCAGTATGTAAGGCCCCCTTACACAAGCGTTTTTATGAGCAATTCGGCCTAGTGAATTGGATGCCACCGCATTGGGAGCTAAATAAGGAAAATGCTCCTGACTTTCCGGACAAGTGGGGTGAAGACTTGATTTGGAATTGGCTTATGGGAATGCACCTGTCCTATATTAAACAAATGAGCGATCAGTGGAGGTGGGACCAGAAACCTGCGGAGATTGTACGGATCTGCCACGAACTCATCAAGGGCGGGACGGAGGAGGAACTCGAGGGAAGGAGGAATTTCTTCTACCAAGTGCTACATGGGTATTGGGATATTCAAACTTGTACATTCCAGTACGGCCCCCATCCTCTTGGATTTAAGTGGAATTCCAAAGGGGAGTTGGTTGCGGATCAGATCAAGGAGTTGCACGACATGACTGCAGAGGATTTCCGGATCGCTGAGGATGTACAAACCGCGGAATCTGAATGGGATATATTGTTCAAGAATCAAGCCGTGGATTTCCTATGTGCTGAAGTGGCTCCGGAGGTCGTAACAGTGCTCCGTCGGATGCGCAACAACAACTTCATGGAAGCAATGCTTGGAGGAGATGGCATAGCGAAGAGAACCCGTTCTGCCAAGCGGAAACTCATCGCCAACGATGGGGCAGAAAGTAGTGCAGCAGGTACCTCTCGTGCTCGACACGATGAGGGTGGATCGAGTTCCTCTGCACCGGGCACGTGACGTCGTGGAGATCCATGAGTGAAGACCACGTTTTGTAAAAAGATATCGGAATATAAATACATGTAGATGGCATAGGGGTATGGATAGGTTTGGGATTACATTCACATGTTTAATGTTTGTTAAACTCAAACAATGGATGATAATTTGCTTTTGTAAATCATTGTCGTGATTCTCAAGACGCTTTTATGCTCCCTTCATAATACATTGGCCTCTCTTTTTTGGATTGCCAATCATGTTATTCATTCCGCCCGTTGTCTCATCTCCTTCCATCGTATGATCAGTGTATAAATATCTCTGTTGCACACCAAAATGTTTAATATGGACAGTGGATTTAAGTCACGCTAAGGGTCCCTTCACACCTGGAGGTGTGTACCACCGGCTACCGACTGTCTAACTCCGGGCCCTCCAAAAAACCCGTTTCCGATTCACAGGGTTCGAGTTAATTTACAGGGGGTTGGGTCTCGTGATAGGCCAGAGTCGGGGATCGGGGGCTGGGGTTCTTGCTGGATTTAAGTCACGCTAAGAGAACTTCAGTTATTGTAAGTGTATTTAACTTATGGACTGAATTTTATGTTACGTGGATTTGAACTCTGATCCCGCCCGCATGGTCGCGCGCGTTTGCGCGCGCCCGTAGTGTGCGTACTCGCGCGCGCGCGAACCTGCCCCAGCGAGAATAAAACCAGGATTACGCCCGCCCGTGCGCGCGCGCACGAACTGCTCGCGCGCGTGCGAAGTGCTCGCGCCCGTCGCGCCCACAGCGCGCGAACGGATACTGAAATGTGGAACACCCGACGGTGTCTCCGTCGTTTGGCTCGCGCCCGATTCCGCATGCGCCCGCCCGATTTCGCGCGCGCCCGACAGTGCACGCGCGCGCGCACTGCAACCTGGGTGGGGGACTAATTTCTCTCCCCAAACTCTCTTTTCCATTTGCCCGCGCCCGTACGCGCGCGCGCGTCCTGATCGCGCCCGTCAAACCAACCGCGCGCGCGCGGTCGCGTGATTCTGAATCTCTTCCTCCCCCACAATGTCCCCCGCATTTCGTTCGCGCCCAATTTCGCGCGCGCCCGATTGCGCGCGCCCGTCAATACTCGCGCGCGCGCACTGCAACCATGTCATGGAAGTAATTTCTCCCCATTCAGTCCCTCGTTCCATTTGCACGCGCCCGGACGCGCTCGCGCCCATCAATGCGGGCGCCCGTTTTGCACGCGCCCAAGCACTCCAACAACATCACTCAAATAAATTTTATGATTCCACCACTCTCCCATCGTATCCCCTTGTTTTTATTAAATAATCCCACACTCTCTAAATTTTTAATTGTTTTTTTTCCCCCTCTTTGAACACTACGTTTTTATTTAACTCGTAATCTCATTTTGTCTGTTCATTTTTATAATATACTAAAGGTAGTAAATCTTCATGTCGACCCAGAGTCACATGAAGATCCTCTAAGCGCCTGAGTTCAGCTGATTTATATCCACTATTTTTTTTTTTCCCACTGTTTTTTTTTTCCCCCTTCGTTGAACACTACGCTTTTATTTAATTCCTTCTTTCATTTCGTTTGTTCAATTTTATAATTCCACCTCTCCCCCTTCTTCCCGCCTTATTTTTATTCAATACTTCTACGCTCTGTAATTTGTTTTATATTTTTTTTTCCCCTTCGTTGAACACTACGCTTTCATTTAATACCTTCTCTCATTTTGTTTGTTCATTTTTATAATTCCACCTCTAGTCTATCCTCCCGCCTTATATTTATTCAATACTCCTACGCTCTTTAATTCCTTTTTTTTTTTCCCCCTTCGTTGAACACTACGCTTTTATTTAATTCCTTCTTTCATTTTGTTTGTTCAATTTTATAATTCCACCTCTCCCCCATCTTCCCGCCTTATTTTTATTCAATACTTCTACGCTCTGTAATTTGTTTTATATTTTTATTTCCGTTTCGTTGAACACTACGCTTTCATTTAATACCTTCTCTCATTTTGTTTGTTCATTTTTATAATTCCACCTCTAGTCTATCCTCCCGCCTTATATTTATTCAATACTCCTACGCTCTTTAAATCCCTTTTTTTTTTTTTTCCCTCTTCGTTGAACACTATCATTCTATTTAATTCCTTCTCTCATTTCGTTTGTTCATTTTTATAATTCCACATCTCCCCCATCCTCCCGCCTTATTTTTATTCAATACTCCTATGCTATTTAATTTGTTTTTTTATTTTTTTCTTCATTTTATAAATTTGAATGCCTATTCGTTTACTTTTTTTTTTTTTTTTTTCTTTTGGGTACTCCAATCTCCCATACTAATGTATGGTATTTCAGTGTAGTCCAGTCTCTCCCTTAAGCTTTCTTTTTTTTCTTTTTTTGAACTTACGACTTTTAAACTTCATTGAGCGCGCCCTGTTGGATCGCGCGCGTCCGAACGCGCCGGCAGGCGCCGGCGCGGTGGTGTCCGCAGTGGACCCACTGAACCTGCCCACGCGCGCGCGCGCACACTCGCGACCGCGCCCGCAAGTACGCGCGCGCGCCTGCTTGTTCGACGCGCGCACGCGTCGTCCCCGACCTGCGCTCGCCCTGCTCGCGCCCACCCGTTCGCGCGCGCCTGCTCGCGCCCCACGCCGCCTGCGCGCGCGCTCGGGGTTTCAACTGGATTAGTGCAGTAACTAGTAAAATTTATCCCATATTTTAAGTTAACACTCCCTGAGGTTAGCTTAAAACGACTTACCTTCCACTAGGAGGGCAGAAACATGAGGGGCGAAATGACAACCTGCTCTAGTTCTTAGACATGTGTGAATGGAGTGGTTTGTCCTTTCGCACTGTCATGTTTCTCATTTTTTTTACTAAAATAGGGTTCCTTTTAATGTAGATGTGCACGTGTATGTAGTTCACACACTTTAATTTATTTAAATTTTATTCATTTTTCCCTCTCGTTGTTACTTCTTCTCATAGAATTGAGGTGGTCAAATCGATCCCGGCCGTTTGATCGCGCCCGCACCCGACCGCCCGTGCGCGCCCGCGCCTGCATTCGCCCGCCGCTCTCCGCCCGTGCGCGCCCGCGCCCGCATTCGCTCGCTGCTCTCCGCCCGCGCCCGCCCGCGCCCGCCCGCTTCGCGATCCAGCGCTCGCGCGTGCATGCGCCCGCCCCCGCCCGTCTTCCACCGCGCGCGCTATCCGCCACGCGGCCTTCAATCGCGCGCACCCACCTGCGCCCGCCCGTTCGCCTCGGAGCGCGCCCGATCTTCTGGTGCGCGCGCGCCCGTTCGGTCGCGCCCGTCCGGACAGTACTCGCCCGGTCGAGGGCGGCAGTATATAAACTGCCCCCTTGATTTGACATCCACCTTACCTCCTTGCGTGCTTCATGTCCTGGGTCTCCTTGAGGGCTCCTTGCTTGAAACTGTTAGCTTGGGGAGACACTTGGTTTGGGTGGGGGGAATGTAAAAATTCTTCTCTCCATAAATCAATGTGTCAAGCACTTTTCAGACACACTAAGTTATTCAGATAATAATCTTTTGGTACTACTGGTCCTATTAGTCCCGATACTTCCCTAATCGTTCACTATGGATCCGGATGAAGCGGTTGAACCGGTTGAAGTGGTTGCTCCGGCTAGAGCCATTCCAAGACTCGGTACGAGAGAGTGGGCACCATGGTTTTCGATCAAGTTCCAGGAAGGGTCACTGTCACATAAGGTAGCCCAATGTGTGTATTGCAGGACCAAGTTTTCGTACGTGAGGCATAGGTGCTTTCAGCATTATGGTTGGGACCAGTCCAATCTCTCGAGGGTTTGCCAAAAGGCACCTACCGTAGTGAAGAGGAAGTTTCAGTTTTGCGCTGGAAAGATTCCCGGCCCTTTGACACAGGAGGAGGTGGATGGTATCAGGCCAACGTTCCCCGCGTCAGTTCAACGTGGAACATCCAGTGCTTCCACACACGGCACTCTGTACGGTGGATCCGAACCCTCGTATAATGATTCCGAAGAGGACCGAAATGTCTCCAGTGTTGCACCTAGTAGGGCCGGTTCGAATACCACTAGGAGCTTGCGGCAACAGGACATGAGTGAAGTACTCCAGATCGCCAAGCGGAAGGAGCTGGACATGTTGTGGTCATCCTTCTTTTACGAAGCCAACGTCGCATTCAACGTGGCCAAGCACCCAGCATTTATTAAGGCGGTGAGCACAACCGCGGCTGCCGGATTTAACTACAGTCCTCCTTCCTATGACGCGATGCGAACAACGCACATCAAGGAAAAAAAGAAGTTAATCAAGGCAAAGATTGATGAACGTACGAAAACCTCGACCGAGTTATACGGGGGTACCATATGCTCCGATGGCTGGGATAATGTGAATCGCCGACCGTTGATGAATGTCATGCTAGTATGTCCGGCAGGCGATGTATTTCTTGGGTCTGTTGATACGACTGGCGAGAAGAAGTCAATGGGATATATTGCCGGGGAGATGAAGAAATATATTCGAGAAATTGGCCCTCAGAATGTTGTCCAGATTTGCACGGACAATGCAGCCAACATGCTTGGCGCCATGGATAATATCCTGGAGGAGTTTCCTCACATGTACAAGCAGGGCTGTTGTGCCCATATTCTAGATCTTCTTATGGAGGACTGGGGCAAGGAAGTCTTTGTGAAGGATTTGGTCGCCAAGGCTAAACACGTGTGTCATTACATTCGGAGACATCATGTTCCCATGGCCCTTTTCCGCAAATTTGAACCGAAGTTGTCCTTGGTGGTTCCCGCTGAAACCAGATTCGCTTGTAACTATCTGATGATAGAGCGCCTTATGGAGGTTAAATTTGCTTTGGAGCAAGTGGTCATGGCACAGGAGTGGTACGAGTATGTCGACGGTTTATTCAACCAAACCGAGGGGGTGCGTAATCATGCACGCGCAAGCGTAGTGCGTCAAACAATTCGTGACGATGGGTTCTGGCATCAGTGTGACAACTTCACGCACCTAGTGAAACCAGCCCTAGTAGCTCTCAGGACCTTCGATGGAAGCCAGCCGGCAATGGGCAAGGCATGGATTACAATGAGCAACCTAAAGGATCACGTGTACAATCTCCGAGGATCCCCTTGCTTTTTCCCACCTGTCATGGCAACAAGGATGGAGCTGCGGTTCGACCGTAGATGGGACATGATGCATACCGATCTTCATTATGCCGCGGCGCTCTTGAACCCTTGGGTTAGAACGCATAAGGGCTTACAAGTCATAGGAGAAGCGAAGGCGGCTCTCAATCGGGTGTTTCGTCAGGTGGGTGGCCAAATGGGAATTCCATTTGGCGATCTTATGAAAGAGATGATCGAGTTCGACGAGGGACGTGGCCCTTACAGCCCCGAAGTGACCATCGATATCAGAGGTTTGAATCTGGAACCCCATCAATGGTGGCAGAGGATTGGAGGGGGACCATTGGCAGTCATTGCGAAGCGCATTTTATCTCAGGTCTGCTCCGCCTCATCGTGTGAACGGAATTGGAGCATGTACTCGTTTGTCCACAACAAGGTACGCAACCGCCTGGGGTTAGAGAAGTCTGAGGCCTTGGTGTACATTTATACGAATAGCAGACTCCTCCGCGAACGCCCAAAGCCCAACCCCCTCAGATGGTACGAGAACAATGCATGGTCAGAGGAGTCGGATCCGGAGAGAGATCCAAGCGAAGAGGAAGGAGATGACGACGATCATTACATACCAGTTGACCATGCAGGCAGTGGGGATGATGATGTCTGGGGACATGATAACGTCGACGTTAACACGAATGGGCAAAACGACGATAATGGCAACGGACGCGCTGACCCTAACCGCAACAATCCGCGTGACCGCAACAACCACGATGATAACGGTGATGAGTACGACTTCAACAATGAACCAGAATATAACCAGGGAAACCCGGACATGAACATCTATGGAGACGAATTACCCACGCTCCCGGTATTTGATGAAGCGGCTAATGCAGAAGGAAGAGGCGCTCGTGACGAAAGAGATGCTATTCCAGTCCAAATCAATCCTGAGAACAATGACGGGGTTGCAGATGATTCATCCAGCGAGGACCATCTAGGCAACGATATCCATGCTGGCGATGATGATGAGGACAGTGACGAAGGGGGTGATGGAAGTCATGGACGGGCTGTAGATGGACCTCATTGGACCGGCCTCGTTAGTGGGGAGGGCAACTGGGGAACCGTTCCGGCACAAGGCGACTCAAGCTTGTTTCAAGAGATTCCTCCTGCTCACGAGAGAAGGACTGTGCACGCAATCCCCGCACAGACTGTGGCTCCATCGCAACCCACTGGTACGGGGGGTATCGAACCAGATACAATCGTGGATGGAAGCCTGGCTCGGAGGCCCACAAGTTCAATGGGCGCAAAAATAGCTCGACTCCTTAGATCATCAGCAGCGGCGAGGCCTCCACTCAATCGAGCTAGTGGTAGTCGGCGTGGTGCCTCCACCGCCAAGCTAGTCCCCGTGGCGCCAGCTATAGACGAAGCCGTACAGAATGTGGCCCAACGTGGTGCGAAGAAGTCCACAGCCAAGGTTGTTAGGAAACCACCATCACAAGAACCCCGCGGAGGAACACGAAAGTCAAGCAAAAAAACTGGACCTGATCCCCTTCCATTCTATACAGGGTACACTGAAGGGGGGCCTTCTTCTGGAACTGGGGTTGTTCGCACACGCATAAACTTTGAGGATGGCATCACAGCCATCGGTAATTCCGGAAAGGAGAGGCCTATGAAGCGCCTAGTAAGTGCCAGAGATGGCAATACGGGTGAAGTTTCCGTGCAAGTGCGCAATCTTACATCGGAGGTGGAAGGAGAGGTACAAGCTCCAGTGGTCGGAGCTCCTGAGGATGAAGGTGACAACGAGCACTCAGAGGAGGAAGACCCCGATTGCGATGAGGCGCCGGATGACGAAGATGTGATAATCCGGCACGAATTGGGGCCCACTGTAGCTCGGAAAAGACAATCTTCACGCAAGAAGAAGCCCCGCAAAGCAAGGAGAGTCTAGACTGTGGTCACCTTTTTAGCGCATGAAGTAGCAGTAAATCTAAACATAAAATCTACCGGCTAAAAACCAAAAAAAATACTACGTTATTCTTAATGTTTTTTTTTTTTTTTTGGTAGCACCTTCTTATTACGTAGGCTTATACTGTTACTTAGAGTCAACCTAGTTCATTATCTCACACTCGAAGGAATTGTATGGTTGTGCTCTGTATTAATTTTTGTGCGCTAAATGCGGTTAATATATCTCCATTGAGTAATTTCGCAGTGAATTTTTTTGGTATTCTGTTCAATATACGAGTATACCGTAACCGAACCTGTACAGTGTATGTAACGCTGCCTATCCGGGCGCGTGCACTGGGACGGGCGCGTACAGGAAGGCGCCCGCAGGGGCACGGTGTCGGGCGCGTGCGCGGGGACAGGCGCGTGCACGGTCACGGGCGCGTACAGCGTGCTCGCGCGTACAGATAACCGGCGCGCGCAGGGGTACGGGCGCGAGCACGCGGGCACGCGGGCACGGGCGCCTGCGGCGTCGGGCGCGCCCGATGTGGGCTGACGGGCGCGCACGTGGGCACGGGCGCGCAAACGCGGGCACGGGCGCGGGCAGTCCCCCGCGCGAACGCGGTGGACGGGCGCGTGCAGACGGGCGCATGCGGACGGGCGCGTGTGGAGGCCCTGTGCGCGCGCGTGTACGCGCTTACGGGCGCGAACAGCCGAGGGGAGCATAAAAGGCGCCCCTTAACCCTTATTTTCTACTTTTCAAAGTCTCCTCTTCCAGGTGGCTCCTTGTCCTAGCCCGTGACTCCACGTGCTCTGCTTGGAACTGCAGGAAGTGGGAGCAACCAGATTGGGTGGGGGGGATCTTTTGGTTTTTTTTTTATTGTGTGTCCAGTTCATTATTCCAACTATGTCGGTCTCTCGCGGATCCGGGAAACGCCCTGCCTACGTAGATCTTGATGCTCCTGTAGAGGATGTGATGGCAACCTCCACAGCACCGACCGTTACAGGCTCAAACCCGTCATCAAGCTCATCGGGAAAGAAGAACCGGAAGTCGGCGAGTGAGAGGGACCCGGACTACCCACCTCCTCGGTACCAGGAATTCGTTAGAGAGCTAGCATTGGAGTGGTACGGATGTCGGAAACGGGAGATGATTACCCGTACGTACGTTGAGAAGGGGGAGACCGGAATTAAGGACTTAAAGACCCATTTGGAAGAGTATTTGTGGAAGAAGCTGGACCTTTCCGAGAGATATAATGATTGTATTCATTACTTTCATTTCCCTAAGTGGATGGAGCAACAAATAACAACAAACACTACGAACATTGTGCATGTCTTTGAGTGTGTCAACAAGAAGCCAAAGGAGGGCTACTCGCGGGCGCAGAAGGAAGAGATAGAGAAGCTCAAATATGTCCAGGATTCGTGCGCGAGATTCTCGAATAATAAGACGAGGGCGAGGCCATGGCTTGAAGCTGGACTGAAAAGCGCAATGGAGAAGTACTTGTGGGGAGCAGTGGTTGGAGTTCCGAGAGGGGTCAAGTTGGTTCCGCTGTCAGGCACAAAGGAAGGCGGTTATGGTAAAGTCCGAAAATTACGTATTGTTGGCATGCAAACCATACCTGAGACTTGTGTCTTTGCGGGAAAGACGTCCAAGGCTCCTGACGAGACCCAGAAGCGGCACGAGACATCAATAGAAGCCATGGTTTGCAGAATTGACCATCCCGGCGTTATTAAGTTTTTTGCGGTCAATGACTGGACGATGGAAGCCTACACGCTTTGGTGGAATGGGGATTGCCTGCAGAATTTTCTGCACAAGTTCAATTCAAATATCGGTGAGGGTACTCAGAACCGTAACATCCACAAGCAGATCGATATGCCCATGGAAACACGTGACCGTGTTAAGGCCTTCCGCACCCATAGGGCCAAGCTAGCTTGGGCACTCATCTGTATTATGGACCGGGTGCATAAGGGGTATTTGCAGCATAATGACATCTCCCCGGGAAATGTCTTGCTTCACTTCCCAGAGGATAAAGTGAGCGAGGTTTACATTGGAGTATGCGACTGGGGCCTTGCAAGTCGAGTGTGTGAGACAACTCCTTCAAGGTACGGTTACCCAAGTGATGAGGCGCGTACGGAAGCCTTCAAGGAACGTGGTAGTTTTGTGGCTCCGGAGTTGTGGTACACTTATGGTAAGCGAAATTCGGAGACCTCTTATGAAACTGTAAGGAGGAGACATCTATATACGCAGGCTGCCGATGCGTACTCGGTTGGAGTGGTAGCAAATAAGATTTGGGATAACGAGGACGACTTCGACCTTTTCAAGGATACAGCGGGGAAGGCTAGATTTGCGGTGGCGTTGAAGGAGCTCACAAATCCCGATCCCAAGAGCCGCTCCACCTTGCGTTTGGTCCACGCTACTCTAACAGCCCCTCCCTACAATTTCCAAATCCCAGAGTGTTGTTATCGCAAACATATTTAGAAGTAGGCAAGTAGTGACAACAATGTGATATTCTCAGTTCTCCATAAGAGGGGACATTTTTTGTAAGTGGTTTACTGCCACAATTTTGCAAAACTTTTCAATAAACATTGCACTTCCCAATTGCCCTCTTCTGAAATACATGCCCTCTCTTGTCATTTATGATTTTGCCCGATGTCGCTCTTTCCCTACTAACCTGCAGCGCTCGCGCCCGACCGCCGGCGCCCGATGCAGCGCACTCGCCCAAATGCACGCGCCCGATCCAGGCTCGCGCCCACATGACCGCGCCCGATAAGTGTGCTCGCGACCGTCAACTGGATTGCGCCCGCAGCGACGCTCGCGCCCGTTCGCAGGCGCACGCGCGCGACCGGAACGACGCACGCGCCCTCGCTCTCGCGCACTCCAGCGCGCGCCCGTGACATCGCGTTCGCGCGGACGCTCGCGCCCGTCGTCCTGCTCGCGCCCACCCGCTCGCGCCCGTAATCGCGCTCGCGCCCGCACTAATTCAGCGCTAGGTAAATTTGTTTTACCCTTACCGTGAGTCAACTGGTCAACGCCCTTATGTGACGGACACGGGGGTCTGTCTTGTCACCATGACGGACTAACGGACTAACGGACGGTCGGTCCATTATGACAACCATGCCACTGAGCGCAAGAAGAGACACAAGTATGTTATGCGAAGATGCAAAAAGCGGCAAGGAAAGATGAAAGGATGTCGTTTGATTTTTACACATTAGATGAAATATTTTGCACAGTCTTTGGCGGCACTAGGAACTAAAGACAATAGTAAACATCATTTAAACTTGTATTATCATCTACAACATAATTATATATGATGAGAATGGTTCAAACTTGGCACCCTATTTTTATTAGACTTGAAATAGGAGAGGCTGAATGAATGGAGGCTTGTCATTCCGGGAGCTCTAATAAAGAGCTCTAGCAATTAAAAATATGGATAGTCACTTCCCTCTTATCTAAGTATGGATAATCAATTGACTTGATTGAACAAATTTTGTAGTACAAAGGAGGAGAATTGTGCTCATGAACTACGTAATATGTTGCAATTTGAATGCAGGTTGCTAGCAAAACTATGGAACAATAAATAACCACTCAATCCTATGTATATGATATGCAACAAACTGATGTTGTTGAAAGTTTATTGCAAAGATGAAATGTCTCAAAATGCCATTTTTTTTTTTATTGATGGATTAATGACCATTGCCATTTGTATGACCAAAGTTTGAGCTCTCTTAAGCATACACTTTATCAGTCTCATCTTATCCAGTTCCATCAATTCCCAAGCTCATAAAATGAATACCAAGAATTAGAAGGAAAAAAATTTAAAAAATTAAAATGAATTAATGGATTTGTATACACATTCTTGGTAGCAATGGTCATTGTTGATGATTGTTGGAACTCACACTATGCAAAAACTTCCAAAGTTCACTAATATTGCATACAATGCAATAAATTAGAGAGAGTTTGTCTCATGTGGTATTGTTGGAAAAAATAATTTGTTGCCGTTGTCTATTGAGACTTGAACGACGTCGTGGCACTTTTTGCATTGTCTACTATGGACATATGATTTCTCGGGGAGGTGACTATTGAAATTTTTAAAAACCACATTTAATAAAAAATAGGGTCAATTTAATTTGTCGAGGATAAAATTTCTTGAGCAAAAACTTGAGCTCTAGTCTGTATGAAACACATCCAAATATCAAAAATGATATCAATAAAAGTGAAAAACAAACAAAAAACACAAAAAAACAAAATCTATATTATAAAGTACAAATTAAAGTTTTCAAAATACCTCAACATCTCGATGATTTGGTGTGGCATAAAGATGCCGCCCAACCCCACGGTCCCCACCTGATGCACTTCTCACTACAATGGACCACTTCAGAGTCTTTGATGCCAAAACAGAAAGATCCCGATGGCACCACTCCGTATGGTAGCTCGTTTGCAACTTCATTTGGCCATTTAAGGTCTCCACATGCTCATTCAAGGTCTGCACATGACTCTCCAAGGAATCCAGCCTACTCAACAAGAAAACTTCAAAGCCTCGTTGCCTTGATATGTAATGCAACTCCTGAAGGGCAGATCTCTGCAACTTCTCCATCCTCTTGAATACATAAGAAGGGTCAAAAGCTGGGTTGGACGAACAATGTTCAACCACTAAGCCAACCTGTCCCGCCAACCCAATGAGCCCACCCCAAGAGGTCTCCAATTAAATCAACAGTTAAATCTTGTTGCTTGTGTATTTGACACGGTAGAACCAAAGTGCTTATAAAAGCACATTATGTAACAATGTTTTATATTGAAAACTTGCAAATACACAATCATACATTTTGCAACACCATGTTTTATCGGGCTCTATTTTGTTTCCAAACTCTTCACAAATCTCTTTTTTTTTCCCTTTAGCTTATTATCTTAATAGTGTGTCAAAAAATTATTCCAAAATGCTTCGATTCCTGGGCAATTGCCTGCAATTGGGTCTTAAAAAATGTAAATGAACAATTGTCAAAATTGTTGCTTCTCTACTAAAAAAAAATTGTCCCTTCTTTTCCTAAGATGCTTTTGAGGTTGCCATTGTTGAGTGAAGCAAATGGGGTGAAGTAGCAGGCACAATAGAAATGACAAAAAGGCATTTACAAGGGTAGTTGATTTGGCAAGGCCATATTTGCTTTCTAATGGCTGTTGCTCAGTTGAAGAATAAAAATTGCCATCGGGTAGCGTGCTAAAAGAAAAACTATAGATTTGCACTTCCTATTTTTAATATTGAAGACGTTTTTAAAAAGACGCAGTATAGTTGTACAACAACCTAATAATTAGAAAATTATTTCAAGCACTATTAAAATTCACTCTAATGATTGTTACAAAAAGAAATTATGCTTCATTGAAGCACTTAGATTTTCATGCATTTATTAAACAAAAAATAATTCAATATGATATCTAAATTTATCTGGTCTGAATACTCTCACATGAACCCATAGATTAGCTTGTCACTTCTCATAATGATTCAATCGGTCATTAATGCAGCAATGCTTGCCGTTGTCGGTGCCTCCAGGGTTTAAGGGATATTTAAGTAATTCTGGACAAAACGTCTAATTCTGGACTTTTTATCATTCCGTCGGCGGGCCGCCGACCAAAATAGCAGAGTTGAAAAAAACTTTTTTTTTTTGCAATTTTCGCTCAAAATGTGCTATAAAAACCATTTTTTGGCTCAAAATTCATTGTTTTGACTTTGTTTCAGCCATGAATTCTACATTTGGACATCATTATGTCTAATTTTTTGTGAATTTTGTGAAATATGCATTATTTTATAGTATTTATTCTAATTTTTTTGAAAATTTTCAATGATTTTATGTTATTTTCTACAAACATTTTGTCGGCAGATGAGCTGACTATTAATTCTGGACTTTTAAAAGTCCAGAATTACCTAAATATGCCTTGTTTATGGCGATATGGCCCATTGATTTACAATTGCAATCCGTTTAGATTGAGTGAGTAATTTCTAACCCTAAACCCAATTGTGAATTTAATGTTGTGCCCCATGATCCGTGTGTACATTGCTCCCTTCTTATGTTCAGACCTATTAACACAATGCCTCCAATGCTCTTATAGCCAATTTAAGAAATGGAATGCAAAACCAATTTTTTATCAAAATTTAGATTGTATCTATTAAAAAGATGATATATATATATATATATATATATATATATATATATATATATATATATATATATATATATATATATAGCTTTAAAATGATGTGCTCCAAAGCAATTGTAGGATGAATTTTGTTTAAAAAAAGATTCAAAACCTAGAGTATTGTTTTAATATGTATATAATTCTCAAGCTTTAATGTATAGTAGAAAAAATATTTTAACAAAGATATAACATTGTTGCATCTTTGATTTTTTTCAAAAAATCACATTTAGAATTGGCACTATGGAACTCTGATCAAAATTCAAAAACTGACTTTTTAGGCATTAAAGGCTAAATCAAATTATATCCTTACTTTGTCTATGGAAATGAAGAATGCACTTGGCTCTTACATTTTCAAAAATGATTTAGGATTCTATAATTTAAGATGTTGTACTTGATAAGCATAGTTGTTTGGTCTTAGAATTAGGTCTTATATCACCATGTTTCCATAATAACTCCAATCTAGAAGTAATTTACTTAATGCTTTAGTTTAATTCATAGAAATTTAATATGCATTTAAAAAATTTAATGCATTTTGCAATATACTTTCATGTTTTCGAAGCCATTGATTTGTTTATAATTTTATTTAAGTTGTATATAGATAATTAAATGATTCATTTAATTTATTCTTTATGATAAGGATTTTTTTATCTTTTTTATAAATGTAGGCCTAAATTTTGGATCATTTTTTAACGAGATTCAATAAGTTCTCTAAGTGAAGAGTTAATGTTGTCGGGTTATTTTGATTTTGGAAACCTTTATTAGACATTTACAAAATCTATCAATTATTATTACTGCTTTTTTTCCCATCAAAATTTCTAAGGGTGAGGATTTCACATCATCTTCTTCCACCTTGCAATTTCCCCCTACATACGCCAAAGTGGGGTGAACCGCAGGTAAACTCCAAGCGGCAAGAATTCCTAAATGCAGCTTTCCCAAATTGTGGGCTTCAATCTGCTTCACAGAATTCAAGAAGACATTGCAAAGGCCACATGTAAAGTTCACTTTCTCTGCACTATGCTACAAAAAAAAATTATAAAAATAAAAAAATAAATAAAAATATATAAGAACGATGAAAAATATATGACAATAAGAACCATGAAAAAAAAACATAGAAAAAATAGAGCATATGACAATAACCAAAATATCAAAAACAATTAAATTGTAAAAACACTACCAAAACACTTAAATAGTAAAATGCCAAATGCCAAAAGCAAAAACAGTGATAAATGCCAAAATAGATAACAAATGGAAAAACTTCAGAATGCAAACTTGAAACAAATCGCCAAATGCCAAATCACTAGACGAAATCACCAAAGCAAATAGAATGTTTAGAAAATCTGCAAACTTGAAACAAACACATAAACCAAGATTGAAAACAAATAATCCAGAGTAAACATATAAACTACAAAATGAAACTGAAAACAATTAATTCAGAGCAGACCACTTAGAGCAGAACTAGTCAAACCAAACCAGACGAAACCAATCACCAATCCAATCACCAAACTAGTCATTTAGTTTTCAATTATTCAGAAGGTATTAGAAGCCAAACTTTATACTGAGATAATTAGGAAGCCAAGCATTATTTTAAAAAATGGACAAATCTTTTATGAAAAAAACCAAAATAACCCGACAACATTAACTCCTCACTTAGAGAACTTATTGAATCTCGTTAAAAATTGATCCAAAATTTAGACCTGCATTTATAAAAATAAAAATAAATTAATTCCTAATCATAACGAATAAACTAAATAAATCATTTAATATTTGTTTGCATTTGTCAATTGTAATGTAATTTAAAAAATTATTTTTCACAAGCATAAAGTAAATCTAATTGCGTAGCAATTAAAATAAGCAATCGAAGTATTAGAAACCTGCTTTGATGTTAAAATCGACATCAATATTAAAGTGATTTAATAAAAATATCCTTCAAAATGGAATTTGAATTACATTTATGAAATTCATATACAGTGGAATTGATTCCTTATTGTATTATAGTTTTTTTTGTTAACATAAATTTTTTTATATTAAATCTAAATAGTCTTTCCAAAAAGAACAATAACTACAAAATGGTCCATTGGTCTTTTAGAAGTAAAATAATTAATAATAAAATTTAATATCTTTTATTTTAATATCAAAATTCCAATTTTTTTTTATTTTTTTTATTTTTAAATCTTGTAATTGTTGTGTTTAATTGTCTTTTATAACACCAAATTTTGCAATGGCATGTCAGCTAACGCAAATCATAATTTGGCTTCTATGGCATCAATCCAAAATAAAATTATTTAATGAACAAAAACTTACACATCCACTCTATCAAGATATTTTTATATTAACAAAGTGATTTTTTTTCAATGTTTTCAAATAGTTATGTACTTATATAATTTTGAGTCTGATTTTATTTAATATAAAAGTTTTAGTGATATTAAAAAGGCATAAATGCATATTAAAATGCACATTTTTTGCGAAAAATATACAAGCAAGTGTCTAAAGATTTTTCCATAATGTGTCAAAATATTTTTGCATTGATATTTAATTTTAGGAACAAATTTTATATTTTTAGTAAAACAAATAAAATTTTAAGTAATATTTTAATTTAACAAGATTTTAAATATTTAAAACAAAACAACAAATACATTAATAATGTATAATAAAGATCATCCTTCAGAAAAATTCATCTTTGTACATGAAAGTGTGCACTTACAACAAATTTTGCAGAGAGGGAGAGAAACTTCAGTCTCCGTAGGAGACCAACGTGAATTAAGTGTTTGTTCAATCCACCCTTTGCGAGAAGTGACAAGAGACTTTACACTCGTATTCTAACATTCAATAAAGTAGCTCTAGCTACTAAAAAAATTTTATTTTGTTATAAAGTTTTTAACTATAGGGGGTCCAATTTTACAAGCAATATTTGGTGGTTTTCTATTCTTCTTTTATGGAGGAGGATAGACATGGCATATTCTATGGCAATAGTATATATATTTTTAAAGGTATTTTGGATGGTAGTCATAAGTATTTTGAAATTGTCTATAACAAATTTTGCATCTTGCACATGAATATCAATTCATTGAATTTGCTAAAGAATTTGTCCATATGGAGCAAACCTAACATTTCTTTGAAGCCTACGTAAACATCAAGCTTGTTTATTCATGACGTGAATCCTATTTTCTTGAGTGAAATTAATTTTTCTTGTATACTTTGGTTTTGAAATCGAACAAAGCTGTCTCTAAATTCTACTTAGCGTAGATTGTATTACTTGAAAAAATCATAAATGTACAATATTAAAGAATATTTTATTAATTTTGACCACTTTAATTAAGAAATCATTTTGAATTGAATTATGTTATTAATCGCTCCTTTTACAACTTAAGTTAAAACATGTTCTTATTAATTGATCATCACATTAATTGATAACCAACATTAAGAAGAATTTCAAAATTTCAATGTTATGATAAAAATCACATTCAAAATTTTCAAACCAAAGTCAGCATCTATACATATTCATGTGTATTATTGTATCAATATATAAATCTCTTTTTAGAAATAGGGCCTTCAATTGGATCCAAGGGCTTTATACTCAAAGGCCTACTTGCCCACCCACTTGCAAAATAAACATCCATTTGCGTTTAAAATCTAGATCCACTTTGCATTACAGTAAACCAACCCTTTTGTTTTTGAGCAAAATAGTGCTAGATTGCACCAGAAAAAAATAGCGTGGCTAAAAAATGGCCAAAAATCATGAAGTTTTCACCAGAAAACTTCAAACCAAAATAATGTCTTGGATGAAATCGCCAAATTATCAATATGTGATATCTTCTAATGTGATATTTTTAATCCAATATGTAGATGAATGTTGAAATGTGCAGCACCACTATAGCATTTTATATCGCCACTTCAGCTCTTCATGAAAAATGAAAAAATAAAAACCTTGCAGTTAATGCCTAAAAAATGGTGTGGAAAAATGGCAATGCATTTATTATATGTGAAATCATCTCAACTTACAAAATAGTGCACGGTTGAGATAAGACAAGAATGTTTCAAAAGGACATGGAGAAAGTCTAACTTTCAAACAAAATATTCAGCAACTCCTATAGTAAAGACTTGTTACCATTCATAGACACCTCAAATTCCTTTTTATCCATGAAGCATGATGTACAAACAATGCCATTTGCCATCAATGTGAAGGCAAAGAAGGAAATAACAACTCTATGAGCCAATTAACTTCAAAAAAGAAATGCACAACCTCTCGTGCTACTCCTATTGAAATATGATACTTTGATGTGGCAATCAAACTCCTATTTTACAATCATCTGAAACTCTCATGTTGGCGGCCCAACAAATCTATAGTGCGCTTTATTAAAATCTTCACAGGGCAGCAAATAATTACTGCAAGTTGAAGTAAAAAGCTCTTAAAGACCTCTGCACAAATCCTCTTGTTTGGATTCCCAATTGCCGACCATATTCAATCAATTTCTAAAATTTGGCTTCAAACCTTTAACTAGCCTTACAATGATACGTTAAACCTAATGCATTTCAATCTAAATCCTAAAAAATAATTCACTATCATACGTCAATAGCACGTTTGTTCACCCTTGAACAAATATCTTTTCATTGATTTTGGAAAAATAAGGTTTGTCTTCTAAAATTTAATTTTTAGTTTTTTTAATTTTTATTTATTTATTAATTTTTTTAAATATAAAAATCACTAAAGATAACCTCATGAATTTTAATTAGAAAAATATCACATAAAAAAATTCTCATATTTTCCACCCTTCAAATTTTCGAGTTTTTTTGTTTTCTCTTTTTAGATTTATTTATGAACGAACTTGCTATCGACGTACGGTAATACATCACCACCTTGCTCTATCCCAACACGTCTACCTCAACCTATCTGATGATGAGTCTCAACATGTACTGTAGGTGCCTCAAAACCTGCACAACACCATAAACCGCTCACTAAACCTATCCAATCAGGAGGTAAATTATAGCTTTCAACTTCAAATTTCTATGTAATCAATGTGTACATTTTAGGCAGAGCGGTTTTGGATACACATACAAGTCCCCTTTCCAAAATTCATAACTAATTCAATATTAATCCAAAATTAATTATTCCAATTGGTCCAATTTTCTAAATAATTCGCACACCTTCCAAAATTTGAGCAATTTCTTTGCCACTTAAGGTCGGATGTCCTAAAACCACCAACTTAGGGATTCTGAGCTTTATTTGGCAAGGTTATTTTTTGGATATATTTTTCCCATGAACAAAAGATGTTTTCAAACAAAATACAGTTTTTTCCAGAATACTAAAATACATATAAATTTCTAAAGACAAAAGTACTTCGTGACCCAAACTTGATCTGTAGGTTTTCCCATGTCCACACCATGTGGTATAAAATTTCACTCATAATAATACCCAAAACCACCAACTATTTCTTTGCAATGCTTGGCGTCCATTGGTCCACGTGGACTACAAAATTGGTGGTTTTGGGTCTCTGTGGTGGCCCCAAGAAAGGTCTACATGTCGGATTTGAGGAAGGTGGTGGTTTTAGGACATTCGACCTTACTCAAGTAGAGCGCCCACAAGTTCCTCACCAAATGATCAAATCCACAAACAATCGATGTCCGAAAACCAGCTCAGTTTGCATGAGTTCTCAGATCAACTCCAGATCTAAGACAGTACAAAAGACTGCACATGACATATCTTATATTTTTCTGTTTGAAGAAGCTGGACAGTTGATCGATCGGCAGACGCAATGGCAAGTTGAGACTGTTCATATGCTGTGCCCTAGTTCTCATTTCGCATGGTGTTTGAGCTCCAGAACATCACCATGTCCACCTCTCAGGTACAATTTCTGAACTCCTCATACATGTGGGTATGAAGTGGAATGTGTTGGTTCTTATGTCTGTGGGAAGAAATGGGATGATGGCAAATGTAGAAATGGACATGGACATGTCCAACTCAATCTGGTTGATGTTTTTTTGTATTCTCCTGTGAAGTGGGTCGACATAGGACTCAGGTTTGGAGGTCTTTCATAGTTTTACTTGTGGTGGCAATGTGGGTACCTGTCTTGGAATGTGGAAAATTGGGTACTGATCCTGGGGTTTAAGAAAGGAAGAAGTTTTCCTTAAGGACTCTGATTTTATGCCTACAGGATGGGAATTTCTAGTCATGTCATTGTTTGAAGCTTGCTTACCAACCAAGTTTTGTGAGTTTGGTTGACTGTTTGGTGTGTTTATGAGTTGCAGTTTTTTTATTAGGTTTGTGATGGTGGATATGGTTTTTGATGTGTATGTTCTGTGCAGCGGCAGCTGGGGTTTTTGCAAGCATTGGAAGATGATGGTTGCACTGTGAAGGGTAAGGTCTTGCCAGTTCCTGTCTTTGAGGGGGTTAATTCTATCGGTCGAGACGATTTGGTGTCTGCAAGTAAGCAAGTGAGCCGCAACCATGTGTCTCTCAATGCTTCTCCGGATGGCACTTGTGAACTATCTGTTGTAAGGCTCTCTTCTTGTGATTTTTCTTCATGTGTTTGTGTCTTTTGTTCCCGAATCAAGGGAAGGCCGATGTCAATTTTGAGGGTGAGGGTTTAGGGTTTATATGATTTTTGTTCTCTTCCTGTAATCTGGGTATATTCCGCAAATGCAAGTATTGGTTGTCCGACGGTGATATCCTTTTAACTTGCTGGAGACTTGTATCTAGACTATTTGAAGTTGCGAATGCGTAAACTGGAAGTTGATTTTGTGTTTCAGAAATGAAAGTCTCGATTCTGACGTGGTCTGTTTGTCGTTTTGGCAACGCTTGTCTAGGATGGGCAAAACCCCGTGGTGATTAAATCTGGATCGGGGAAGACGAAGCTTTTACCAAAAACAAAGGCTTCTATAGCCAGTGGGGATATTATAGAGTTCTTGCCTGGCAAACTGCCTTATAAACTCGTATTTGAACCGGCTCAAGCTGTGCTAATGCTACAGTCGAGCGTTGAGTTGAGCACAGAAATTCATGTTTGCCAGCAATCAGATACAAGGTTGTCAGAACCACGCTTGGATGAGCTTTCTATTTTAGCAACTACGAAGAAACGAGAGTGGGAAACCATTATTATCGATTCCGATGATGATGGACAAGTAACGAAGAAACAAAAACAACAACTGCTTGATGACGAGGCTCTTGCTAGGGCTTTACAGGTAACAGAATTTCAGCAGGTTTTTTGCAGTAAGTACGAGGGTAGAATGAATCCATCATCACGCTAGAGCTCATGAAGCTTAATTTAAATAGCATGTTCTGTTTTGGTCTGGAATTTTTAATAGTTTGATCACATGTAAATCAGAGACATAACATTAGGATTATGTTTTTCTTATATGTTGAACATTTTCAATTGAGAACTCTTTCATTAATTAGCAGACCAATGGCAATTGCATTGGAATGAACAGGATGAGGAAGACAGGGCTGCAAGGGCGTCAATGGGAGCAAGTGTATCCGTCTCGAGTGGACAACACGTAGGCGCATCCTCCTCATCTGGGATCGTCAACAGAGGAGAAGAATCGTTTGGAATAGAATACGAAGCAGGTTGCAGATCAAGCTCCACTTTTCGTTTGATGCAGGTGAAAGGCTTGCCACAGTGGGCAAATAAAGGCTGTGTGAATATAAGAGGTGTTATTCAGGTAATAAAACTCTTCGAAATTCGGACTTTGCTGGTCCAGAACCACATTTTATCACATTATGTACTTTTCGTCTGCTTTCTTCTTCGTTTTGTGGTCTGTTAGGGCTTCACCATACTTACCACGTTAGGCCTTTCTCAAATGTGTGATTCCCTGTCTGTCCATGTAGGGCGATGTTCAAGTCGCATTATTGTCCAACTATATGGTGGATATAGACTGGCTACTTGAAGGTGAGGTTACTACCAATGCTTCCACTAACCTTCCACAAAATTCTGTGTTCCGAAAATGGTCGTTTTACTGTAAGGTTTATGGTCATTTATCGCTCCATGATTACAAACCGATTGTCTGCGAGTTACTTACCCTTCCCAAATTCAGTTGAGAATTTTGCTGGCATTCATCATGGACTTTCAACCTCCAGAGAGAATTTTTTTGTGAGCATATATAGTTCCAATATCTTGCATCCTTATTTCTTGGCTATGATCCAACCATAATGCGTTTCCTTCTTACTGCTTTTCAACCAAGAATGTAGTGGTTACACCTCCTTGAATCATGCGATTTGTTTCATCACGCACTCTCCAAATGGACGCAAAAGATTCTGATTTGACGATTTGTGATACAAGAACCTTTTTACAGCTTGTCCACGCCTGAGAACAGTTCCGTCAGTGGTCGTATTCCATGGAGAAGGTGGAGGTTCACTTGAGCTCCTGCAGGTATGTCTTTGCAGTCGGGTTGTCGTTTTCTAGCTCCAAGATGGTTCCGATGGGTTCTCATGGTTTGGAGTATGATTAGTGCATCAACTTGGAGTCATCTTTCTAACTCTAAGGGTTGTTTGGGCTTCTGAATGTTCAGGCTAGCAAACCTAACTCTTGGTTGCTCCACAAGCCTCCACTAAGGCTAAGCTATGGCACACACCACTCAAAAGCCATGTTTCTGATTTACCCAACTGGTGTGCGGATCGTTGTGCACACTGCAAACCTAATCTATATTGACTGGAACCATAAATCTCAAGGCCTTTGGATGCAAGACTTTCCGTACAAAAGCGGAGTTGCACAAGATTCCAAGTCATCTCCTTTTGAGAACGATTTGGTGGAGTATTTACAAGCTCTAGAGGTTAGATGCTCATTTACAATGCTGCTACTAGAGGCTTTTAGCAATGGTGGCATCTACGTTGAATAAGCGAATTAGGTAGAGATGGATTCTTTTTCATTGTTTTGCCAACTCTAGAGGCTCACTTTTATCAGTTTGGGATCAAGATGTATTGGAGTGTGACTGGCAGTGGGGAGGATGCATGGCAAATGTTTCTGGACTAGGTGAAGTCCGGATCAATGCTGCTTTCTTTCGTAGGTTCGACTACAGCAGTGCCTTGGTACATTCCAGCCTTTTTCTTCAGATATTGTTTTCAAAAAAAGTTGAATCCCTTACCTTCTAGTGTTTTAGCTTCAATATTACTTTTAAATCAGGTTTATTTTTTGCCTTCTAACTTTTTGATACCGTTCATTCTTGCTAGGTCCGACTGGTTGGCTCAGTCCCTGGATATCATCAAGGTCGAAACCTGACCAAGTGGGGTCACTTGAAGCTTCGAACTATCTTGCAAGAACAGTGTTTTGATGAACAGTTCAAAGGATCTCCCTGTGTATATCAGGTGAGCGACGTATTCTACGCCACAGTAGTCGGTTATCATTGATAGGAGCTAAGTTGCTGCTTTAATGGGTGTGCTCATCTCATGGTCGACATTCTCAGTGACCAATCGGAAAATCAAGGATACGAATATGTTTCCTGTAATTTATTCAGGGTATACAGGTGGTTTCAAAAGAATTTCGTTATAATAAGCTAGTTCCATGTGCTTTTAGTCATCTTGAGTCGATGGAACAAATTCTTGAATGTGGACTACAACGTGCCCATTGTGTGCAGTTCTCATCTTTAGGCTCTTTGGACGAGAAATGGATGGATGAATTTGCATCCTCCGTGCAAGCGGGATCCACATTGGGAAAGGAAAAACTTGGTCCTGGTCCAGTTCAGATCATTTGGCCTACAGTGGAGGACATCCGCTGTTCCATTGAGGTACTTACTGAATATGCAATGTCCTCAAAGTTACTCAAATTAATCCCCTTACAATCATACCTTTAAATCCAGCTTCTATATGTACAGAAGCTGATGATTAAATTTCACTGTCCAGAATGTCAGGCTGCTCTAACAACTAAAGAAAAAATTCTTGAACCATTATTTACAGGGCTATGCTGCAGGCGGTGCAGTTCCAAGTCCACAGAAAAATGTCGAACGGCCATTTTTGTCCAATTACTGGACTCGGTGGCAAGCTGATCATACAGGTAGAAGGTAAGCCGCACCATCCTCACACCTGGAGTAGAAGTAATCTGAGCATTCTTTTTTCGAATCTTGTCTCTCTCAGCTTTCCAGCAGGGCATTTGTTGCAAAAGATGTGGCGTCCTTCCTAAACCCTTGTCACCCTTGTCTTGTTCAATCAATAGAATGTGTTTGCTATGGTTTGTCTCAAGGTACTAAGTGCAATTTGTTGGCATTGGCGCAGCCGCGCTATTCCTCACATAAAAACATTTGTGCGGTACAATGAACAAAATCTTGCGTAAGATTCATTGCCATCTTGCTTAGAGCCTTCTCTAGACATGCTTAAGAGATTTAGGTTTTAGCTCAATTACGTGCATCGTGGTGCCTAAAATCACTTAACAATGCCAGTTGCACGTGATGTTCCTTCACCCTTTTGGAGAATTGGTATTACGCAAAACTAAGCAAGTAGATTTCGGGTTCTTAGTAGATAACCTGCAACTCTAGCCTTCTAGACCTGATCTGTGATTAATTCTATTCTGCAACTAGAATTTTTAGGCCGTTGGTGTAACTCTTGACAGGTGGTTCTTGTTGACGTCGTCAAACTTAAGCAAGGCCGCATGGGGAGCGTTGCAGAAAAATAACTCACAGCTCATGATCAGATCCTATGAGGTCTCCACTCCTGACATATCTGCTCCTTTGCTGCAATGACTAAATTCACGTTTTGTGCATCTGAATTAAGTCCAAACAATCAAGGAAACTGGAGGGTTGATTCCCAGTCGTCTGCATGTCTGCAAATATCCGACTGGTCATGGGAGCTTTGAATTTCGAGATTCTTAACGTTACGATTACTGATCTAGGAAACTGTCTTGCAGCTAGGTGTCCTATTCTTGCCCTCTCTTGTTGGGATCAACTCAAATATCACTCCCTTTTCATGCACGTATAGCTCCTCAGTCGTGGTATGTATTTCCCAAACTGGTACATGCTTTTGCATATGGTACAAGTTGTTCATAATGTTTTTATGTAGAATTATCACTACGCTGGACCTTGATATTTTTCTGACGATGCTGGGGATGAGTTTAGATTCTACTATGGTCTTCTTTGCTCTCGTAAATCTGGTCTAGGCAGCTTGGTCATCTCTCCGAGTAGTTTCTTCATGCCCTATATACATGAACAGAATGCTCTTGTGTTCCTAGGTTGGATTCAATTAGCGTTTAAAACAATCAAGAATTATCTCATTGCTTGAAATGTGATTCTTATTGCAATGCTGAAATGGTGCAGCCCAGGGGATTGCGAAGTAAAACGGATGATGAAGGTTTAGGACAAGTAGGCCACCCAAAGCTTGTCACACTGAGCTGGAAAAAAAGTAACGATGGAAAAGAAGATAGAGATACCATTGTTCGTTTGCCTCTGCCATATGCATTACCGCCGGTCAAATATGGCCCCAAAGGTAAACCTACGCTTGCATTAATTATCAGTTATTTCATTTATATCTATTTTGACTAAATATTTTTTAGAGAGTTTCTTCAAATGGCCCTGATTACTTATTTCTTTCAACTCGTAAAATATTCCTCTCTGGCCTATGGCAATACTGGTATCACTTTGTTCCCTTGTTTTCGTTATTTGACCCTGGAGTTAGATAATTGTGAATATGTATGTCATCTCAAAGAACTGTGTGCATCAAAAAATGACTTCAAAAATGACAGAATTTGTGCCTCTATTATGGTGATGCAGACATACCGTGGTCATGGGACAGAACTTACACACAGCCAGATGTGTATGGTGAGGTCTGGCCTCGACAAGTGCGTCGTTATACCAAGCAAAATCAATGATAATCTTCAAAATTGTTGTTACTATATTCAAGCATCCATCTAGAGTGGGAAAAAATCGCATGAATGGGAGTTAATAGATTGTCACTTGTCAGGTTTAGAAGTTGGTAATGAATTTGAAAATGCACTGGATGCTGCTCTTGAACCGACACCTACAAGGAAATGTAAGGACCTTCAGAGAATGTAATTACACAGATTTATACTTGGGATTGATGTACACTTCACTTCTCAATTTTCATGAATTATAAGGTGCCTGTGATTGTCAAACCAATTTTAGGGGCACTTCACATTGCGGCTAAGTCAGGAGTCCCAACTCCTGGGCTGGGCTGGAAAAACATATTAAGAGCCAGTTTATATTTGGGGCCGGATTGAGGGCCAGCCCAAACTATTCAAATTTCAACCAATAGGATTGCTCGATTCTTTCAAATTGAACTCAAGGGCTTTCTACTAGGGCCTTACCAGAACTTCAATTTATCATATGTGGCATTCTACATGGCACTATTTTGGTGCTAAAATGTTTGGACCATAGTGATGCAATTGAGACAAGGTTTCCCTTACCCCAAACTCTCAACTTGGACCCGAACATAGTGCCTGGAAAAATGTTCAATCCAATCCACCATCCGGCCAGTCCCACACAATAAAGTGAGTCTAAATAGTCACACTTCAAAGCCAATTCCAAAGTCAAAAATTTCTGATAAAATATGAGAAAATATAAAAATTAATGAAGAATATGTGCAAAAAAATTTAACAATAGATTTATATAATGATTAATTGAAATAAAATTTATTTTGGACCATTATAGTTGTAGTGCCAATGATTGTTAAAGGGTTATTTAATAAACCATGACAAGGCTTGCGAACGAGTCTTTAATAGCCCAAGAGCCCATACTTTAAAAAAATTGAGAACCTTAAATGGTGAATAGAAGTTTGGGTTGAAGAATTATGGGTACCCAAGTTTTACTTTAGAGGTTGTGGCCTTAAAGATGTCTAAGATTTAAAAAAAAATCATGGATGTATTTTATAACTTGCATTATGTGAAGATATACATTAACATATCCATATAGAAAAAGATATATTGAAAATACTTAGAAAATTTCAAATTGTTTAGGTTTCTTGTAGGATTAGATTTTTATTGATTAAGACAAACAAAAATGATTTTTTAAAACATAGATTTTTGAATACCCAATTCAATTTATTATTATTCTTCAAATTACTTTAAATTTTTTATCAAAATAATACTTGATAGCCCAAAAGTTGCTAAAGCAGTCAAAGAAACTACAATGTCTTTAAAGTATTTTCAGAGTGTATTCCCAATATCCTTTACTATTTCCACAATATCTCAATTTCCTTCTATTTACTAAAAACTTTAATTTCTCTATTATCAAAATCTAATAGGGTGGTATTCTTTAATAACTCTACAGTATTCTTCTAAATACCCTAGTAGAGTAGCTGGTTTGGCCACTTTAAAACAACCTTTTCTTCTTGAAAAAAAAACTTTCATCCCTTACACATAAAAGTTGGACTAAGGTTGACCCTTCTAAAACCACCTCCCATCCCATAACCAACCTGTAGATCTACTCAGAACCGCAACTTGGCTGAACTAGCCTTGTCAAAACACTCAATTCAAACTATCCATTCAGAACACTCAAAAAGGCTGAAAGAGTTGGTGGTTTTGGGTCGGATTATGAGTGAAATTAAGCAGCAGCTAGGTGTGGTTTTGGGAAAGTCTACAGATCAGTTTTGGACTGTAAAGTACTTTTGGATCTATTCCAAAAATTTGTATCTATTTCAGTATTGGGAAGAAAATTCTGAAAAAAACTTGCATTCTATTAGAAAACAACTTTCCTACATGGGAAAAACACACCCTGAAAATAACCCTACAAAAAAACAAAAAAAAGTTGTTGGTTTTAGGAGGGTCAACTTTACTTCTCCACCTTCTTCCTCAAGAGTATTTTCCTCCTCCTAATTACTGTAGTCCACAGTACATGCACAGTATTCCATTTCTTCTTCTTCCACCATCTTCCCACAATCCCAGCAGCAAGCAATCCAGCATTCCAGAGCAAGTTGCACACCATTTCCAGTTGAGTTGCACCACAATCCATCTCCACCAACATCTCCAGACAATGATCTCAAGTCCACTGCTGTGAAACCACCATTTGCATCTATCTTCTGGGGTTTGGAGATCATGGCCACACCCAGAGCTTCACAGGCTATGGTCACACTCATCTCACTCCTAGGGTTTGCAGCTCTGTTCCAGCAAGCATCGGCAGGTAAACCTTCAAACCATCTCAATCAGATTCTGGATTTCAACATGATGTGCAGATCTATGAAAGAATTTCTGGAATTCAAGTCCTGGATGGTGGTTTTGGTTTATGGTGAAGTGGGATGGTGATCTGATGATGTGATGTGAATTGGGTATTGTCTGGAACGTATGGTTTTTGGGGAGAGAGGTGATGGTGGTATGTGGGTTTTGAATTGCAGGCTGCTTCTGGGACACCAGATGCCAGAATCTCTGGATGGGAGGGTGTGGCGATGGCTTTGTGCCTGTGGAGACGTCTAGTGACTGCCAGGGGCTTTGTTCATCGCCGCAGTATGGGGCCTGCCCTCTCTTCTTCTCGAGGTTTCAGTGTTGTAGAGAAGGTTTGGTTTTCTTCTCCTGTTTGTGGTAACCTAATAATTAGTCTTTGTAATGTTGGGAGATTGGGCAGTTTGTTTTGGATTTTCTGGAGAGTGATGTTTGGTTATTTAGGTTTACGTGTTCGTATGTAAGGTTTGTCATAGACGTAGATCCTCTTATTTAGGTGACAGTGGAGGAGAATTTTTTGATTATGAGAGGTCATAAAGAGGATTGGAAGACGAGGGGTTGAAGAAATATTGTCTTAACAGTGTGGGTGTTTAGTTGTCAGTTTGTTTACTGTGGGCTGGTTTGATTGTGGAGCAGATAAGGCAAGGTTGAGTAAAACCTGCAGCAGGTGTCCGAGTAGGAAGGATGTTGGAAATGAATGGGTCTGCTGCAGTGACTGCTCCGAACCTGCTATTACGGATGGGAAGAGCAAGACTGGCTACTGCCAGACAGATGCCTACTTGACCTTCCAGCCAAAACCACGGGGTGAGAGCAACTACGTCTAAAATATTGGAAACGTTCAATGGCTGTGGATATCATTGAATGGTTGAATTCTGTGTTTTCCGATGATTTTGTCCTGCTTAATGAGGTTTAAAACTTGTTGTGGAACAGAGGTGTTTAAGTGGACTGCTAGAGAATGGACGACTTGCACTGGTCGCTGCAAGAAAGCTTCACGAAGTAGGGAAGTCAGGTGTCTTCTTTACGTGGAGAATGCTCTATATTCCCCAACTGTTGTGGCGGATGATAAGTGCTCGGCTTCTAATAAGGTACTTCGCCTTCTCACTTTTGTTTGTCAAATGATGTGCTGATTGCATTTTCTCCTCACAGCAGATGCTAACTATGGTTTGTGATTGTTAATTAACATTCGTAATAACGTTCGTGGATCTCAGCCTCCAACTAAAGAACGATGCACCCCGCAAAGCTGCATGGATGCCAATCATCAGAAGCGTCATGGATTGCCAATCTGGGCAATAGTATTGATCAGCTTGACATGTGTTGCTGCTGTTGGAGGTCTGGCTTTCGCAGGTTTCATAATTTACAGAAGGTATGCATTTTCTCCTTTCTCGTTCACCTTCATTTTACACTTTCACAGGTGCTTAAGGACCTGAGTTTAAGACGGCCTCTGCATTTAATCCGTCCTCCATGATTTATACCAAACTATATCATATGTTTGTAAGTTATACTGAGAAGTAGAAATTAACATGCTGCCTGTGTCAATGTGCAGACGATCTGACAACGGCAATCATGGATTTGTGTATGTCATGCTGGATAGCTACTAGTTTTGATGGCAACAAAATAGAGTTTCTTCACTGCTTTTTTTCATATTTTGTTGTGGTTCTTAGCGTTGGTGGAACTGCTTTTCTTGCTCTTTGCCCTATGGACAAGTAGTGCGGAGCTACTGCAGTTGTGTAAAGTTTAATCAATTGGCCTACATTTTGTGGGAAGTGTATTCTTTTTATCAAAGTACCACTATTTCTTTGTTAGTTTTGGGTGCAAACAAATAGAATTTCTTCTTTAGTGTGATCAGTTGTTTATGCATATCACCTCTCAAGGTGTGCATTTTCTCTGTTTTTATGTAACTAGAGAAGCACATCACCTCTTAAGCATAAAATCATCACAAGACATGGGTAATATGATTTCAAAGTTACGATCCTTGCATTTGTATTCAATAATAACTTCAACAATTGTATGTCCTCGGATCAAGGGTTTTAGACATTACTCGCAAGGTTCTTGTGGAGTCTTTGTCCAAACCATTCAAGTACAGCCTTGGCAGACGCCGTTTCTTCTATCCCCTGAATGCATCTGAAGCATGATGGCGGGATTGGTCGGGATTGGTCGGGATTGGCGAGCGGTGCGGCGGTAGATTGGCAGAGATTTGGCTATGGCGCCGCAGTTTCAATGTTGGTCGTGACTCTACTCACGGCGGTAGTGTTGTAGAGTCACGACCAACATGCCTGCGTTCAAGTTCAGCAACGGAGAGATCCGCCTCCGGTCTCTGGCTATGGCCGTTGATCGGTAACCTTCCTGCTCTGGCGGGAGGCATGTCCCGTCTTAACCTCCAGAATTTAGCAGCCAAGTTCGGGCCTCTCGTGCATCTTCGCCTCGGTAAGTTCTGTACTTTTCCCACTGTCACTACGTTATTACTCCTAATTGTTAACCCACGTATGAGTTTGAAACTTATAAGGTTTTATGGCGGATTAATCAACCTTTCTGTCCAAGTAAACCCTGTTCTAGCTATCGGTTTGGAAGTCCCTTGGGACTCCGAAACCAGTGAAGCAGCAGCTTGATATAATCTCAAACTTCTAATTTGTGTATAAATTCGAAAGTGATGCAGCACATTGGGTCAAGTCACGTAGAATGGCCCTTGAATGTTCTAGAAATTACCCAGTTTCATAATTCCCGGAAGAGATTCGCTAATTTCCTGGTCGTTTTCGTTTTCGGATCTATGCATCGCGTGGTCCAGCCCATTGCTGAATCTGCCCGGACCTTAATCGAGCAAATGATGAATGCCTCTCATCGCGACCTAAGATGCTGAGTGTTCGTTCCGTCTCAGATGCTGCACAGCTCCGTTTTAAGGAACCCACCTACTGAATGCCGTTATTTAGCTGAATCCTGATGTTTCTGCCAAATTACTGGGCTTCGATCAAAACTTACCTGGAGGATTTGCATGATTCGGTGCTGAGTACACAAATGTGAGATATGGACTGCCCTTCACGAGGCCTCCGTCTGAACTGAGGGGTCAAATTGCTCCTTTACAATAGTCACTCTAAGCTGCCTGTCAACTTGATGACTTAGCAATTAATCCGATTGTGAAGAGCTGCAGCATTTAATTTCATGGAAAGGACTTCTTACTTCAGCCTTTTAGTGCAACATCTTCAACCATGGAAAATTAATTCCCAGCTGTTCACAGGGATCTGGCAATGTAAGAAAACCCCGCTGAGTGCGATCCCGACAGCGTTCATAGCCAGCATGTGCAGCTGAACCACTTGTCAGCTTTTGACTCTTACGAACTTATTCCATTTGGTGTGGGGGTGGATGTGTCCGGGGTATAATCTGGGCAACACACTCGTGCACTTTATGCTTACTAGCCTCTAACAGCTACGAGTGGTTTGTGCAGGATTGTGGATGTCTTGATATGACCGAATCTATGTTCAGCGTGATTTAATGTATAAAGAATCCCTTGACGTTGGTGCCGAAGCTCAGGGATGGAGCTCAAGCCAACTAGTACACCAACGCTATTTCATGCTCGCCAGAGGTAATGGTTTAGGACTGGCATGGAGCATGGCCTGACGAGGTCCTGGACCAGGTACATGTATGATGTGAGTACTCCATTACCTCCTGCTAGACACTATCCAAATTGGTTAAGATTTCATTTAAAGGTTAGTTATTAATAGATAAAAATTTCAACAAATTACCGCAAAGCATCATGGTTCTAGAAATACTTTGAATTGATCTTTAACACATAGACATTCGCTACTAGGTGAATGGCTACTAGGTGAGGCAGTGTGAAGAACTTAATCTCTAAATTCCTGGATATACGTGTCCATGCCATCAACATGTGCAAAGCTCAAATCATCCTGTGTTTCACGATCCATTTGAAATGATAAACTGAAAATATTCTGGCTCAACAAGCAAACGACTACCAAGTTGCAAACTTGCATGGTAACAGTAAACTTTCGCCAACACGTCTGAATCAAACTGCCAAACATGATCCAGTTGTTACATTACCACTGAAGTTGCTCAAGATGATGAACGTGGACTCTCAAGAATTACTGTAGTCCAACTGGCCCAAATTACGGAAATTCTCAGAACTCACACTCGACGCTTCGGAACTCCAACCGAGGTACATGTTGCATGTCAAGACACCCGCTTGCTAATTCCACACGAATTCCACCAATGGCACCTTCACAAAAACCTTAAGAGATTCCTTTGTCCTTTCCCGAAAGATACCTGTTTCATCCTCACATAATACTCGTGCAATACCCGCACATACTCAGGCCGTCTTCATGTCAAATGCACAACATTAAACCTGTCCGGTCCCCGCACTTGAGACTGCATGCTCCGACATGCAGAATCACGACCTCATATTACTGCCGCCCATGCGCACCAGTAAAACTTTTCCAAATGCTTCACGTAACATTCGAAAATATCCGGAAACGAAAGAATCTTCGCCTTCCTTTGTCGCCTTCCCATCGAAAGTATTATTTAATCTCGGAATCCTTCCGCTTCCACTTGTCACACAATCTCTCTCGAGCATCTTGCATCGATTCTCTCTCTCGTCGCAAGCACAGCGCTGTCTAGGTTCTTGTTTCTCTGAGCCAAGTTCCAGCTTCGACCGATCCATCGCGATGGCAGCCACCATGAGCGTCGGAGCACTCGGTGCCGCGACGGCGCTGCGCGTTGCAGCGGACAGCAATGTGGGCTCCGCGGCCAGCTCCATGTCTGGAGCGCGCATGGTCGCTCCGGCTCGGAGGACTGCTGCCGTCAAGGGGAGCATGAAGGTGTCAGCTAGCATGAGCCACAACCTGCGCGACTACAAGTTCGCTCCCATCAAGGAGTCGATCGTGGCGCGCGAGATGACGAGGCGGTACATGACGGACATGATCACGCATGCGGACACCGATGTGGTGGTGGTGGGAGCCGGGTCCGCGGGGCTGTCGTGCGCTTACGAGCTGTCGAAGAACCCGAACGTGAAGGTGGCGATCATCGAGCAGTCGGTGTCGCCCGGAGGAGGCGCGTGGTTGGGCGGGCAGCTGTTTTCGGCGATGGTGGTGCGGAAGCCTGCGCACCGGTTTTTGGATGAGGTGGGTGTGGCGTACGAGGAGATGGAGGACTACGTTGTGATCAAGCACGCGGCGCTGTTCACGTCGACGATCATGAGCAAGCTGCTGGCGAGGCCGAACGTGAAGCTGTTCAACGCGGTGGCGGCGGAGGATCTGATCATCCGCGGGGACCGCGTGTCGGGCGTGGTGACGAACTGGGCGCTGGTGGCGCAGAACCACCACACGCAGTCGTGCATGGACCCGAACGTGATGGAGGCGAAGGTGGTGGTTTCGTCGTGCGGGCACGACGGGCCGTTCGGCGCGACGGGCGTGAAGCGGCTGCGCAGCATCGGCATGATCGCGAGCGTGCCCGGGATGAAGTGCCTGGACATGAATGCAGCGGAGGACGCGATCGTGAAGCACACCCGGGAGGTGGTGCCTGGGATGATCGTGACGGGCATGGAGGTGGCCGAGATCGATGGCTCGCCACGCATGGTACAAATTCTTTGCTTTCCCAGGGCATTGTTGTTTTGTCCTGTTGGTACATGCAGGGGTTGCATGCGGAATTTGCAAGTTGCGATCCCTAATGTGTTGAGTAATTGTTGTGGGATGGAAATGCAGGGTCCTACATTCGGAGCGATGATGATATCGGGACAGAAGGCGGCGCACTTGGCACTGAAGGCTCTTGGTCTGCCGAATGAGATGGACGGGAACTACAAGCCCAACGTGCACCCAGAGTTGGTGCTCGCCTCGACCGACGACATGACCGCGTCTGCTTAAGTTTTTCATGTTATGGATACCGCATCAATCCGTCGAGCATGATTTTCCTCCGGAAGATGACACACAGGCTGGGTTGAAACATGATGAGTCCTTTGGGTAATCCGATTGTCTGCTTTGTAGCAATCTTTGTGTGATACAAAAACATAGAAAAAACAGAGCAATGTGAAAGATGATGGCCGGTTTCGGGTTTGTAGCTGGTTTTGATAACAGCTCAACTCGATTTGAACCATTGTATACTTTTGTTTGCATGACAATGGTTAATAAAACGGTTTGTCCTCTCAGTTGTTTCTTTTAAATTACCATCTCTGGATTTCGTTCTTGAATTCATTATTTTGTTAGTTTTTGTCTTGAGTGGATGTGAATGGTCCATTGTTGGTGCAATGAATTTGGGAGCTCTTAGGAGTGCATTGTCAAAGTACGTATTGTTTGATTTCTTAGATCCGTTTCGTATTGACATGTAAGCTGTTTTCCTTGAGAATTCAGAGTCATTTGAATTCCGGTTTTAATTTCTTCCACATCCTGTAAAAGGAGGAATATGTCCATACTGTAGCAGAGGCGGAATCTTTTAGTTATGTGGGTTCATGATTTGAGGGAGCTACACTGCATGTCAACGAGCCTATAGGTCAGAACCACTTGACTTCGAATCAATCCCTGCACGTTTTCTTGTACTAGAGAACAGATTTGTCTCCTCTAATTGGATTTAATTTTCCTGAGTCGTTCCCTCTACTACTTACCATGGCATGACTTCAAGCCACAACTACCCAACTGAAGGACCCGGCGTGGTCCATTCAGGAAGCAGTTCTAAGCAAAGATGCCTTCACGGTAGTAGAACTGGCAATGGCGATAACCATAGCTCGACAAGGATCATAACAGACTGTCGAGAAGTTATTAAAATAGATTTTGCTTGCTTATTCGACGAGTGAGAGGTCATTGAGTGTTTGAAGTACGCAAATTGTCACCCTGAGACAAACACGATCTATCTCCCGAGTCCCGAGTGACTTTGAGTTCAAATCTAATGAAGTGATCACCTCGAATTCAGTTTGTGGCCTGGGTTGTAACCTGGACATAATTATTTAAGCTTATCTTTTGGGAGTGCGTGTAGATTGTATTATTCCTTTTCGTTTGGAATCTTCTAACCGCTGAATTAATCCCCTTTGGTCCAACTGTCCAACTTCGCTTTGCCACGAGAATCTTGACATTTATATGCTATTTGTAGGCTGGAAAATGAGCTCGGAATGAGCTCATTTGGAAGACACAGCTCCATGAGATGCATTTGTCAAACGTCTTCACGTTAGAGAAAGAAAATTCAAAGCTGAAAATATCCCTGCATCGATCGACGTTTACCCTCCTGATGACTCAGTCAGACACATTGATTTTTTCAATGAAGTCATCTCGTTCTGGTTATTCTGAGTGTTTGCTACCACAAGGTAGAGTGAGGACAAACACATATGCACACATGTTTCTCACCCATGTTTAAGTAAGTAGCCTACATACCTCAAATCTAGCTGGACACAAAGAAGAATCTTCCAAACACTCGCCGGTTGTGATCAATAGATGCTTTGCTCATGGTCCTGACTCGTTTGCATAGCCATCAGACTAATTACCCTTCCAGTCCTGGTGAAAGGATACTATCTATTTATTAGCATAGCTGCAACATTGAGTTGTTCTCGGGAAAATTCGACCTCTAAGTAGAACGGTGAAACAAAAAATCTACATCCCCGGGAAAACAAAGATCGCCATTTTATTAAATTGGCCGAGGCCATTCAAAGAGTGTGACTTCAGTTCATTTTCTTTCATTATTAGATTAGTGTAGGAGCCAATATACCGGGACTGGCCAATTTAAGATGAGTTCACTAATCGGCAATTTGGAAATGAGTTCACTCATCGGCATTATAGAAATCCTTGGCAGCAACGACTACTGTCGTGGTAGGGATCATGACCTTCATTGGTTCAGTATTCCGCAGAATCTTCGTGTGGGAGAGTTTTGCTTGTCATCTGCTGGGATTGAAACCTAAAGGATAGACCCAACCACTTATTGATAGGCATATTTTCAGGAATCTTATCAGCTTAAGATATATGGTTTACTAATTTCGACTCTGCATGAGTCAACTGAAAATTTGATCTGCTATAGTCTTGTAGGATATGCCCCAATCACTACCCGTGATGAACAACACATATTTCAAGAGTAATCAGGTAATCAATATGATAAATAACATATATTTCAACAACGATGGTAACAGCCTTCCGCCAAAATCTCTACACGTACCTGATACTTATCAGAAAATCGTTGACTGCACACGGTCAGCTATGGCGACCTCAGGTACCTACGTCACATATTCTTCGGACCGTGAATGCTCTCCTGAATTGCAACGGAAGAGATTTCCATGACAATCGCAGTTTTCTCAGGGAAGTCTAGTTCTTGAAGATAATTTTATCTTGAGGACTAGATGTAAACCCTGCTACTCTGGTCAATGTGCCGAAGAGGGGGACGTTGAACTAGAGTTGTGAGACCAGTTCTGGTTCTCGATGATTTCCGGAAGTTGCTGTGACCAGGGCAACAGAGAAATTAGTAAATCCACCATTTAAGAGTGGTGCAGTCGCTACTTTGAAGAGGAAGCTGTAAGCTGTCGCTGCAAGAGATACTTTCTGCAACATATCGTCAGCATGCTGTGTTGCAGTATTCCCGTGTGCCATCTGAGCAACACTACTGAACGCCGTTCCTGTCAGCAAGAGTGGCTTCCAGGACAATCGCACGTATCATAAATCATTTTTCTTTCCTTTTCATTTATTTGATTTTTTTTTAATATTTGCATTTTATAAGCTAAATGACGACGTCGTTTGTTTCTTATGTTAAATTTCATTGGTAATAAAAGTGCCATTTGTCCAAAAAAATAAAAATGACGACGTCGGCTTTAGACCTTGTTGTGGACTGATCGGAGACTCTGAAACCCTGTAGCTCGAGATTCATCTCAGAAATAACGCTGGATCTGTTGCATTCCAGTTGCCTCTAGGTAAGACATGGCAGGACTTGGTGACCTTACACGGTGTCATCAGCTTTTTCTCATTTGTTGAGCATCCTTTTCTCTCATGGCATTAGCCTAATTCAAATTTTTGAAAAAGGTGGCTGTGATAATAGTTACAGCTTTTGAATGTGAGATTCATATTGAAAAACATATCTCCGAATCAGGTATAAAAATTACCCCCATCCAATTTTGAGGGTCATGTTTCTCTTTCGACTGTGAGCACCATGAGGCTGCTGAGTCTTTGGCAACAATCAATGTAATTAACATGATCTGAGATGTATGTGAAGCAGGAAGTTAGCCAGCTCGTTTCTGTAATAGATCAAGATGGATTACTATCACAAATCTAAGCAAAAATTCATTAATGAATTAATCTTTGTGATTAATTCGCTCCGGTATCGATCAATTGTACTGGAAGCCACTCTTGCTGACAGGAACGGCGTTCAATTGTCGCTTGACTTGAAGAGATTTATAAGAGTGACCACGTCTTTGACAAAATAATCTCGTCCAAATGCAAACTCCACTGTCGCAGACTTCATCTAGCGCTCCTGCAATTTGAGGAATTCTGTTTTCCTTCTTGAAGCGATGAAATTCTTTTGACGTGCTCAATCTTCCTGATAGCAATTGGCCTTAGCAAAGGGTACCCTTCTCATTCTTTCATGATCATCCGAGACAATTTACCTGGCTGTTCTAATTAATCGTTTAACAGCTAACCTTTTGCCTCACAGGAACTAATTAAGTTATCAACACCCACTTCAATGGCAAAAACACTAGTTAACTCGAGGAGAGCTGAATAAACTCAAGATATTGTGTGTCTTAAGATTAGCAACTTAATCAACTGACAAGTTCTACATCAGTCACTGGCGTTTTTTCTGATATGATCAATCTCTCAAGGGCTTTGAAGGTCTTTCCAGTGGGTATTAAAATCCTCGCTAAATCAAAGAATGTTAATAATATTCTACATTTTCATGTTGTTCATTTAGGAAGGCAGAGGGTAGTACTGGTGCTGCCCAACAGGGACTGACACTGTCCTTGCTGATTATGATATGAATTGATCCGCAGCTCCTTCCATTCTCTCTTCACAAGCCTGGATACACATTGTGCTTCGACATTCACTAATTCACAGATCTTTGCAGCGAAATTGACTGCAATGGTCGACTGAAGTATTAGATGATCATGGTGTTCACTCTTCACATGTTTGAATGGATTGGAGATCTCCAACAATGTCTAAGGACCTTCAATTCCTGATTGTTATGAATCTGTCATGGATTTGTTATGGACTTGCATGAAGCACAGAGGACAAGTATTATGCGTTTCTGAAGAAGGCACAAGTTTGTCACCTGAAATGTCAGATGAAATATTAATGCGAAGTTACAAGATGAGACATTTCTCTAATACAGGATCACACCATTGGTAATTGATTATACTTGTAATTTCATGTAGGGAGGCTAAAGAATTAAGACTGTCTGAGGCTTGTTCATCTTCACAGCAGTGAGAATCTTCTGCTCCGGCTTCTGACAATAGCTGAAGCTCACAGAGACACTGTAACCTTTATCCACGTACAGGCTCTTTGAATGCGTTTTAAGCCATTCCCTGAAAGTGATCAGAATCTTTGAGTCAGCACTCAACCAATAATTTAATGATAAATAGTTCAGAGGTACTTTAAATTTTTTTTATTTTAAATGAAGCATATGAAAGTTCAGCTGCAACTTTCTATCTGCAACTTTCTATCTGCAACTTTTATCTGAAACTTTGCTCCAGATATGAGTCAGGGAACACATGAAAGCACTGCTTGGCTTTGGAGACAAGTTCTCTCTGCTTTCAAACTCTTCCACGTAAACCTGGTGTGAATGTTTTGAGTATCTGAGTAAAGGTGTTTTGAACAATCTAGTGAAACTCTTGTGAAAAACAGGCGAAAAGGGTGCAATTGGACTCCAGTAAGTAGCCATACATGAAGAAGCTAACTTACATTTGCAAAGACATGATTGAAACTTTAAATGAGAGTTGAACAAACATTGAACGGTTTGAATTGTAAATGGCCTATTGGTGCTTATTGTAGTGTAATCCAGCATACAAAGAAATGTACCTTGAATACAACTATGGTTTTTGTGTCCTTACAAGTATTTGATAAGAGGTATGTGAGGCACTTGCAGTCTTGTGTTTGTGTTTTCATCTTCTGCAGAGTTCCTTCATGGTTTCACAGCAGGAAGACGAGTTTCCTTTGTGGACAAAATTGTACATACTATTACATGAGAAACAGTAAGGATTTGAGATTAGAAGAGAGCAGAAGTCTAATCCAAACAAAGTTTTGGTTAGATATGAATATTGAAAGGTTCAGCAGTGAATAAAAATGTGGAGACTTGAGTATAGATAAGGAAAGTCAATGACTCAAGAAACCAGACACGCATACAATGGCACTTTTCTTCGGTGTGTGACTAGAAACTAGATGAAATTTATCTCATTCAACTTTCTCCCTGTTTATCCATTTAGTACATTTTTGGATGCTGTTTTGTGACCTAAAATGTTTGGGAAGAAGTTTTCCCCGAATTCACTATCTGGCGCAGGATTGATGGATAAATTTGTCCTGGTCTCAGTTGGCCACGTTTCATAATTCCGTTGAAATTTTTTCATCAAACTTTCTGTGCTATGAGGTCAACATTTGCCCCTTCAGACTGCTCTGGGCAGAAACTCACTCGGTGTTTGTGCCTTTGTCAAGCAAACCTTCAAGCATCTGCCCTTGCAGAGAGGAACTCAAGTCTTCTTCCAACATGGAACACCACGAAGAATCCAACAATTGATTCTGTGTTGAATCGAATGTATGACAAAAGAAACCCAAGAGTTGGCATTAAACCAACCTTTGGATTTGATCAAAGTATCCTAAAGTAGGGCCAAAGTATGGCCAAAGTATGGCCAAAGATACAGTAGAAGATGGATAAGCTTAAAGACAAAGTGGTGCATGGACCAACTTAACAGTCACTATGTTAGGTCTGAAGTTAATGTACTATTGCACAACTTAGAATTCCACCATATATAATCAAATCCCAAAAGCAGTACTCTCAAGTACAATACTGTTGAACTTTTCTCTGTAAATTTGCCTTCCCATTCTCTGTTCCTCTGTACTTTGTATAAACTTCTAAGCCTTTCATTCTACGATAAAGAGGTGCACCCCGGGGTTGCCACATCAGCAGGTTTCGCGGAAGAGGCCGCGCTCTTCATAGGCACATGGGGCATGCTGCATGCACTCCGTTACTGTAGATTTGATACAGATGCTTAATTTATGGTTGTCAAGATCTTGGTTACGAGGCTTGAGTTATCAAACTGTTGATCATGAATTAGATTATGTATGTTAGGTTTTGTGTTTAAGGTCCTGGGTTTAACAATGGCATAGAAGAACCATGTGGGCTCACATGGATTTAAGTTGCATCCCGGAACAAGGACCTATGGTTGACATAATGACTTGTAGGAGTAGTAAGTATCTTCATCTCAAATCAATCATTAGACTGACTTATTGCATGGATTTGTTCCGAGCTTGCATTAATGCATTGGTGATTTAATACTTAACCTACCGGACTGAGTCATTGAATTTGAACCTCAAAAACCAGCTGGATTAGTATACATTCACACATGCCTTTTTTTCCTCCTAAGTAATCATGAATTCTATCCAATTTTTTAAACATAATACAATTTCCATGGCTTGATTTTGGGGAAGCCCTGGAACTTCATAACCAACCAGCATGGCTATGCTTCAAAATGGTCTGAAGTAATGCTTCTTACTGTCAAGATCATTTCCGGCTCTAACAGGCTTGAGAATTGAACATTCTGATCAAATATTGTAGATTTTGTTCCTGAAGGAATTGTATGTGCGTATTCATGACATGAGGCATTGTCAATCAATGTCATCTGTAGAAGCAGCAGGGCAGCAGAAAGTCACCAGGAAGGAAAGGGAAGAAATTTGTCACCGTGACTCAAATGTCTTTGCCTTCAGCCTGTCTAACTTAGTGAATGAGGGACATTGTCCACGAAGACCATTCACCCTTTTCCAGACATAATCTGAATAGAAGACATTTCCAAAGTGCTGCAACAATATAGTGACCTATCTCAAACTTAATGTAAGCAACATCAGATTGTACATATATTTCATTCAGAGAATAATATCAGATCAATTCCCAAGTCATGAATAATATAACATCATGCTAAGGATTCTAAATATATTAATAACTAGAATTATCAATCAATAATTCTTTAATTTCTAATTTCTAATTTCATCATGCCATGGTGATAGACAAGACTGCACATTAGAAAAAGAAGTCAAAAGTTGATACTTTGTGATTGAATCATTGAGTACCGGGTTTCACATTGAGAAACTCCTTAGTAAATTTGCAATATGTTTCATTTGGTGTGGTGTGAAAACTTGGGGGCTTACATTGACAGTTCAAAGACTACTTGCCTTATTGTTCTTCATGCTGGCTATGAATAGAAGTGGAGGCAATTGTGGAGCTCTCTCACACTTGGATTCTTGTAGCAATTTGGAAAGTAGCCCTCTTATAAAGTTACATAATTTTGTAAAATATTAAAACCATTGTATACTCCCCCACTTTCTCAATTAATATAACACTTGTGATTTCACCTTATTCTTTACATCATTTATGTTTATCATTGGAGCACATACTTGGATACCATGATGTTTAATCCACTTCATTGAAGCACATATTTCAATACAAACATTTTGGATTTCAAAAAAAATCTTTTGAATTTCAAAGCACGTATCTTCTATCGTCACCATTTTACCAACAAAATATGGTGATTTCGTAAATAACTCTAGTAGGGGAGGAACTTTGTTTAGTGTCCTCTAGAAGTCAACCAAAATCCAAGAAAAAAAAAAAAAAAAAAAAAAAACATTATCCATCAAAAATATTTGGATGATGAAAACGTTGATGGAGGTCCTTTGCCAGTGTGACTTGGAAATTCTATGTTGACACTAGTTTGTCGGAAACTGCTTTTCTTGTACAATACCCAGTTTTATAACATCTTCCATAATACTGATGACCAAAGTGCTGGGATGTCATTTGGTGGATAGACTGAATGCTGAATTGCTGATAGTTGCTACACTCACAGCACAGAGGGCACAAGGTGAGAAAGGAGGAGACTGGCAGTGGGAGAAATGGTGTGTCGGATTTGGTGATGACCCAGATTCGTATACCATTCACTGCACACCTACACAAGTTCAAAAGTCATGACTCAAAATGATATGTGGCCCCCATACAATATCACATGAAGATCTTCAAAATGAATCACCACGACCCCACTCTTGCCTCAGCGCTGTGCCTCCACATGCAGCCTCATGGTCCGACCGTGGCCCCTACACTTCTCGAGTCTTCACTTTCATTTCTTCCAACTTCTGAGGGGCCCCCACATTTAGAACACAATCTTACTGTATCGTTTCACTTTGTCCCACGTTCCAAAACACTTTCATTCCAGTTGAGTAGAAAATACTGTATTCTGCATTGAAAAGATGCAGCATGGTAGCTGGAGCACAGTACCAGCATCTTTGCATAGTTTTTGATGACTCATGTGGTTCTTGAGGTTTGGATAATAGTTAGCCTTGCCGGAACAAAGTCACCAGTTTTATGAGTTACATAATTCATTCTCAAATCACTATAGGATTGCTAGCTAGAACCATGTGCTTGGAGATGAATCGTTAGGAAAACCAAAGCTTTGTTTTTGAAGTTTTCCGCATGACATTTCAATTGTTTTTTAGATACTATATTAGATGAGTTTTAAACCTTGATCATTCTCTCAAGAAAATATAAAAGTGTAGAACATGGAACAATGCCGGGTGACATGATGGAAAGGGAAGTACGTGAGACAACGTTGGCATTGACATTTCCCATGGAGAAGTACAGAGTTCCCAAGCCTCAAGCATGACATACTTTTTAGCATGCGACTGAGCTTTTAACACAACACAATCTTTGAGATCTCTACACCATCATTGAGTCTACGTGTTCTACAGTAATGTCTGGCTGCTCTATGAATACCCAGCTGCATGAATGTATGCCCAAATTCATTCGAATCATTCAGAATCATTCCGAATCATTTGCGTTTGGCACCTACCTGATCACTTCCAAAGGGCTATTGTCTAGTGAAGGGGGGAAAGCAGTACACCAACAAGTTAGAAATATTAAATAAAGTGCTCCGCAGTGGTATCTCAGTATCCATAAGGGAAAATTCTCAGTACATTCACATGTTTGCATGCAGTGGAGAACGTACTCATGAGTACAAGGGGCTCATGCTCTGCGATATGGTGCCCATGTTTGTGGCGTAACGGGGATGATAGCAGGATGAACAATTGTCTGCTGGGATGACAACAGCGTGCAAGCTCAATGAGTGGATTGAGGCTGGTCTCACTGTTTCCACCAGAATCAGCATCTGGCAGCCCAAAACGAGGGATTGAGGAGTGATTTGCATAGATGCAAATGCTCAAACACGTGTTATATATATGATAAGCTAAAGTTTGGTGTGAATTAAAGAGTCGGATTCTTTATACTTCATGCTATGGCCACAGGGATGTAGGTAGGAAGCACCCATAAGCTCTTAGAGTTCCCCTTTATCAAGTGTAAACTCCATGCTTGAGTTTTATGAACAGCCACTTCACTCGAGGACCACCACGACCTTATCATTACATGAATTCCATGGTTTTTTTTTTAAAAGCTTCCACTGATTCTAGCTTTATAGTTCACGGGTTCTGTGCTAGTGGCAAAGGTAGTAGGATTACGATTTTTAAAAATCCTTTTGAGTTATCAATGCATAAGAAAAATTAGAGCATTGGATGAATTGCATTCGATTGTCAAAACTCCTTTCCATGTTCCTGACCATGGCTGATTTTTCACAAAGCTTTAAACCGTCCACACCAAAGACCCTTTTAATTGAAAGACCATAAAAATTTTCAAGCCGTCTCATAATCAGTAATTTAACCCCTAAAGTTGAAAGGCCTCAAAACAACCCAAAACCCTCAAAATTAGACTTCTTGCATACAAGGTGTAAGTTTTTAAGTTTTGATGTATTTTGGAGGAAATAACCGTAGGATCTAGTACCTTACTTGTACATGTATGTGTACCCCAAATATTATATTCAAAATCCTAATCATTTGTGAGATCATAATGTTCTAAGTTGAAAAAAAAGTTCTTTTCCTCGTTGCAAAATGGGTTTCAAGTGTTTGGTGAGCCAAAAAAACCAATTCCAAAAGCAAACTAGATGTGAGGCTCTTCAAATTCTTGTACCTAGATGTGTTAGCAATATGTCTATGGAATTTTTTCCCTCATACGACCTACAAAACCTAAAAAAAAATGCTTGGTTTTTCACATGGAGGTATGCTGAAATTCAAATGCAAAGGCCGGTCTATGATAGTAATAAGGCATACGGAGAAATATTGAACTAAAAATCCGAGCGGTGAGATTATGCCTTCAAATTGTATTTACATGTACAAAAAATAAACCTTGAAAAAAAGTAAAATTTCAATTTTTGATGAGTTTTGAAGTTTCTATGATCTAATTAATTTTGGGCATATTTTGAGCATATACTGCAGTTTTGGGCATATTTTCAACATGCCCAAATAGTGTTTTCAAATTTTGACTGCGTATATCTCCTAAAGTATGAGGAATATTGAAGCATGAATGGTCTTGTTAGAAAAATATGAAAATTTCCCATGTTGTGCCAAAGTTAGAGCTACATCCGGTAAAATTTGACTCATATGGAGCTTGACCGGACCCTAAATTATACCAAAACTATTGAGTTGATGCTTTAGGGGTTAAAAATAAGACTCTCCATGGAAAGGTCAAAGAAAAATGAGCCCGTCCAAAAATGAATTCAAAATGAAAACACTCATCCTATGAGAAATCTTAAAATTATTTTCAAATAAAGATTGGAATTTATTTTAGAAGACCAATCTAAATTTTTTTTGAAAATTTAGTAAGTTTAAAGCTCTATCTAAGTTTAGCTTTCCAAGCCTCAACCTTAAGAAAATTGTCCAATAACCATATTACAATTTTGAGCTACAGATTTCTTTGTAGTAAGAAAGGCTGCACTTAACCCCTAAAGGACCATTGTCCTAGAATGGGCTTTTTTAGAATTCGGACATGTATCTATGACTTCAATTGAAGTCGAGATTTTTTGAAACTTTTTGTGAATGTTGGCCATAACAAGAACTTTGAGGGGATCTATTTTGTTTTTTCAATTAAACATTTATAAAACTGGTTATGGTACCCAAAGTGGGAAAAGCTCTTAAATGGGCAATTCGGACAACCATGCTAAATACATCAATTACCTTTGAAAATATTTCTATAAATACTTCATGATCATCTTTGAGGTTTCCAAAAAAAACGACTTTGAGTGCATAATGTTCACTCCACAAAATATCAAATTTTTCTCACCGTTTTGGGCAGTGTACCAAAAAAACTTCTTCTTTCCTTCAGAAAAGTTAGAAAAAATATTATTTTAGGTTTTTTCTTCTTTTGAGTGAAAATATAGACATCAATCTTTACTTTGACCGTTTGGATTGGGACTTTATTGAATAATGGAATTTCTAGGAAAGAAATAAGATTTAGCACTCTTATGTATTCAACTTAATTAAAATATTGTTTTCAACATGCTACACTTGACTTTTTGGTGTAATTTTGTTTAATAAATTACCTAACTTAGTCTTCTTTGACATGCACTAAAACCGCCAAAATCCGTAATGCAAAAAATCTAAGAAAAAAAAAGTTAGAGTGTGTCAACCTAGTCAAAACTCTTGTCCAAAAAGTGTGTTTTTTTTTTTTGGGAACAAATGGTATCTTTATTACCGCTGTCAAACAACATGGACAAAACATACATACAGTAAACCGAGCCCAAAAAGTTTGTTTTTAAATTTCAATTGCTATAATCTTCTAATCTCTATCTTCGATTATATTGAAATTTTTGAGCTTTCTATAACAATAATACAGTTGCAGATCTTACGATTTGAATTAGAAAATAATTATTTTTTAATCATTCAAGCTTTTTACATCGGAAATGGCAATTTTGGAGTGGTTTTTGGTAAAACATAGTCAAAGAACTATAGGGGTTAAAAGAGGTTCTAGAATGGCTTGACTTTTATCAAAGGCATGTTCAAATTCTATAGAGATGTTGTATCTACTTGTTGACGCCATGCAAAGAACTCATGCAATGCACTTTAGAAGTAATCGTAATCAACTTGGTGTTATTGAAGAATGTAGATTCATTGGTGATGAGTATATACAATAGGGGACAAAACATTTGGCGTTTTTGCTTTCCAAGTGAAGAAATATTCCAAGTCTGCCTACTTTGAAAGCGTCTAGAAAGATCAAAATTTGGTATTTTGCCTTGAAATTTTTAGGAATGAATCATCTCTAAGTTAATTATATGTACGCCAAATTTCAAGGCCAAAAAATTCACCGAAAAAAATTATTCAAAATCTACCACCATGGATATGTTTTCATTGCTAGCAACTTTGACAGCCTCTCAAAGATTGAATTTTCTTATTTGGCCATGAAATTCTTGGAACGAAAACCCCTTCATGTTGATAACATATGATAAAAATTTCAAGGCCAAAAGACTAAAACCAAAAAAAAATATTTACAATTTACCAAAATGTGTGGTTGTGGAAAACAATGGGGGAAACCATTTCATTGTAACCAATGGTTGAGAAATTGTCCATTTGACATGAAATTGTGAAACAACATGCTCTTTATGATAAAAGATAATTATGAAAATTTTCAAGTTTTATATTTAAATTATATAAAAAATATATGTAATTTATTCACCATGACGTCCTATCAACTTAGACATCTAAGAGGAATCGGCCAAGTGGGAAATGGAGAGCATGTGGGGCAATTTGCCTGCAAATATCTTAGAGAACGTGTTAACATTTCTTCTGATTGCATCATTGTGGCGGTTTCGGACATTGTCCAGCAAGAGCTGGAACAGATTCATAACTAGTCTCGCTTTTATGCATGCACAAGTCTCAAAAGTATCTCCATAAGAGTATGTGTTCATTGCTGCGTCATAGAAGTGGTATGGAAATTGGCGTGTGCTAGATGTGTATTATTATAAATAATTATACTATGATCATTATTAAAAATAAATATCATCAAACATGTATTTAAAAAGCACGTACAATTAATCTTCACTAGTTTACTTTTATTTCATTCCTTCTTCATCCATTGCATTTCCCACTAATGCAATTTTCAATTTCAATCTTACAATTCAATATCTAAGATTTGTATTATCTACACTTTGAAAGGTAGAGTTGTCCATCTATTTATTTGGCCGTAACTCTCCCAAATAGATTAGCTATACATGAAACTTAATTTATGTGTTTTTTTGACAAATATCATCTTCTTTACTACCTTAAGGGTTATTTTTGTCTTGTTAAAATTTTTTGAATTATTTTCAATGTATTTTTTCGATAAAAATCTTCTTATTATGTATTTTGTAAATCTTCACAAAATGCACACTATAAATGCTTTCATAGTTTATTTTTAAAAATCTAAAAATATTTAAAATTCAAATAAAAATTGTGTATATTTTCACATAAAATTTTATGTATTTATGTATTTTATATAGGTTTAATGCATTTGAGTTGTTTTTTAAATTAGAAAAAATTTCATGCCAAATTAATTAAACTTAAAATATGATAACCCTATTGTAATATAAGTTACTTTGAATACGGTACACTACAACTTTGTCAATGCATACACTCCATAACGGAATGGAAATTCAAGCATTTTTATTATATTTTTAAACAATGGTTCATAAAAATGAAATTGCATTAGGATTAATATAGTAAATAAAAATAAATAACCATTTCAATGATGAAAATTCTCCAAGGAACTTTCCATTAACCTCTAAGGATTCTTGACTATGTTTCACCAAAAAAACGCTTCAAAATTGCCATTTCCAATGTAAAAAGCATTAATGACTAAAAAATCATTATTTTTTAATTCTAACTGTAAGATCTTCAAAAGGATTATTGTAGTAGATATCTCAAAAAACTTCATCATAATCGACCGCCGATATTAGAAGATAATAGCAATTGAATTATGAAAACAAATTTTTTTGACACAGTTTTTAACTAAGTCAACACACTCTAACTTTTTTTTTCTTTGGTTTTTTGCATTATCAATTTTGGAGATTTTGGTGCATGACAAAGAAGACTAACTTAGCTAATTTAAAAAAATAAATTACACACAAAAGACAAATGTAGCATGTTGAAAACAATATTTTAATTAAGTTGGATACACAAGAATGCTAACTCTTATTTCTTTCCTAGAAATTCCATTATTTAATAAAGTTCCAATCTGAATGGTCAAAGTAAAGATTGATGTCCATATATTCATTGAAAAAAGAAAAAACCTAAAATAATATTTTTTCTAAGTTTTATTAAAAAGAATAAGTTTTTGAAGTACACTGCCCGAGACGTTGAGAAAATTTTGATATTTTGTGGAGTGAACATTTTGTACTAAAAAAAGCTTTTTTGGGAAATCTTATAGATGGCAACATTAATTATTTATATAAATAATCTCAAAGGTAACCAATGTATTTTGCTTGGCTTCCCGAACTGCCCACCGAACAACACATTTTAGTTCAGGTACCATAACTATTTTTTGAAATGTCTAATTGAAAAAAAAAAATAGATTCCCTCAAAGTCCTTGTTTTGGCCCACATTCACAAAAAGTTGCAAGAAATCAAGACTTAAATTGAAGTCATAGGTACATGCTTGAATTCTTAAAAAGCCCAAATGTGGATGTTTGTCCTTTAAGGGTTAAATCTTATTTATTTGTCATTTTCAAATGTGCAACTTTTTTCTTTTAAATGAAGTGTTGTAAATGACTCTTCTAAAACTCATTAGATAATTTCTATGTATGGTTTGGCACAATTCACATTTTACATGGTTTTATATCTTTTTACGCAGATGCATATTATAAATGCATTCAATGCTTCTTTTCAAAAATGTCTAAGTTCTTTGAAATTAAAAACCTACTTCAAATTTAATGTTCTTTGAATTTTTGTTTCAAAATTAAAACTGACATACTCATTGCAAAACAATTTTAGCGCTTTGTGGAAGGTTTACATATATGTGAATATTTTCACAAAATGTACATTTCAACAAACATTCATGTAATTTCCAAACCAAAAATAAAATAAAATAAATAAAATAAAACAACAACAACAACAACAGAAAACTTCAAATTTATACTTTATCAATACATCAAGTTTACCACCATTTAAAAAAATATAGTATTTGAAAAAAAATTCTCTGAAATTTTGTTGTTAACATAGAATCACTACAGTTAAATTTAGATGATCTATAAATTACCAAATATTTTTTTTTAAATTGAATCTGTTTTTGTTATTTCCTCATAATTTTTTGATTTTTGATTTTCTTCTATTAAATTTCTTTTTAAACAAACCATCTTCGATGCTATCGTAAATTTTTAAAAACATTTTATCTATATGAAAGCTATGGACACTTCGTTGGTGAAAAGTACCTTGATTAATTAGATTCATGATATTTTTACTATGTAGATTTATAAATGGCTTTAGAAACATTTGTATTCTAGCCCTAAAGAACAAAATATCAAGTATTCTTTCCATTTTTCTAACAGAATATGAAGTCAGCGCTTTTGAAATTACAAAGAGTATACTTTCAAAATTCAATACAAATAAGATTTTAACTTTTTGAAATGATATATAAATTGGTTTTTTTTTTCACTCTAAAATTTTTGAAAAAAATGTTTCAATATATTTGCTATACAATCATATGGTTGAATTTGCCTATAGTAAGAAAGTAACCCTATGGTGAGAAATCATAAAATCTATCTTATCTTACAAAGATGTGTTTGAAGGCAATTTTTGGTTTGAAATCATCAAAGGTATTTATATCTTAAGCCGGAAGCCCCGAGCATACCCACACTCACTGCCGAGGTTACCTTGAAGATACTATATTTGGAGTTCAAAAGAACTTTACCACTATTGTGATTAGAAGAGAGTTCTGAGAGAGGTGGAGAGTCCTAATTGGATTGGGGTTACAAATGGTGGAGTCCTCGCTTTCTTTATATGTACCCGTGATTTTAAGCATATTTAGAAGTGTAATTTTGAATAGAATCAATGACATCAAAATGACCTTAGATGTTGATGCAAGAAATCTGAAAATGACATATCATTCTCTTTCCATGTAAAACTCTTATGAATTTTATGAAGTTAACCTCTCTAGACCTTTGTAAAAGTGAAGTTTGTAGTACATCACTAAAGTAGAGAAATCAAATACAGTGAATGGCCTCAAGGCGTGCAATAGACTTTCTAAAAAATAGATAAGCGGTAAACTAAAAATCGAGAAATTTTGCATGGTTTTGGTGGAATAGCAAAGTTTTGGTGGAATAGCCAAGTTTTGGTAGATTAGTCAAGTTTTGCCACATAATGTCAAGTTCTGGTTCTTTTGGTAATCTTACGTCCAATCTTCCGTAATATTAGTAAACGGTTTTAGAACACCATCACATTTGATTCATGAAGATTCTAGTATACAAGAAGAGGGTTTGTCATACTTCCCACTTTGAAAATTTATAGATAATTATTTACAAGGAATAAAAACACAAATCAACTTGCATTCTTCATCATTTCTTCTTCTTCATCTCAGAAAAATTTCACTTAATTTCTAACTTCGTACCCTCTGGTCGAATTGCCTTATTTTAACGGTTTTTGCTTTATCTACCTTGTAACATACATACGTTCCTAGATGAACAATTGATATAAACTCCCACTCGCATAAGGTAGAAGCACCCATGACGGTTACCTACCGTCCATGACTAATATGTAGGCTTCCCCATTGCAGAACAATGGAAAACCAGTAACTGATAATTGATGAACAATAGATTTAGGATGCATCCTCCAATAGAATGCCTCTGTGAGTGTTATGGACATGTACGTTGTTGTTCACTACTCTTGTTGTTGTCGATCATTGATACACCTACATGTCAGTCATGGGTCAATGCCACTTTTGGACAAAAAAATTGTAGTAATTTGAATTTTACTGAATTAATTTTTGGAGAAATGCTCATTCTTCATGAACCTTATGATACTACGCACAAAAAATAACTCCTTATGAAAACCCAAGATTTACTATCTGAAATGCTTAAGTTATCGGTCATAGGTGCTTCCACGTTAGAGACGTCGAGAGTTCGTCGGTCTTCAATTCCGGATCGACGTATCGTGAAATGGAAGTGGGAGTGACGATGGTGCATATTGATCGTCGGACGGAGGCGAGGAAGCAAGGAAGCAAGGTGCGAGAAGGGGCACGAGATCGGATCAGTAATGACCTGGCACCGAGCGGTACATACTGTAGCGCAGTGTTGTCGCAGTGGTACCCCAGCCAGCAGCTGCCCAGGCAACCAGGCTCTGCGGCAGCGAGTGAGGCAGTGAGGTGCCTGGGAGGCACTTGACTAAATCGAGAAATATATCCAGTGTCGACAGATTTGGGGGATTCGCAAGGATTGCCAGCACCCTATTTCTGACATGCAAACAAATGCGCACTTTCGTCTCTCCTTACTTCGCCATTCACATAACATCACATCCCCACTTTTCTGGAATCCAACCATGAACCAGTTCACTCTCACTCCCATGGCTGGCCACACCATTGCTACAGTGCTACTACGGTGCAACAGTGATCTGTGGTGGGCTGTCTTAGCAGAACATTTCAATCATCACCTCGTTTACTCGGTCAAGTTACCCCGGAACTCGTCCTCGCCACGGTGCTCATCCAGATTCGACCACGATTCTCACTAAGGCAAAAGACTCCGCTTCCACTTCGGAGAGAGAGTCATGAATCGAAGTTCCGAGTCTACCGTATTTTACGATCAGGTTTGTTCGAAGTTACGATTAGTATCTCGTGTTTGGAATTCTTTATGCAGTGACGTCAAGCCACACTTGTATATTATCCAAAATGGATTGAAAATTGGAAAAAATGAACTAGTTTGCAGTTTTGAAGTGCAGTAATACATTTGAAGAAATTATATAATGATTTACAATACTTACAAACATCGAAATTTGAACTGTTTATATCAAAAATCTATAAAATAAACAAATAAATAAAATTACATATATAAAAATTGTAGATTTCAAATTTCAGATTTTTGGATTATATTCGAATATTTGAGTTTTGAACTCTTTGATTTTCATCGATCACAATTATTTGTGTATAAGATTCAAAATTAAAAGATAAATATACATCAAACGGGATGGACATGCAACAAATATCATGGTTTAGTAACAAATATCAATTTCTAGAATTTCGTTCACTTCCATAAAATCTCTTTAGACTTTAGAACTTAGTAAAGGCTTTTATAATTTTTTAAAAAAGGTTCTATTGACTTAGGCATAATATTGTAAATAAGACGTAATACTATTTTTCAAATTAACTTTGCAAATACATTTGGTGGAATAATCCATTGTGTTCCCTTGTTCTTGGTTTGCAAAAATAGAATTAATATTAATCCTTGTCACATTATTGTATTCATAATAGTAGATTTGCTAGAAGAATGATCAATCTAAGAAGTGCTTCATTTTTTTTATAATTCTTATCCTTGTTTGCTAAAAGAATAAAAATTGCGTCAAAGTAATGGTGAAAATTATGCTCTTGCACAACATATTAAATAACAACCATTAATAGACCATTTTCGTTCCATTCTTACCATTTTATTGTAAGAATGCACGACATAATACAAAAACAAAAAATTATTATTCAAAGAAATCAAAACGCATTACTAAGAAAAATATTGGAATAAGTATTGGATGCTAATGAAATCATAGAAAATTGGAAGGAAAAAAAAATTGTCATCTTGATATTACTAAACCATTACTTGGATTGAAAGAATGTATATATATTTTTTTTTTTGATTTTTGATTTTTGAGACAAATGAAATGATGGTTTAAAAAAAAATCAAATAATTTTCATATCCTTAAAATATACTTAATATCCCCAAATCTGAAGGTGAGTAGCCTACTTGTTTGTATCACACTCTACAGGTATGCTCCTCCTGGATTGGGATAGGATTTCTTCACCAATGCTTGTGAAATTCATGGATAACCCTAATCCACCGCCCCATCCTCGGTAAATTCTCTTAAACACACCAAGATACTTAAAAGGTATAGCCAACCAAGCAAAACAAGAAAAATCAAAAAAATATAAACCCTTGACAATCTTTCAACACTTGAACAGGCAACCAAGTTCCAATCTGCCACCTCAGCACCTCTCCTCTGTTTATAAAAATAACCTTATGTCATGGCTGGTGTCATGGCCTGGCGCACACTCAGCATATGCCGATGTGGCCCTCGGCTGTTGGAAAAGGTAGCACAGCAGATCTCACAACACTATCATCCCACTCCTAATTCAGTCACTTGCATGGGAAACAAGGATTCACTAAAATCCTCGCTCTATATATGCAACCCCAGATAATCGAACAGATTTCATCCCACCCCACTAATATCATCCATTAACACATCCATCCCCCAGACTGTCGGAATCCCCATTTACTACCGCGCACAGTAAATCAGAACAAGAGAGGAATCTAACTGTGCCAGAGAATTACTGCGGGACAGAGATCTCCTTACGATTGCGAATATTTACTTCTGTTCACTCAATGCTCTGGCAGCCAGGCGGCCGTTTAGTAAATGAACAATATATGAGTATTCTATATCAATGTACTTCTCTAGTTCACCCCTGCTCAGATTTATTTCAGTTATTTACCAGATTCGGGACGACAGTAATTAATTGGAAAGCATGTACGAGAGAACGTTCTGGAATCGTGATTCGTGACCAGGTTGATTAATCCACGTCAGCACTTGATTAGGTTTATGTGGTCTAATCCTTATTTGATTAGGGGTGGTTGCTCACGTGTACACCTGGGTGTGGTGAAGGTTATCTTGTGGGATGGTTTGTTGTTTTTTATTGGTATATATAGTGTGGGTTTTGGAGGTTATTGGAGAGTAAGGTTATGGGGGTTTGGACTAACCAACTGCCCTAACCAACTCTGGGTGCAAGGGGACAAGGGTGGGGGCCCTAAATAGGGGTGAGGTGGCTATTCGGAGGTCATTACCGGTACTTGCAGATTGTTGCTTTTGCCATGCACCCAATGGGTCCCTTTGGAGGAGGGAGGAGGGGCATCATGTTCAAAGGAGAAATGGGGCATGTTTTTGGGTTCCAAGTTTATCAACTATGAACTAATTCATCCTCCTGATGTGCCCCTTGGGGATTAAGGTTTTTTTTCATTTTTATTTTTTCTTGAAAAAATAAATATTTACAAAACATTGGATTGGGTGCGCAGGAAGATTTGAAGACCTCAAAATGACATTATTTTCTCAGTGTTGTAAAATTTTAGGAAACATGGTTTCTTTCATGTGTGCGGTCATGATAGAGAAAGGTAATTGTTATTGTTTTTTAAAATTATTTTTTGGTTTTTTTTTTTTTTTTTTTTTTTTTTTGAGTCAAATGGTGAACTTTGAGTCAAATGGTGAACTATTTTTTGGTTTTTGTTCAGAGAAATGAATTTTATAGACTGCATTGGAGGCTAATAATATTGTACTGGTTGATATAGAAGTAGGCGTTGAACTACAGAAACACCATAACAGGGGCAAACAAATATTTATTTTGTTTGAAATAAATAAGGTTTGCCTATCGAACACTAGTGGAAAAGGTGTACAACTACACCAAATTTGGTGTTATTGGTCATTTTTGGGTGTTCGTCTTTGGTGTAGTTGTACATCTTTTTCCACAACTAAAAAAATTGAATTTTCCAAATTTTTTTCAGCAAAAAATCAGTAAAAGTGGCTCATATGGTTTAGAAATAACAAAATATTGTAAAAACTTATTTATTCTATTTTTGAATTTTTTATTTATAATTTTCTAATGACATGTGTTTATTTTTAGAATCTTTTTTGGACAATCTTGCTATGATACTATGGTAGTATGAAATAAATTTAGAATTAGGTGATGTAATGAGCCAATTGATTTGTACCAAATTTCAATAATGTATTTTTAAATCACTACGCTCCAAATTTGTCATTCTTAATGTAAGGTCTTTGGATAAGAACTATTTTACATCATGATGATTTCTTTAATTGTGTGTAGAATGATGGTTCGTTATTTAGAAATTTGTCTCATTATTTATGTAAAATTTAATTTAGTAGCAAAAAAATGAACACTTAATATATCCATCTTATCTCATAAATAACTTGAACCAAACGACCAAATTTGGAATGAAACAAACACTTCATCAACAAGAATTCATTGTTTTCAATTAAAATGATCTTGTCTCCTAAATTAGTAAAGTGCACCCATCAAATAGAGATACAGTAAATTGTTTACCTCAAATTCAACAAAATAAGTCGAGTTTGTATCTGAGGCACGAAATCATTTATTGAGTAGATATCAAAGACTTCAAATTTATTCGACTCCTTATTTTTGTTATTTTTTCTGATAACAACTAATTTCGTCAAAAATCTAGTAATCGGCAGCATATATTGATGCAAGATCATGATATAAAACAAAGAAATTTAAATTTTTAAAAATAAAGTGAAATTTAAAATAAAAAAAAAAAAGACTTAGGTATAGACTGTGATGAAAGAATACCGTAGCCTACTAGCAGCTTCGTTCGTGCATCGTCGAATATTTAATTATTTTGAAAAAATGATGTTTGTCCCTTGGAATCTGAATTTCTCAATTTTTGTTTTTTAGCCAAAAATCAGTAAAAATGACCTTAAATGGCTTAGAACCAACAAAATACTTCAAAAAATAATTTATTCTGATTTTGTTTATTTGACTTTATAATTTTCTGATTTTTTTTGTTTTCTATTTTTAGGATTGTTTTTGGACGAAGCTGTTAGTAAGCTACGGTAGTGTTTTATTCCACCATACTCACTTAGTTAAAGAAACATAATTCCCTTGTAGATTCTTTTTGTGTACTTAATACAAGGATCTTTTATTAACTTTTAAAGTTACTATACAATCTTAAAGATTATAAAATCAAGTGCTTATATACATGTTCTTAAAGGTAGTAGAAGTATCAAAACAACTGCATGAAGAAAATTGCGTCGGATTGGATGAAGTAACACTTTTTTAGATATATTTTATGGACAACTAATAAAATCCCTATAAAGATTTTAGCTTCCAAAAATTTATAAAAAAAGAATTAGCTAATTTTTTTTTTAAAACCTACTTACTATTCCTAGTCCAAGAGCAAAAATGAAAACAAATTGTTTAAATTCCTGTTAAAATGAAAAACCCTTTATCTTCAAATTTTTAAGTCTCTCATTTTAAGTTGCATAATCATGTTCTTGACCACTATAGAGATCCATTCAATGTTGTGACAATCTTTGGCCGAATGAAATGAGAGATTGTAACATTTGATGTAATTTAAAAGATTCTTCTTTTGCATTGCATAATGAGATCAATCTACTTAGACTTTGTTTAGTGTGAGCTTTTTACATTAAAAGATTAGAATATTTAGCATTATAAGCTATATAACTTTAGATGATCGTATGTCAAATTTAATAATTGTTGATGTATACAACATTTCCAAAGAATGTTGCTATAAAAGAAGGTCTAGAACATTTCAAGCACAAAATCATTTTTTTTCTAAGTTGAACTTTCAATAAGACCTCAATCTAAATAATGTTAAAAAATAGTATTTACTATCAACCTTGAGGTTATATCTTTCAAAATAATGGGGATGGCAGTTGGTGAAAAGTTACGGCGCTCCATTCATAGACTAATAATGGATGATAAACCCTTCTATTAGTTCACCTTCTATCAATGCGTACTATCCTTATCTCTCAAACCAACTTTTTTCTCAAAATAATGGAGATGGCAATTATTGAAAAGAGATTGCACATAGCAGTTGGTAAAAAATGGACGACACATCTCTCATAGATTGACAACAGATAAAAAATTATACCACAACTTTACCTTCTTTACATGTGTGCCATCATCATTTTGGAATTAATTACACTACCAAAGTTATGGAGATGGTAGATAGAGACCGCACACGACAACATGACAAGTAGTGAATAGAGACCACACACAACAATATGACAACTAGTGAATAGAGACCGCACACAACAACTAATAAAAGGAGATAGCACATGGTGGTTGTTGAAAAGAGATGATACTCCATTGATAGACTTGCGAGAGATAGTATAATCCGTCACAATCTTTTCTTCTTCTCATATGTGTCATCCTCGTTCTTGAACCAAATACCTTCTCAAAACAATGGAGATGGTAGTTAATGAAAGGAGAAGGCACATGGGACTTAATGAGAGACTATAGTTAGTGAAAGGAGACAACATATGGTAGTGAGTAAAATGAAATTGCAAATGGCAGCTGGTAAAGAAGATGACACTTGAATGATGGATTGACGATAAATAATAAAATTTTCCCAAATTTTACCTTCATCACATGTGTGTCATCTTCATTTTTAAATCAATTGATCTATCAAAATAATGGAGATGGTAGTTAGTGAAATGAGATGGCACATGCCAACTAGTGAAGAGTGACGGTGCTCCACGGAGATGGTTATTAGTGAAACGAGAAGGCACATGGGAACTGGTGAAAAATGATGGTGCTCCACGAAGATGGTAATTAGGGAAAGGAGAAGGCACATAGCAGTTGGTGAAAAGTGACGGTGGTCCATGGAGATTGTAATTAGTGAAAGGAGAAGGCACATGGCAGCTGGTGGAAAATGATGGTGCTCCACAAAGATGGTAATTAGTGAAAGGAGAAGGCACATGGCAGCTGATGAAAAGTGACGGTGCTCCATGGAGATTGTAATTACTGAAAGAAGAAGGTACATGGCAGCTGGTGAAAAATGATGGTGCTCCACGAAGATGGTAATTAGTGAAAAGAGAAGGCACATGGCAGCTGGTGAAAAGTGACGGTGCTCCACGAAGATGGTAATTAGTGAAAGCAGAAGGCACATGGCAGCTGGTGAAAAGTGACGGTGCTCCATGGAGATTTTAATTAGTGAAAGGAGAAGGCACATGGGAACTGGTGAAAAATGATGGTGCTCCATAGAGATTGTAATTAGTGAAAGAAGTAGGCACATGGCAGCTGGTGAAAAGTGACGGTGCTCCACTGATAGACTGACAATAGATAATAAATTCCTCCATAATTTTATCTTCCTCACATGTATAACATTCTTGAATTAACTTCTTTTTTAAATAATGGTAATGACTGCTGATGAAAAGATAGGTTGGCCACTTATAGATTGTAGTCATATAATAAATTACCACACAACTTTACCTTCCTCACTTGTGAACCAACTGTAAATTATAATAAGATAGAGGAGTTTGCAATGAAAAAGATGAAAAAACATGGCACTATCAGAAATCATGCCTACAATGACCAGAACAAGTGACTAGGATCATGTCCATTTTGACTAATTTTTCCATAATCTCATAGGAATAGTCATGATCTTGGTCACATGTTCTTGTCATTGCAGACATGGTTTCCAATAGTATGGAAATAACAAGGTGAAAATAGGTTTGCAAATTGCGAGTATGGAGTGATCTTTGATAAAATCTTTCATCTATATTTAGAAATGGTAGTCATAAGTGGGGCATTAAAATTAGCAAAATTGGATGAAACTCATCTTTTTAAGAATAGTAGTTTAAGTTGATGAGATGATGCAAGGGATGACAAATTTTATAACTACAAATTGTATTAGTGTCACGGCTTCACTTCAGTTTGGAAGAATAGGAATTGCAAAGCACCTGTGATTTTCATTAGGCGTTCCGACAGATGAGGATACATTTGACTTAGCACAGTGTGAGTGAGATTTGAGTAATTTAATATTTGAAATTTTGCAGCATAGAATGAGTAGTAAGTAACATATCAATCCAGCTCATTCCCTCATGGATCTCTGGACCAGGTTGATTTGGGAGATCTAGGAACAGTTCATAAGTTACTTTGTCAATGTGCATAAAATCAGAGATTGAGGATGATGCAGTTGACTGAGTACTGATTAGGTGAAACAATTGTGGGTGCACTGGAACCTCTGAGTGTAGTATTAACAATTTATCTCAATTTAATATCCCAGAATGAAACTCCAACCTCCTCTTAAATTGAAAACAGAGTAACCAAAAATAATAAGTCTAAATACCATTATGGCTACTGATTTTGATTGTTGTAATTTTGAAAAAAACGGTTTTGAAGTTCTCTACATCATCAATATTCTTTTTGTTTCGTTCAGCTGCTTGGTTTTGGTTTGTTTTTAAAGAGGCCTTTTAATGAAATTCAATGAACCATAATTCTAACTTACCTCTCTGCAGAAAGACCTGGTTTCACTAGTAGCCCCAAAAAATAAAACAGAATAAAAGTGCCATGTTAATATGGTCAAATTCTTACCACACTTATGCTATTTGTAAGAAATATTGTTGTTGAAAACTTGAGATTGATAATGGTTTGCAACTTTGCACATGAAATCAGTCTCTTGAGAACTATGGGGTTTCTCAAGTTCAAGTTCTTGTAAAGAAAAGGAATGAATTTCAAAAAAGTAGCAACAATAGCGCACTCTGGTTTGACACTTGTTAAATATCCAATGACTATTGTTGCTACAGCACAGTGGCTTCAAAATGATCCCTACAAATATTTTGTACTGAAATAAATGTCCATAAATCTCCAACAAATAATTAAATAATTCTCACAATATCATAGATCTCCACTAGAAGACAACAAGAAAAAACAAAATTCATGCTGAACTGGACAACAAAAAGCACATAGAACATTTGTATATGATATGTGTCTTTATAGTTTGCCTTGTTGTGACGCAGATGACTCTTGGACCCAGTGACAGTAAGCATTAACATAAGTAGAATTATTTTTTGTCTTGTTTTTTTTGGGTACAAATAAGTACAGTTCTTTCTGAAAGTTGGAAATCATATCTGCGGTAAAAGTCTAACTTACGATTAGGGTTGATAGTCAGGGGTTGACCCAGAGAATCAGTGACAAGATCATAGTGCCTTCTTTTCCATACTTGTGAATCAGTTCATGTCCAAAGAGGCAACTCTGACCAATCCCACCAGGTGATCCGTTTTCAATCTACTAATGTATTATGAGCACAGACTGTGGAGTTCAACCTGTGATCCCCACACGCCTTCAGTCATGGGTCCCATGTCTCATTTTTACTGCCCACATATCAAGCATAATCACATAAAATACAATCTTCACCTGATACTATATTATAATGACCACGGAATGGAATTCATGCTCGTTTTTCTTTTCCTTAAATGAGAAATCTTTGCAAGGTACAGCTGTAACGATTGCGAGAAAATGTCAGGCCCAACGAAATTTACTTTGGTATGTGCCCAATTTATTTTGAAGAGATTTATAAAAATCTGTAAGATTGTCTTTCACTTTTACTGAGGGTTGACCTAGCCCCAATGAGCTCTTTTTGAGGCAAGACAGAAAATTGGAACTGAATGAAATCAAGGAAAATCAAGACATTAAGGGATTGCAAGATTCAATTGCCAGAGAAATTTTCTAAGCATCCCAAAGCATGGAAGCATCAGATATAAGTTCTCGGCAATATATACTGTGGTCACCACTTCCACGCACGCGAGATTGTGTAACCAGTGAGGTGATCTTCTGAACGAGTGAAATCAAAGAAATGGATAAATAGGGGACCACTTATGTGAAAATATGAATGTAACCCGTGAATGTGAATATGGGATTAAATCCATTCATTTAACCAGAGAAGCCTCAGACCACTGTACCAAAAATGGTTGAAGTTGTGATATTTGCACGAGGATAAATAAAAAATAATTAAAGGAAAGGACACTTGTAGGGGTCTGAGATTTCCATAAGGTCATTGCTTCCCCTTTGTGTGTTCCTTATAATAGATCGGATGGAATGAATGGCTGGCACATAACTCCAGACCAGAATACACCAATGTCATTTGGGACACAGGAGGCCTACAGGACAAAACAAAAGCACAAAACAACAAACCCTCCCAAATCCCAACCAAACCAACAAAATCAGAACTCAATCTCCACACATGTTCTCCCCTCTAAATACACAAACACACTCCACATGCTGGCCACACCTCCAAATCACCCCAAATCACTTCTCCCCCCCCCCAAGCACAGTACCCACAATCAATCAATTCAAGAACATCCCCCCAATCCCCAAAAATTACACCACATAACCAACCCCCCCTTTCACTCCCCCATGTACACCCCCCCCTCTCCCTCATTGCACTACCCACCTACCCATTAAAATCACCTACAGTACCCAAATTCATTTAATCCGCCCTTCTCTCTAGTAACCCTAATAAGGGTAAAATAATCCAAATAGAAAATAAAAAAAATGAAAAAAAAAATGAAAAAAGCAAAAGCAAAGTTAAAGTAATGAGGCGAGGATGAATGAGGGAAAGCAGAGAAGGAGGGGGATGAAAAAGCAGGATGAGAACAAAATCCCGGGGGAAAGGGAAGAGGCGTTAGCACAATGAACGCACCCACCCAGGGCGTTTGTCGCGTAGCGGGGCGGGAACAGTAGGGGGCGAGGGACGGACAGAAGGCGTCCATCCGGGGTCGATACGCGGGGGGATGAGAAGCGGCCGGGATGAGACCCGGATCCGGGGAGGCCCGTCCCTCCCGCGCGCTCGCCCGCTGGCCTCGAGCGTCGAGGGGCTCCGGGGAGTTTTGTCGCGGAGCGAGTGAAACAGTGGGATTGAGCGCGGGATATCGGGGCCCCGCCTTGTCGCGTACCCGGCGCCCGGGTGTCGCGTAGCGCGCGGCCCTTGTCGCGTCTGCGGCACTCGCAAACAACTCCTCCGCCTCGCACAGTCACACCCCATCGCCAACGCCATCGCCCCCTTTTGTCCTCCCTCGCCCTCCTCCGCCTCTTACCGTTACCTGCTCGGGAACACGTTCTATGCTTTATTATTCTCATAAACGCACCCCGCACTGTAGAACTTGTATCTCCGCATCCACGACGTCGACGACGGCGAACTAGCATCAGCACCAACTCCAGCGCCGTGTGTGTGTCTGCATGTGCGGGGAGTGCTCACGAGTCTAAGCGCGTGCGCTCGCGGTTCAGGATCATAGGAGGTGGAGTTTGTTTGAGGAGGAGGTTTTCACGTGCAGCGGGGAGCATTCCAGTTGCCTAGAGGTGCAGGTTGAGGTTCAGGTTTGCGGATTAGGTGTGTGTGTTGAGAGCGCAATCGCGGAGGAGGAGGAGGTGGAGATAAGTGTGTGAGGCGCTCGCACGTGTTGTTGCAGGCGCGTGCGGTGTGGTTGCTAGAGGTTAAGGTGGAGGTGGAGGCTGCGCTGTGACAAGGTTTTGTTTGAGATAGCGCGGAGTGTAGTGGAGGCGGGAGGTGCAGCGTGCAGTGTAGTGGTGAAGAGAATTGCAGGCTTTTGGATCTTAAGGAGCGTGTAGTGGTGTGTGTTAGTCTTTGCTGCGACGAGCCGAGGTGGAAAGTGCCGGGTGGAGAGGTGTTCGTGTTTCGTTTGATTGTTTTAGTTGGAGGAAATGCTTGGAGTTTGTGAGGTGTAGTGATAGGGGGGAACAGCTACTGTGGAAGCGTGAGTTATTTTGCGTGAGAGAGGGAGGGGAGTTTAGGGGTGCTGTGCGAGAATTGGTGCCGTACTTGAGTTGCGCAAATTTGGAAGTAGCTTGGTGTGGCTCTGTGAGGCGGGAGGAGGCGTCATTAACGTTTTCGGTGGAGCTTTACGTGTCTGAAGAGCTCGAAGTACAGGAGAGGGCTTTTAAAGGAGTACGCGTGTTTCTTGTAAGTATTACCTTAAGCCTCGCTTTTCCTGTGAGAGGTCACTGATACGTCCTTTTGTGAGTGACAGTACTGCATTGTTGGCCTGTCTTTGGTGTGGAAATGGCGAGTTTATGCAGCTTCCCTTCTGTGCTGCCTATCGTGTCGGCACTTGCCTTCGGGAGTGAGAATTAGGATGAGAGTGTAAGGAAGCCATTTGCTATCCTACATATATGAAGTTGCTCAAGATGCAGTTACTGGCCTAAACCTTCAGAAAATTATGTCATAAGTCAATTAGTGTGAAGCGTGTACGACGAGTTTGCGATATATGGCTTGTAGCAATGGACTCTCCAAGCAGTGGATTGAGTATTTTGTGGTTGGTCTGGATAACATTTATCTAAACCTCTCCTTTATAAAGGATTCTCGATCCGGTTTCGTTACGGAACCTCCTTATTGAAGACTCTTTTGTAGGTCTGCGCGTGTACTGACACCAGTGACAGCATTTTTCTCCGTTAGTTGAATTTCGAGGTGCTCGGGCTGTGGTTGCCTGGGAGCTCGTGCCGTTGGAGTATTGTCATGTTCCATAGTTTACACTATATTTTTTTAACAAACAATCAGCAGTAAGAAACGCTTTTTCCGACATGTAGCTGGATGGAAACTTCCGATGTCGACGTTGGGCGACGTTACGTCCCCATCTTGAATAGCTCAATGTTTTCCTACGGGATGTCTTCATGACCTTGTTTCAGGTCTGTTGGAGATTGCGTGCAGTAGGCAGCGTGTATCATCCTCAGTGAAATCACATGGCGCATTTTCTAACAGATCGTCTATGTCTGCAGATCGGGGGCAGTTACAAATCATCGATCCTGCCGATAGACTTGCTTTTCTTAAAACCTGGCTCAGAGCAGACAACTACTCGTTGACCTTGTTGAAGATAATATCGAAGCTTCGGTTCACACATCAGAACCAGAATCACATTTCGAGTCGATCACAGTATGCATGGCTGCGGATATTGCCACCAATAGCGAAGATAAAGCTTGTTTAACTTCAGGTCGCCTTTCGAGTGTTGAATCTTGTGTGATGGAGGCCATGGTGCAGAGCGTGAGCAACTTTGAAGGGAAAGTGGAGGCTGGTATGCATTCCGCATATAATGATCTGAAGCCTTGGAAGCTTCTAGTGCCCGCTGAACGTGCTAAGTTGCCAGCCAAATGCGTTTACAAGTCCAGAAGATTGCTGCAGCGTATTTGCTCGGGTGATCGGAAAGTGGAAGCAAATGGTGATCAACTCTCATCCTGTGAGAATTCCTGTTCAGAAGAATCAAGATCGGAAGGTCCTGAGTCTGACGAAACTTCAGCAACATCGGTTCCCAGCATAAGCAATTCCGACTATCATGTTCTCGCTGTGGACGATAGTATGGTTGACCAAAAAGTCATTGAAAGACTTCTGAAGACTTCCTCTTACAAAGGTATGGATCTTTGGTTGATCTTCTTTCTGTTGGATCATTTTTGCTGATGATGAACATAGATTTCATTGTTACGGAGTTTTCATTTCTTTTGGCTTGATCACTTGCTCACAAGATCTTCTCTGGCTTGCAGTGACGACTGTGAATAGTGCTTTGAGGGCGCTGGAGTATTTGGGTCTTTCCGAAAGTTGCTCACTACCAGCGAAGCCTAACGTAAGATGTGCTCTTTGGTCTTTTCATGCCTGCTACCCGACTACTAAGTAGTATGAGATGGTCGTTGATGTGGTGCCGCAGATTCTGCAATTCTGTTCTGGAGGTTTCGTATCTACTATTACTGATTATATTTGATACGTGAATTGCAGAGAGTATCCGTGAATTTAATCATGACGGATTATTGCATGCCGGGTATGACTGGCTACGACTTCCTCAAGATTGTGAAGGTACTGATCTCTGCCGTTTTTTGTATGTCGGATGCCGGTGATGTGCTTTTGGAGTTGGCCATTTTGAAAAGACTGTCTCCTGATACATTTCTCTTATTATTTGTGCTTCCCCGTTGACAATTGACCCGGTTGACTGATCTGTGAGTTTTGTGGTTTGTGCTCCAGGCTGAATCTTCTGCTTTCAAGGAGGTACCAGTAATTGTGATGTCTTCGGAGAATGATAGCAACCGCATCAAAAGGTATGTTGAATTTCTACATATGTGTTGACTGTAGGTCTTCTGTAGATTCTTTGGCTCATTTGCTCCTTCAGAAGCATAAATGGGTTGACATTTGGCATATATATCTGTTTCATTAATTTGTACTCAGCTTATTGATGTTTGTTGTGCAGATGCCTTGCGGAGGGTGCTAAAGAATTCCTCATCAAACCTGTACAGATGGCAGATGTCAAGCGGCTGCAGGGTCACATTAGATCCTCTGCCGTCTCTTCTGATTCTAGTGAAAATTCGAATTCGTCAATTTGTGCTAAGAGAAAAGCTCCCGAAGGTTTGCAAGCAACCAGCCCTGTTAGAAGAACAAGATGTAACGGAGTAGCTGTTGCCTGAGTTGAATAATCAAGCAGTCTCTCCTTACACTACATTTTAGGTCAGATGCTGGACTGGGACTTAGAATCCAAGTTCTCTCAAGTCCCAAGAGCCTGCATCAGACATAAGACATCCGAAAGAACTTCCGGTTGACCGAAGCTCCCCTTTTAAACATTTCTCGTACATACTTAGTGCGCCTGTGAATATGATATCCAGCGATTTCAAGTTCGAACACTGTGCTGAGGGACGAATAGTTCAGGAAGAATCTCCAAGTCTGGAAGCTGCGAAGTAAAGTTCAGACGACCAGGCAGTCCTCTGAAGGGTTGCTGAGCATAGACCATGCTGCGAAGTAAGAACTGGGACAGTTCTGAAAAACATTCGAACGGCATGTGACTGAAAGGGAGACAAAAATATCTTGATCTGATAACTACCAAATGTGTACTATAGAAGATGCAGCAGTAGTAGCTCCTTAATTTTTGCCTCACTTGCCAAACCGCAATGGCAAGTCTTTGGTTTACTAATGGAGAACAGAAAAAAGCTCACAAGTACACTTGAATACCACGTTTGTGTGGTTTTCCTTCCAGAGCGGTTTTTTCACTCAAGCCTCTGAAGGATTTCATAAGTTTTTCCTTTTTTTCTTTTTCTTTTTGATACATTGGTCACAATTTAAAATGAAACCAAATTTTGCCTGTTGGACAAATCATCCAACAGGAAGGATTGATCCTAGTTGGATTTTTCTTACACTTTTAAGTCTCATTCACACAGAGGGTCTCATTTTCTGTAGCTCATTCTTGAGCCCCACCCCGGACGGGTCAGTGCTGAGGTGGGGCTCTGAACACCCCTTCTTCTCTGGCTCACTCTTTCAAGTCCTTCTGACTGCATGTGGTCCCTAGACAATAGATGTTCACGACGAGTGATGACACCTAGTCTGCTCTCTGGCTGGGTCAGCTTTTTCCAGTGTCCCACTTCCACATGTGAGCTATAGCAGCCCTGACTATCCATGTTCACACACACCATGATATCATGTATACTCATCATATATTGGAATTGGCTTGGAGTAACACCACTTTGGTACAAGTTACCATTGTTCTTGCTGGGAGAGCTACTGTTTAGTAGAATCTGTTCACAAGTGATGTGCTGTTGCACATGGTTTTAGGAAATTGAACCAAGAAGCTGCAAGGGAGTCAGCAGCTCACTTACACAGTGGAACATTCTTCTCATCATATCAATTCAGATCACGCCATCAGCAGATATTATCTGATTCTGGAGAACACTTATTCAACACCCATCCTTCCACCTTGGCAGATGAAGGAACGAGAATCAAAGATCTCCTAGGAAAGGGAGCTCACTGATTTGACTCCCCTGTGGAAGACTTGTAGCTTCTTGCACCTCTTGTATCCACTAAGTTTTATGCTCTTTCTCCTTTGTGACATTCTTTTATCCGGGGATGGCATCCCATCTTTTGAAACTGTTGTTTTGTGAAATTTATGATGGAGGAGTTGCTGGTACAGACGAATCGTTGTTGAAGTGTAGTGCTTTTATTCTTTTGTATGGAATCATGGCTTACTCGTTCACTTGCGTGAAACTGCTTGACTTTCATGGCCACATGTATCTGCTTAGATTTGGTGCAAAAAATTCAAACTCTGTTTAGGAATATTTTCTTTTCAACGGAGTCATAAATGGAGGGCTCCCTCTGCTGCTTTGGATTAATTTTTTTTATGAAAAGACAGAAGCACGTAAGCAAATTTTCATATCGCTGTAGTATCAAATAAGATCTAAAATTCTCTAAATATGTTGAATTTCACATATAGAGGCAACATCCTATCATCTAGATAACATTACAAAATCTTATGAAAAAAAACCAAAAAAACAAAAAAAACTTATAATTAATATTAATTATATAATATGTTTTTGTCATTCCACTCATTCATGCCCATCTCTTTTTCATATAATTAATTGATTGAAATTAGAAATATTAGTAGAAATTTTTAAAAAAAATTTAAAAATCTTACAACCAAAAGTAGATTTGTAGACCTAAAATTTGATTTAGAGTTGTCAAATTAGATTCAACACCCTCTCATTTGATCATTGTAAACTACTATAAATACTCCTCAACTATAGTCTTTATAAAGTGTAGATGAGCTTGGTTGTTTCTTACTTCATGATGTTACCAACTTTGATTGCTTTTTAATGCGAGACTTTGCTAAAAACACGAAAAAAATTAGCCACCTTTTTCTTTTTTAAACTGATTTTTAATACCCACAGCTACTTAGACTTTTTATAACTATTTAAGATAAGAGAACAGAGGGAAAAATCATGATATCTTTGCCAAACAATTATTGAGACAAAGTTGTAAAAAATCGAATCCTAGACACAAAATTTGGAAACAGATCTGAAACCTTCAACGGCAATTAAACTAGATCTAATAACAACTATACCATCGTCCTTTCCATCAAAGAACAATTTACACAACAAATTCTAGCAACTAAACGAGATCTAATAACAACTATACCATTGTCCTTTCCATTGAAAAAAAATTTGGTCTCTGAAGGAGAGCGACGTGAATTAATTGTCTGTTCGATCCACACCCAATCCAATGCCCACACGACAAAGGTATGGAAGTATAGATCTACTCCCCTTTCGAGAGTAGACACTCCTCTACAACCAGTAAGGTCGAGACACCCATAGCCGACCGGGTCCCCAAAACCGATCACTAGACTTCTCCAATTCCGACAAGTTTTCAGATTTAAAATCTTGGGAGATCTAGAAGAAAGTATGAAGCATGATTGGTAGAAAGGGAATCATATGGGAATATTTTGGTGGTAGTAGAGTGATCAAGTTTTGGTGTCATGGTGGTCGGTTTCATGTGAGCCTACTGGTTGGTTTCTAGTTTTTGAACACTTTTTGGTTCAAAAATTCACAGTTATTTGCACACTCGATAAAAAAATTTGAAAAAATTTCCAAACCTCAAGAACCCTATTTCTCTGCGGAGGAAAAATTACTTTGCAACAATCCAGCTCCATATTGCATGCATAATCTCTTAAATGATTGGTTTTAGGTGTCTTGACCATATACTTCATGTGTGCCGAAGATCATCTTTCCTGCACACTAATTGCATTCCTGGACATGTGCGATTTACTGTAGTATTATTTTTCGCTTGAAAGAGCTGAGTCTAGAGAGCCTTGTGAAGTGGTCGAAGTTACTGTGCGTCGAACAGGTTTGGGGTTTCGAGGTTTCGGAGATGGAGTTTACGTGCTTCTGGCGAAGGACGAATACGGTGCTCGTATACGGCATTTGAATCAGTGCGCTTCGTGGCCTGAAACCGGTAAGAATTTTCTCCAACACCATGGATTTCAGTCTTAGAAATGACTTCTTATGCGTTTTCGGATGTGGAGTAGGACGTTCGGGAAGTAGTCTCTTGTTGATTGTATTTTCTTGCTTTCGTTGCCAGGTTTGGGAGTGCGAAGGAGTACTGGCATTTGAATCAGTGCGCTTCGTGAAATGATACGGTAAGATTTCTCTCTCACGTCGTGGATTGGATTTCTTTGAATTGTTCTGTGTACTTTGATTAGGTGCTATTCTTTTGTCGATGAATCGGTGGAAAGAGCTCTTGATAGACGGTTTCGTGATATGATCTATGCTGCATCGGAGTGAAGAAGTTTACATATAGTTCCTAGGTTTTGCATTTCGGAGTTTTTATGCCATTTTGAATTAGTCAACTGTGCTTCGCGAATCAGAAACAGTGAATCAGAAACAGTAAAGATTCGTCCCTCGCAATATAGATTGTCGATCCTTTTCAATGTGAGTATATGTTTTGCTGTGAGAGTCTTTGGCGAAGAATCGGTAAATGAAATAACGCAGTTGCCTTTGTGATATGCTCTATGCCGCAAATTTAATAAGTTCGCATCCGTTTCTAGGTTTTTCTTTTCGGAGACAATCTAATGAAACTCTTTCCCAACAAAGAACGAGTTGCCAGATTCCATCGGCATCTTCCAAAGCGCAGAGACATTCTTACGGCATTCGAATTAGTGTACTTCGTGAACTGAAAATGGTAAGATTCTATTCTTCATCAGGGATTGCATATCTGTAAATGACTTCATGCGTTGTGCTAGGGTTTGGCCAAGTATCGCTAAATAGAGTTCGTGATATGATCTATACTGCTGCGAAGTAATGACAGTTTGCATTTGGTTTTCTACGTTTTGCAATTCAGAGGACGACTTTATGTTATTTTGATGTGAAGGACTGAAACATGAAGACTCGTCTCTTGCATCACGGATAGCATTCCTTAAGACTTCCTAGGGATAGCATTTCTGTGGACTTTTAGATTTTTCTTTTGTGCTGTTCTCTAGCGAAGAATTTTTAAATTATTGATGCAAGCTGCTTTGTGATATGGTCTATGCCGCAGCAAAGTGAGGTTTGCATTTAGTTTGTAATTTTTGCCTTTCAGAGGAAGGAGAATGCCATTTTAAACCTATATGCATTGAAATGATTTTAGAGGTATTGAAATCCGTTTCGAAACTGATTGAAACACGTTCTGAAACGTATTTGAATCGTTTCAAAGCTACATTACGTTTCGTATATGTTTTGAAACAGGATCAAACGTGTAACGTCTTTTGTAACATTTTTCAATTTTTCTTTGGAAACCTCCGTTCCAAAAACCGTCCGATTATATTCGTGAACTGATAACAGTGAAGCTTCGACTCTTGCAAGGAGTAGTGCATACTTTAACTTCATGTATTTTGCTTTGGTGCTCGTCTCTGGCGAAGAAGCGTTAAACGATTCGATGCAGTGTTGTGTTCTATGCAGCAGCAGAGTGAAGCAGCTTACATTTCATTCAGGTTTTGATATTCGGAGACAGAGTTAGACGATCCAGGAGATGGACCGGGGAGTGCTAGATCAGTTGCAGTTAAGCTCGTCATGGATATGGTTTGTAATTACCATTGTTGTTACCGGGATGACGGTGGCGGCGATGGGCACGATCACCAAGAGGCGACTGAAGCTGCCGCCGGGGCCGCCTGCATGGCCAGTGGTGGGGTGCTTGCCGTTTCTGGCGCTAGGGCAACCTCCAGAGGTTATGTTTGCAAATCTCGGGGAGAAATACGGGGAGCTCATGCTGCTGTGGATGGGATCGAGACCCTACGTGGTGGTGTCGAGTGCGCGGATGGCGATGGAGTTCCTAAAGACGCACGATCAGGAATTTGCAAACCGGCCTGTGAGCGTGGTGCGCGACTACATCTCTTTTAAAGGAAACTCGATCATATCAATGCCGGCCAGCAATCCGTTGTACCAGCGGCTGCGGCGTATGTTCGTAATGGAGCTGTTGTCACCCAAGAAGATTGCTGCGTCGAAGGGGCTTCGAAAGGATCAGGTTAGTGCTTCTCTGGACTTAACAATTGACCATCTCTTTAGGTTAAACCATGGCAAATAATCGTATTATGCAGTTTTAGGGTACCACACTTGCAACCATCTCTCTTATTTGGAATATTCAAGGCGAAATTCAAGGTACAGGGTCGTGAATAATTCTTCGTCTATAGCTCCTTATGTTTAGGGACTTATTCTTGTACTGGCAGAGAGTGTAGATGCTGAAAATGTTGCAAGGGATACGTGAAGAGTTGGATGCAAGTCACAGAGTCGATTTCAGAATGGCCGTATCATCCCTGGGGCTGAACCTGTCCATGTGCATGATCTTTGGAAGGCATTGTGGTGGCAAGGTCGTCCCCAAGGAGATTGAGACCTTAGCGCTCACGTTCATAAAGGTTAGTGACTAAACCATTTCGAAGGCTCGAAAGACGTCCGCTGAAAGATAGTAATTGAATTGTAACAAGGAGATGTACCTTGAATCGTTTGATTTGGAAACGATGCTTGTTCTTTGTGTCACCCTCTTCCCAGTGGACATTTTGAGAATAGGTAAGTCTTGTGCAGGCGGTCAAGGTTGTGGCAAAAATCAATATCAGTGACCTCCTACCATCAATTCGATGGCTCGATCTGCAAGGCATTGAGGTCGAACTCAGGGATGTGGAGGTCCAGCTGCGAAAGAGTATCACGGATTTGATTGAGCTGAAAAGACTGGAAATGAGCAGATGGTCGCCGGAGGAGATTGAGAATGACGCAAACGAAAGAGACATCATGAGCAAGATCTTATCACTTGAGGGCGAGGATCGCCTGAATGATGACCAGCAAATGGCCGTTGTCTTCGTATGTTTTCTTCACCTTGCTTGTTTAAGCACATGTCTCCCACGAGTGCATCAATTTCTTGTATTTCTGAATGGTATGTAGTGGCGGTTTGAAGGATTCGAACTGTGTTGATGGCAGGCCCTTTTGATAGCTGGAAGTGACTCGATCTCCAGAGGCCTTGGAAAAGCCATAGAAGAGCTTCTAAAGCAACCACTTCTCCACAAAAGAGCACTTGACGAGCTTGATGAAGTCGTTGGCAGGGACCGGCTAGTCGAAGAATCCGACATGCCGAACCTTCCCCTCATCCAGAACATTGTTAAGGAGACGCTCCGTATCCACCCACCAGCCCCGCTCCTCATCCCCCACGGGAATTTCGAGCCCTGCGAAGTTGCTGGATACCACATCCCTGCGAAATCCTCCGTGCTCATCAACCTGTACGCTTTGAGCCGAGATCCTTCCTTCTGGGAGAGACCCCTGGAATTTTCCCCTGATCGCTTCATCGGCTCGAACCTCACGGTGCAAGGAAGTGATTTTCACTACATTCCTTTTGGTTATGGCAAGCGTGGATGCCCTGGACTCAACCTCGGCATGACCACTCTTAACTACGGATTAGCCTTATGCTTACAATGCATTAACTGGCGCCTTCCTGCCGGCGCAAAATTAAGCGAGACTTATGTTGCGTGGAAGGACTCTCCAGACATGTTTTTGGATGGAGAGCTGCGTGTCGATCCTCGTCTCTTTAACAAATAATAGCGATTCAAGAGAATTACAAGGTAGGGGAACCCAAAACCAACTGTTTCATAGTTGAACTTCTTGAAAAGACTCGTTTTTCTTCTTTGTGTTAGCAAATCATGGCAGATACCAATACACCTAGGTATGCATTCTATGGATTTGTTACAAAGGTTCAAAGATATGCCGATAGCTTTCGTAAAATCAAAGTAAGCTGTTATGCAGAAGTTTTGCAATTTGTAAATGAATCTATTCATACAGTTCGGAATTAGCTGCTGGTAAGAACTAGTACCATTTGGGTATGTCTACTTGTATTGTCTGCTATGGATAAAGCAGATAGCCATACTTTTCTGCTTGACGTTCCTTTGTTTTGGTCGTATCTAGTATTGTGAAATTGGCACTTCATTTCTTTGAGTCAAAAGTTCCTAACTACAGTATTGCGTTTTCATTACGCTTTGATTTGCTTACTGATGTCGGTGAGTATTGAAGATCCATTGTGTGGCTCCGTATCTCTTCTAGCCTTCCCTTTTTGCTCAGCTTTATATTCCAAGCTTTTTAAGTATTCTTCGCTAGGTGATGTCATATTCTTGTTGTAATGGATACTATTGTAAAATAGCTACTCTTCTATTCACAGAAAGAGTTTCGACCTTGGCCAATTTCAAGCCTGAATTCGTCAAATTCATCTGTTTAAACAATCTCTCAATCAATGAATACATAATCTTGCTCAAGGCTGCCACCTCACAATTAACATATTACATGGGTTTGTACCAAGAAAGCTAAGTCTAATTACATGTTCAATGTTACAGGTAACAAAATCCTAGGACAGTGCTTTCAAAAAAATAGTTACTGTTGCTATATGCTTTGAGAATCCAGCGCAAATAAGGATTGCTTCGTGCAAATGGCCATCAAAGCAAAAAGCCAATAGAGTTACACATATATCAACAAATTGTACACTCAATTTACTTGGAATAATCCAAGTTTTATATTTACATTTCACTTGCTTCAAGTTTACAATGGAATAATGTATCAGCAACCCTATCCAGATGATAATTAAATTAATCTTTGGCTAAAGTAAAGCATCCCATAATAATGCATTCAAATCTCTGTATGTTCAAGCTATTTCAAGCTAAGAATTGATACATTGCATTCCCATACACGGGAAGCATGCAGAATAAGAAACCCTGTGGAAAGGAACTCGAAGTTTGTATCTAAGCAAAGGCACGGTTGCAGAATCGCTTCCGCTGCCAGAGTTACGCCCTCCACACGGTTGCTTATTCTGCGCTTCCTCCAACAAGCAGCTTCATCGACAAAACATGAACATCAAAGTTGGGCAACCATAACCTCCTGCACAAAAAAGAACATCATGCACACCAAGACACAAACAAATCCATCCCAGGTCACACCGTCAAAACGCAACGGCATCCGAATAACAAACAACGACATGATGTGCTCAAACCTGCTCCTCCAGGATTCTGCCCGCCGGTGTACCTGCACAAACAAATCAATGGCACACTCCCTTCGCAGGTATTATCCTGATCAGGTTTTAAGGGACTCTCTCAGCCTGCTTAAAGCAAGCACCCCCGGCGCCACAAATTAGCAAAAAACCAAACCAAAAAACTTGCATTATAAAGGAACAGGAGAGGTACAGGCGTTCTTCAGCTTCTCCCTTCACGGAAAGCGGTGCGGCACTACAACCCCAACCCTACTATCTATCGACCCAAACACCCACCCACCCAAAACAAAAAACACATGGTCATCACGGCAACCCTGATCCTAGATACTTACACACCTAAAAGAAAGTTGACATGCCCTTCAGAACATTCTGCCTCGCAGAATTTACAAACAAGCTTCACATTCAAGCAGACGCGGTCATGTCGTCGGTCGAGGCGAGCACCAACTCAGGGTGCACGTTGGGCTTGTAGTTCCCGTCCATCTCGTTCGGCAGACCAAGAGCCTTCAATGCCAAGTGCGCCGCCTTCTGTCCCGATATCATCATCGCTCCGAATGTAGGGCCCTGCATTTCCATCCCACAACAATTTCCAACCACATTAAGACCCGTTGATTGCATACTCTGCATGTGCAAACAGAACAAATTCCACAAAACAAAAACTCTCGGGAAAAGAGGAGAATTGGTACCATGCGTGGCGAGCCATCGATCTCGGCCACCTCCATGCCCGTCACGATCATCCCAGGCACCACCTCCCGGGTGTGCTTCACGATCGCGTCCTCCGCCGCATTCATGTCCAGGCACTTCATCCCGGGCACGCTCGCGATCATGCCGATGCTGCGCAGCCGCTTCACGCCCGTCGCGCCGAACGGCCCGTCGTGCCCGCACGACGACACCACCACCTTCGCCTCCATCACGTTCGGGTCCATGCACGACTGCGTGTTGTGGTTCTGCGCCACCAGCGCCCAGTTCGTCACCACGCCCGACACGCGGTCCCCGCGGATGATCAGATCCTCCGCCGCCACCGCGTTGAACAGCTTCACGTTCGGCCTCGCCAGCAGCTTGCTCATGATCGTCGACGTGAACAGCGCCGCGTGCTTGATCACAACATAGTCCTCCATCTCCTCGTACGCCACACCCACCTCATCCAAAAACCGGTGCGCAGGCTTCCGCACCACCATCGCCGAAAACAGCTGCCCGCCCAACCACGCGCCTCCTCCGGGCGACACCGACTGCTCGATGATCGCCACCTTCACGTTCGGGTTCTTCGACAGCTCGTAAGCGCACGACAGCCCCGCGGACCCGGCTCCCACCACCACCACATCGGTATCCGCATGCGTGATCATGTCCGTCATGTACCGCCTCGTCATCTCGCGCGCCACGATCGACTCCTTGATGGGAGCGAACTTGTAGTCGCGCAGGTTGTGGCTCATGCTAGCTGACACCTTCATGCTCCCCTTGACGGCAGCAGTCCTCCGAGCCGGAGCGACCATGCGCGCTCCAGACATGGAGCCGGCCGCGGAGCCCACATTGCTGTCCGCTGCAACGCGCAGCGCCGTCGCGGCACCGAGTGCTCCCACGCTCATGGTGGCTGCCATCGCGATGGATCGGTCGAAGCTGGAACTTGGCTCAGAGAAACAAGAACCTAGACGGTGGTGAGCTTGAGCTTGAGAGAGAATGATGGAGGATCGGCAATCAAGTGCGGTGCATTTGTAGCGAATTCTGGGCCGGATCGTGACAAAAGCGTGAAGATGCTCGGTGTTCGTCTTTTTGCAAAGTGGAATTTTTCGGAGGGAATTGTTGGGATTGCGAAGAGACGGGACCCAACTGCGTCACTGTATGTAAGCGAAGGTGATGGTGTCCATTTTGGGAGTTTGGAATTCGCTCTGAATCAGTAAAGGTATACCTTTGAAAATAAAACTTAAAAAATTCGAACATCTTGTTGCAGAGATAGTGATGCTTTCTTCCTTGTTAACTTGTGGTTTGCACTTTCATCTTTAAAATTTTGGTTTGGGAATTTTCCCATTTTTGATTAGAATTTGGTGCTGCGCATGAAACCGTCATTTTTCATATGTTATATCTACCGTCTATTTACATTTTCTTCCTATCAGCCAATAATAATGCATTTTCTTGTACTTGAATGGAGTATTGCTGATGGAATTCAATATTATTATTTAAGTCAATTTGGATTTGCTTAGAGATGTATGGGTCTACACAGCGTCACTGTATGTGGTGTTTATCTGCATTTTCTAATTCGAATTAACTATTCAAGAACATGATGGTGGTTTTGAGTGGAGTATCGAGTACTGTCTTTCTTAATTTGATTTTAGTTTTTTTTAGGGGAGACAAAAAGGTGAATAACCTAATTTGAACTTGGGATGGGGACGCAAAACCGTGGCTGTATGTAAACCAAGGAGTTGTAATCTACCAGAGACTTACATCTTGTGTGTCCTGTCCATGTTTGGTGCGATTTTGGGCTGGCAAGGGTTGGGGAGGAGAATAGATACGACATGGAGGACGAACGGGCGAGATGCCATTCTGGGCACAGAGATGAGCACTAGTGTTTGTTTTATTTTTTTGTTTACTTTTTGGGACACACGGATTACTTTTCGCAATCCGCAGCAAAGCGGACGAGTTGCTTACCGCGACCCATCGCCGTTGTTGTCCATCCGGTACAAGTGATATTTTACAACCGATCGGAAACGAACCGCCAACCTCCTAGCACCCCGGCAACAACCAAAAGTACCCAAATCCATCATCTAGTAGTTTAAAGTCATTCTGAACCAACGAGTGTTCGTTTTAACAGCGAATTTTTGCCAAAATCTTACCTCCTATCTGATGTAGCTACTCATGATTCTAAACTAACAATTGTCATATGTGACATTGTGAATCAGAGGAGAAATAAAAGCATATGTAATAAAATAGGCACTTTCCTATTCAAGGGTTTTTTAAACAACATGTACACTTCTACCTTTCCCATTGCCTTTGTATCAAACCATCATCAATTTTAAAGTTCAATTTTGAAAAATATACAAGAAGAAATTTTTTATAATGGAAATCCAATAATTTAAACTAGTCGCACAAAGCTTTGGGACAATTGAATACTTCATTACTAAAAACAATCTTTAGTTGAATGAATAATACACATGGAATCCATATACATATTGAATCCCAATATTGATTAAATAAACAAAAATGTTTAATCATTCCAAATAAAGTTTGAGTAATTCACAAAAATAAAAATCTAGAGTCATTCTTGAAAAAATAGATGAATCAATGAAATTAGATTGAGTGAAATATCAAGAAACATTTAAGTCTGGTAAATAAAAGTCTGGTTTGGGTGTGCAACGTGTATACTACCTTGCACACCCCATACCCAGTATTTAGTAAGGCAATATTCCGTGATGAGGGAAAAAGGAAGAAAAAAATCATTTATAGATTATCCATGCCTATGATCTAACAACCAATATGGAATTTTAAAATTTAAAGAAAGTATGATACCAAAATTAGCTCCAAAAAAGACTCGATGGGAGAGTTAAAGGACTTGAATTTTTACCCATTGGTATTTTATTTTTTTAAATTTTACAACTTTTTTTAAATGAAATAATTTTGTATAGAAGAAATGATTATTAATTTATTTGTTATATTACTATCATCTAGGAAAAACCATGGTATAACTAAAGTTGTGTTGAATGTTTAGTAATATATAGTTTAGTGGGATGAATTACCATTTGTTTCAAATTAAATATTTTGATAATGTGGGATGTTTTAATTCAATAATCTCCTCAAATTGTTATATATTGAGATATAAAGATACTTCGTATATTCTTAATATATTTCAAAACATGGATTATTAAATGTTACTACATAATATTTATATAAAAATAATGGTTAAACACTGGTATTTTTTGTTTACAATATTAATTAATAATTTTATTTATTGTGAATGCATTGCTTTAAACAATCAATATACGTTATCTTATTTTTATACACTAACATACGTTATAGTATTTATTTGATTTTTATACATTATAATATGTAATTTTATTTAGTAAAATATGATAATGAAATAAAGATCACATATATTTTAAGTTTAAAGCATTATTTTTATAGTAATATACAGTTTTTATCAATGATTGTTTACCATAATATGCATAGACTCTTTTTAACATGAGATTTGAAGTAACCGTACTAAATTATTTCTTTGACAATTAATATTGAGCGAAACAACAATTAAAAGTTATAGACTTTCGATTTTAAATTTTATTTGTACTATTAGATTCAATATCACTATTATCGATAATTTGTTATGATATATGATTTATGAATAAAAAATCATTTAAATTTTAAAACATCACAATCTATCAAAATATTGAATTTAGTTTAACCAGCCACTTGCAGAAGTGAATATAGGAATTGTGTCAAGTTATCATAAGAATCAAGTCTATTAGGAACAATAAATTGTTCAGCATGTGCGTGATAAAAATAAGAATTTTCAATTAGGCTACGAATATACTCTAAATTGTAATTCATTTTTTTTTAATATAAATGCAACATCAAATTGAATAAAAATAATTTGAAGTTAATGTAATACGGATTAAGGTTTGTCATTGCTTGATAAGAATTTTTTTTCTAGCATGGTGTACTAGTCAATTGATGAACGTGCATGACTAAATTAAAGCAGTCATGATTTAAAGTTCTTAAAAAATGAATACATACTAGGTTTAAGTTTTATCATATAATTTGAAAATTATCATCTTTAAGTAAGACATAATCTAGTATTTCATGAAAATTATATTTATTTTAAAGATTGAACTTAGTACTTAATTATAGTACTTAATAAAACTTATTTTTATAAGTCCATAATCTGCATAAATTATATTTTAGAGAAAAAAATAATACATAAATAAATAGTACATAGTAAGTATTGTGTGGTGCTCTATAATATCGTTGTAGCAAAGTATGAAGTGATGGAAAATGACAAAGATTACAATTGAATATATTTGATATAATTGATTTCTTCATACCATTTTTTGAGACAATACTTGTCATAACAAGTAGATTTTTTAAAAGTGCTCAATACAAAATTTTGGCTCTAGTGGATTTATGAATGAACTTGCACACATGCAAAATGTAGGTCTTAATTTGATCATGTAGAGAAGAAATAGCAATAGACTAAGGAATTAAAGACACTTAATAATTTATACAATTAAACTATGAAAAAATTGGAATTGGGAATCCTTGTAGACAAATAAACGCTAATAGTGAAAATGTAATAACTCTAAATGTTGGAAAAATTATAGAATGCATTTTCTAAAAGAGATATTTCTTAGCATTCTTTATTGAATCAAGTCTCTAAGTCATACTTTCAACTGTTTAATTGCTTAAAGGAGAAAAAAAATTTAAATTTTAAAATAAACCATCAAATTTTAATTTTTTGAGACCACAAGGGACAAGTGCTCAATGACTTAATGAAGATCAATCAAACTGCCAAAGGTAAATACACATTAAATCATTAATAAATAAACTTGAGTCATTCTTAAAAATTAATTCAATATAACGCTCCATTGTTATTTCATCCTTAATTATATTTGTCGATAAAGATTTTAAAATGTTTAAAACATTTCATTTGCATTGAATGTATCAATAGTTTAGAGAAAACTTAAACCTCCACATAGCTTATAAGAATTGAAGATAAAATCTAAGGTAAAAATTATTTGAAATCAAAACATAATTAATCACACCATTATATTACTAGTCTACCAAATCTCAATTATTTTACTATATAAATTTTAATCTAAAAAGTGTATTTTTAAACTTACATCTTCACTTATTAAAGATTTTATAAGAATTATAAAAATCAAATTTTAGTTCATAAACATCTCCTAATTAAATGGCACTATAATTCATAATCACTACATCCTTTCGAAATACAGAACTAGAAATATGTACAATTTTCCAATCGATGTGAACTTAGGTCTATGCACTATTGTACATGCACATTATTTGTAAAATAACAACCATTTTGTAGCGTCAAAATTCAATGTATGTTTATTTTTACTTTAATACAAAGAGAATTTTTTTTACCTTAACACAACAAGATATATTTTTTAATTTTTTTTTCCAAAATAACTTTGACTAATTGATAGTTGGTTTTGGCATTTTACAGCACCCCAAACCAATTAAATTTTCTTTTCAGTTTTCTCTTTCATAACCAGAATAATGAACAAACCAAGTAATATAATTTCCTCATACCCCCAAAAGTCAAAATTACATCCACAACACTCCAAAGTAATATCTCATTAGAAGACCAAGACTTTCACTTTAAACCAAAACTCCCTTTTTACTTTACTTTAAAGGTCCCCCCAAGTCCAACCTGCCACGAATTCGACGACTCAGCTCGACCTTGTCACCCAACCACAGAAACCGCGACACCTCAGCACCCGACCCCTCCCATCCAACCACACACCGCCACCGTGGCAGAAACCTCGAACCAAAACCATTCTCCAACAACCAAACTCCGCCCCCTACCCACGGCCAAAACCGTCATACCCCGAAAACCAACACCACCACCCCCACAAATCACTAAATCTACAATTTCCCCAAACACAATCTACACATACGATAAAATTATAGAAAGTAAATAAAATACTGCAGATGACGTGGTTTTGGGTTACAGTAACGACTTTAAGGTAAGCCAACGGTTTTGGGTACAATTCTCTATCCTAAGCCTTCAATTCCCAAAACCGTGACGCACCCGAAACCAATATCACCCCTTCTCCGTCCCCAAAATCCTCGACAATCCACCAAATTCGAAATAAAATCTACGGTTACACCCGATAATTCTAAGAAAAAACCTATTTACAATAAACGACGTGGTTTTGGCTTACAGTAACGGTTTTGAGTTAGTATAACGGTTATCGGTTATGGTAACGGTTTAGTGTACCGGACTCCCAAAGAGAGAACTTTGAAGCTTGAGGCTTCTCGCTACAAGCTCGGCACATATCATTGCCGTGTTCGTTTTTGTCGATCTCGGCGCAAGTTGCCATCCTTGAGATCAGCCTAGAATCTGTACCCATCAAGAGATTCAAATCTCTTTGGGGTTGTCCTCCCCAAGGTGGGTAGTTTGGGCACCAAAGGTACCAGTTTTGATCTGGTGGGGTTGTTTTTTGGAGATCGGTTTGGTGTTTTTTGAAGTGGTTTTGGCAAGCTGGGGGGGTCGTATAAGTGGAGCCCGGCGTGGTGGTACTCGGAGCTGAGGGCGGAGAGGGGGCCGGTAGATGTCAAGCAGCGAACTGCCAGCACCATGTTTCTCGTGGATTGGTTTTACGGGCTCCTTGCGAGCATAGGGCTGTGGCAGAAGGAGGCCAAAATTTTGTTTCTGGGGCTGGATAATGCCGGGAAGACCACGCTGCTGCACATGCTCAAGGATGAGGTTAGAGCCTCCCCGGATCCCTGTTTTTTGTTTTTCTCGGGTTTTTGGTGGTAGAAGGAATATTCTGGTTTGATGTGGAGTGGAGTTTGTGTGAGATTTGCTATGTGTTTAGAGTGCGCAAGTTGGACACTTAATCTTTCATTGTTATGTGGAAGATTGTTTGGGTAAGGTTTGGTGTTGAGGGGATTCGACTCCCTCTAGATCTTTTGTTATGCTTATTCAGCTGGAGTTGTAGTTCACATGTGTGTTAGGTTCTTTTAGGTCTTGAGGTTGAAGTTTAATAGTGGGGTGTTACTGAATTTTTTAGGAATTTAGTTTTTGTTATGTTGAATTCCTCTTGGCTAATTTTAGGTTTTGTGAGCAGAAATTGGGGCAACATCAGCCAACGCAGTACCCTACGTCGGAGGAGCTGAGCATCAACAGGGTGAAGTTCAAAGCGTTTGATCTGGGTGGGCACACGATTGCCAGGCGTGTGTGGAGGGATTACTATGCCAAGGTTTTCTTCTAACCCTAGATTCTTCAAAGCGCAGTGTACACATGCCATTATCTTTTTGGCAATGCAGACGCACAGAGTTCAACAGCTGGACCAAACTCCTTCTGATAACATTTGATTTTCCACATAAACATTCAACTACAAGGAAGTTCTTCTCAGTCAGGTTTAGTGGAACATGTGTGGAGCTTTGTGTTGAACTCATTTGACAAAACGATACAAAATGCAGGTGGATGCCATAGTTTATCTCGTTGACGCCATAGACAAGGAGAGGTTCCAAGAGTCGAAGAAGGAGTTGGACTCGTTGCTCTCTGATGATGGACTTTCACAGGTCCCTGTGCTCGTCCTGGGGAACAAGATCGACATCCCATATGCTGCTTCTGAGGATGAGTTGCGGTATTCTTTGGGCCTGACCATGACAACAGGTAAAGGAACTGTGAACCTGGGCGACAGCAACATTCGACCTATTGAGGTCTTCATGTGCAGTATAGTGCGAAAGATGGGATATGGAGAAGGTTTCAAGTGGATAACGCAGTACATCAAGTGATTTGATTTTCTGCAAGTAACCAGAGTTTTAGTAAAGGGCGATGGTGCATGGTAAAGGTTTGAGCCACATTGTAACTATGTGGCACTTTGTGAGAGCTTTCTTGTGTCCCGGACAGTTTTTGACCTTCCCAATGAAGTAAAGTGGATCCTCTAGATTAATCCTCTTCATCCTGACTGTCCAAGTAGGGCCACTCAACATCTTTAGCCTGGGCTGAAGATTGTATTGTACAGGCAATGGGTTGATTGCAATTGCAATGCAGTTTTATTTGAAGTTTTCGTTTTTCTTCAGATTCGCTCATACAAATTATTATGTTACGCTTGTAATTTTTCTTTTGTGTAGCATGAATCCTGCTCCTTGCTTGGAGCAAATTTTGTTCTTAGGTTAACTTTCTCCTACTGAGTCATTTGCATTGCTTGTTACCAAATATGCAGTATTATATTTTCCAGAGTAAGAGTTGTCTTGTGATAAGTCAGAATGTTTTGTATTTGTAGTAGTCTAAAAGTGCTGAAGCACAGCCAGGCTTCATATGTTTGGTTTGACAAGTTCATGATTTCTGTGGCGATCTACAGGCCGAGCAATCATTATTGTATTTCTTATGAATCAGTGGGTTTTAGAATTAGAATATTTGAAACTTTGAGTAATTTTTTGAAAGGGTATAATCTCGTAGACCAGTGGATGGAGGGAACGAATAATAAAAACCTTTGGTTACTGCTGAGGTAGGCATGTCTTTTGAGGAGAATTCGTTTCTGAGAACCAACAGGCGCTCACATTGGATACCTGCTACTATAATGTGTAAATCACCATGCAAAGTGAGTGTTTCAGCTAACAGTATATTGGTCATGAACAGTAGAACTGCATGACCGGAATTGAAAAAACAGAATTGAAAAAATACTTCATACATCTTAAAAATGGCCTTGAATAGAGGAAAACAATACATGGGATGAGTTCAAAACAAAAGGAAGGAAGAATACTTTTTAATGAAATTAGAATCCTCTCAGGGCCAAGTTTCTTGCCCAAGGCTTTTGTGTTGCCCATAAAACTTGACTTCCTGTGATTTTAAATTTTTTTTTTTTAAACACAATCATGTTGGCAACCATGTCATTTTTTCATCCATGTTTAAAGTTCTCCTATCAAGGAATCTTAACTTTAGAGTAAATCCTACAATATCATTTTGGGCAAATTGCATTGCTCCATTCCCCTAGAATTCATGACCGGTAGACAAGCTCTTTACCATAGTGTAAAGCCACCCTAGTTACTGCATCCGTAAATAATTGGGATGATTTTTGTGTGTAAATAAGCTTATATATGATAATGATCCTTAGCAAGTGAAAAAAAGTTGTGACGCGATGTTACATTTCGTAACCACCTTGTTTGACTGAACGTGTTACTATTTTGAAGTACTTGTCGTCTACACAGGGTAAGATCCTGAACCACCTTGGTCCAGGAGCTTACCCTGCACAAAACCAACAAACAATGTGCTTTCCTCACCTGAAAGCAACACACGTTCATATTCCAGGGTACTGAGAATCTAGAATTAAGATTACCGGGAAATGCCTGGCCATACATAAAATGGAATCTGAATGAGCTTCCGAACAGAGCATCAACACCTTGAGACCAGCCTTGCTGTCGCCCATGCAGAATGTAATAAAAAAGCTCAATTGGTTTCCTAAATAATCTAGATTCTGGTTTCCTATGCACAGTAAATGCACATGTTTACAGTTTTTGTAAAATTGTAACTCGCCCGGTAAATGGAACTTGGATGGCGATTACCGTAACACCATAGCAGGTTCGGTCCTCAGCAAACGAATATTTATGTTTTTTGGAAGATTAAGGTTCATCTCTAAATAACTGAATCTCTCATATTTCATTTTTTACCAAAAAATCAGAAAAATTGATCTTAAATGGTTTGGAAATAACAAATTATTGCAAAAAAATAACTTATTCTATTTTTATTTTTATGTCTTCATAATTTTATATTTTTTTGTTTTCGGTATTTAGAATTATTTAAGAACTAACCTGCTATGGTGTTACGGTATTGCAATAGATGGGCCTAGTTAAAGGTTAATTGCAACTGAATCATATAATCTGAATTTGTTCTAGTAATTTGGCTGGACAAAGAACATTTGGACCCTTACATGACAAACTAATTAAGCCCAAGGAGCTTGGGTTTTGCATTTTTCAACCCACTTCTACTGTGAATTTTTTAGCAATGGAGAATTCTTTTTAGCTGCTCTTGTACGGGTACCATTCCAGGTAAGTAAAGTGTGGGACAACATATTTTAGAATGTAAATAATTCTTTACTTAGATATCAAAACTCAAAAAATAAGTTAATTTTGCCAACTAAATTTTATTTATACTTTTTGTGGCTTTTCAAGTTCTTTCTACCTTAATTCTAAATAATCATTCTAAAATTGGAGTTTCAAAAATAAAATTATTATGACTGAAATGATATTTTTATCATTAATAATATTGATCTAGTTAAAGAAATAATATATTGTTAGACTACTATAGTTAAAAAAAATTAGAGGTTCAATAAATGGATTTATGTTACAAAGCAATTTTATAACATATTCTAAAAATAAAAATTGAAATATATAGAAATTAAAAATAAATGATAACTTTGCATTTGTTTCAATGCCCTCTATTATTATAAACATTAAAAATTCTTTATGTAAGAAAAAATCATCAAGGCGGAGGAGGGACTTAAAAAACCTTAGATATAATTATATTTATAGAAATTCCTAACATACCATAGGAAATGGTTTGCTATAAATTACTTCAATAGCTAAAGTTACAACAATAAATATGATTTTTACATTTGTAATTTTAATAAAAGACATGACTCAACCTTATCAATTTAAATAATTAAGGAATATTAAAACAATTGTAATAATAAAGGTATTGTATGGCCAAAACTAATTTCTTAAAATTTATTCTTTAAAAATAAAAAATAATATCATATACTTACACTAATTTATCCTACTTGTATCAGAATTGTTGTAAAAATTCTTAGTAAAATATACACTAACTGTAGGTCTCACTGTATGGAGTGCAGAGACCACATCAATAATACGGTGTGCAGTTTGATTGAGCCGACGGCAGACAACGGCGACGCAACTGCGAGGCGAATCCGACGGTGCAAGTGACCACTTCTCCAGACTCACAAGTTGCAAGACAAGGATTCTGGAGGAGTTTACGAGGTGCACTTCTAGATTGATATCGATACCTCATTCAGGTAAATAGTGCTCTTGGTACCCTCATGATACCACCGCAACACAACTATGATATCAGTATGATATCAGTTTAATATCATTATGATACCTCACATGACAGTGGTGATACTCAGGTGCTGGTCTTGTAAAATGAAAACGGTTGCAGATTTGTCATGCGACTCGGCAGTGGGAGCATAGTGCCGTTTTGTAACATAGGCTCTAAATTTGTACATAATAAGGCTCGGTCGCAACAGAAGGCTGTGTGTCATTCGATGAGCTCATGTTTGACTCCATCGACGATTCGAAACACTCATCCCGCTCACACTGGGCCTGTTTCCAGCCAGTCGATTCCAGAATCCAGAGGTTCTCCTTTTAATCAAGTGCAGAGAACTGTTCACGTAGTAGTACACACAAATTGTACCTGACATGCCGCGTATACTGCTTCCAATATTACCTGTTGAAGATACCTTCGTGAGCTGAGAAGCAGTATACGAGCTGCATTTCGAAACTGGCAGTACGATTGTTTCTGATCGAACCCAAGGTCCGTCCAAAATGTGGTTTCGAGATGACATTTCTGAGAATCCTGATTGCTTGAAACAAGGCAAAGTAGAGGCGAGAAAACCAAATGGCATCTTCCAGAAAGTTTTGATTTGGTCTACTGTAACTTAATGGGTTCTAAATCGGCGAAGAACAGTTTCATTGTTGCATGATACTGTTGCTGTTGTACATGGTACCCGGCGAGAACGATGCGATAGCTGGGTGATACTCAGGCCGGTGTTTCGTAGAATGCCTTTGTCGAAGTGGCTCTAATTGTGAATTGGGAGCCGGAATAGTCACTGTTTTAAAGTCGGTGTCGATGCACTCGCAAATTACTCCAATTAATTAGAGTTATCATTTTTGGAATCTCTTCTTGGGCAACTTGATTGCAGCAGTTGTTGCGGGGGCACATTATTTGATGAAGTCAGACCCGGATCAATGTTGCCCCAAGTTGCTCAGGACAAATAGCTCGATTGCTTCTCCGATGTCTTGCTGTGTGTGTGTGCCCAGCTTGGAAGAATGGCGTTGAGCGTGAGCTCCAGTCCTGGCAATGCCACTCACTTTGGGAGCACTGGGGTACTGGCATGGCGGCCGAGCTCACCTTCTGACTTTGCAACCGTGTTTACAACGTTGTTTGCTGCATTGCTGGTGTCTGTTTACCTTCGAGCCCAGTCGCAGAAGCAGAAGAGTGTGAGTACTCTTCCACCGGGACCGAAACCATGGCCCATTCTTGGCAACCTGCTCGCCTTGGCAGATGGGATGCCTCATCATGCTCTGCAAAGGCTGGCTTCCAAATATGGAGGGATTATGTATCTCCGCTTAGGTATGTGTGTATTATCCAGATACAGTTCGTGTTTGTTTCTCCCGTGATAGGGAGAAGTGTTCTTTAGTTTCAAATCAGTGTGTAATCCCTTGTGATTGTAGCGATTGTTGACTCTGTACTATTACATTTATTTTGTTTTCAAGAGTCTCCATTTTGTTCACCAAGTTCTCTATTCCATATCCATCATAACATTGGCAGTTTATAGTGGGTTCCTCATGAGGAATTTGTTGCATTTTCCTACTTGTCTCACAATTCGCAACAAGCCTGAAGTTTGAATGCTTGTCACTTATGAAATTTTCCTTTCTTAGGCGTGTGACTTGTGTAGATGTTTAGTTTTGGAGATTGGTGGGAAAGTTGAGACTCACAGGGGATTACATATGAAACTCTTGTTCCAGAGAGAAACTCATACTATCAGATGAGAGAATGATAATCATTAGCCTTTGTCATGCTTTAGTTTTACTATGATAAATTTTCAGAATCAAAAGGCTCTTCTCATGTTTATCCTTGGGTCATGAGGAAGGAACATGGAGAGAATATTATAACAAGTGACTTTTAAACAATGTTGCCTTTTCTATCTTCTTATTTTTTGATGTAATTCTTATCGAGTGTGTCTACGCCTCCTTTTTGTTGCCAGGGTCGGTGCCATGCCTGATAATTTCCACCGCTGCAGCGGCCAAGGAGGTGTTTCAAACCAACGACGTGAGCTTCTCTTCTCGGCCAAAGGGGTTATACTTTGAAATTATTTCAGACAGCTACAAGACGCTCGTTTTGACTCCTTATGGACCTTACTGGCGCCAACTGAGGAAGTTTAGCAGCAGTGAACTGTTTTCTGCAAAGCGTCATGCGTCCTACCGAGGTGTGAGAGAAGAGGAACTTCGTAATATGCTGGCAATCCTTTTAGAGACTTCCGAGAAGGGAGAAGCTGTGAATGTGAAGAGCTGGCTTTATGAGGTCTCTGCCAATGTCATGACCAGGATGCTGATAAACAAAAGGTAATAATTTCAAGTCCTTTCAGAAGAAGCGCATATAAGCTTTTCAACCTCTTTCCAGTCCACCATTGAATAACATGACTTTTGCCTTCATACCCTCTGCTTTTTCTTTGGTTTTTTGGGACAGGTACTTTGGAAAGGGAGGTGCAAGTCAGGAAGAGAAGGCAGATTTCGAGCGGTTGATTGCAGCCATGACAAGGGTAGATTTTGCTGCTGTAATCAGCGATTTTATCCCAAACTTAACCTTCCTCACGAAGCTGCAAGGTTACAATAAGATCTTCAAGGGTATCCGTGATGATGCAATCAGAATTGGAGGCAAGATGTTGGAGGTGGAGAAGCACAGAGAGCGTGCCAAAGAGAGGGGAAGTAACGACCAAGACGAGTATGTGTCTGATTTTGTGGACATGCTGTCAGAGGAGCCCTTGGACGGTGGAAAGCCTTTGCCTGACGAGCAACTGACCTTGGTTCTCTTGGTAAGAAATCAAGTACCCTTTCGGTTTCCTCATATCCAAATTATTGGCATAACCAACTCTGCCAATGCCAACTGCTTTTGAAATAAGGCAGAGACAACTCCTTCTGAATCAAGCAGAGCTATTGTCATGCTATCACCACCCAACCTCTTCTAAAGAATGTATGATTTATTTCCAACGATACAAATTTCTTGTACTAAGGCAGATGTGCCTGTAATATCAACTGCCCTCTAACCCCAACCAAACACTATGATATGCACCCATTTCATCTGTGATGCCAACGTAGATTTGGTTGAAATTAGGGAGCAGAAGGGCTCTGGATTGTGGCTCTAAATGACGAGAATATCCTTCCTTGTAACAGAGCAAGTCTCTATGTAGCCTCTAATTTAGATTAACACATACTAAACATACTTTCAATGCTAATATGTGAATCTGACTCTGTGGGCTAATGTTTCAGGAACTATTTAACGCCGGAACAGAAACTGGTTCAACAACAGTAGAGTGGGCCATGGCAGAACTCATCCTGAGACCTGAACTCCTGAAGCAAGCACAAGCCGAGCTTGACACTGTGGTAGGCAACGACCGCCTCATGCAAGAATCAGACCTCCCAAATCTTCCATTTCTACAAGCCATTGTGAAAGAAACCTTCCGGTTGCACCCACCTGCGCCTCTGGCTCCTCCCAGGGAATCATTTCAACCAGCTCAAGCATATGGTTACCAAATCCCTGCAGGTACAAGACTGATGCTGAACCTCTGTGCTATCCATCGCGACCCAGCCGTGTATGAGAGCCCCGATGAGTTTATTCCACAGAGGTTTGTTGATCGCCCTGAATTGAACCATTTATCAGGATTCGATTCATACGAGCTGATTCCATTTGGAGTGGGTCGACGAATGTGCCCGGGTTACAATCTGGGCAATACTTTGGTCACATTGATGCTAGGTAACCTGCTTCACAGCTATGACTGGTCTCTTCCCCATGGGCAAAGTATTGAGTCTTTCGATATGACAGAGTCGTTTGGGATTACAGTTTGTAGGAAAGAGCCCCTTTACTTGATGGCGAAGCCCAGAGATCATGTAGTGTCATGTTAAAATTTAGGGTCGAAGTAGTCGAGGAGATTTCGGGAACATCTCGGTGGTCGAAGAGCATGTACATTATGTTGTGCGTTTAAAAACATGTACAGTTTGAGTTCAAGGCAGCAGTAAAAGGTTACTGAGATTGAATGATTTGATTACTTTTTCAATTGCTTTGACGATTTGAACCATTTTCCGCACTTCCTAACAATATTTCAAACTTGGGCCCCGCATAACACCAAGCTATCCCTCAATTCACCAAGGTTCACTGGTTATGCAATTAAACGTAGTCCCTTGAGCAATAACAAAATGTTCTTCTCTCCTTTTGCAATGTTTTCATCAACCAAGAGAAAAGAAAATATGTTACATCTCAAAACATCAGAGCAGAAAAAATCTGCCTTAGAATGGAAGGTGGCATGCACTCTTAATCATAATCAATCAGATTCTGTTCACCACCGCAGTATTGATAACTCAAGTGACTCAATTATGTCATACAATGTGCCTTTGAAGTGCTAGAATATTCTTAAAGATCCGATAAAGATGTGAAGAACATGATCGGCACTACAATACGCCCTTTCAATACCAATCTTAGTTTCAATCTCTGTAACGCATCACTGAGAATTTTTCTCACTAGGTTGATATAACAATCTTAGGTCTTCATCGCCAGGCAAACTACAGAGCTTCTAACTCGTTGCCCACTCAGCTCTTCGGTTTTCTTCTAAGAACAGCTTGAAGGTAAAACACAAGTGTTGGTGGAAAGTTGTAATGGCTTAGAATTACAGGTGGAAGGTGAAGAGTGCACTATTTTCGAAGCCTCAATTGCAAACAATCGACTGATACACCCGGACTAGAATCGTACTCAATGTGCATGCCATCCAAAGTGATCCTCAGAGCCATGAGAATCCGGATGAGTTCAAATCACACAGGTCTTGCCTGGAGCGCCATGTGAAGGCAAACCAGTTGGCCGGGTTTGATTCATATGAGCACATTCCTTCACTGCAAGGAGAAGCGTCATTTTTGATCGGGACGTTGGTTCAAATCAGTCACAACAAACAAGAATTGGGTCCGCTGGCTGCGGATGGGCCAATGGGGACCGGACACGAGCACACTTATCGATCAAAAGCGTTAAGGTGCCGTGTTTTTTAGAATTAAAAACGACGCTTCTACTACTAGTGCTTTCGGAGCGGAGCGGAGGATGTGCATACAATCTGGGCAACACAATTGTACATATGATGCTTGCTACACTTATAGATGGGTTTTTTCTGACACTACCACAAAAGGTGTCGTTTTTCATTCCTTAAAAATATAGGACCTGACGACATGGTTTTCATGGAGCAGTTCAAGAGAGAATGAGAAGCGACATATTAGACAAACAATGGGGCTTGTTCATTGGGCCATTATTGGCTAAAATTTTCTCGTCCGCGGTTGAAGGATTGAGAAATGACGCCTTTCGCGGTAGTGTGATGGTGAAAGTGTTGAAGAGTTGGACTTGACTAAGAAGTAGTATACAATAGTACTATAGCAAGTTCGTTCAAAAAATAATTCTAAAAATAAAAACGAAAAAATTAGAAAAAATTGAAGACAAAAAAATAAATATAGAATAAATTAGTTTTTGCAAGATTTAATTATTTTTAAGCTATTTAATCCCTAAAAATCCAGGAAAGCCGAAATGGCTTTTTGCTCTTTTGGGCAGCCAAGATGAAGGGGTTAAAATCATATTTTTGCCTAAGATTTTTACTGGATGCTCCCTATACTGCAAAGTGTATGCGGTAAAATTTTCAAAGCCAAATTCCAATTTTAAGACCTTCATCTAGAAATTTTAGGTTTCAAGTCCAAAACGGGCAGCTTAAAATTAGGGTTTTTTTTTAAAAAAAATCTTGAAATATTTTCATAACCAAACCACCACTCAAACTCCAAAGAGACCCAAGTCAAAAAATAAACCAATTTTACAAGGGCAGCCTCCAAAAATTACAAAGACGAGCTTCAAATATTTGAATTATTTCTTTCAAAATTCGTCAAAATTTGAGATTCTGAAATTTTTCAAAAATAATTTTTCCCAAAAATAAAAAATGTATAAAGGCACCTAACCACTTTTTAGATTTTTCTAAAACCAAGTATACGTAACGTCATACATGTTTTACGATATCAACGGTTTTAGACCCGCTTCTAGAAAATAATTTTTATGAAGGTCCTAAAAAAGGAATAAGTTGCTAAAAGTTTGCATGGAGGTATCCAACTTGATTACCTACATAGAAAAAAAATATGAGCAAAATGTTTGGGATAATGAACATCAAGTCCCCATTTTCATTATTTATCCTATGTCGTTCGGTTTATACCAAAAAAAAACTTTTGCTGCAACTTGAACATTATAATCTCACAAATGGTAAACATACAATGGTTGAAAATTTCATCAGTACTTCTAAAGAGGGTAAAGTACAAGATCTTACGGTTAGATGTCTAAAAAAAGAAAGAAAAAAAACTGGTCCAAATCGTCATTCCCCACAAAGCGGTCAAAAATGACAGTTTTGGAACTTGGAGCTTCCAAAAACGGTTGGATTTTTAGGGGTTAAGGTCATTTTTAGTGATTTTTTGTTAAAAAATCAAATTTAAAAATTCAATTTTTGGGAGGCAAAGTTTATTTTTTCAAAAAAATAAATATTTGTTTGCCATGTGATGAACCTACTATGGTATTACAATATTGGTGTTAGTTTCAGGCAAAGATCAGTAATGAGGTTCTTGCAAAGTGAGAGCTGCTAGTTTTTGTGGTTGCAGCACCTAAATATGAATACTTAATTGTTGTTATGTATGTCAGTTTTGTATTTGTTGTGCTTTGTATTGGAAAAGGGGAGAAGCACAATAAAGTGGACCAAAAAACTGCTTAGCTATTTGCTGGTTTCAGTCCGTTTGCAAAAATTGCACAAAAGTGATGAAAAGATGTAACTGAAGTCAATTTTTTTTGCTAATATAGATTCTCAACTTGTTTTTGTACAACTTGGAAAAGTTTCATGCAAAGTAGACACTTTAAAGTTATTATATGAGGGCTTTAAATCCAAGCAAAATGAATGCAGTCATTTGAAAAAGTGACTATAAAAGAATAAAAAAATATCGAAAAATCACTTTTAAGAGATATTCTAAAATAGCCAATTCATATAGTTATTAAATGGTTTAGGGTTCCGAAAGTACCGCAAGGATGTTTTTTAGGAGGGTCAATTTTGCGGTACTTTTGGTGCGTTTTTTTCACCAAACATTGTTTTTAATTTGAAAAAAAAAACATCCTCTAAAGACAATAGAGGATACCAAATGAAGAAATTAAGACTTTGGAAAAGTTCATTTTCATGGTTTAGAACTAGTGGTCAAATTTAATTTCAATTGAGGATGTTCTTTTTATGAAGATGCGTGTAAGATACCTTTTGACACCTTAAAGAGTGACTAAAATGCTCAAAAACTACACTAAAATGCTCAAAATTAGCTTTGAGCTTTAAAAAACAGCACACTTCATATTCACTTCATGTTGCACTTTGTGGTCCACTTTATTGTGCTCTCCCTCAAAAATAAAACAAAATAATCTAACGTGATAGTGTTATTTTTTTTAAAGCATTGCAAAAATATTGTGAAGGACCATTATTTTGTAATAAACTATAGATGTTTTAGAAGATGTGTATTCATGATTTGTCTTAAATAATATTATGCAAAGTCTAATGAGCTCAATTGGTGTCTTGTCATATCTTTAATTATTAGAAAAATGAATACCATGACAAGATGAGAGGTTTGAATTTAAACAACAACAAGATCGTATATTAAGAAACAAGTAGTCTAAACTATGATAATTCTTTTAAAATAGGTGGTTAGTAGAAAAGATGAAGGCAAAATGAAAGGACAATTGAAATATGGAAGATTTTACATCCATAAATGAGATGTTGGTTGTAGAGAAGGGAATGTATTGTGCTATTAGATAGTATTTTCCATTTAAATTTATAAAATAGATAATGATAGTGTAGTTTGTAATTGGCTCTATGTTCTTAAATATATGTGGAACTTTAAGATCACTTGTAGTAAATACAAGATATTTAGTATTAATACCTTATTTAAGGTTTTAATTTGTAAGAAAAGTGTATGGAAGTTGTTGTGAGAGAATTTCCAATAAAAGAGCTTCAAGTAGAGATCACATAATTACAATAGATAATTTCTTCACCAATGTAGAATTTTTTACATATTTGATGACAAAGGTCATATATGCAACATGCACAATAAAACTAAGAAAGTAGATTTTCCTAATCTAGCACTAACTACCTATAAGCTAGAGTTTTAAAAAAAAAACTAAAGAACATACAAAGGAAGGATTTATGAAAGTTGTATACTTGCTCTTGTTTAGTGAATGGACAAGTAACATCTTTGAATGTGTCATCTCAATTTTTGCGTGATAGATTTCATTTCTATATATCTTACAATGTTGTTTTTAATTTTCTTAATATTCAATCTATTTAAAAATATAAAAATTAGATAAATATAAAATTACTTCAAAAAGAGAAGGTCAAATGGTGAGGAAACGGAAGTTACTGCTAAACTACCACAACTGTTAACACATATGGTAGGAAGACCTATTCTTGTGCATTTAAGGAATTTTGCCTATTTCCAATGGAATTTAGATGCTGATTTTTTTTATAGTGTATTGGCAACCAAGGAAAAAAAGTGAACCAAAGTAAAATTATGTTATCCTCATTCTATATGAATTAGTTTGCTTGTCTCTTGAAGTGGGCCCAAGAGTATCCTAGCTGTCCAACCTGTCGCAAGGAACTCCGGTAGAGACTTCCTCGACATTGCTAGACACCCGCAATGACAAGATCAGCACTATAAACCTACGTGAAGCAAAAAGACAACTCGCCTTTTGGTGGCTTGTGCCAATCAACAAGTGCCTAGTGTTGGATGTTTTTTAGAAATAGAATCTTGTGTGCACACTAATAGGTGATGCATTGCTTGTGAATGCATGCATTTATAGGGATTGCTTTTGGGAGTGCCCCGCATTCACCCCGATCATCTTCCTAAATCAATCTGCGGGGAAGTTCATTGCATTTCACGTTGGGGTCCAAAGGTGGAGGGCTCTTTCTCGTACGCCAAGTCAAAGTACTTGAAGAGTCTACGAATGATTCATAACATTGTAAACCTCTACTAACTGACTCATCATAAACCGATTGGAAAGAACAAGTGCATAGGATGTTGATCATATTATCAGTAGGATCTAGTCGTGGAGGCGCTCAAATATGGGTGTTCCTACCATACTCCACCAACATGTATGATGAAAAGATTAGATGTGGCTGACACTATTAAGACCTTTATTATTTTCAAGTCAAAATCTACAAGAAGTGGCATAGATTATTCTTTGGATTTTTATTATATATGACCACCTTTAATATGTATATAATCCACAAGCTTTAGTTTATAGTAGAAAAAAATATTTGACAAAGGTATACCATTGTTGCATCTTTGTCTTTTTTTCAAAAAACCACATTTAAAATTGACACTATGGAACTTTGATCAAAATTCAAAAACCCTTTACATGGAAGATTGACTTTTTAGGCATTAAGGGCTAAATCAAAATACATCCTTACTTTGTCTATGGAAATGAAGAATGCATTTGTTTCTTCCATTTTCAAAAATGATTTAGGGTTCTATAATTTAAGATGTTGCAATTAATAAAGATAGTTTTTTGGTCTTAAAATTAGGTCTTATATCACCATGTTTCTATAATAACTCCAATCTAGAAGTAATTTACTTCATGCTTTAGTTTAATTTATACCAATTTAATATTAGTTTTAAAAAATTTATGCATTTTGTAATATACTTTCATGTTTTCTAAGCCATTGATTTGTTTATAGTTTTATTTAAGTTGTGTATAGATAATAAAAATACCTATTTTCAAAAAATGATAACAAACGAGTATTCAATTTGAAAAACATGATCTAATTTTTAATTTTAATTTTAATTTTTTTGTAATTCTAATTTCATAGCTTGTGAAGGTATCAAAATAAAATAAAATAAGTATAATTTGTACAACTACAATGCATAATTTACACTTTTTCAAAAAATATTTAAAGTTATAATTTTTTAAAAATATTCATATAAAAATGTTATTTAATCAAAATTAATTAATCAATGGTTCTTATTAATTCTATCATCTCCTTGACTTACAATATGCATTGATGTAGAAATATCAATATCTCTAAAGCATTGATAACAATATGTTTTTTTGGATATATTAATTCCTAAAGCACTATGTGTTTTTCTTCCAAATCACACACCTTCTTATCATCTATAGAAAAGAGGTTGTAAAACAAATTTTACACAATGTATATTAATTGTATCCACAAGATTGAACACCTACCTTGACCTATAGAAATGACTTTAAATTTGGAAGGTAGGTAATATGTCATTTTGAAGATCACAACTTTAAAAGATGAAAGTTTCTTTTTGAAGATTCTTAACCATAGGACTGTTTTGGTCTTCTCCGTCATTCAAAGGGTCAAGCATTCATGATAACATCATAATCAGACCGACCCACTGACTCCCTATTGGTTCACTTACTAATTCAATACTCATTGTTTGGAGTAGCGTGCTATTGTTGGTTTTCAAAAGCACCAACTCCATACTTTTGGACCTTTGAAAAGTCACAGAAAATTCAATACAACTCTAAAAAATTGATTCTTCTTATCTAAGTTTTCTATGTCTGCCGACCTTTGGCCTACTATGCCATTTAACTAGCACAATGGCTTTAAAGTGCAGCATTCAAGTGCTACTACCTTAACGTATTCAAGTTGCCAATCCAAGAAGTGTTTTTTCTTATCATTTTTAATCAACATTGCCATACCAAAAACATAGTGGCTAATTTTTACAAAGGTTTATTAAAAAAGAGAAAAAAGCCAAATACTAAAGAAATATCAAAGTCTATCAAAAGTATTACCTAGACATCATGAACATGTCATCCCTGAACCATTACCTCAATATCATCGAGGTAGTATCACACAAGGATTGAAAAAAAACCCACGCTACAAGAAAAAATTGAAAAGAAATTCACTAAACCCCACCCCATATGCACGAATCCTAGGCTCCAAATGCATTGACTCATCTCTCCAATGAACCCAATATTCCTTTATCCAACAAATCCCAAGCAAACATTCTAAAGATTCCTCCCTCAATCCATTCTATACCATCACCAACCCTCCAGCTGTTGTTCTAGAAATTCGACACCAGCCTTCAAACCCACAGAAGCTTCCTCTCCCCAACAATTTATCATAAAAACTCACCCCCTTTACCCCAAAAAGAACCTCAAAAGCCCTTGGAAACCCCCCAAAATCATATTCTAAGATGCAACTCTGCCTTGTCCCCATCAAACCAAGGAACCCATTCCCAAAAACAACCTAACCTCAAAAACCATCACCCTCCAAAATCCACCAACTCAAAGAACAAAATCCATGACGTCAATAGATAGAACTAAAGTACATAACCCAACGGTATTCTGACCCCTCCCCTAGAGCCTGAAATGTACGACAGTGGTAGATATGAGAGACAGATGTGCTGGGAATGAGCACCAGTTCCTGCTTTTTTGGGAGAAGGTCCATTTGAGTCAAGTTCCATCAAGTTGATCCAAGTGGGTCTCTCTCCTTCCTTAAAAAAAGTGACTCTGATGCAATGTTGCCAGGTTTGGTGGACTGTCATTCACCCCAATTGCTTATATGGAAGGATGATGTGTGCCGGTCTCATTTGCTGCCCTCCATGTCATGCTGGCATTGCCAAGTACACATCACAACATACCTCAACCCAACCCAACCAACTTAAGTTACCTTACTTCTCTGAAAACCAAAACAAACAACCAAACAAACAAAACCAACAAATGGAGTAGCAAACTTACACCAACAGAGTCCAACAACAGAGTTGAGAGTAGAGTAGATGAGTGAGTGAAGTGAGTTGATGAGTTCGTTTTGAGTGAGTGAAGTGAGTGAAGTGAGTGAGCTCATGGTTTTTGTTTGTTTGTTGGTTTGCTCTTGAAAGCTTTCACCTTCCTCGCCGTACTGCCCCCAAAACTGGCACCTTGGGCCGGTGGGGAGGCGAAGTAAAGGTGCCACCTTTGGCCACCTTTGGGGACCTTTGAAGGAGGGAGAGAGAGGGAGAGAGAAGGAGTACTATCTTTGTATGCACAAGCGGAGGAGCAGCGATCTATCTATCTACAGGGAGGAGCATCATGTGTTCATCAAAGGCCTGAGTTTTAGGGTGGGAGTTTTGGTTGGAGGAGTTTGGGATGATGGTGATGAGGGAGTGATGGAATGGGATTAGGGGTTGATTGATGTTGGTGATGTTGGTTTTGATGGTGATGTGTTGAGAGGGTTTTTTTTTTGGTTTTGGTTTTGGTTTTTGAGTTGGGTTGGGGTATGGTGATTGATGCAGTTGTGTGATCGGAGAGGATGAGGAGTTGATGATTGATGGTAGTGAGTAGAGGAGGAGGAGGAGGAGGGGGAGAGAGAGGAGGAAGGAGAGGGAGGAGGAGGAAGAGGAGGGAGGTTGGGAAGGGCAGGATGATTGGACATGACGATGGCATTCTTCAATCGGAGAAACGTGCTGGTGAATTGCGCCGCGGCGGGCCTGTATGTTGGGATGGGGAGGCTGTCGGGGACGCTGACGCTGGTGTCGGGGCTGGCGTCGTCGCCCATCTGGGCGCCGTCGGGGCTCATGGTGGCGCTGGTGTTGATCTGCGGGTATAATGTGTGCTTGGGGGGGTTCTTAGGCAATGTGGTGATCAACTTCTGGTACTTTCATAACCACGCTGCCAGGGACTACGTGCCGTTTGTGTTTGCAGCAGGGGTTTTCTCGAGCGTTGAAGCTGTTGCGTGTGGGTGGTTGCTCAACCATCCGTTGAAATGGAAGGAAGGCCGTGTCATCTTGCCTCCCCAGGTGCCAATTTTGATCTCTGCTTAACCGATCTAACTTGGATTCCGATGCCGTTGTGATTTTTGTCCCATATCTTTTCTTCATATACGATCAGGGTATTCGTTTGTTGTAGGAGAGAGACGTCTGATTTGTGGCTTTTTGGAATTTTTTGATTTACTTGTGCATGTGAAGTGCCAAATTTTTGAAGACCCTAAGATTTAGATTCCTTTCTTTGGTCGGTCATTGGAATGGTGGTGTTTTTTTGAGTATGTGTGTGATTGGATTTTGATTGTTTTTTTTGTCTTTCAGGAAGACAAAAAGGGAGCACTCACTGTGGACACTCTCCACGATGCTATGTGGCTCTTCATTGTGGTGCCACTCGTGAGCTTCATTTGTGGATCCTGCAACGCATTTTTCCTTTGCGTCTTCAACCTTAGTGACTGGGACAAGTTGTTGATCGTTTGGCCAACCTGGGTACTTGGGGATCTTTCAGCTATTCTGTGTGTGGCGCCGTGCATTCTTCACTTGTGGAATATTTTACATCCAGAGATGTTGCCAATCTGGGGGCAACCAAGGGAATGTAGGGCTCGTGTTGAGGTATCTCCTGTGGACGAAGAGTTTCAGCCTTGTATTGTGTCTGAGAATGGAATGCCACCTTCGAAGGAGATCGAAGGGAAAACGGTGCTTCGTAGTCTGCACAGTGGGATCTCTTTATTGCCGTGGAATAGCTCGGAGAGTTTTCAGGATAGTCCTATTCTGAAGCGCAAAAGAGCTGAAAGAGTGAACTACGAATCCTTTCCTGACATTAATTTCATGGAGAGAGATGATGATTGTGATTTGGAAAGTGCAATAGAGAAACATCGGTCTTCGGCAGTGAAGAGAAACATTCCGTTTAAAGAGAAGCTAGAGAAGTTGAAAGACAGGTGGAACAAATGGGTCCTTGAGAGACGAAGAAAATTCTGCGCTGGAGGCAGTAACTCTGGCACCCTCCTTATGTTGGAAGACAGAAGTAATTCTGGCATAGAGGAAGCGCTTGTCTGTGAAAGAAATTGCCTGGGCAGGTACAGCCAATGACTTATTTCACGCCACTACTTCGTGGAATTTGTAAAGGGTTGAAGGCCATATAGGTTGGATCGCATAATTTCTTTTCACAGAAATGAAATGCGGCCCTAGAAATGTATCTGAGAATTAGACTGCATTGTCTCTGTTTTCTCCTTTATATTCTGCTTCACAATAGTTTATGTCAGCTACCATGTTCGTAAAACCTAATGTAAATACTTTTTAACACTGTTGTCAACTTGAAATGATTTTGGCCATTGTTCGGTAGGTCCCAACAGTCTTCAGACCTTACAAATCGCCAGTTCCGAAAGGCTCCTCAAGTTTGTTCCCCGCGAAGATTTGTTCTGAAGCTGGCAGAGTGCATAGCTCTCTTTGTGGTCCTCATCGTCCTCTCGTTGGTCATATTCTTTAACCTGGTACGTTTTTCCACCTCAAACTTCGCTGATCTGAATTGATATACTTGTAGTCGGAGAGCGATTTGTAACTTTTTCTTGTCTTAGGAAAGGCGGTCACTGTGCTGGAGTTAGATTCAGCCGGTTATTTATCTCCTAAACCTGTTGTTGGCACAATGCCAATTATATCAGGTCCTTAATGTGCTTCAGTGACATATGATTTGTTTGGTTTCATTACAGGGTGTTCGTGACACCGACGCCGTTCAAAGGCTCTCTTACTTGGTGTTTCCAGTCGTCATTTGGGCGTCCTTCCGATTTAATCGGATTGGGGTTCCTCTTGCAGTTCTAGTTGTTGCTATTATCGCCAGCGCAGGCACAGCTGATCATAAAGGACCTCTGTATCGCCAGAATGACAACCACTCTCTTTTGCAGGTAGGTGTAATTTTAACATGAATATTTCATTAAGACTTTAAAATGTGGGGTTCCTTTTCTTCTCTCGGCAGATCCAACAGTCAAAGTTTTCCCAAGATAGTTCCATTTAAATTATCCACCTGTTATTTGCGACAGGTGCAAATGTTTGTGTGCGTTCTGGCGGTGGTAGCTATCACTCTTGCTGCAATTGTGCACGACCGAAAGGGCATGGAACGTGAGCTGAATGATATGAATAGCACTCTCGAGGATCAGGTATTACGCTAATGTTATAAATTTTTAGCTGCTGCTCAAAATTATTCTGCCTTCTGCAACAGAGGGATCTAGAAACTTAATCAGCATTTTGAATTCGGACGTTATCCTGATTTTTGAGTAGGAATGAGCAACGATATAAATACTAACGACTGGTCACAGGTGCGAGCACGAACTTTGGAATTAGAACGAGCCAACAGGTCATTACAAGTGTCGCAAGCTGCTGCCGAGGAAGCCAGTCGAGCTAAATCTGAGTTTCTTGCAAACATGAGTCACGAAATAAGGTGAAATAACATGAGTTCCTTGCAAACATGAGTCAGTTTAAGGGTGTCTTTACTATGCAGGACATCAAGTATTGACGCTATAGGGCTTTCACTGATTTAGCTCATGTTTTTGGTATCAAAAACCACATGTATCAGATGGTGTATTCTACTGTTATTTGACTGTGTTTGAGTGGTATTCAGGACTCCTATACATGGAATAATCGGAATGGCCTCACTGGCCCTGGAGACGGATCTGACAGATGAGCAGCGCGAGCATCTAGAGACAGTATCCCAGTCTGCTGATTGTTTACTTCATATTGTCAACGCAATTCTGGACCTGGCAAAGATTGAAGCTGGTCGTGTAGAGCTTGAGCACGTCGAGTTCAGTGTCTTGGATACTATGTCATCTACAATCAAAATGCTCCAGGTGAAGCCTTGATTTTGACTAAGTTTTGTGGATGGGTATTTCCTGATGCATAGAATTTGAAACTGATTTGTGCTTCGACTGTTCTTAATGACTTAGTAAGAGTAGTTCTCTTTAGTGCTTTACGACTGCCCCAGGCGGTCTTGTTAGTTAGGAAATTAATTTATAGAAGAGCCATTTTAATTCAGTAGGACTTTTTAGGTTCTCTATTGTAGTATTTTGTTTGTTTTCTTCTGCGAAATATGATACATTTTGCATATGAAGATGTTCGATTTCCTTTCTTACAGGTAAGAGCAAACCAAAAGCAGTTGAAGGTTTCATGGACAGTTGACGAGAATGTTCCAGAACACCTGATTGGTGATGCAGGCAGATTACAGCAATGCCTCATCAATTTAGGTACTGCTACTGAACTGTTGCTTCTTCGTTCGGCTGTATTCATATGTATTTGAGCTTTAAATTGATATCTTTCTGACCATTTAACATGATAGATCAATTATTGAGTCTCAATATGTAATTTCTCAATTCTTCTATGATTGACTTTGAATTGGGCATTGTCAAACTTACCTCTTTATCATCCCTGGCAGTTGGTAATGCGATCAAGTTTACTCAAGAAGGATCCGTCTCTCTCTCAGCAAAGCTTTATACTGGACCTCTTCCTCTTGAGAGAGCTTCAAGTGCTACTTTGAAGAAGAAAAGCAATCTCGGAAAGTCAGCCGCATCTGAGGAATTCTCCACAAACGGCAGTCACCATGCTGTAGATGTAGGCGAGATATCTGCTGCTAATGGTAAGATTAATCGGTTTTCAAATTCTAACACTGAGAACGGTTCTGTATTGAATCGACAGTCTCCTAAAGAAGGAAAATTGGTGAGGGTTTTTTCAGGGGCTGCGAGCAAAGCAGAAAAAGAAAACAGGGTGAGCTTGCTATTTTCGGTCCAAGATACGGGCATCGGGATCAGTAAAGAGAAACAGAAAGAGGTGTTTAAAGCTTTCTCCCAAGCTGACAGCTCAACAACTCGGCTATATGGAGGAACGGGCTTGGGTCTCAGCATTGTAGATCGGTAAGTTGAAATCTTCCACAACAATAAGTTCACTTGTCTATGTTTTTTGTGAGCTTGAGTATGCAGTCCACTTATCAAAATACTTTGAAGATATCTCTGGTAAAATGGTTTTTTTGAGAGTTAATTGCTTAAATGGATACTCATATTAGCCTCTGCATTTCCCATTCTCCGTCTGTGTAAACAATGGATTTGTTTCCGTTATTGCTTGAAATGTAATTTGACATGAATGCTTACGAGTATCGGATCTTTTGGTGTGTCCATTGAACTTTCAGGCTAGTGCAAATGATGGGTGGTCGCATATGGCTAGAAAGTGAACCGGGGAAAGGGAGCACTTTTTACTTCATTGCTCAGTTCGAATCTGTACAAAGTCAAAGTACGAAGGAGGTCGAGGTGGAAGGAGGATCTTGCCCAAAAATTCGGAGCAGTGAAGATAGAAACGGCCTTTCACAATCTGTCTCTGAATCAAATCAAGAAACCTTGCACAAGCAAAATTATCAGGATCTGTATCGTCAAAATTCAGCATCCGGGAGCTCAGCTACTTCCAAGCTACTGAACGATGACTCTTCGAAGAAATTGGATGGGTTTCCTTTCAAGAAGATTGGCCAGTATCCACCCAACAACCTCAGGCAAGTAGAGGGCAGTTTTTGAATTGTTGTCAGTTCGTCGTAATACATCTTGAGTTTAAGAGGAGAGAAATGCTTGCAGGCGGATGGTCCGTCTAAGGTAGAGTGGACTAAAACCATCACATTTTTTATTCCTTTATCTTTGTATGGGATTTTTTTCAACTACTGAAATGAACGCCGTGCAGAGACGAAGATGGGAATAGAAAAGTAATGGTTTTAACTTATTCTTCCTTACATCTATTGGTCATTGCTGTGTTATAATTCTGAGCCAATGTTGCTTTTAGCATCAAAGATTACTTTTAGCTACTGATAACTGTCGGAAAATGTTCAACATGCACTACTTAGCTCGATTTGATTTGTTTAGTTATTATTGCTCCAATTTTGACATTCACCTATGGGATTGCAGACAGAAAGGCAGATGCAACAGCGTTGCTGTAAGTGCTTTGTCAGCAATGGCAACGCACTCTGACATACCCCTGCCTACTAAATCTTCAAGTTTTCCCAAGAAGTTTGAATGGGGACCGAACGATCAGCCAGACCCTAGTTTCGAAGCCTCACTTAGAGGCATGAAAATCTTGTTGGCAGAAGATAATCTTGTGAACCAGAAGGTTGCATGTCAGCAGCTCAAAAAGTTTGGGACAGAGGTGGACGTTGTATCCGATGGTCAACAATGCCTGGATGCTTTAGAAGGCCATCGGGATGATTATGATCTTATCTTGATGGACGTGCAGGTTCGCTCCTTTGAAATTCCGTTCTGTTTTCGCTGCTCATATGAGGGTTTATAGGTTCTCCATTTCAGTAGAAGTTACTCCAGTCTCGAGGTTTCTGAGGTTGTTCGTTTTGTTGCAGATGCCTGTGCTTGATGGATTACAGGCAACCAGAAAAATAAGGGAAAGCGAAAAGAAGCATAACTATCCTCACAAGCCCATCATTGGCCTCACTGCTCATGCTATACAAGGCTACAAAGATAAGTGCTTAAGTGCAGGCATGGACGCATATGCATGTAAGCCGTTTCAGGCCCGGGAGCTTATCCAAGTTATACAAGCAGTCTGTAAAATGTGGTCTGTCAGACCCTCAAAAGCAGAAGTTATGCCGACAACTGCAGTGGTTGGGAAACTGGATGACACTTCAGGAGACCATACGTAATTGAATTGCAAATAAATTTGGCAATTCTCCAGCTGAGTAGTTAACTTGTCTAGACATAGGTGTACATTCTGGTATTAGTTTTTGAAACCCCTATTTCAACTGTGGCACAACGCCTAGTTGTAAACAATACCTATCAAAGCCCTGGAAGTCTAGACAATATGTGCAAATCACAAGGCGACTATCGAAGGACTTAGTTTTAAAACGTTTTGGTAGACTCGGTCATTACCATAAAAAACGATACATGGTTGAAATTTTGGCATCAATGAAAGATCTATAAGTGTCATTGATCTGGAAGGCATTTCCTGCACAAGACTTCACCCGACATGAAGAGGATTGTTACAACGTGGACTTCTAACTTCAAAAGGTATGCTTTCCAAAACCAAACTAAATTGTGTTTGTTCATAAAAGCTCCCTTTTGAGGAAATCATAGTGAGATGCTCACAAGTGATAGCAGCTTTGTAGAGCTCTTTCCTTCGATGTTGATGTTTGAACTTTGGAATTACTGCATCAGAAAGCCTAGTGTTACCTCTCACATTAATAATTGTGTGGTTTCAGGTGGTTCCATGATTGGCCTCTGACTCTGCTCCTGGCAATCGCATTCATGTGAAGAGTGGAGGATGTGAGATGAAGTGTCCGTGTTCGAAGGGAAGAGAGAATCAAAGTGGTTAGTGTCCAGGTTTGGGTTCAGCGACATGGAGTTTTGAAATCTTGTTCACATGGAGTAAATTGATCTATTCACTAGTGCTGGCAAACTCTTATGCTTGCCTGATTCTCGGGACCTGACGAAGGTCTTGGAACGCTTTCCACACTTGCAACTTGTATAATAATGTGCACTAGGATTCTTTTTTCTGCATTGTGGTGCAGAGCATTTTGTATCAATGATCAAGGTTGTAACCTTGGTCTGTAGAGCAGGTTGGGATGATAAACATTGGTCGCTTGAATTATATGGCATGTGAATATCAACAGCGGTTCTGATTAATTATTTTAGATTCTGGCCAATTGAAGTATCGCTCTTAGGAGTGCCTTCACTCTAGTTTCTTTAGTTCCAGACCGTGATTGCCTGTCATGCCTAGCTGCAGTTCTGCACCTTCATTCTTCTAGTACCGTTTCTGTTCCTGATGAGATTTAAAACAAGCACCTGCTTGGCCCCTGCATCCTGGTTCAATCTGTCTGGTGTTTGTGTATCTGCAGAGTACACTTCGTTAAAGTTAACATCCCTATGTATGATTCTGACAGTTAGTATTATCAGTTAACATTTAGTCTCTGTGACCGTGAATGTCATTTTCTTAATTGTTGGGAAATAGACGTATGGTATGTGAGGTAGCTAGAGGGGTCTTACAGGTGGATCCGGTTTCAATCCCCTATTAATGTGAACACATACATCCTCAGTCGTGAGCTTCAGTCATCCAAATTATTTTAGTATTTGATCTTGGTCTAATCAGAAAGATCTCGTTGTGCAGTATGAGATGCATACATTTGAGTTATTTGTAAAGGCATCCAGTCTTTTGTCCTCCTTTTTTCATGGACCAGAGCTTGCACCATTCATCCTCCTCCTCACGATTCCACCCCTCTACCCAATTCTTCTCCCTCCCTCCAAATTTTTATGAATAAAAATTTCAATCTATCCAGTATTCTATACTAGGTCTACATTGAGATCATGCCGATCTGCTCCTCTCCAAATAAGAGGTCAAAAACTCAGGTTTTGAGGAAATTTACAAATAACTCCATTATGGTCAAAATTTGAGAATTTTTTTGAGGAAGATAATAACATTGTAACATATGATTTTTAAAGGATGTAACATATGAAGATATATCTTTATATCTTCATCGATGTAAGGTATTTTTAATATGAATTTTAAGTTTTTTTGTAAGCGACTAAACAATGGCTATACAATGCATCCCTCACTCAAAAGATTCAAGTATGACATGAAGGAGATATAGACTTCCAAGGTTTGGACCTTTAGATGTCAATATTTCCTTCAATATGAGCTGTGTGATGTTCTTTTATTTTTTTAGGCATAAGATGACGAGAGCTACAAGATTAATACCTTCTACTATGATAACCTAATTTGATCAAGTTTTGAATTATTTATAACACTTCTAATTTTGGCACTCTTCAAATCAACATCACTTGAGGAGATTGTAGACTGGCAGCAACACTATCTTACAGGCCTCATTATGCCAAAACCCTCGGTTCAATTACTCATGACGGCCACAGCTTTAGTTATCAATAAAGTTCGAGGCACTCTTTCTCTATTTCATCATACTTCCAGCAACCCCTATCTCCTTCATAATGTGAAAAGTTACTACTCTATCCGAACCATCAACACCAGAAACAAAAAATCGTCTAAACACCAGCTTAATAGACTTCCAAAACTCAATCACCACTACTCTCCGAACAATCACAACCTCAATAACAGGACTTCAACACCTTCACCTGTCAATAAAACTACCATCCCACTTGCTTCAAAAACTAAAAAAAAACCTCTGTACAGCAACATCCATTACCGACATCATCAAACAAACATCTAGAACACCGGAACTATTCCAATCGATCCACAATGACCGACTTCAATTGACAAACATCTAGAACACTGGAACTATTCCGATGGAAGAAAACACCTTCAACGAAACTGACAACCCAACCCAGGTCGGTGAAGCAAACAGATGCCGTGACTCATCACCACCGCCACGCCATATCACCTCCCCCGCCACCTTCTCCGAACACCCCTTCTGCCACATGGAGGCCTTCCACCACGTCACCGGCCACGTTACCGCGTGCAGTTGGCCCCCACCCCAAATATCCCCCCTGGCCACTTGGCACCCCCCACAACACCCTAAAACCACCACCATCTACCACTCTCCTACATCCCAACCCCCAAAATCTACACCTTCCTAAGACCCCATCCTTCAAGCCACAGTAACGGCTTTAAACCTCCATCATAACCCACATATAAACATGCAAACACCCAAACTCAAACTCACTACTCCCATTCATCAGCAAAAATACTCAAACAACGTTACTTGAGTTCACAGTTTCTAGAATTCTAGACAAGTTTTTGCCAAGTTTTTGTCAAGTTTTTGCCAAGTTCTTGTCAAGTTTTTTTGTCTAGTTTTTGTCAAGTTTTTGGAGAGTTTTCGGTGTTTTTTGGAGAGTTTTTGGGGAGTTTGCAGTCATGTATAGCAGGAAGGGGAACCAGACAGTGGGAGATCAGGGGACAGCGGCGTATACGAATGTGCCGGCAGGGGCAGGGATTGGGGGGACGGCGAACTATCCATCGGGGCAGAAGGTGTCGAGCCAGAAGGTGGGATATGGATACGATGCAGGGAAGGATGTGAATTCCGGGACTACTTATCCGAGTAGCCAGAAGGCAGGGTATGGGGTGCACGACAGCAACGTCGTGCATCCGCAGCAGAGCAATGGGTATGGGGGTGGCTACGTGCAGCAGACGCCGGTGAGCTATGGTCCTGATGGGACTCCTGTTGCGTATCCCGTGAAGAAGAACCACCGGTTGCGTAACGTCGTCGTCGGAGCTTTGGCTGTGTGCTGCTGCTGCATTGCTTTGTAAGATGGGTGTCCCTATCTCTGGTTTGAGATCAGGTTGCTCATTTGTGATATATTTATTAAGGTTTGATGCTCTGCGTCATCGCCGGAATAGGGGTGATGTGTTTAGATTTTTTTGTGCTTATATGATCGAAGGGATATGATTATAGGTGAAGCTGTAAATTACAGGTAGATTAAGTTGTAATTCGGTAACTTGGTGATATTTAGTTATGGTTAGATGTATGGTATACCAGGCAATTACCTGAGGTTCGATTATGGAAATAAATTTAAGACACCTTGAAAGGTGATTTTTCGCTTATTTAGTGTATTTGTGTGTTGCTATTCTGTGATGCTTGATGCTGCTTACTTTCTCTAGTTTCACTTCGGTGTTTTGGGGTATGTAGTTGTCAGTGGTTTGAGATTGGGTAGTTAAGTTGTGGTATGTTATTTTCATCGCAGAGTTTAATCCTCTGCATTAGGGCCGGAGTTAGGATGCATAATGTTTTGTGGTCAACATGAAGAGGGAGATGAAAATGGATGGAGACTGTTGTAAAATAGAGGTAGATGAAGTTGTGGTCTAGTGATTTGGTACTCAGATATGGCTAGGTGTAAAATCTTGTTGTTGCATATCTGTGCATACATCTCGGGCATCTGCATAAAGAGGCATCTGCATAAGGTATAGACGAGAAAACATATAGAAGGTACCATCACGATGGTAATCCTCCAATGCTTTTGCATTTTTGTATGTTGATGAGTCAAGCGTTTGTTGCAGTTTATGTTGTTTCGCTTTTCTATTTTGGTGTGGATTCTGGACGTGTGGTATGGACCCATTTTTGTTTTATAAAGGTTCTCTCAATGTTGGTGAAGCTTTGGACTGTTGGTTTGTGTGAGGGTGAAATCTTAGAATATTTGAACTGCTAATCGAAATTTACGAAACTGAAAACTTGTTCATTTTGGTTTTAGTTTACATGGACAAGCTTCCTCTGTTGCAATGCAGTTGAGAGACTAGTTCATGTGGAAATGATGAGTTCAATTGTTGCAAGATGTTCCTGACAATTTTTCGACAATTTCTATCTGTACCTTATCGCAACCCTAAGTCAAGCGCGAAATGAAAGCCACTAGTGAGGACATACTATCGATTATCCAGGAGCTGAACACCATCTGATTCGATATCTCCACAAAACATGGTCGGTTTCTCCAATGTATAAAGACAGTTTTACAGGGCGCCAATAGTAGCTAATTAATCAGTATAAATAGTTAAGCCTGACTAGCTACTTCGAAAGCTCATTTGCACTTTTCTTCCGGAGACATAACCTCGAAGTATTTGCAGGTCTTGTTCAGAAAAACTATACAGCATCAGAACGAAACGGAGTCCGTCGTCTACTCATATTATAAACTGCTTTCATACGTAAGTTTTGGTAATGGAGATGTCAGTAGAGCATACTTTGTCCAGCACAAAGATTCAAAACGGACTGGTTCCTATCTAATCTGATGATGGGTGCTCGTCATGAACAAAATTTGTCTGAGAATGGATACATTTGGCATCGCTTTGGCCAGTGGTGAACATGTGAGGCATTCCAAGGCAAGTCACCGACATAAACGACAGCTTCAGCTGAAACCCACGACTGCTTCAGTGGGGCATCGTGCTTTTCAATTAAAACAATCGAGCTCAAGGGCTGTGAATTGCACGAACTGAATTTTTACAGAAGTGGACAGCATTACAGACACCTTAGCACAGTTCAAACCATCATACTGATCCCATATTCAAAGTTCTGCTACTTTCCAGAACTCTCAACAAATCCTACAACATGTTTACCGTTTCATGGTCACGCAAGTTTGCACATGATCCCAAAATGCCAGAGCTGACCAACATGGGCGACGGCTTCGGATAACTCTCAGTTTTTCCGGGCTAACATTTCCATAGCTTATGACACTTCAAGAAGCAGCCGTGCTCTTCAATCGAAACAGTCTTCTCATAAGTAAAGAGATATGAACGGCTTGCACCAATTGAACCTCTATCAGCATTAGACTAATTTCCATCACACTTTCTCATGGACTCTCAGATCTGTATCGACAATCCATCATGCATGGTAATTGCAATCTAAACGTATTTACGATCCAGTGAGGAATAATTTCCATTTTGGTGCATAATCTATTTTCAAAGAAAAGAATCCTGAAAAGGTGATACATGTAAGGTTTAGGTCATCCAAGCAAGCATTCATGCGAAAGGCAATTTCCAAATCAGACATGCTCAAGGACGCAACTGGCCACTATTTATATTCTTTATCAATGCAAGTCAAAATTAAAATTCTGGCGCATAGATCACAATGCACCAGCTTGATGTAATGTTCTTGTCCCTCGAGAATTTCTACAGCAACATCCGAGTCATCAACAACAAATTTGTCGTCAACGCCACTACAATGATGCCAAAATCCGAGAAATAATCTTCAATAGTTCGTCTCCAGCTATTGATCAATCTACTGTAAAAATCATAGAGACATCGGGCTCAGAGCAATCTCAGACAGAAATTAGTGCAGAGATGTGCAAGAATGGTAGCCAAACCAGCATTTATGGTTTGAGAATCAGCCGCTTGGCGTCGCTTCCTCCTCGACTCGATCTTCTCACATCAGAGGAGCTAGACCACCAAATGATTTTTGTAATGGTAAGCGCTCATGACCTCCGAAGTAATTTCTGCATTCTCGCAGGAGGTGTACAAGAGCAAGTACACCATGTAGTAAGATATGATCACGAGCTGAACAATTAAGTCCGGGCCACGTCCGACTTCGCCTGCTCGGAGGAGTTCTGTGAATCTGTTGATTTCATGTCGCCGAGAAGTAATCCTTGTTCCTCGTCTGCGTTATCAGTTGGAGGAGGGATAACCACATCGGCGGGCTTGGCAGGGGCATTTGTGGTGGACTGCTGGTACAAGACACCGCCGACGATGGTGACAAGCAGCGACGCGAGGCCCTGGTTAGACGCGTGCTTGTCCCAGATAGCCACATTGACGACAACGGTGAGGAGCTTGTTCACCACTCCAGTGACAGTGAACGCCGTGGCAGAGATGGCCTTGCGCGCCGCGAACCCGAAGAAGCTGATGGCCACGCCGAAGAGGCAGCTCAACCCCACGGCGAAGACACTGACGAGCCGATTCTCGAACGCCGGTGCTCCCACCATGAGCATCTTGTACTCGCCCATGAGGATCCAGAAGATGGGCGACAGCATGAGGGATATCAAGTTGTTGTAGAACACGAACCCCCATGTGTTGAGATCAATGTCCGTCACCATCTTCTTCACGTACACCATCTCCGTGCAGATCACCACCAGGTACGCCACCGCCCACGAGTACGCCGTAACGTTGAACTGCGAGTCGGTGATGACGTACCCCACGGCGCCTCCCAGGATGACGAACAACGATGCAAATGTCCATGTCGATGGAACCGGCTGCTTCCGGAACACGGTATCAGCAACGGCGACCAGCAGCGGCGTCGTAGACCGAAACACAATAAATGTGTCCACATTCGCGTGTTTCAGAAGGTTAGTGTTCGCGAAAATGGCGAGGTAAAACACAAGCGCGGCAGGAAAGAACTTCCGCGCCGTCTCCCACACGAACTTGTTGTGTGAGATCACCCCGGTCCATCCTGCCACTACCACGCCTATCACAGACGTCAAGTACTGCAGCGCCGTCAGAAGCGCAGGGTAAGGGAAGTAAGTAATGGCGTATTTGTTGATCACGGAGAGCAAGCTCGAGCAGAGCGCGTATCCGGCCACCACAGTCACGGTCGCCGTGCTCACACCTGCAAACGTCGACGACGGCTTCGACATTGTGAAAACTAAACCTCACCAAACTAGGTCTACTCTCGGGATTTCGCCACTAAACCTCCACAAGTAAACCTTCAATGCGCGTATTCCGAGCGAGGATTCCTGTTAGGGTAAACAAAAAAACTTGAGCGAATCCCTAGACCATGAGCGAGATTGCCAGATTCAAGTGCATTTTCACTCAAACTACAACACTGGTGAAGAAACCTCTCCTGTGTCGTCCACACACACTCTCGGCGAAGACTTGAGCTTCGACAGAAACTAGTCCAACTCCAAACCCAAGCAATCCACTCCCTTCTCCGATCCAAAACTCTTCAGATCCACCTCTCAACAAACAATCTCCATCACCTGCTCAACGTACCCACATCAATCTCCAACTCCAGTCCAACCCCAATCCAACTCCAAATCACAGAAAATCTCCACTAGCTTCAAGATCGACTACAAACTTCCAAACAATGACAGAAACTCACTCATCAAGCCAACCCACTTGGGAATGATTACCACAAACTGTGTCTAAACCAGTCATTGTGTTGTGCTACTCATAATGTTGTCTCTGATCCAAGCTAGTCTCTTTCGAACACAAAGCAACCAACTTGGATCTTACCACTCAATGGATTGCTACAAACCAAGACCCATTGAGCACAATATTACAAGCAGACAGGGACTGGAGTGTACCTTCTTTGATGAGCAAAAGGTAAGGATTTTGGCAGACATGGAAGGAGGTTTGAATGTTGCTGCAACAGGAGGTGAAATCATTCCAGATCTGCACTGTTGAGGGAAGCTATGTTTCGGAGAAACAGTGCAATGCAGAAGTCCCACATCTGTGAAAAGGGAAGGGCCCGGCAGCAATGAGTGAAGAGTTTGTACTGTAGTTGAATTTAGTAACGTTTTTAGTTTCCACGCTGTGTTCTATTCTGTGGGAAAATACAGATACCGATTCTTTGATGTTTTGGTTTTATGAGGAGCGGTAGAGTGACGGGTTTTGGTGGTTTGTTACTGTGGCAGGGGAAGGCTTGCTGAGGTGGAGGCACCGTTTCTGACTGAGCACTTGCTACCGATCAATAGACTTTTTTCATTTTTGTGAAGATTTGGATTCATTTTATAGAGGTTTTAGATCTAAAATTTGGGAAAATGTAGGAAAAAAATACTAAGTGTGATTAGTTATAAGGAACTGTAAGGGAGTTTTATGCTAGTAGCACGGTGATTAACCCCTAAAAGGATATGCATATGTAGTTGTTGCAAGGGTTTATACATGTATTTATGCATTGAAGATTGGAAAATGATGTTGTGATATTGATTTTTTTTGTGGAAGTCAATGTCAGTACTATAAATGGTATATATCTTTTCCGGAATTTTTGGAGTAATTCACCGCAACTCTACCAACGCTTGTGTATGCTGCAAATACGTATAAATGGGCACAAAAGACTCCATAAGAATACACATTGTGATTCCAAATATTTTTTTGAAGGTTTCACAATTTTCCTCATCTTTGGGCCCTTTTTTGCTTTTTGGTTGTTTCAAGTAATATGCATTACAAGGTGCCTCAATTTATGTTACAATCCCAGCCAAGGCCATATTCCAGCCTCGGGGGCCTTTAGGGGTTAAGTTTTTGTACAATGGTGGTTGGAAATACGTCCCCACAAATCTCTACTACAAATATTTTGAAAATTTCCACTTCAAAAAGTTGTAGCTATTTCAATATTGAAAAGAAGTTTTTAATTTTTTTTTTTTTTGTAATCAACAATTTAACCTTATGTTTTTGCAGATGGGAAAAATCTTCCTCAAATTAATTGCTCCAAATACATGTACTAGAAACCTTAAATTGGGATGACGGAGATATTATAATTAGTATAAAAAATAAATCCACTTAAGAGCTAGGCTACCCTTCCTTTCTCAAAACTCATGCCAAATACTCCTAGACTATGCAAGCACTTTTAGAGTAACTCTAATGAATGGGAAATTTGTGCTGGATTATTTACAGTTATGTGAAACTAGTGTTAATACTTTTTTATTCTTCATTCTAATGCCCCTGAAATGATGCACACCAATTCTTGCATACCGTATCAATTCCAAGGGGAGAGAAGTGGTGTGGAAAGTGAATAACTTAACATGAAGTTTCATGATGGTACTCAGAGTGTAACCGAATCACGTCGCCACAGCGTGGATCAAAACTGAAAATTACAGGTAGGCATCATTTTCAGGGCATGACTGCGTAAGTTGAGTCACGTCATTGTTGTTGGCTGTTGCAGTTGTTGCAGATATTTTTTACCTCGTCTTTGCAATTGAGAAGCAGTCAGTCAAGAATGGTAGTTGCATAGCGTGACGCACGCAAATACAAAGTTCGTGAGCAGAAATAACAATTCAATATTTGAAACTAATATATCAAAGTACAGTATTCCCAAAATTCACTTCCGGTTTCTAGATATCATGCCAACAAGGCCAACTTCCAAGCATCATGAATGAAGAGTTTTGCAACAGAATTGGCATCTACTACAACTACAGATCACTACGTGTACTGAAGATGGCATTGCAGATTTGTAACAGCAACATGTTACTCAACTTATTGGTACAACTTCTCGATCAGTAATTCTCACTGAAAGAATCACAACATCGATACTCATGACAACATGGGAGCAATATTTGAACCGATATACTTCATAACTTAGCAATTAAAAGCTTTCATTACCAAACACAAATATACTAATAAAAGGTTAACAAATAGAGTTTACAAAACTTCTATGACCACAGACGTGCCACACCGTTTGTAAAATGGAAGGAAGTCTCAAAATGGTTGTAATTGATTTTTGTAGTAACTTGAAGAGTACAGTAGAGATCTCCGGAGGTTGAATACAGTAGCTCCGAATACTCCGTCCCACCTCTGAATTTCAACCCCACAAGTGTCTAAAGATGGTTGAATTGTATATGAAATAGAATTGGCGCTCATTCCGCCTCCATTTGACTTCCGGGCTCCTACACCGAAAGGTTCTCCTTCATATTTGGGTTCAGTGCAAAGATAGCTTCATCATTTTCAGTGCTGGCGTCCATGATTAGAACCAAGTTTCTCGTGAATCGGTACTTGACTGTACAGAACCAATTTATGACAAATCCCATGCACATGGAGCCTCCATTCCGAACTGCAGTAACAGATGGGTATTGCTTGAGTATCAGGTTGAGTTGATAGCATAGATGTCAATGGAGAAGTGCACCGAGTGAAATGGGCTCATGCCTTCTCATGTTGCACTGTAGCCATGCTGGAATATTTTATGTTTCTGAGTCTCTGATCAAAGGAATACGGTGCCATGTTGATAGCGGTTTCATGAAGATTGAGCTTTGGGATATGTGACCAGAAGATGCAGAAGTGAAGGGAGAGCAGAATTGACAGAGATGGCTCCGAACCATGAACATTCCTATTTCTCATCCGACCATGTTCGGTAGAAGTGGGTCACTGCGCCAAGTCTCTATCTGCGATGAGTCTGCTCCAGGTATGCCAAACCATTCGAACAAAATCTTTGGATATGGATCATTGCTGCGTGTGTGTATGTTGCTGAAATGATCAGCTCATGCTTGCAACTGATTTGATCCCTTCACTAGTGATTGCAACGTTTTTCTGTTCTTTGAGATAACCTAAGTCTTGGCACGAATGGTTCATGTTTTTAGGTGTTCCATTGCTTGATGTCTGTAGTTGCAACATTCTCTTACTAGTTGTGACGCAAATTGTTTCATTACATTGTGAGAACTCTGCTTTATTGTGTGAACAGAGGCTTTTTCATGGCATGGAGGCATGTGTAGGGCTGTGCAAGGCCATCTCTGGATCATGCTCACCACAATCCCTGTGCAGGAATTCTTTGCTGTGACCCTACATGATGAATTGGGCCGTGGGCATGCGATTGTGTCGAGGATTTTCCCTGGCAGTAGTTTATACAGATTTCTCTGAGACAGGGAGAAGAATCATGATGAGTTCACTGCATAATGTTTGGTGATCGGAGTGGAATATGGTGGACGAGCTGTCGTGCTGCGGGACTCTTTTCTGGGTGTACATCGTGGTGTGCCTCGTGCTGGTGCTGTTTGCGGGGGTGATGTCCGGCCTCACGCTGGGACTCATGTCGCTGGGCATCATGGACCTCGAGGTGCTCATCAAGTCTGGCAGCCCTAGCGACAAGCTGCACGCAGGTATTTTGAGCTCTGAATGCCCAGCCTGATTGATCAATCAAATGCACGGTGTTTAATTGCTTCAGGATTCTTCGTGACTGATCATCATTCACGTAACACAAAGGATGGGTATCTGAGTACATTTCCCGAGCTGACCATGGTGTTGAGATTTGCATTACCCTAATTCCTACACGTGAATGGATGGGTATCACCGAACGATTACAGGTAGAGTCTTTGTGTAAGTCGAGTAAAAGTGACGAGGGAACTCCAGATCGATGCTGGATACTTCGCTTGGAGATTGTTGACCACACCTCTGCAACCCTAAAACCCCTTTCGTTCATGTGATGGATTTATTACATAATGTGGGTGTTGATCTGATCATCTTCTTACACAATCCTGTGGCAGCTGGTTTGATGTTTTATCCTGAATTGTTGAGAGGGATTTCTTTTTCTGAGGTTCAATCATGTCTACGAAAAATTAACCCAAAACAGGGCATCTCGGACAGATGTGTGACATATGGCGTTTTTTGGGTTTTAGGTTAGTGGTTTCAAAATAAATATGAATTCATTATAGAGAGCTAGCCTTTTACATGATTGAAACGATCCTCTGTGTAATCTTCGAGGGTTGGTTTCTGGAGTCTCTCTTCAGTGTCGGTCAGGTTCCCTTCTTGAATGGCCATTGCGGTCTGCATCTTGAATGGCCAGGAAGTAGTGTGCTTGTACGAGACTGGATTTCGACTTCTGTTTTCTCTAATGCATTTGCGTTGGTGAGTTTCTTGTATGCAGAGAAGATACTGCCTGTAGTGAGGAACCAGCACTTGCTGCTCTGCACCTTACTCGTAGGCAACGCAATGGCAATGGAGGTCAGTCTTCATTTAGAATGTATAGATCAGTTCTGAGTACGCATAATACTTTTCTGGATTCTTCATTAATTCTTATGGCAAGAACCTTCTCTTATGATTACCTGAACTTCGTGACATTAATGTGCAGTCTTGAGGTTGTTTCACTGTATCTAATTATAATTTGAAGTATAGGTCCAAGGCCAGCATTGTTGCTGACTTTTCATCTTTGTAATATCTATCCAAGAGTAGACCTGTTAAATCAACCAGCAATAATCGAAATCGCTATGTTTTGTGTTTTTTGAGAGTCAAGTTCCAAATGTGGAGAAGTTGAACCTATGCACTTCTGGTTACAACACTCATTTTTTCGTTGGAAAAGGAAACGCGAATTTGATTCCTCCTTGGTGCTCTGATGCGTAGGCACTTCCTATTTTTCTAGACTCCTTGGTTTCAGCTTGGGGTGCAGTTCTCATTTCCGTGACCTTAATCTTGATGTTTGGAGAGGTGAGCCGATAGGTAACCTTTCCTTCATGGATTCGTTTTTGGATATTTGTAATTCTACTATACAGTTTGTCTCCATTGTAGCTAATCATCCGTTTCAGCATACTGGACTTGGTTATTAACAGTCTCTTGATTTTCAAGGGAACAGCTTTGATGGGATGATGCTACAGATCATTCCCCAGGCAGTGTGCTCGCAACATGGACTGGCAATAGGAGCAGCTATGGCCCCTGCAGTTCGAGTGCTTGTAATCGTCTTCCTCCCAGTAACCTATCCCATTAGCAAGGCATGCCCAATTCTGCTTTCTCCATTCCTTGTAGGGCATTGTTTGTTGAGAGGAAAAGTTGAATTTGTTTCACTCTGTCAATATACAGGGCGTGCTTATCAATATAGGATGCGCGCTTTAGCTTGACGACATCGTACTCAGTTGCACGGCCCTTTTGATCCCGCGTACTATGTAAACAAATCCGTCATGTAATGCTTTTATGTGATACTGGTGCAGTTGTTGGATTACATTCTTGGACCTGGGGAAACAGCTCTATTTCGGCGTGCTGAACTCAAAACCTTGGTTGCATTCCACGGGAATGAGGTAAGCAATTTCAGTTGGACAGGAAGTTGTATTTTTCATACTATTGGGATCCACGTTAGCTTGGCACTCAAGTATCTTTGTTGTCGTTGGTAGAGAGGTATTCTTCTCGCAATAAAAGTACATCTTCTTCGTTTCAGTTTGATGTTTTGGCTGTCAGATGAGGCTTGGATTCTGGAATTGAATAGCAAACCACTCATCTAGATCCTTCCATTTTGACAGGCTGGTAAAGGTGGAGAGTTGACACATGACGAGACAACAATAATTGCCGGAGCTCTTGAATTGACGGAAAAGACTGCAGTTCAAGCAATGACACCCATCAGCTCCGTATTCTCTTTGGATGTGAATGCTAAGCTTGATCTGTGAGTTACTAAACATTTTTGCTGGTTGTCGTCTACTTTTTTAATGAAGACCTGAAGTTGTTTGTGTCTACTTGTGACTTTGTAACGGGAAGACGGACGTTGTGGTTTAGCACGTAACCCCGGGGATCTAGTGCATGAAGAACTTACTTTCGAATTCTGTTTACACAGTGTTCTCTGGCATTTTTGTCAACTGAATTATCCTTAACATCAATATGCGGCTCTCTTGCCATCTGACGGTTTTTGTCTGTCGTGTTTCAGTGAAACCATGAATCTCATTATGGCGATAGGGCACAGTCGAATACCCGTGTATTCTGAAAAACCCAGCCACATTATTGGTCTTGTTTTGGTACAGCCTTACCCTCTACAATTGAAGCGTGCCTTTCTTCTTTCAGAGCAAAATTCGCCTTTTATTTATACTGCATTCTTTTTTAAATAAGAGTGTCCTTTAGTGAAACGGATCTTCATGATGCCATGTAATCAAGCCACCCGCTTAAGGGATACCCCAGCATGTGAAGTATGATTTACAAGGCAGTAAACTAAGCAGTTTTATATTTACTGGATATTGGACATATGCTATGCTTTTGTTTTATTTTACCTCCAGTTGGTTTTTGACGTTCGCTCATGTCCTGAACAGAAGTGCGTTTATCAGAACAGAACGTGTAGAGGCATATTTTCATAAACTTTTCAGCATGTGACGTTTTTCTCTCAAATACAGAACGGCATGATATTTAACAATCCAAAGCGTCATGATCCATTCTCAGGTGAAGAATCTGCTGGCCATCAGACCCCAAGACGAGACACCCGTCAAGAATTGCACAATTCGAAAAATTCCTAGGTAATTTGCTGAGTTAAGCATTTATAATTTTAACCTGAACTATGACTTTTTCTGTGTTTCTAATCTTCATGGTAAATAGTGTAGCTTCAGTTTACGTCGTTCCTTCTTTAGACATGTTTTATTTTGAATTAATTAGTTGGTATTCTTAAATCTGGAAACGTTTCTTCTTGAACAGGGTTGGTGAAGAAATGCCTTTGTATGACATTCTAAACGAATTCCAGAAGGGTCACAGTCACATGGCTGTTGTTGTGAAGTACAACAAGGAAAAGTCGAAGCACCTGAAAGTCGATCGTGAACAAAAGATGGAGCGTAAGAAAACAAACAAAATGAAAAAACAGGGCGGTCACAAGGACCAGAAGCAATCAAGAAGTAAGAAGCTAAGCATCTTTGCGTCACAAATCTTAACTTGCAGTCACAAAGTAAGACTTCAACTCTCCAGCTCTTGAGTCTTAGGATTAGACTTTGCTCCCAGGCTCTAAAACCTATTGGGAGGGAGAAACCATCTACTGGTTGTTGGAGACAGTGCTTTAGATTTTGACTACTGGTCAGTCTCGAAAGATGAATCCAGAAACCATTCGTAAGACTTCATGATGTGAAGGAGATAGTACTTCGAAATATTCTATGGCGTTATTAGTCTTTTTCTGGCCACATGAATGCTATAGCTTCTGTTAAGAAGTCTTTTTCTTCTAATATATTGTGCATGATTGACATGTTACCGCCAGGATACAAATATTTGGCGCTGGACGCTTTGCCTGGGAAAACTGGCACCAGCTCTAAGGATGCAATGACCCACGAGTATAAGTCCAAAGATGGAGAGACTTTTGGAAGGGAAGCTGCACTTGTAAGACCAATTCAAGGCACCGATCGTGGTCGGCTGCAGCACCAACGAAGCAGGAAGGGGGAGCGTGGGTGGGAACATTCACCCGACTATGTGTTGGACATAGAAAAGACGGCGAGCATTCTAAGCTTTTCCAGTGATGAAGAGGTGACCGGTCTCATTACTATGGAAGATGTCATTGAGGAGCTTCTGCAGGTTTGACATTCTAGCCCCCCTGCATGAGATCAATGCGTAATGTATATCTTAGTTCATACATCTCGAATTTCTCTAGAATCGATCCCTCGAATTTATTCAGTTCTGGGCTTGTCTTGTTTGCTGTGTGGCAGGAGGAAATTCTGGACGAGACTGATGAATATATCGATGTTCACGCCAGGTAAAAGTATTTAAGTTACTGTTTTACAATTATGTCTAACTTGCCAAACCTCATGTCTAAGTCCAGAACCATGTTTCGGTGCATCTTATGAGCTTTCAACATCATGTCAGAGCACGCCAGGTGCAGCATGTTCTGACCCCCTTTACAGATTTGCCGATGGAACAAATTTGAGCTCCATTTAGGTCCTTTTGGAGAACACAGTAGATTACATATGTAGGGAACTGCTTCACAATTAGAGCATTGTTTCATGGTTCTGTTGGGAGGGCACAGTGCAGATGGGCATGGCCGCGTCCGCATTTTAAAGAAACCTTGTTGTAACAGAGAGAAAGGCAGCTGGACAAACATTAACCTCTTCTGCAAACCAGATGGAGACTTTCGCTGGACATTGTTGCTACCTTCTCCATTTCCTTAGTCGCGGCTTACCTTTCAAACCTTAGAATGTAGTTTATCAGTTCAACCATGAATCATGTAACCTTTCAATATTCTCATCAATCAATTCCCCGCAATGGATTCACCGAATCATCATGATTGTTACAACTGACATCATGTAATCTGCCTATGTTCAGGATTAAGGTGAACCTGTTGCCACCTGAGGGAAAAGATGCCCCAGTACATTCCCCACCAAAATCTCTGTCCAGGTCAAACACTTTACCCAAGTTGTTTGAGGAATACCTGGATGATTTTGTGAAGACTTGAAAGCTTTGTGCTATCAACAACTGTTTGCCGGACTGTACTGTACTACTAGGCTTTAGGCTTTAGCTGCGTAAGGGGATAGAGAACTACTGAATGCATTATTTGGTCACTTGGTGTACTCTTATCCTAACAAGCAAACAACTCGTTTCTTGTTCTGCAACCAACAGTAAATGTTTCTTTTCCAACAAGCATCACACCCTCAAAATTTGCATGTAAAGGGTAATTTAACTTATCATGAACACATTTTTAAAACCTCATTTCAAAATCTCACTTCAATCAAACACAATACTGTAGAAACTAATATCCATAATTCAACCTTCTTTATAGATTAAGTAGATCAAGTGTAGAAGATACAACTACTTTATTTAGTATACCTCTTAATTCCTTCAAGTTACCTTAACATCCTCAAACATTTGAAGCACTTAGAAGCACTTAGAAACACTTGTTAAACACTAATGTTCTCAAATACCTCTAATTCTTCTAAACTCCAAGATTCTAACCTACTCGAATGATTAAACACCACAATTTCCCTTCGCTAACTACTCATTTCTTTAACTTCTTTGTCAATAAGAAGCCATGAAGGTTAGAATACAAGGGAACCTTTCGTAGTTAAAGTATACTAGTTGCCTTTGCCACTTAATGCTAACTTACCTTAACCTTACTTTAGCAATAAACATATCTAGTAACAAACTAAGACGACTAATACATGCGTTAGAATAATAAATACACTAACATCAATTTAGTAACATACTTAGAAATACAACTAATTCACACAAATATCTAAATTTCAACTATTGTGGGTAGCTGACCCACATGATAACATGGTCATAAATGGAATGGACCAAAACACTACGAGGGTACTAAATATGCAACATATGGTGAATAATATCAAAGATTAGTACATACATTATGACTCAAATGAGTACCGTAACACCAAAGCATGTTTGTTCTTAAATATTCTAAATATAAAAAATATAAAAAATTAAAAAATATTAAGACGAAGAACAAAAATATAATAAATTAATTTTCGCAATATTTTGTTATTTCTAAGCCATTTAAGGTTATTTTTATAGATTTTTTGACAAAAAACAAAAATTGAGAAATTTAGTATTTAATGGACAAACCTTAATTTTTCAAATAAAATAAATATTTGTTTGCTGAGGACCGAATCTGCTATGGTGTTATGGTAGAGTATCAATACATATTTGGAGCTAATGTTATGACTTCTGAATTGATGCACATCATATGTATAGAATCAATCATATAGCAATGTCCATCATCAAGGTTTTAAACTATGTGCATAGCTTGTGAAAACATATTCATCATGTTAAAATATATTTAATTGGGGATAGAAAAATATGGAGTAGTAAGAAGTATGTTGGATTGAAGATAAGATTTTGCAAAAATATTCTCTTTTGTTTTCTATGATGAACAGTGTAGAAGAAAGAATCGGGTGTCCCTTATTCTACCTAGTTTGAATAGAACGTATATAAGGTTGGTTGATTGCACATTGATGGTTGTTGATTAAAATATTATCAATGCTTAGAGCATCCCCAGTAAGGCATGAACCGTAAACCTGTAAACGGAAAGATGTAGAAAGACGTGAATTGCGGTTCAGGCCAAGCTTGTATTTGAGCTTGTAAGCCTGTAATTTACAGGTCGAAACCTGATTTTAGAAGGTTTTTTGGGGCAAACCTGTAAATCTGTAAACGGTTTTGGAATGTTTTGCTTCGGAAAGGCACTCAGGTTTGGGAGAACGACGTTCTCATGATTACAGGCTTACAGGTTTACAGTACTATTGGGGATGCTCTTAGGAGGTACCAGAAGTATTGGAAATAATCTTAAGTTGATATCATGAATGAACAATAATTTGAAATACAATCATTATATTATTTCTTGACAAGAATGCTAGTGATGAGCCGAAGGTTGTACTAGATTATATTGTTGGATACAAGGATATTGTTATATAAGATCAAATGTACACGTTTTCTTGTGAGTCTTTAGATTCCTCGAAGATTTTGTCACAATATAAAATGTTGAAGATGTATTACATGGTCATTGGAGAATTTTTGTATCTGATGCAATTTCCATTAGAATAAAATTGGCGTTGATTGCGAGTGTTAAAAGTGATGGAGAATAGCCATTATTATGATCAAAATCCATAAGATTGTAGCCTAATTCTAATTTAAATCATACACTTAGTTTCTTGAAATCGTTGTAAGAATCTTAGGTCACTACCTACTAGAGATTTGGATGGTAGCTCTAGTTGGACTTACATACCTACACCGTAGACAATGGAACACATATAGTGATTGTTTTTCTAAAGAATGGGTAGAATTCTGTGATATTTCAAATCTGAATGGAATCAAGATAAACACCTACTTGAGGCTTGAAAGAAAGGATTGTAGGTGGCACATTTGCAGAAGATAGTCATCGAGAAGCCGTATTAGAAGGGTCTTATGATTGAACCTTTTGTGACTTATTTATGAACACAAGAATTTGTATTGAATCATGCATTCTTTTTCAAAACAAAGGAAATAGAATTCTTGGAACTTTGAACTTCAAAATTGAAGTTTGTAAGTGAGTACTTTTCATAGATGTTATCATTTGGACCATACTTTGAGTTTTAGAGCAAATGCTTAATTTAATACATTTAGAGGATATGCATAAAATCTTATTGTATATACTATAGATATATGATCAATTTATGAATGTTTTTTATGGTAAAAGAAGTTTAAATTATTAATTTACAAATAATCAAGCTTAAATCTATCTAAAATAACACTATCTCATTATTGGTGAGCTGTGAATGATGAGCAATGAGTAAAAAAATATATATATATGTATTTTAAACTAAATATTTTTAATGAAAATTCAATATTTTTACTTAATTTTATCATGAAGTTGAACTTTATATCACTTTCTTTGACAAGATGAAAAAACAATAGATGGTGCATATTATTGTGGAAAATTAAAAATTATGAAGTTATTGACACAATTTTTAAATACATATTTTTTTTTTTAGTACATACATTTTTAAATATATATTTTAGACTATGTAGTTTTATATTCTTAATGTAATCTCTACAAATTGACATTTTCACCAAACCTTTCTTGTAAATTAATGTTTCCAATAACATATAGCAAGCCATATATTTGAATATATAAATAAATATTGTTATTTAGATCCAAATTGTCAAAAAAAATCAAAAATTAATCCTGTAAATCCCCACCAGGGTTAGAAGTGAACAAAAAAGGTTACAAAGCCACAAGGGCTGGGAGCGCAGAAACCGGCACCAGCTAGTAACAATTCAAAAATCAATCCATGTCAAGGGGGCTCTCAGATCCAAGAGAAGCATCTCTTTGAGAATATTCCATGTTGGAATTGAGTTCAAGCTTGAAGCCTCAAAGGACTTCCAAATAGACCCCTGAGGTCTTTTTCTTTTGCTTTCATTTTTAGTGTTTTAACTTTTGGCTTTGTGCTATACGATTGTCGGTTAGTTTTAGTTTTGAAATTAAGCCTAAGCTCCTCTCTAGAATCCAATGGACCTCTAAGGCCTTCTTTTTTCCTTTCATTTTCACTGTTTTGACTTGTTGCTTTATGATTGCTAGCTAATAATAAAGCTTTTGTCAAAGGCTTGATCATCTCTACCAAATCCAAAAAAAGAATCAGTTGAGGATTGAGAATTTTTTTGTGAGCTTTGCGCACTTGAACTTGGTGTCTAAAGGGTGCATTATAATTTTGAGTTTAGAAATTGAAGTTGAGCTCTTCTCTTGAATCTGAATGTACTCTAGAAGTTATATGTTTTTTTTGTAAAAATTTAACTATTTTTACTTGCGGCCTCATGGCTTTTGGTTATTTTTTGAGCTTTTGGAAGAAGCTTGTTCTTCTTTCAAATTCAAGAGAAGCTTTATTCAAAAGAATATTTTGTAAACCTTATGCGTTCCAAATTGGTGCTTGAAATGGCATTGCATTTTCAGCTTAGAATTCAAGGTTGAGCTCCTTCATCGAATTCAAACGTGTGCAAAGGCAATTGTCTCTTTGTTGATTTTTATTGTTTGTGACCACGACTCATGGCTTTTGGTTAGTTCTCGTTTTGAATTTGAGGCTGAGCTCTTCTCTTTAGTTTGAATGAAAATCCAAGATTATTTTTCTTCCCCCTCTCATTGTCATTGTTATGGCTTGGTGTTTGATAGTTGTTCGTTAGTTTTGGTTTTAAATTCAAGGATTAGCTCCTCTCTTGGATCGAAATGTATGGGGATATCATTTTTTTCCTTTGATTTTCTCTATTGTGGTCACAACATCATGGCTTTCACTTATTTTTGGTTTTGAAGTCAAGGTTAGATTCCTCTCTCATATCTAAATGAACCTCCAAAGTCATTATAATTTTGGTTTAGTACTACATGTCTTTGTGGTCTTTGGCTTTAATCTTGGTTTATTTTAGAGCCCATAGATATCAATCCATCTAGTTTGGTTAATACTCCACTTTCGTATTTGCAACTTGATATTTTTTGCTTCTAATATATCTATTGGATATAGGTCATTCACCATTTTGATATGAATTTTGAAGTTAAGCTTGAAATGATTTTTTTGAATTTTTGAATTTTTTTATAAAGGGAAGGATTTAAGTGAAGCACAAGGAAAGGTGGTTACGCTGATAGAATATCATGAGTAAAAAGAGTCAAAAAAAGAGTACAACATTCTTACATTACTTGCCTTTTACCATGTACTTAGGATGTTAATTGACCAAACACCCTTTTAGCCTCTAGAATATGTTATCCTTTCATGCAAGTCTTATGTAAGTATTTCATTCAATTGTAGATGAAGTCTTTTATTCTAACATGTATGATTGATGGAGTCTATTAGACTTAATATGATGAATCTTATTTCTTTGAAATTTGCCGCAATTAGAGGAAGAGGTTGCAAGACAATATGGAATGATTATGAAGAAGGTTGTTGTTTCTAGACCAAAGATCTCTTGGATGTTGTGGATGACATTGGATCTTGGATTCAACTATATAATACTACATTGTAGGAGAAGGCATTCAAAGAGTTTTTTTTAACCCCTAAACTTCTAAGAGAGCCAAAATGGCTCTTTGCGATTCTAGTCAGGCCACTGTGGGTGCATTCTTTTTTAAAAAAAAATTGGAGACTTTTTTTGGTGGTAGATGTGAACGATAGCTTTTCATAGAGCTAGAAAAATCAACATTTGGACTCACGGTTCATGAGTTAGAGCGTTTTAAAGATTTCAGCCAAACTTTGGGCAAGCTCTCACCACTGTGAACGCAGCAAATTCTGCCCAAAACTGCCCAAAATTGCCAAAATCTGCCAAAATCTGCCCAAAGACGAAACTTTGAAATTCCACCAAAATTCGAGATTTTCATAATTTTCATAAATAAAAATTTCTATATATAGATAAGGCAGTAGATCATGTTCCTGCCGTTTGGATTTTCAATCCAAGAATTTTTCATATGCTATTTTTATTGTCAAAAAACGGCCTTAGTTTGTGAATTTCAGCATACCCCCTAGTGGAAAAAGATTTTTTTGGCAACCTTCCACAATTTTTTTAAATATGATATTTTTTGGACATGTACCTAACTCACTTAGAAACAAGAGTATGGAGAGAATCATTCCGTATCTACTTTAAAAAATGGTTTTTTGGGCCTTCAAAACTCTGCTGTCCCCTTTTTGCGTAGGGAAAAAAAACTTATTTTTCAACTTTGAACGTTACGATCTTGCAATTGGTGAGGAATGAGTGTGTGAGATTTGGTGGACATTTAGACATAGAAGTTAGCTACAAGATCTTACGGTTAGATGTACTAAAAAAGACCCCAAGTTTTCAAACTCCACCCTGCTTTGAAGAGGGGTTGTTTTGAGGCAGTTTTGATGAAAAATACCCTCAGAACTTTAGGGGTTAAAGAAATGATGGCACACATTCAAAAAAGAGATGTTCTTAGGTCCAAGTTGGTAATGAGAATGTAATGAAGACGGTCATTTTGAAGTATTTCATCAAAGAGTTGGTGGTCAAGGGGGCCATCGATAGAAAGAACATTCATCAACGCTTTAACAAGTGAATGAATTTTTTTAGTATTGAATGCATTTTCACCAATTACCAAAAGCTTCATTTTAGAAGACTTCACTCTTTAGTACCTTGAGTTGAAGGATGATAAGAGATGTCCCTGAGAAGATGGAGCCTTTGGAGTTATATGGTGCAAGAATTAGTGATCAAGAAATTTGTCTACATTAATATAGATGCATTAGAGGTTAATGAGGATGACTCTTTATCAAGCAAATAAAGAAAGAAACTTACGAATAAGAGAGCAAAAGGCTAAAGCCAAGGCGTGTCTAAAGGAGAAAGAAGATAAGAAGAGAGAAGATAAGAAGAAAGAAGATAAGAAGAGTAAAGGAGGAAATGGAGGTGAAGTGGAGGAGAAGAAAGTGGTTACAGCAAAAAACATGGAGTTCACGAAGGTAGTTTTGATAGAAAGGCCACAAAAACTTCTTTCATGTAGGTATTTCCTCTTCTAGAAGCAACATGCCTTCTATAATTGCACCTCCAATATCTTAAGTGCTATTTTTGATGCCTCCTTTCCTTTACAAACAATTTACATCATTTCATGCCGGTATTGCCATATTGGTTAATGTAGACCATGATGCATAAATCATCATCAATAATCCTTATGGTATTTTGGATTTGTTTGATGATTACTTTGAAGATAGTAGTGCCAAAATTTCCAATCTTGAGGGATATTTTTAATCCTTCAAAGTTCAAGGTTATAGAATGTGACATATGATATGATGTTGATTAATTCAAAGTTGATTCATAGCAAATTCCAAAATAATTATTTGTAAAATTTATTTATTAAAATACAAAAAAAATTCCAAAATTAATTCTAAGATATTCCATAGTCATAGATGTTCTTTAATGAAATTCATTTTTAAAATGATTTATTTATTTTTGATTTATTATTCTTATTTATCACTCATCGCTCACAAGCTAGCATTTCTGAGTCTATCTACATGATCCAATTGAATTGAGAAATATTTGATGTTATTAATTTGGATGAATACCTTATAAATGTTAAATATAGCTTTAAAATATCAAGTCATATATTAGGCACTTTTGTGCACCTAAGACCTATGTACTTGATTTAATAATAACATTTTCTATCACTCAAAAATATATAATAAACATCTTTATTGTATGTATATTTAAGTGAAACATAAATTATATTTTGCATGTTAAAATCATGACAAAGATAACATATTAACAAATATTTATGTCATTTTTTATAAATATAATTAAACTTATCTTTGATTGAATATAGTGGTAACTTGTGATTATACATATTACAAACTTTCATATCCTTGGTTATATGTAAATTTTATAAATGGCCTTACATTTGTAGACATCATTACTGTTGAATAGTCATACTTGTAAGCCTATTGATTTCTACATCATTCAACACATTCAATGCAAGGTCAACTCTTCCAAAATATAAAGAAAAGGATGCTTGTTAATTTCAATGAAAAAAAATTACTTAGTTTTTGTAACAATAACCATTACATATATATACTACAAAAGTCTAACACAAAAGAGAGAGAAAGAGGAACTTCGGTCTCCCTTGGAGACCGACCTGAATTAAGTGTCTGTTCGATCCACCCCCAATCCAATGTCTAACACAGAATATTTATCAACATCTTTGAAACCACGTTGATGGAGAAACTAAGTCGGCCTTGAATTATTTGATTTTTTTTTTTTTTCATTCAATGCCACATTCACATGTGACGTTTTCATGTATACAATAGTGCATTATAAATTTGAAGATACATAATTATATGGATCCTAATCTTAATGTTCAATGTACTTTTTACAAATTGATTTTTAATGTTAATGTTCCCCATCAAATTTTTTATTGAATTTATAAGTTAGCCATCAGACATTTTTCCATAATTAAATGATGTAGTTCATGAATCAAAGTTTTAGAAGTATCTTCTCTAACGTCCAATACATAAAAAAATCATACTATTATAAAGCTCTTGCAATTCCCTATCTCCAAAATATCTCAAAGATCACCTTAAAGATTGCTCTAATAGTAACATATATCAACAATTCTCATAAAGCCCATTCTAAGCCAATTATATGTTAAGATCATTTATTTTGAGATCATAAAATAATTTAAAGACTTGGATCACATCCTATCAAACCAATATTACCAATAATTTAACCCCTAATTGGCCAAAGTCCTAGAATGGGTGTTTTTGAAATTTGGGCAGGTTCCTAAAAATTCAAATTTACTTGAATTTTTTTGAATTTTTTTGTGGAAAAAGGTTTTTCAAAAGGTTTATGGGGATATTTTTTTTATTTTTTTGGATGAAGTGAGCAAAAATTATGCTCCTCTGAGCATAAAACGCCCTTCCAGGGGCAGGCTCTCAGCCACTGTGAATGCAGCAATTTCTGCCCGAAACTGCCCAAAACTGCCCAAATCTGCCTAAAGACGAAACTTTGAAATTCCACCAAAAATCGAGATTTTATTTTTTTCCAAAAATAAAAATTCTTACATGTAGAAGAGCCACTAGAGCATGTTTCCACCGTTTGGATTTTCAATGCAAGAATGTTTCATATGCTATTTTTATTGTAAAAAAACGGCCTTTGTATGTGAATTTCAGCGTACCCCCTTGTGGAAATTGATGATTTTCTCAAGGTTCTACACCTTGCATGGGTATGAGATTTTTGTGGACATGTACCTAACTCACCTAGGAACAAGAATCTAAAGAAACGCCATCCAAATGTACTCAAAAAAATGGTTTTTTATGGACCCCAAAATACTGCTGTCCTCTTTTTGCAGGGTAAAAAAAACTTTTTTTTCAACTTTGAATGTTATGATCTCTCAAATGGTAAGGAATGAGAGTGTGAGATTTGACATGCACATAGTCATAGAAGTTAGATAGAAGATCTTACGGTTGGAAATACCAAAATTGGTTTCAATTTTGCACTATCCAGCTTGCTTTCAAAAGGGACTATATGGTGGCAGTTTTGAGCAAAAACATCTTTGGCCAATTAGGGGTTAAAGGCAACACTAGTGTAAACCATGCCTAGTACAACCAGAACTGGTCGGACCAAGAATATGACCATTTTGACCAGATTTCCCAAAATCTAGTCAAAATGGTCATGTTCCTATCACCAGTTCTTATCATTGCGGGCATGGTTTCCACTAGCCCAACTCTAATATCTATTCATAAAAAATGAGTGAATTTACAAATATACTCTATCACCTCCAAAAGAATGCACCTCACAAACTAAGCACATACCACTAATTGCATGAGAAGAGAGACCCATGTGCAATATTGGACATATTGTTGCATAATTGCTCAAGTTGCAAAGACTATGAGCCATTCAAATTCCACCTCCTGCCTTCCAGAATTCCAGGCTTTGCAAGCAATCCGAAGCTGCCTACCTTCAAAAGCCATCGACCTCTGAGCCGCAATTCATCAGAGATTGTTATTCTAAATCCTAGAATGATAGAATCCAACACTTTACTCATTGAAAATGCACACCAACTCCCTCTTGGCCCAAGTAGCTTAAGCTTCTGAAATGCTCTTTTCTGAATTCTGAATCCTGCATTGGTTGCATTAGCATGCAATGTGGGACAAGCTAATCATTGACCTAATCGGCGAACTCTACAACACACATCACCCATCCGGAACAGTGCCGCTAATCTACAGTGCAACGTCTAAGTTAGTAGACATTTGGCCCAAGGACATTGTCAAGCTGAGGCTGCCCTCCACGAGACATGAAGCATAACACCCGTGCTCTAGACTCCTAGTAATTTGCTAAATGACCTTTTCTTTTGGGTGATATTTGTTGGTTATGGTACCTGGAGGACAACTCTTCATGCAATATGGTACACACAGAAGTACTAGTAACCGTGCCTTTCAGTCCCGGTTGTCCTGACTCCTGATAAGAAGAATTCAAAAACAAGATGCCGCAAATTCTCGATGCATTGGGTGGAGGAAGAATTTTAAATTTTTTTTTTTTTAAATTTTTTTTTTGAAGCAAGGACTTCCATTGCAGAGATAGATTACAAACCACAGAGGAAAGGGTGGAGGAAGAATTTAAGAGAATTCAGGAAATATTAGTTTAGTTTAGTTTTTTTAGTGTTCTTAGTGGTCATTTTCTCTTCAAGTTTCTTATTTTTATTTTGGTATTTTGGTTTTTGGAACAATGGCGACGAGGCCACTTGCTGAGTTTTCATTTGTTTAAGATGAATTATTATTAATTAGACGTTGTCACGTTGTACTTTGTCAAAAAAGTAAGATCAAAAGCTTCGCCCTATGCATGATTTTCTGCATGTGCCAAGAGTCAAGACTCCGCCAAATTATACTATTACGCCAACCAGGCGACATATGGAAAAATGAACAGATTCACCTCAATCAGCTCTCGAAGTGATGATTAGCCTCTCGGTTTGACTTACAATTGGTGACACTGTAAAATTCTTCGGCATAGGATTCTGGTAGAAAGGTCCAGATGTTTAGACTCGTCACAGTGCACTGAATCTGCAAAAGCTCCATTCATGCACATTCCCTAATTTCTGTACATCTCAGAGGATTGGATAATGATCTAAATTGAATTAGAACGATGGCATGACCACACAATCGATTCATGCAAGACATCAACGATGCTTTAGATCGGTTCGGACACACAACTCACACACAACATGTAACAAGATCTGCTAAAGCATCGATTATCCAGTAAGAAGGTTAGACTTGTCAGTTTACCGGAGAATCTGCACACCAATCATGCACATTCCTGAATTTCGGGACCTTTCCGAGGATTGGATCATGATCTCCATTAAATTTGAAACATGCCATTACCACACAATGGGTTCACTAAAGAGAACCACGTTACTTCGGATCAGTTCAGACACACGCCATGTAACATGATCTGCTCGCTAGATTACCCAGTCATGTAATCTAGAACTAGAGATACTTTGCTGTAGACTGCAACTTAGTTGCAGAATATGCGATGCACCCACTGTATTATGAGGCTCACTGAGCCCTCGATCCATCGATCGGGATTAAGTTTAGTATACGAACTTTCCTCAAGCGGTGCAAGTTTCCAAAGAATAAGAGTGTTTTTTCTTGACCCTATCCAGAATTTCTTAAGGGGTCCATTTTAATAATCAAGAACACTGTTCAAATGACGTCAATATGAGTGCAAGGAATTGAGTTGCCCATTTGTGGACGAGTTCTTTCTGCCTACTGCTCCCAAGGCACCCACTCGGTCATTCTATGACGGTATATCGATCACTGTTGGATTCGTGATCAAGACTCTGAGCGAGTTACCCCGGGGATCGTGAGTGACTCTGAGGACGGTTGAGGATCGATCACCCATTCTTCACCCATTGCGAATCTCTTCGACCTACTCCGGTGATGCTGGTACTCAACAGCAACGACAAGGCCACAATCACACTGTCGAATTTCCATGAGACGTGTAATGGATCCGAAGCTGCTGAAAGGAGATGACTTTATAATTACATATCCAAATTATTGCAGTTTTCAGTCGGCTTTCCACGATGCGCAAAACTTTCATACGTAAGCGCTTACTTACTGACTCCTTTCGTCGGTTGACATGTAATCTGTACTCACTCCATTTCAATTTGTGTCAGATAAACAAATAAGATAGTAAAAGAGAAAAAGAAATGAAAAAGAAGGCAACAGGAACAAAAACTTTCACGGTTCGTACAGATCGAATCTGGACGCAATTGAGAAAAATTTAAGATTATTCCTTGTGTCATTTTCACGTTTAATTTGGATCATAAAAGTGTACGCACTGTAACGTGGCCATACTAAACGTTCATCGAACTACAGACCGCGTTTGTAACCATGGTACCTAGGATCTGCAATGAGCAAACCACGTTCAACTAAGTTTCATGTTCCTAGTGACGTAGCCTACGTCACTTTATTTGCCGTTCTCATGTTCTTGAAGTTCTGTGATGCAACCGCAGTCGGTATTCAATTGCGTAACTTGATAAGTGAATGACCAGTATCGACCACCAAGTCAGCCCATATCAAGCAAGCTGTCAGTTAACAGAATCTAACAGGATTGAATACCCATTTGTTCATGGTTTTCCGGCTTCTGACTGACTATGCTTCTTCTAACGCGGGCTTTCCAAGGACAGATAGTGCCTGATTGAGGTAGCGGTAGCATGTTTGAAAGCATTCGAAGTATACCGTGTCAAGCGCGAGGAAGTCTTCAGGGAACAGCTATGAGCACTAATTTGTATGTTATCGAGACTAGACGTGGTTGAAATATTCCCCATAAACTATATTTTGATATTGTCACTTGGTATTCTTTACGACAGTAATCCGTTTCTAGATTGCTAAGTTATGTTGCTCAGTACTTACGCTGGTGAAGCCAGACTCTAACAGTTAAGACGGTGATCCTCGTCAATTTCCGTTCGATGTCATGTGTTAGTAGCAGAAACACATTTCCACATGGTATCCTGAGATTCCTGACGTAGAAATACCGTAAAAGCAATATAGATCCAATAACCACATATACACGTATTGAAATGGATAAGTATATGATTTAAAACTATTTTTTGAAGATATGTGTTATTTTGGACAAAGCAAAAAAATCATAATTAACTCTGTTAAAGATGCGAGCAGTACGAAAATGCTCCGGAACAACTTTTCTTATTACTCACAGAACTTTTCCAGGTTCACGATAAATCATGAACTAAACTTTTAAGCATATTCACAATTCTAGGAATCAAACATCAAAATTTTGAAATACGTTGTTTTAATAATTACCACCCCTATCAAAACCTAGAATTGACGAGGTACCAAAGTTCATATTTTTATTGTGTTAAAACTTGGTAGTGTTAATAATTCCAAATCTCTTGTTTAATTTCATATAATAATCTCCATAGTAGTGTCACAAATACCAAATGTCAGAAAAAGTGTTGGGTTGGAAGTTCTTGGAACTTGGTCAAACAAGTTAGTAAGTTACTTCATGACCAGAAATGAATAGTATCAACCCTTAAATGAATTCCTGTGACAAGTCTAGTTATCATTGGTTCAATTTAGTGTACATGATCACAAATGCAAAGCCTAGATTCCCAAATCGAGGAAATATACAATATCAAGTTTAAGTGGATGACAATGTGCAGGGCTGTATCAACCGAACAGATGTGTAAATATTACTCTGAGGACGTATTCAAATAAGATAGCAACGCCATGGTAATAAACTCGAAATTACAGAACCAATTTCTCAGTTTGAAAGACCAACAGAGAGGGACAGATGAAGTGTATTATCTTTACTAGATACAGATCTCCTGGAAAACGGAACGACAGTCACACAGCTTATATCTACAAAATTTCCCACTTGCAAGTAATCCAAACCGACAATGGTCACACATTGGTAACTTAACAGTGTTTTAACCACCAAACTGCTTTAGTCCAGTAGGCTTATTCGTAAAAGCCTTGTACAGTAAAATACCCTCTAGTTGCCATGATATCGCCCTATATTTGTAATGGCCTTTGTTCTCATGCAGAACCATGTCAATGTATCATGCCTAGTTGATTGAACCTTGAAGTATTGTCCTCTGGATTATCTTTCTCGCGGTTGTAACTGGTCACGGTTGTATTGTACCCATTTTTTGCAATTGTTCCAAAAAATTAAAGAAATGAAAAAAATTCTAGATAATTTAGTTACCTTAGTCGAACAAGTCTGAGGTGATAAAATTTTATGGTGAATAAACCACCCTCGACCCTCGTAACTCGTTTGAAAACATATATAAATAAACATCACAGGTATCACCGGAACAGAACTTACTCATCAACAGTCTCAGGTATGATCCCGTCTCTAGGTAGTGTAGTGCCTTGAGAGGTGCTTCTCAGGTAGCGCATGCTTTCGGGCAGTTGATGCTATTTCACAGCACCTCTTCCAATGCCACATAGTACGACATTCGTAATGAGCAGCAGTATGGATCGATATTGCTGTGGAGATTGGATGTTGTTTCTAGTACCTGTATATGTTTGGGACTCGGGTGTTAATCAGGTTACTGTCGATATGCAGCTTGACTTCGTAGCCGGTGCAGGCTCTTGAGTCTTGACATGTGAAGTCCTTTCCTCTGTTCTTGCAGGTAGCGCCGGCATTCAAAGGTCACAGGCAGATTCAATTCTGCTGGCATCATCACCGGCTACTCCAATGAAGACATCTCATGTTTGGGCCGTTTGTGTGACTGCACTACTGTGCCTGCACTTGGGCACGACCGTCACTGACGGCGCTGAAGGTGGTTAGTTAACTCTTGTTCAGATGAGAATGTCGATCGGATTGTTTAATTACGTCGTCCTTGCAGTGAATCAGGACCTTCTTGTCACGTTTTCACCAACTCACTACCGGCTCTTCAGGGAACAGAGCACGTACTCCTACGCTATGATCACAATACATTGTAAATCTGTTCAAAACTATATTGTTAATCTGTTGAAGACTTGTGTCCGTGGACTCCACCTGCCCACTTCTAGAAAGCTTCAAGCTAGAAGTTCATTGGGAGACACAGAAATGATCGGGAGCCGTGTTAAGTTCATGTCATGCTTTTCGTGTTGACCCTTCGTTGTGCTGATGAGAATTTGATAATTTTGTGCGGAAACAGAGAAGTGATCATATTCATACCACTACGGTACGAAGTACTTGTTAGTAATTGACTGACTGAAAGTGTTGATCGATTTGTTTTGCAGTTCGTTTCGACTACACGAATGGGCCGAATGGACCAGCCAATTGGGGCAATTTTCCTGGTTGGGAGACATGCAAGACAGGCAGGATGCAGTCGCCCATGCTCATTACCCCTGATATCATGGTCACCGACAAGAAACTTGATGCCAAATTGGGTACCAACTACCCCAAAGGCCCAATTCCGGCCAACATCTCCAACAACGGCCATACAATCGAGGTACTGAGAAATTAGAATATCATATAATTTGACACCGTTCTCTCTTGGTAGAGCAACGTCAAAGAAATCATCTGTTGCAAGTAGGTCAAAGAACCATTTGATTAACCAGCTGCTGTATTACCTAATTAATCTGTAGATTAAGCATCTAAAATTGTAGATAATTAGTGCAAAGTTTGTCCCCTGATGAATCATATATAGCAAACTAAACAAACCATTGACTACCAGGAGCGACATTCTAGGGGACACTGGTAGTATATTGCTCAGTGATGTGTTGAATTTTTTAAGCATTCTTGGGCACTTGTAATGAATATGAATGTAAATTATGCGGACATGAAGTGAATTAGATGTACTTCACAAACCGCAGAGTTTAATTACTGCCGACACAGGGGGATTATCTTCGATCTCATCTGCTATTTCCTGTTCGCAATTGTCGTTTTTCTTATACAAGTCCGGGAATTGGTAGTGACCATTAGGAAATTAATCGTATTACAAGGAACCCGACCATTCTCAGGTAATACGACACATTTTATCCCAGATAACGACCTGGGAAGCAGAGATAATCTTTTTACGCGAGTTTCTGAGACAGATACTGCTTGAATGTTTTGGACAGGTGGCTGTGAGCGGCTTAGAGCTGAAAATCAACAAAGTGAAGTACTACAGCAGACAGATGCACGTCCACTACCCCAGTGAGCATACCATTTTGGGCTACACGTAAGTTGCTACATTTCCAAATATATATATATATATATATATATATATATATATATATATATATATATATATATATTACACACTAGAAATGACGGTTTATATATCATTAGACATCACACCATAATGCGATTAATCCCCTTAGAATCCAATGAGTCAACAGAGAAGATAGTGCAATTCAACCATCTTGCCTCAGGCAGTTCCCTTTCTGCTGAGACACCAAACTCTGATTCTATGCTTTCAATCGGCAGGTTTCCATTGGAGCTTCATCTTGTTCATGTTGAACCGGCCACTGGGAAGATAGCAGTTGTCGGTTGGCTCTTCACCCTCGGAGCAGACAGCCCGTTCCTAGCTCAGGTATACATGCAATTATGTATATATGGTTTTTCTGAAACAATTATGTCTGAATTCTCTGTACTAATGTAAGATGCAGCCGTGAATAACTTCATTGAGTTAGATAAGGTGATCTCTCATAAGCTGTGACATCATGGTTGTGTAGTTCTTTGACAATCTCCCGACATACACTCCCGGCTCCGAAGAAACGTTCCCCATTGACCCAATCAAATTTTTACTATCAACCGAAGGGACCTATGGCCGTTACATGGGCTCCCTCACCACTCCACCTTGCACCGAAGGTGTTACCTGGACTCTCATGCTGTGGGATGTAAGTTTCTGATCCTTAACTATGTGCAGCCGATTCTGTTAGGTACATCAATAGTTTCACATTCAGAAAATCTGCGTTGGTTATTAATTGTGTTGAGTTTCCGAACTTTTCTTGGACATTTTACTGCACTGTCTATCTACAAATAATGGATAGTATGAATGGCATAGTTGAAGTTCCATTCTATCACCTGCCAAGAGTAGAATGAATTTAGCTCTTCGGGTTTGGAGGGCTGATAATCTTGTGGTGGTGTTTTGATGGAAATTGGGCAGTTTCCTACCGTATCAACCAACCAGCTGAACCTTCTGAAAGCCGCACTGCCGGTATGTAAACAATATCCTCCATGATACTAGGTTGTTGTATTTCTTAGAGTTGTTGAAGGTCCAGGTATATAAGCTGCGTCTCAACAATAGAAAATATCATTTACCATTTTCTCTTCACAAGTCCGAAACGTTCTTGATAATATTATTCAAGAGTAATATGGAAAGGATAAAAATAAAAATCTGATCAATTCAACATGTTGTTTCATTGTAAATGAACTATGTGAAGTACTCATGTTCTGAATTTGCTTTGGACCGCAGGAATCAAATGCTCGACCCACGCAGCCGGCCAATGGAAGGAAGCTTCGCATCAGCACTTGAGAGGATGTAACAATTAGTGAAGCGTGAAGGGCCTTTATCAGCCCTTCGATGAAATTATAACAGCCAGGTTAGAATAAGAGCGATATGAGAAGAAATTAATTCGTTAGGATGCCCGATCCGAATCTTGTGTGGAGATCGATCGAATGTAGTCGAATTGAACTACTGGTGAATAAAGAGAACTCTTGGCTGTTTTTTATCTGAATTTCTACATAGTGAGGTACTGATGACTTGCATGCTCACCCAGTAGTCCTCTGTTTGTGACGAAAACTTCAGAGTACCATCCCATAGACTCTGAATTGAGATATATTCTATTATATTCCAAGTTAAATTGAATCTCATCTCATGTTTAGCTAATTTGAATTTTGCATTCATATCATGCCTAAGTCAACTCATTATTAGATTGTAGCCATAGCAACTGGCGGGAGGTGGATAAGTTCTACAATTACGTTATGTGGGAAAAGAGGAGGTGTAGGTTGTGAGAGGGCAGAGCAGTACATTTTTCAAACATGGGAGAGAATACTCAACGAGCGAATGAGTCATCACTAAGATTTTCTTCAGAATATGAAATCACTTCTCGTCAATTAACAATGCTTGTAGTCATAAGTAGATCCTTCAATTTGCTTTGTTGAACAGCAAGGATCAAGGTTGTGAAGACACTACTCGATTGGATGGTGCAATTGACAAATTCCTTCCCCGCACTCAGTACATAAGATATGAGCACCAACTGCTGAGCCTTGGTGCACCAATAATTGGGAGCAGCATATATCAACAAGTGGAAGCATCGAAGCAGCTCAAAGAAGCTCAAATCAAGAGGACTCCTTGGTTTTTGGTTCACATTGCACATGGTTTTGGAACCTTCTTAGAATCAACTATTAGAACTCATGCTTTTGGACCTTTGAAAATTCACAGAGAATTCATTTCAACTCCAAAAATATAAATTCTTATAGGACATTTCTCTATGATTGCCAGACCTTAGTGATTTTTTTTTCCAAAACGACTGAGCCATTTAACCAGCTTGCAATTCAACAAGGAGAAAGGCTGGGAAAGTGGTGTTTCTAGTGGTGCTACCTTGTATCCCCTGCGTTCGGCACTAATTTGGGAGTGACTGCACCCATGGCCATTTCGAATGAAAATTACTCCATGTCAAAGGCTCCAAAACAGAGCCCAGCCACAGCCTGCTCAGGTGATTCACTGAAAATGGCATGGGATTAGTGTATTGACTGAAAACCTTCCTAAAACTATCTACCCAGTTTAAGGACCGATGAAGGATCAATCCCCAAGTCGATGGATGCCAGAATCCAGAAAGGTGAATTAATTGAGACGGTCCACTCTAATGTCTATGTAACACCGCAAATCATTTTGCATTCTTCCCATGAGTACAAAACGCATGCTTTACCTCACAGAGAACGTGTCTCCCAACCACGTCGTCTCAACCACGGTGCAAAAGAATTAAAGGATCCCTCCCGATCATTGCACCATCACTAGTAGCGAACTTGACGTTTTTCATTTCGTAGTTTCCGGAGACTGACGCTTTCCACTGGGGAGCTGTGGAAAACCGTCCCCTCGCCCGTCTGTCCGCTGTTCCCGTTGTGAAAACTGCATTGACCAATGAGAGTGCTCTGCTTTTCCGAGGATCCGTGTGTTTCGAGGTCAGTGGGTCCATGGTTGAATTCAGTGTGCTTCGTAGGTGATAAGCACCACTTTAGTTTACCCATCCCGCTGTAATTTGTATGTTTACTGCGATGAAGGTGCCGCGGAGTTGAGCAACTGGGGTAAATTTGTATAATTACTGCATCCGGCGAAGTGTAAATTGAGAAGGGTACCTCGAATTCCAAGCAGGCTTGGTAGAAACGTGCAAACAAAGGTCATCAATTCCTCATACCGCGAATTTCCATTCAGTTATAACGAATACTTCATTCAGAGTAGAACGGTGCAGACATGATAGCCAAGTAATGACATCATTATATTAGGGTTCAAATAGGGTTCAGACCCGTTTACATGGCAGAAATGCAACATGAGATGCCTAGGTTAGTTGGATGTTCCGCAGTAATCAGAAGCCTCGTAGTAAAGGGCTGGGAGGGATACTCTTCTAGATTTCCAACGTTCTCGTATCCATTGTTTGGAAAACTGATTCACCGCTAGTTAACTCCCAAGGCATGATATACTAGCATTATATACTTATGGGGTTCAGCACATCCGGCAGGCAGAAGTTAGTCTGAATTCCCCCTGAATATTGTATTACCTAACTCACTCGAAGTGTTACACTAACAACTGTATCTGTACAAAGCTTCTACTCTGAGGAGGAATTCTACTCAAGCTCTAGGAGCGATATTTATACAAAAACAAAAAGCAAAATTCAGAAACTGTTGTCATCTTCTTCTTCTCGGAATTCGTCTTCTTCATGCTTAGTTTCCACCTGAAATTCATTACACATCACAGGTTGAAGTAACCTGCTCATTCACTCTGAATCGCTTTACAGATCTCTGACAATGTCAAAGCAGTGACAAACACTGTCGTCGTCGCTAAGGACGATAATCTCCTTCTCGGCCACACCCCCGGCAACCCCTTCTACGCTGTTTCCTGACCCCATAGCTCCTGCGCATGGAATTGATTTCAAAAACGAACGAAGTCAGCCATCGTGTTTGCAGACATCGATGATGTTTCTTAAAGTAAGCTCCGAATGAGGTAAGTCGGAATGAAGAGAAATGCAGTGTAGAGTGTAGATCTTGCCTGGTACAGACAGCGGAAGGTTGCGTTTACGGAGAGGGGTGAATTGCGGCGTCGCATTCCTTCCAAGCTCCAACAAGTAATTCTCCATAGCCGCCCCTTCTGCGTCCCTTCGGTAGACAGCATCCTCGCGGGTGTGGTTGTCCACAACGCTCCCACCAGACCCTACCGTCCTCTGCAAACACCATGGTCGGACGCTCCCACCCGTCCCTTCCTTCCCCTGCATACGCCATGGTCGGACGCCCTGCTCTGTGCGCTTTTGCTTCCGGGCCAGTGTGATGTCGGAGTACCTGTGCTCCTCGCTCTGGCGCTTTCCTGAGACACTGGATGCCTGCCCCATCGTCGGGGATTTCGAGTGGTACTCGAAGAAGCAGGTGCTACCCTGCCAGCGTTGCGTCAGGTTCCCGGCATGAACTGGTAAATATGGACCCGATCCCTGGGAGTGGCCCTGCAAGGTATGTGCAAGGTTGTCTTCGTGTCCCACGTCATGCGTCAAGTGCCCTGTTTACAAATCAGAACGCCCGGTTAGATACGCAAGGTTACTCTCTGCCTACAACAACTTCCATCATACGATGTTCTCTCTACAACTTTTGGCAAAAAAACAAGTACAAAGCTGGCGAAACCATACGCCGGAGGTTTAGACTTCTACCGACGGAGATGTTGGCGGCATGCGTGCGGGGGGAGACGTTGTCCCCGTCGGAGTCATTCGCGGCTGGGGTCGGTCTAGGATCGTCGCCCTCAGTCTCTTTTCCTGTGAACAACCAGAATGTGAGGATCGTCAGCAATAGTTTCTTGGAAATTGAAACTTAGAAGGAATGAGGAGATGCGGAAGGGATGGAGGATTGTTACCTCTGCTGCAGGCACCCTTGCTGATGACCGCGTCGTGCTCTTCACCGCTATCGGAGCTTGTAGAGTCTGATGATGGCTCCTTCGATGGCTGCACTCTCTGTCCCCACAGCGGGCGCTCCACATCCGTGGAAGGAGTGGGCTGCAGCCAACGTGCGAGGTTGAAGGTGCTTGCTGCAGTGAATTTCCGAGCATCCCTGTTGATTTCCCAGTCGTCCGGAGCGCCCTCTAAGTCCTCGTCCGCTCCCGGAAACACCTCGTTCTTGGGCCACACGCCCTCTCCTCTGGCGCACTTGGCTTTAAGATCTTCGAACGACTCGAATGGGAGGCTCAGCTTCTTCCCTCGACGACACTGCTTCATAGCAAATCCTGCCCAATCGACGGCATAGCCCATTTTTTCCGCGATCAAGCCCCTTGCAAAAGCCAATCCGATGGCCTTGACCTTGCCGATGGGGCGCTGATGGGTCGCCTGGTACAGGAGTTGAATTGATCGTTGCATCTTCGGGCTTTCACATCTTCCGGGGCGGTCGTAGCGGAAACGTCCCCCTTCCATTGGTCCCCAGCGTTTGATGCAGTCGCCGACGGAGACAACGCCCGAGCCCATGTAGCCACGCTCACCACAACGGATGCCGGGGATGTACCCGACATCGTTCAGGCCTTGATCTCTATGCATCCAATCTTTCGTGCCTTTCACAGGCAGGCGGTACGTTTCCTCGCGAAGGGAAGCCATGTCTCCGGTCTGCGCGGTTTAGGGTGAACTCATTAGATACATCTCAAAGGAAACAGGGGACTCGTTGATTAGCCATGGCGGGGGAAACAAGCACTCAATGTGGGACAGTATAGGCTGCATGTCTAAAGAAGACGTGAATGACGAGGAGGAAATGGTGCACTTACCAAGTAGACGCGGCGATCAAAAGGGTCGTGTCGGGTGGGATGAGTATCCTCTGCTACCTACTCCGGGTAAAGATGCCGTGAACGATTACTCCGTAGTACCCGGAATTCACCACACAAAAATCTGCGAGACATTGAGAGGGGTCACAACAGTTTAGGGTTTTGGGTTAGGAGGTTTTCGCGTTTCTGGGTTCACCAATACAAAAGATTGCGGACGCGGCAGAAGAAGAACAAAGGACAATGCGGAATTCCATTACTTACATCAATGTGGGGGTCGACTGGTTGTGAAGTAGGGCGTACCTGTGCAAGAGCAGATCTTCTCCGGGCCTGCTACAAGGTGTGGCTCCTGTATCGCAAACCCCTGGAAATCCTGGGTTCTTCGCGTCGCTCTTGTAACATACGCGGACTGTGTTAGAAGAGTAGTGTCGCTCTGCTCTAAGGTTTCGATGGGGAACGAGTGCAGCAGGACAGAGAGTATGGGGGTGCAGAAAGACGGAATTGATAAGCGCAGACACAACGAGACACGGTACACACGATGTAGGAAACACGAATTCAGAACTACGCTAGAACGAAGCAACTCAGAGGGGACGCGGTACAGGACGAGAGCAAACTGCGAAATGCCATACCTGAGTTAGCACATGGAAGAGGAGGTGGGGAGGCTGCGAACTTCTGCGGACTGAGGCCTTCCTACCAGCTGGAGATGGTGAAGACACTGCGGAATTGTGGGGGAAGGATGCGCTATTTATGAGCGCTGGAACGCCTCCACAGATTGAGCAATCGGGCATCCAGCGAACTCGTGGGATTGGCATCTGCATTGCCGGAATGAGGATGCTGCGCACAAAGTAGGGATCACAGGAATGGGAGAGCGCGGTTTAGGGTATGATAAGCTCCATTGGACTTGACATCATCTGGAGTGGAGAAGGTGGCCGGCTTCGCCCGTCTCACGATCGCTGTCGTGACCTCGGCATCTCATCATCATGTTCATTAGTGCGTGGGACTGCAGAACCTCCCATCGGCAGGATAACAAGATAAAAGGAACTCATGCTAAAACGTGGCTGATGTTGTATGAATGGTGAAGCATCGCATCAATGGGCTTAACCTGTCACTGGATTGAGGGGTAGAAAAAGGTATGGATTATGTCACAAGTTAGTCCAATTGAGGGTGAATGCGATTCTTCATAGTAATTGATAACAGATTTCAGATGTTTACCTTAATGATAGCTAGACAAGGCTCTGACTCGTCCTCTCGGATGTGACAAGAACGGGAGGTCATGAACAAGCCTTGGCAGATTTCGTCCTGCATTACCGCAAAATGGGAAAAAAAAAAAATTAAAACAATACGACACCGAAGCACCATAATCGCAGGGAAACAACAAATTTCGACCCATTTCGTTGTAACGGTGCAGTGAACTAACGAAAACCCCGTTTACTATCTTTCCCGCACATACTCAAAATGTGGAAGTGTCCATGTTGGTATTTGAATTCTGTATTTCATGTTAGAACTAAGGCGGAAACGAGGATACATAGTTATAGTTATGATGTTAAAGTAAAAGTGTACCACTGTGTGTTTTTCGGCAAAAACATCCAAAGCTTTGATAACAATGTTCGTAGTTTTTTGTGCTCTGTGGAGTGTTTGTTTAAATGGTTTACTGATGCAGGTCAATGTTAAGCTAATTCTCTTCTGTGTGGCTTACTATGTTCTCTTTTTACTGACTACTCCAAAGTTACTAAATGAAGCAAAGTAGTGAATATGGCGTACAATGTTTGAAAGGACAGTCCCATCTACGTAGAGACAGCTTAGGAAATCACCTGTCCTTCTGTTCAATTTCGAATGTCACATGATGTGAGGTTGGGCCATTCTGCATGCTCTCCATGCAGTTGGGAAGCACCACTGTCTCTGTCAAAATAATCACGCATCATTAGTTAGTGGCAATCATTAGTTAGCGGCAGACATCGTCTCATCATGGGTAAATATGTCAAAATCACAAGGCCAGATGATATTGAACATCATTTCCAATACGCACATTCGAGAGCAGATGAGACATTCAGTAACCTACTTAGTGTGTGACAGCTCATGCCCCTGTCCATTCCAAGATGGATGTACAATGTACCTATAATTTAGGGCAGAATTCTTTGAATCATTTCGCTGAGTCCTGAGCATGACGAGTCATATTGTTAACATAGACCACATTATAGAGACCAAATCGCTTTGACAGCCCATCGTCCCACTCAAAATTGTCCAGAAGGGACCATATGAAATAACCTCGCACATCACACCCTTCTCTGCCAAAAAGGGGAAAAAAAAAAAAAAAAAAAAAAAAAAGTGCTGAGAGGACATGCATCATAAACGCGAAGGCAAACTATACGTGTAAAGGTTGCAATATTTTCCAAGTGTTGCAAACTTTGTGAGCAGATTGCACGGCACTTCAGACAATCTGTCCTAAGAGCTGAAAGTTTCTACAAAGACATGGTTCAGATTCAATATGAGCTCTTTCAATTGATAGGATTTTAATACCTGATTGCTGCATTTACATAGGATAGGTAGTCAAGGTGGTACTTGATGCGGTAGGAATCCTTGAGGACAACCTTCGAGGGAGTTGCAGGGTCGTTATCCTCATCCACACCTGCTCAAATGAAATGTGTATATATGTAAGTTCACAAATGCTACTAAATTTACCAAGATATCGGACCTCGAAATTTGCATGTATGTATGAGGCAGTAAAGACATACCATTCTCAGTAATGTAGATGATAGGATTGTTGTATAGGATTCGGATGTAGTTGAGAATTTTGTGTATACCAAATGGTAAAATATTCAGCAATGTGGAACCGGCCTGCATCAACAACCCTCTTCCTTTCATTCATGTGTAGGCTTTGACACATGGTCTGCATCAAGAACAACCTTTGCCAACAATAATGCTACTTGTGTGATCCGTAAAGGCGCTGTGAAGAAGATTACCAGAGGTCCTATTGGAACGCCCTCTTCTGAACCTGCAACAACATCACCATCAAACTCTTTTCGAAGCGGGAGTATCTTTCGACCAGAAACTCAGCAAACAACCTAAGAGTTCACAAGGCGTGTAAAAAAATGTTTATAGTTTTTTCTTGATGTTTTGTAAGAACAAGCTTAGAGAACAAGCTTAGAGAATTACTTACACCCATGCCGTCGGTGCCTGTGACTACATGTCGTCCATAACTTCAGCGTGTTCATCCTCAACTTGGGTCTCATCTGCTTCGCCTCCCTCGTCTTCTGTCTCGTTATCATCTCGGTAGTCGTCGTCTTCGTAGGCCGCCTCCTCGTCCCGTTCTTCGTATGCCATGACCTGCTCTATGTCAACTTCGAGAACTGGCACACCGGGAGGAAAGTCGTCCTCGACCACTGTATCGTCTGTCATCCTGGGATTTAGAACAACGTCTGCTCGACCTGGTGCTGAAAGTATTGGGTCGTCCCGCTCTGATGTGACTCTCCGAGCCCTGGGTTCTATGTGCCGAACCACTTTCCATTCAGGATCATTCGGGTCGTCAACAAAGTACACCTGAATGATCGTCATCCACACAGTCACACGTGACAGAGGCGCGCTGTAATACGGTCAGCCACATGGAGTCTTTCGGAAACCTCGCCACAGACCTCGAATACGAGTTACGAACAATCACCATACCTCAAATACGAGTTATGAACAATCAGCAGACGATTTTAGTAAGTAAAGTCATTAACATCCTTTAAACATCAGTACTAACACAGAACTCACCTGCTTGGCGTGGCTGGGTAGTATAAACGGTTCAACGTTCAGAGGCATTCTCGCATTAAACTTAACTGACCAGAAGCCGTGAATGTCTTGCCGTATAGTCCGGTGGCCCTCCAGATCTGGGCGAATCCAGGAGCACCTTAACACGTTGTACTTCCGGACGCCGTAGTCAACCTCCATGATGTCGGATATAATGCCTACGTACTGTAGCGCAGCTTCAACGGGGTGAAGGTCGGCCCTAGACGATCGGCACTCTTGGGTAATAATCGCGGCAACACCGGAGTCATAACTTACGCTACTACGTCCTTGTTCACTATCTGTGCGGAAATGGTAGCCATATGAGTACATGGAGTTATAGTGCTTCACCGTTGGGTACGGCAGTCTTGACATGGATCTCAAATCGTTGCTAACCTCTTCTCCTTCCCCCTCTCTATCTCGCACTGTGTCTTCCAACCACGTAGTGAATGGGGTGAAACGGCGGCCGGGCCTGTTTTCGTGCTGTCTTCTTAAGGCATCGTACTCTCTGCTCAGAAAAGGGTGCCCATTTAATTCAAAACGTGAAACTCTAGTTGCTGTAGACACATAGTTACGGGTACATATAAGGGACTGTAACTGATTGGCCATCAAATGGGAGGAAAGAAACCTGAACAAGGGTTCGGTGATGAGGGAGTGTCGGACAATGTGGTCGTGAAGTGCAACCAAGTCTCTCTCCTCCCATACGATCTCCCTTGGATTGCCCTCGAATACCTCACCGTTGTCCCTTTCGTCTTCCTCTAGGTCCCAGAGAACTCGAGCAAGTCCTGGATACAACCGAAAGTGCTCCGTGACAAACCCAAGTGTCTCTTCGAACATGTAACCCTCCGCGATTGAGCCCTCTGGTTTCGCTTTATTTCTGACCATGCCCTTGAGGTGACCAAGGTACCTCTCGCCGCTGTACATCCATCGGGCATGTACAGGGCCGCACCAGTAGAGCTCCCTTGGCAGATGAAGCACGAGGTGACCCATGGAGTTCCAGAACGCAGGTGGAAAGTGAATCTCAAACAGTGCCATTGTCTCTGCGACGTAGTCCATAAGTGGTATGAGCTCCGACCTCTTGATAATCTTGTCGCAGATAAGCTTGAATGAATGTCCGAGTCGAATCATTGCTACACAGGGCCCATTCGGAAGTAGTCCACGAATGGCTGCTGGTAAGATCTCCTGATTTAAGATATGCCAGTCGTGAGTTTTCAGGAACTGGAGACGCCCTTTCTCAAGATTGACCAGTTTCTCGAAGTTTGCGCAGTGGTCCGTCGGAGTCTGCACCGAGCGTATGGTCCGCAACAGTTTCTCTTTCTCATCCGGTCGTAGCACGTACGGGGCATGCGGCTTCAGGTAGTTCGATGTCGCCCCTTGACGTACAAGGTGCAACTCGGGCATGACACCAACTTCTTGCATATCCTTACGTACTGCTATGGTGTCACTCTCACCTAACACGAATCCCATGGCAGTCGCAATCACGTTCTTCTCGGTGTGCATCACGTCTATTGTATGTCGCACGGGCAATTCCTGCACATTTGCACATATTCATCAGTATATTGGGAAGGAGACAACCTGTATACGCAATTACCACAAGGACTGGTGCAGTTGCCTGAGATATGATCTCGTCGTCCCGAATGTAACCTGACGCATTGGCATGCGGTAAGCACCAACTGCTAATTCTCACGACCCACCATGACTGAACTTACATGTCCACAGCCTTAAGTCCAGATGCAGTCAGACGTTCTCGTACAGATTTACATGTACGTGGTTCCAGGACCCACACCCTGAGATCACGGTTTCCAGTACGTATAAATCACTGGTATCGCTTATAGCACCCAAGAGAACGGTGTTAAAATCCTGGAATAATAGAGCACATCGTCGTAATGTAAGGGGGGCAAAATGAACTTAGAACTCAATTATAAAGAACCACAGGAGAGCACTCAAACCCGGGCCCAACACATCATAAGAGAGTGAAACATTCCCGAGCAGGTTCACTGGTTAATGAAGGGTTGGAAGTCAGCGTCCGGGCTGCGTCAACCAATCCACCAAATGGTCTTCTGGAATCCAGACTCTCCTACCGCAGGCACTCTATGCAGTCGTCAACAATATGATCATGTCGAGTAGCCCTGGCACCCGGACGACATCGGATAACGACTTACAGATGTCACTTTCGAAGCTCATTATGTTAAAAGTACAAAGTATTGCCTGGGCGCGTCTCACAGTACAATAGAGGGCTTCAGGTTCCGGATAGCATCAGGTTGCATTGGCCAAGACATATTGGCACATCGACACCCAATTATAAACACCTACAGGTACTGGCCGTGAACATAAGCAACGTCATTCCGACCACATACAGTAATGAAATGCACATGTCTCGCATTGGGGAAGTTCCATGCTAACCTGCCAGTACGGAAGCCTATACAGTCCGGTGACCCGTTTGATGCCGTGTCGGCGTACTGGATCATTCTGGCTCGGCCTTCCCTCTTCCGCAAGCCAACGTTCACGTTCACGCCCCCATTCCAAGACCTGGGCTCCGGTGGCTGGTTGTGGAGCCGTGTCCCTCTCCACTGTGCCGAAGTTACGCACGTCCGCGCGCATGGGGTGGTCCTCAGTCAGAAACTTACGTGCACAGTTACAGTAGATGTTTTTATGGAGGACTTTTGAGCGCCGTGACCGGTAACCACCTGCGCAGACCGGGCATCCTATGAAGCCCTTCGTCGTGCAACCAGCCATTACCCCGTATGCCGGAAAGTCTCCGATGGTCCATATGACCATCGCCTTCAACAGAAAGTGGGATGACTGTTTGTACGACGCCGCATCGAAGCAGTAAACACCATACGTCCAAAGCTCAAGCAACTCGTCAACTAGAGGGCCGATGAACTCGTCGAAATGGTCCTGCGTCACCGACTTCGGCCCTGGAATGAGAACTGCGAGCATAAGAAAGTATTTCTTCGTGGACAACCAAGGGGCCAAATTATAGTTCATCATCATGACTGCCCAGATCGAGTATGTACTCCGCTTGTCTCCACTGGGGTTGAATCCATCTGCGATCATGGCCATTCGGATGTTTCTGTCCTCAGTACCGAACTCAGCTGAATATCGGGTGTTGATCCACTGCCACTGCGCTGAATCAGAGACGTGCTTCATCACTTCGTTGTCGTGCTGCTGAAGTGCATGCCATGTCAACGCGGCGGCCTGGATCGGACTTCTATACATTCTCTTGAACCGTGGAGTCAGGGGGAACACCCGGTTCACCTTCTGGGGTACCATTGACTTCCCCACCCGTTTCTTCCGTGGAGCCCGGCATTTGGGGCAGACGGTGGCTCTCTTCAGATCACCACGAAACAGGCGGCAACCATTCGCACACGCATCGTAGCTCTTGTAGCTATGGCCTAATCTCTTCAAATACTCAGCAGCCTCACGGTAACTCGTTGGCAGTGACTTAGGTTGCGGAAATAATGTAGTACTCAGCAATCTGAATAGCTCGTCCATGTACACGTTCGTACATTTGTGTACCTTTCCGCCGTTGAGTAGCAAGTATGTTGTCGCCATACACGAATACACGGATCCGGTAAATAAAGGAGTGAGAGCTGCCTCTTCTAACGCGGCGATGGATACGTCCGTCTCGTCATCTGATTCCCCCCACTCCATTTCGTCCTCGTCAGTACTCCCTTCGCTATCCGACTCATACGTCTCTGGAGGAGCACCCTGGTCATGTTCCGCATCGGAGGTTGGTACAGGGAAGTCGTCGTGGCGTCCGTCTTCAGACTCTTCACCTACACCCCCGCGTCCTTCTTCACCGGTGTTGGTCGGCAGAGGCAACTCCGTTGACGCATCTCTCTCCGCAGCCACGTCGGGATGCTGCGCTGGAGAGAGTGGCCGTGCTTCGGCTTCGAGATGCTGTGCTTCGGCTTCTTCCCTAATTCTATCCCCTAAATCGAAGGTCTCCATTACAATCCTGTTCATGTCGACTCCCGGGTCCAACATCCCAGGCCGCAACTGACGCCTGCGTTCCAGTGCTTGGGCCCCATAATACCACGATATGTGGTCATCCCACTCTGTATCAGAATCATCAGCATCGTGGCCCTGCGGGAAACAGATAACCCCGATTTAAGCAGGTGCGAAGATCCCGAACACGAGCATGATAGGTACGAATTCATCCAACAATGCCTCTACAATTACCCTTACGCATGTCACGAATAAATAAAGAGAATGGACATTCTCTTGGGCATGGCGTCCCCTTCTGGAGCGTCTACGAACAGTGAAAGATTTCGCCTAATATGCAATAAGCGCAACTACACCGCATAGAAGCGGAAAAGCCAAGGATCGCTCGCACCATGATTGAATTGAAGCGATAAAGACGGGGTCATGAAGAGCTGCCGGCTGGAATAGAAACTCACCTCCGTGCTGCCCATGAAATAAGGATGCCTCCTATTCTTCCTAATGCATGTTCGGTAATTGGCCAGCGAAAGCTCTGTTTCACGCATGTGTAACCTGCAAGGGCAGGGCAGTCGCCTCCAGCGTCCTCGCTGCGCGACCTCAATCTCCCGATTAAGCAGCTTCGTCTCCCTGGCCTCGATTCTGCGCTCAGAAGGGCGCATGCTACGAATGCTTTCCGCCATCTCGCGAACCAAATGGAGCGAGAGACGTCCCCAACACCTACTAAATTGCTGCAGAACGCATACCCATCCTGAAACACAAAGTGGGTCCACGAGGTTAGCATCCCCACACAGACGTCGCGAGAAGAGAGCGCAGTGCACTCCATAGAGTTCAAGAAACCATCGGGAACCCTAGACCCCGGCTACTCCTCTCTGCATTGTCGTGTACGCTACAGAGCAATCCCACACGAGGGGTCCCAAAAAGTGAAACACTTTCGCGCAACTAAGTCATCGCAATGGCTACAGCGATCGTTGCAATGTCGTAGAGACAGACATCCAAATGGACATGGCCAACTTCAGAAACCCTACAAACAGTAACACCTAGGTAAAGTACACTCTTGGAGCAGTTTCTCGAATACGGTATACGGTGGGTACGGTGTTCGTCTGAAACGGTACAACAATCAGGTCGGAGAAACCTGTCAGGGCCATCGCATCGACGGAACAGTCCCCCTGGTACTCTTGAAATCTACCCAAATCATCTCCACTACACATAAAATAGGATCCCACGTTCTGCCCAACAACCCCTTACTGTCCTGACGTCAGTGGATAGTGTCGTAGTTTTCGAGGTCCACTACTGACTAACTTGCTCACGACCACTGACTATCCTGCTTTTGGACACAAAGCTACATTGTCGACATGGCCTATGAGTGTCCTCCGTGGTTTCTGAGAAGAAGTAGAGAACTAATCCGCTAAGTCGTCACTAGGGAAGGCAACGTACAACACATCTGCGGAAGTTCCATTTGTCCGGGCGATGTCGCAGGCACAGGAAACAACAACTCAGAGAAGGGGCAGAGGAGGGTGGGGAAAGCATATTGGGGCAGGATGTCCAATGGGTAGACCCAGTTGCAGCTACCGTGAATTAGGGTTCCAGAAGCTCCACAGTGCACGACGGAATGCGAAGACGGACCGAATTACAGCACCGAATGCGAAGACGGACCTGGACAGTCGTTGGCGTGATGGAGTATCCCTCAGCCCCCGCAGAGTGAGAAATAACTCGGGTAATCCTCAGGCATAGCATTGAAGGTATCTCCTATACGATTCATAGAAGGGTGTAGGGGTGGTTGGGGAACGCATAAGTAGACAGGAAGTGAAATGGCTCTCCTCTATTGCAACTAACGTGAATTAGGGTTCCAAATGTTTCAGAAAGCACAGAGGAGTGACTTACCGGACCGAGTGGGAAGGCAGAGCTGGACGGTCGTTGGAGTGATTGAGTATTCCAGGCTCGAGAGAGTGTGTAGTCACTCCGGTAGTCGCAAGGAAAATATTGAAGGTATGGCCTATACACTCTCCTCTCCGTTTGGCCAAGGCTATTTTCAATTCTAGGAAAGGTCCAATTTGATTTCCCCTATTGTCGCTATGTCGGAGAAAACTTCGGAGCATGGTCGATGGACTCTACGGTAGTCCAACACATGTCGAAAAGAGACACTCTGATATACGAGGGCTGTCAGGCATGTTGTGGTAGGGTACGATGGCGTGATGGAGGTGAAGAGGCCGTGTGACTGGCCACTCCAGTAGTGGAGACAGAGTAGCCGAATTTCTTGCGAAGGTGCGGCGCCCGTGACTTTAGAAGTCCATTTTTGCTATGTACATCATAAATGTACTCTTGATAAAAAGCCTTTGGGATCGACACCTGAAGCAGTGGTTTGTCCCATGCTAAGTTCAGAATCCAGAGGTTGACTAGGGCGCAAATGGAGCACCGATTGGAAGAACGGCGTCATCCACCGCGGGAGCCCTGCGGCTGCAATGCGTACAAGGGAGATAGCGCACCAGATGCACCTCTGCCCATTCCCATTTCGGATACAGCGGGAGTGATCAACCCTTATCAGGTATGTGAACATATTCGTAACGGAGAGGTGATTGTTCTTCAGTGTGACATTGTGGAAGGGTTCTCTTAGTGTCGCTGTCAATTTCGAGACTAGGTATCGTCGTTTCCAGAGAGTGAGCGCATCTGTATATTGCGTCAGAGTGCCTTCTAGGTTTCATGATCCATTGCGAAGGCGCCCGAGAAGTCGAATTCGTTAATTGAAACGCCGTCCTACCCTAGACCGTAGAGTGACTTGTCCAGGAGTAGCCTTCGGTCGAGATCTCTCATTTCCGCAAAGACGCCATGGCTATGGCCGACCACCGTGTGGAAGTACAGCGGACCCCGTCAGAGATGACGCTCTCCTCCCCTCGAACGTTGTCTAAAGAACCTCAGCAGGCAGTGCAGAACCCGACTTCGTTGATACTTCAGCACGACCAAGGCCACACAGACCCTGACAGTGGGAGTGCTTTGCACCTTCCGCCGCCCCCTCCGGCTTTCCTTGACGGCTTACCTCTTGACGTTGTACAAGATGTTATTTGGCCCATAATCATGGACTCTGAAATTTACCTCGACAACTTTAGAGTTTGCTGGGAGCTGCGATGGGTCTGTCGCGGCTGGCGGGACTTTGTCGAGGTTCAACGGGAGTGGTTTCTCGGATGGCCTGCGTGGATAGCATTCCGAGACTCACAGCGAGATGACCTGCTCGACAGCTGGGACTTGGCACCGGACGCGGATGAACCCTATGTGCCAAACCCCGCGTACTGGGACTCGGAACCGGATGCGGATGGCGTCGATGTGCCAAACCCCGAGGCCCTCCACGAGGATGATGTGGAACCAGCAGAAGCGGCACCGCAAGGGGTTTAGAGTCCGTAGTTACTAAATAGCGTGCTTTGAAACTTGCTCATCCCACTACGTCTGTGGCGTTTGTACGAATTTGGAGTTGTCGTAATAGAGCGAACGTTCTCTTTGAACGCCATCGTTATTTCTTAAACCTTTGGCAGTCTATGTTGCCTGTCACGATTAATTATGGTTTAACGCTTACACAGTTTGGGGTCCTGCATTTCCTTCGTTGAGCTTATGCCCGTGTTACGATCCGGAGTGCTTTAACTTGTCTTTGTCTGTCCTCACGCAGGTCGCAGCACACTTCCTCGCTGGCGCCGTGGCTCTTTGCAATTCGAAGCTAGCTGAAGACATGTCTTCCAACAGCTACAGCTCGGTATGCCCTACCTTGATCCCCCAAAGATGTCCCGCACAACTCGGGTGATCCGTAACCCGCGTAGTTATTCATGATCATTGCACTCTTATGTAATGAAGTCGTCAGCCAGCATTCGTGGTGTATAAGTCTTTCGGATAGGTTTGTGAGAAGTCTGCAGTCAGTTTTCCCCACTGAAAGCGTGCATTTTTTTGCAGGGCGCTGTGAACAATGGCATACCGGCGATGTCGCAGTACCAGCAGAGGCCGATGTTTGTTTCACCGTGGGGAGGCACCATGATATTCCCGGGGGCTCCTACGACGTCCATGGGAGGAGGAAACCAAATGCAAATGTTGTTCCAAGGCTACCCTCCTCCATCAGTTCAATCCCAACCTGTTCCAGGGACGCATCAGCAAAATTCGGGTAACGGCAGTCCTATGCCAGAAAACCGTGCCCAACCGCAGGCACTCATGCAGTACAACCCCAGCGCAAGCAAACATGCCAGGAAATCGTGTCCAACCGCAGGCCCTCATGCAGTACAACCCAGCGCAACCGAACATGCTTGGCGGGAGCGGCAATGTCACCCCAAGCACTACGGTCAGCAATGGCGTATCCAGTGTGTTCTCTTTCGATAGTAGCAGTGGACAAACGAGGGGGTCCAGCTCAATGGCCGGCCCACAGTCCTCTGTGGCATGCGGTCCATCCTTTGATGCAAATGGCGTGCAGGTAGCCCTGGGCTCCCAATGTAATTATCCAGGACAGATAGCGTGGACGCCGTGGGTAGATGGATGTCAAATCACGAGCATGAGCAGTGGTAATCAGCCAGTAGTAGGTCCCTTGGGCGGCCCATTGACACTGAGCGCGTCCCGACCCGAACCTCCAACAACCACCACTCCAGGTCCCTCGCAGGTTGCACCTACCATTTGGCAGGAGTCCAAAAAAACAGCGCAGCGCCGTGTACAGCGACATGCGAAGAAGGTCTTCACCGAGAAGTCTAAGCAGTACCCAATGGACATCGCATGCACGGAGAAGGGGGACATCGACAAGAGCGTGCGAATTCACGTACACAGGTACATAAGGGCAACTGCAAAACGCTTCTTGGATCTTTCGAAGATACACTTCAGAGACCACTCCAACGCCGAGCTGAAGGTTGTCGAAGAGGATGTCACTAGGCAGTACCACTTCACTCCATCCCTAAGACCTGGTTACATAACTTGGTACATAGAAGAGATACTCAGAACGTCACGGTACCAGTGGCGAAAGTATTGGGTTGCCACTGGGCGAGGACAGAAGCACAGACAATGTCCGGAGCGATTCTTCCCTTCGTTGGTGAAGTACTGGAACACTGCGGAGTCAGAGGAGGAGAGTCGGAGAATGAAGTTGGCACGAGCAGCAGCACGGAATGCAAAAGCGAAAGCGCCGGAGGGATCCGATGTAGATTCTGTAGTCTCAAACGAGTCGTGGGACGTAAGCAATATCCACTCCAGATTGTCACTGCATCCATTTCTTACGTTTGACCAAACATGCGTTAGAACTTACTGATAGCGCTGTACCTCGCTAATATGCAAGTGTCTTGTTTTGACCACGATTCAGCCACTACTAGACACGGAAGAGTCGCCGGAGTACCTCCAATGGGATGATGATGAATTGGGGGAGGACTCTGAGGAACTTGGAGCACCGGAGGACTCCTCGAATGACATGCCACACACACAGGTGCGAAACAGTAATGCATAATTAACTTCACACCCATTTTGTAATTCCCTTATAACGAATACACCGATCTCTCCTATTCTAATGAGGTACAGGGTCCATTACAGTAGATACCATTGCGGTTTGTCGATGCTCTGAACCGTAATTCCATTTCTGATGCTGAATTTGCCTGTGTGGACGCATTGGGAACAGATTGCAACATCTAAGACCCCCAACAGAGATGGTGATGTGGAAGTCGCAGGAGAGGTAATCACGCTCCATTCGTAGCTGTAGAACTAATCCGGAACTCCATGTGTCCCTCGGCATGCACTGTTAACAATATACGCGTCTCACCGTCTTGGAATGGTTAAGAAGGTCGAGTCCTATTTTCACTGATAGAGAGAACTGCGCTGCAGAGAGACGAGACCTTTGCTACGGCGAGCCCTGCGTACGTCGAGAGATCGGTGGATCACAGAGACACGGGTGGAGTGCCGAGAGATGTCGCACGTGAACTCAACTCTCTGAAGTCGTCCATGTATAACATGTCAGTGTGGCGTGATGGCATGGATAAGCAGATGGCGAGGAACTCCGAGCAGATGGCGAGGAACTCCGAGGACATGACTGATGTGAAGAAAAAACTTGACCTACTGCTGGAGCTACAATTGAATGGCCTCAGGAAGGGTTCGACAAGAGCGTCCACAGCGGAGGTTCTTGACAAGTCGGCAAATTCAAGAGGGAATTTCGAGCACACACCATCTCCGGCCACAACCGACAACTCCAGAGAGCGCCCGCACATGCAGAAGACATTCTCTACATCCGGGGTATCCGACGATGGTCGGGACTCCGAATACGGTATCGTGAGAAGAGGTATGGATCCGATCACAGCAACTCTTATAAGAAACTGGCCTTGTCCTATTCATTTGGGATCTCTGCCAGTCTACTTATGTTAGCTTCCCATTTTGACACCCATCGCTGCAAATGAGATGTGCGACTGAGTCAGGGTTCCACTTACCTCGCAGATATGACTCCAGGAGGGGGTACAACCGTCAACCCAAGCTGCGACCCCGTAGAAGTCAATAGGAAGACAAACTCGCTCGAAGTAGGACAACACGTTCGTACGAACGAGCCATCAGACAAGAACGATGACAACCCCTGTCTTGTAGTGAACTCGCCTATCCACGCAGTGACGAGTACCACTGCGCCAACAGCGGCGCAGGCCGCCTTCGGAGCATACAACGACGACCTGTTCATGAAGACGACACCGAATCCCACGCCAACAGGTACAAACGTTGATCCCCTTCTTGGTTGACTAAAGGTATGAATCCGATTGTTATGAGAATCCCCCTTTGGCGTTATTTGTCTCAACTAATGTAATATTCCCAAATATTGTATGGTCCACAGCAAAGGAAACCGTGAAGCCCACTGCAGATAAAGGGAAGAAACGTGCCCTTGGATTAAAGAAAGCAGCACCTTCGGGCTGCGCCAATGGCACGATTGTGACCCTCCCTGAATCTTGCGGGAAAGATGACACAGTTCCGCAGGAGAATAAAAAGCGACGCGTAACGAAACGACCATCAAAGTATTTGGACAGTGTGCCCCCGAGCGACCTTAAGCCCCGATCAGACAAGGTGCTATACTACCCTAACCCTGATCCATTCTAGCTCTACCTCTTTTCAAGGACATTATGGCGTGTTTGATAATGTGGATAACTCTCAAGTACTAAAGAGTAAAAACGGTTTTCCGCAGACTCCACTATCACCTCGAAGTGCGGTGTGGATCCTACACCCAGACCATCCAAATGAAGCGGTCGCCCTTGGACGCAGCGGTCCTCACTGGCGATCACAGAAGAAGAAACTCATCCCCTCCGTACAAGGTATTCAGTGGGAGTTTGGGATGCAGCAGGTGACAGTTGAGCACGTCTACCCCCAACATGCATCAACGAAGGTCCTGTATCCCGAGCATCAGCGAGAGGGGATTGAGAAACTGTCTGATGCTATCAACGGGGCGTTCGCCGAAGATTCCACCATCGTTTGGAAAACCACACACCTCCGTTACGTTGAAGTAAGTAAAGTCAAGTAGCATATGGTAATTTCCATATTCTGGTTTCGATTCGTGAATACTACGGTGCAATGCAGGAGCTACCCTGGCTTACGCGGAGAGAGCGGACGATAACAGCACTCCATGTGCGTAATGATACAAGCGGCAGAAGGCCCCGACACAGGCGGCTGCAGCCACCTTGAACTTGCGAAGCTAGCGGGGTCAACTGTAGAGGTCCTGTTTTCAACCCCAGGGAATGGTCACTGAACGTCTAACTCCATGTGTTGGCTGCATGTGAATAAAGGTTTTTTTGCTTAATTCGAGCAAAGCCCGGTACATGTGTTATCGTTTTTTATGTGTGAAATGTATTCAGGGTATGTATAATGAACAAAGCATGCACAGGAATCCATTTATGGGAGCGGCACTCATGCGTAAGGAGGGTGAGGAGTTTTCCCAGATGAATTCGAATCGCTGGGTGGGAAACAGGACTCACACTTGTACATGATCTGGGTCTCACTTGAGACGATTTATAAATGAATTTTCTTCTGGTATAAGGTGGCCATTCGTTTTGCTCGGGTCCATATTGGAGCGATTTATGTGTCTCGCTATCCCTCTGAAATAGCAATTGCAAAGCTTCACCCTAAACCAGTTCACTCAAATGCTTCGACTAATGGGTCTGTACATCATCATTGGATTATCCATCAAACACGACGAATATCATCCAACCAGCATTGACACAATATTCATCAATTCGGACAGGTTTCATCGAAACCCTAATTCTGAAGAGGAATACCGAGCTTCCACCTGTCGCGTGGCTATAGGGTGTTGGCATGAGATGTCATCCCAAGATGACATCCTGAACGAGATGTTGGCACCTGAATGGCCAATACCCCGCAGCAAGCACGGGCCAATATCCCGGCGTACGCGGTGATCAGGCTCCTCGAATAAAGGGCTCCGATTGGCTGGATAAAAAATAAGAATTCATTTACCCTCGGTTTACCGGAGTTAAGTTTTACGAAAAGTAACATTGTCACTGCGCGCAGGTCGTTCCAAGTTACCCACGGAGGGTCCGCTTCGACAGGGCCCACCCCGCGTCGTTTTGTGACGAAAACCACTCAGTAGAACTCGGAGGTCAGGTCCCCGCGTTTCTGCGCTGCTGAGTGGAAACCATGTCGCCATGGCCTATTTCAGGGAATGAAAAACGACCATTTCGCTACTAGTGCATCATCCAAAGCTTCTTCGGTTGATTTCCGTAGAACGGATGTGTAGCCAGCTTCAACGTCAACAATTATATCACCTTTGCCATTTGTGCACCTTCTCTGTGAAATCTGTGATTCGCAAGACAAATGAGAGGGTCGTCATGCTGACCAAAAGACCTGCCACATTCTTTGACAGTCCAGAGATGGTTTTGAATCCAAATGTTAAGCCGATGAGTTAATATGAGCCATCGTATCGGAAATCTAGAGCATTCTGTAGAAGTGAAAGGGTGGTTCCTGAGGATAATCTCCCCGGCATACCATCTGGGAATATAGGGCTAGTCACTTCACCCCTAATTTCCATATGCACACATTGTATGCATTGAACGTTTCACTAGATCAACAGAGCCAGCATGTATCAGCACATGACAAAGTGCCGATGAAAATTCCTTAGACCTACTAGGTTGTGATCTCCTGCTCGAAGACAGATGGTCGGCCATACTTAATTCAGACTTAGTCAAATAACTCACAAATGAATCTTCGATGGTGGTCAAGCTTTCTTAGCTCGAACACATGATCTCAACCAACAATTTTAAGACAAGAAATACAAACAATGCAAGATCGATGAGTCTTCACATGAAATAAATCAGTTGATGGTATTCAAATGCTACAGTAGGGTTCTTACAGCCGATAGGGTTCTGTGATCTCGAGCTATTGACAAGCAGTCTCATCTCTTGGAATTTTTTATACAAGTAAATTGATGTGTCTGATCTACAGCTTGCAACCTACTTCACCGCACTTCACGCCCGCTACATCGGACAAAAAATTGTTATGGACAGAGCTCGCTCGGAGCTTGAAGCAAAATACTCTACGTGGTGCATCTGAATCGAGCTTATTGGCAAAAGATGAATAGGGCCCGAGGCAGGAAAAGTGGCTATGGAGAGTGACGTCGAATGTTAGGGTTCAGGCTCAGCATCAACTCGACAGCAAATCGAAGAGAAGAAAGACTTCATGCTGGAGCTTCTCGGCATTGCTTTCTGCGAGCTGAGCGACTTGTGCCTCGGCGTCGACTTCACAGAATCTGATATGCTCATCGGCGTGGCGGTCTGCTCGCTGCTGAGCCTGAGGGCATCCGCACTACCTGTCCATTCACCGCCTGAGAGGATGCTGTGGCACGAAACGAACTGGTCGTTCCAGTCGGGGCTGCGACTGCCAGTCGAGAGCGCATCCTCATACGCGAGGCTTGCACGGGCAGTGTCGTAAGCATCCGTGCCCTGGGAGGCGCTTCTCTCGAGATGAAGGCAAGCGGGCAGAGATGCGGAACTTGCTGCAAGTTCGTCGTCCTCATCCTCCGATGCCTCAAGGTCGCCCGCTATGGCGAAGGAGTTTCGTCCGCATCCCAGGAGCTCGAGGATTCCGCAAGAAGGCAAGAAGCTCCTTCTTCTGGCAGAAAAGACATGGTAATGTGTGTCCGCTCTGAAGGAAGTGTCCAGAGGTAGGCCGATGAGGCTGCCCAGAGTGATCCTTCGCGAGTCCCTGAAGAAAGAGGAGGCAGCTTCAGAACGAGAGTCTGTGTCTGAGGCGCTCGACGACCCGCCGTCTGCGTCTGAGAAGAAAGGTAGCAAGAAACTGGTTTGAAGGTTCATGAACTGCTGGTGGAACGCCAGCTCAGGAGTTCTAGCGCATGATTTCGGGCTGGGCGGGGGCGTGTGTATAACCATACACGTAGAGAGACCGAAAGGCCATCCCAGTGAAGAAGGCGAGCCTGAGGAAGAAGCCTCCTCCATGTTCAAACCCTGGCTCTGCAGTCTCATCTCCATTTTGAGTAGGTCATCAAATTTGCGTCTCCACCTCCCCTTCTTGTCAACCAAATGGAAGTAATCTCGCACCACCCATGTTGCGCAAGCTAGAACTAGTTACGGAGTCCAGATATAAGAAACGACAGTCTAGCAAGCAGGCACCTAGAGCCAATACTGAGAAGCTAAAACAGCAGCCGGCGTCTTCACATTTGCAGGTAAAGCAGAGCTCGATGTGTACGAACTCGCTACAACCAACAACTTGAGCTCTCCCGCCGCCTCCTGTAAATATTTCACAAAACTGAGGATTGGAAGGGAAACGGTACCGACAGAATGAGTCCTATGTAAACAGAAAATGACCACCACCCGAACTAGTGTGAGCAGATCCCCGGAACTATTGTAGCAGATCTAACAGTGCTAACTATCATTAAGGCAAATCCTCTAACGCACACATGAGCTAATTGCACATTAAAGAGGGTTCTGCTTTGGACATTGTTAACTAGACAACTCCTAGATCGATAAGGAAAAGCAATAACAGCGGGCCCAGTTCTATAGCACAAATTGAGTTCGAGTGCTGTGAGTTCCACACAAGCGAAACAAAAACTGCCGTGACGAACGAGCGTACATGCTGCAATTAAGTCCACCAATGCCAGAAGCTGCCGCTGGCTACAGCTACGGCAGTACTACGGTTGCCCATTCCGACATCCAATGCGGAACAATAACACAGTTACCAATATCTTAGAGCCACTAGAAAACTCACAAGTCATACATACGGAGACGCTGCAAACTAGCTAGAAACAAGACTTCACAAAGCGTTACGTACCTTGTTGTACATGGATCTAGGAACTGCAATCCGGTACTAATCTCCCATGAACGCACAATCAAGTTCTCCTCTCTGGCAACGTACACATCGTCTGGACTCCTCAGGTGCCACTCATGGGTGATTGCTTCTGCAGCTGGGAGAGCGGCTTCGGGTTCTCCGAACAGTTTTGTGTGATGCAGAAGCAGCGGGTCAGCTCATCGCACTTCACTAATTATTGCTCAACGCTTCTGTGAGTCACGCTTCTGTAGGACAGCTTTATAGTCATTGTGTTTCCACGTGACCAACAGACCCGACATCGCACAGGAAAGACAAAACTTGTTGCGGAAAAAAGACATGACTGAAATCACCTTGATGTCACACTGTTCTTCTATTCTGGGCGAGGTTCCTTGTTGATCGGGCGGAGATCATAGTCATTTTAATATTTCCACGCACCAAGTCACCATGGCCGAAGACCCTGAACATGTCATGGTTGAAAATATATAAGTTATATAATCTAAGAGTTGAATAAGTAAACATATTTCTCATTGGACTTCCATAAGTTTCTACAATTTCCATGTGATTTCCAATTACATATGAATTAAATCTGTTTTCCAGCTTATTTAAAGTCTCATGATCACAATGAAATGAAATGTACCTACATCACTTCTGTAATATGTACCTACATTACCTCTACGATACTGTAAAATCAAGGTTGTTTTATTAAATTAGACTGTTGTATTGATAAGCGTTTCATTTTCAAGGTTGGATTGTATCAATGCATTTACAACAGTTACGCTGGGTCCGGTGGTCACATGGGAACTCAATGTTTTAGTGCGGACGGAGCTTCATTGCAGCGGCACTGCAAGCAGGCAGGCTGGCGACTAGAGAGCATAATGACGGTAAACAGTGGCGATGCAGTTGCTGTAAGTTACCCTACCCTGGGGCCTGCAGCAACCTTAAGTTAGCTGTTGCAGTGGTGTGTGATGATGAGGGGCAGGCTCGGCTGACAACCGGGAGCCAGAGCTCAGACCGGGAAGACTCTTGTGCCCGGTCAAGCTGCACCAGGAGCCACGCAACCTTGGGAACCGGGTCCGGACTCCGGACTCCCTCCAGCTCCCTTGTGGCGGAGCAGGGAGCAGGGAGCACCGCGCACGGCCGGGCGCTCGGAGCCACCTTGACAAGGTCACCCTGGCCTTCCTCAACGTTACGATAACCCCTTCCGAAGTTTCTATAATCACCATGCAGGCTGGACATGAGTGGACTCCTTCATAACGCACTGGAGCCACATAAACCTGCCCCATGTTTGCAAAAAAGTATCTCGTCAAGATACTGTTACTATATATTATAGAAGCCAAGATATGCTCAACAGTCTCCCTCCAAAGAGCGGAGGTTCTCTTTCTTTCTTGTAGAAACACATATTGATACTTCGTACATACTATGGACACAGATGCTGAGTACAATGGATAAGCAGACACTTCACTTGCTAGCCTTCAAAGTTCAGAAGGAACCGGAGTTTTCTTACTTTGGAATACAGATGAAATGGTTTGATAAGGTGGAACATGTGCGGAGGAAACTCCAGAGCCCAGCTACTTCAGAAGTGTTTGGGTTCTCAGAAGTGTTCTGTTTGTGTGAAGGAGTGGTGGGACCAAGCAGTCTGCCTAATATGGAAGCTCTGTGCTAGGAAAGGTTATCAGACAATGCTCTTCATATGCATTTGACAACATTGGTGAAACCTGTATCAATGTCATCATGATGCCAGTTTTGATGGGAATGTTCCCAGCAATGCTAAGTTACCCAAAAAGAAAATGCCACACATAGGAAAAGGCTAAGACAGCCAAAGAAATGTTAAATATTATTGTTGTATGAGTAAGAAAAGACAAGTACCCAATCTGTGCTGTAACTTGGTATCCAATGATGTGAACTTGAATAAGGCAAGAGTACTTTCAGCACTGGTAAAGATCTCAACACATGTGAATATTGTGCAGGAATTTAAGAAGGAATCCAGCACTGGCTCTCTGGAAATGGAGCGGAGGAGAGGACTAAAGTTACAATGAGTTAAAAAGGGACTCTGCAAGCAACTACCATATGATGTAACAAGGTAATAATGGCCCGAACATGGCACACTGTAAAAGTTACTCGGCGAACCCAATGTACAGTATTGTCATTCCAGCACAAGCTTCCTGATGTAGAGACTCTAGCATTCTTGTTTAGGTAGGTGCCTGTGAGTTGTAAGATAAACAGAGTAGCCTAAACTGAAGACAATAAATATACCTATTGGTTGCATTTGTTGCTGGTTAGCTTAAATGATGTCTACTTAATACTTTCAACTACTTCCTTTCGTTACCCAGATTCAAAGTCCCAATCCACAAAGAGGTGAACCCAAATTCAATTAATCAAGATTTTATTCAATGAGGTTACATAAATGCAATTCCTCGTGATGCACAGAACGGGGATAGCACGTCGACAGGATCACACATGAGGACTGGATTGTCAATAATATTGCAAAAACGTGATAGCCGTGAGTGGACTGACGACGTTGGAGAATATCAACCTTAATTTTGTCAGCTGCGGATCCAATTGCAAGCTTGGCTTGAGTGGTGCGATAGCAAACGGAGAGAACGAAAGTAAGCGAATAATAACAAGAGTTAGAGATTAATGAAATTGCCAACCCAAATCATGCATGCAGCAACCCACACCACTCGGAATGGAATCTGGTCCTCAACTCTCGGGTTCTAAGGGAACCACTGTAACACAAGACCGAGTGTCAGAATAAGGCACTGCAGGAGCTACAAGCTTTTTCTCTGTATAATGATACCGGCACCTTCCATGGTTGCGACTAGTCTAAACTAAATCATCAGAACTTTACATAGATCGAGCATGAGTAAATCTGTTTTTCCCACCAAGGAACTGCAAATCCTTTCTACGTATGGCGTCCTCGCTTGTCCCTTTCTCTATCCATCCGATCCCTTTCCCTATCCCTTTCTCTTTCCCTGCCACCCCTGTCACGGTCTCTGTCCTTCCTTCTATCTCTATCTTCTCTATCCTTATTGCTGTACCTATCTCTTTCTCTGTCTTCCCTCTCTCGTCCTCTATCTCTGTCCCCTATTCGCTCTCGCTCACGGTCAGGATCGGTATCCCGCTCTCGATCCCTCTCTCGCTCTCGTTCCCTGCTCACTCTCTCATGGACCCGTGGCAAACTCCTGCTACGGCTGCGAGTCCGGGTACGTTTCTTCGAAGATCTGGAGTCTCTGGAGTCTCTCTTGTCATCCCTCCTGTCGTCTCGCCTATCGTCTCGCCTATCCCTATCCTTCCTGTCTCCTGATGCTTTATCTGCAACCGTCAAAAAAATTAACTCCTTGATCAATTCATAATGCTTGATATAAGCCAAGAAAGTGACAAGAAAGTACTTCTAAATGGATTAAGGTTATGAAGTGATTGGTAATTACCTGATGCCCCAGAATTGCCACGATCTAAGCCTGAATCGGGTCCTTTACTATCTCTGTCCCGACTGGGCAGAGCACTAGCTTCCGATAGACCATATTCTACTTCCAACTTCTTCCTCTGAAGTGCAACCCTTTTCTCAATTTCCTCATGGTTCTTAATTCCATGTTCTTCCAAAGATTCTCGGTATTCAATCATGGCCACTTCTAGCTTTCGCAGCTTTTGTCTGCGTGAACGCACATAGAATCAGTCTAGGTGGACCATTATATAAACACAGCATACAAACGATACTTCGCAAACACAAATAAGATCTCAGCATGGGGACAAGGTCTCCTATGGCATACATGGCTCAATATCCACGAGACAAATATAAAATCCCTATAGAGGCTGAGGCGTGCCAAGAGTGGCATACCGTCTTTCTTCATCCATGCTGCTATCTGGAACAGAATGCTCCTGTTTGACAGCTTTTGTAGCAGCCTTATGTAAGTCCTCACTCCCATCTGAGGAGTAGCCTAACCCCAAGCCCTTATCTTCATCCTTCTCATTGTCACTGCCATCCTCCCGTGTCCACTTGGATGCTGGAAGCACCGGTTCAGCTCTTTCCCCAAAAGCTTTCAAGCCAGCCATAGGGATGGGCAATGATGACGACACTATTCCACTCAAGTTACCTGGTGTAGCTCCAGTATGCCTACTAGTAACCTTTACTCTTACGTCTTCTGCTTCAGGGTATCCAGACCTCGGCTGTGCAGTTGTGTTCTGATAACCTGCAGCTTCACCGTGATCACCGTTGTCACTGACATTCTGTAGAAGCCTCTCAAATCGGCTAACTTCACGCCATCCACTCCCAATCTCTGTCCACGCTCCCCTGGTCTCCTCACCTCGCACTCGTACTCCGCTGTCACTGCCTTCCTTCGCTATTGCCGTGCTTGGTTTAGAGTAAGCTTGAGCTGCTCTGATCTCCTCTTCTTGCTCCTGATTCTTTTGCTTCTCAGCCTCTTCTAAACTTAGCAAGCGAGCTACCATTACTTCTGTGCCCCCTCGTGTTGAGAGCCCGTTGTGTTTACATCGCCTCTCTAGTTCGGCTAGGGGTAGGCTCGCAAGCTCACGTGCTGCCGCACCCTCTCCCATTGCTAGAGCTGCATCTTGGCCAGTTACTCCATCAGGTCCTTCACCGAGATAAACGCTTGGTTCCCTCATTTCAGCCCCGGCACCATTGTCATTCAATGATTGGTTGTCCCCACAAAGAGTGTGGAAGGCGGGTACTCCAGAGTTTCCTGGTCGCAAGAATGTTGCACGCAAGCCAGTGACAAAAGAATCTGAAAACAAGAACCAGTCTGCCCAGACTTGAAGAACTTTCAACACGCGTTCCTGCCATACCCATTCATGACAAGCTCAATTCAGAAAATGAGCACTATTGTAGAAATCAAAACAGAATAGTTCAGTTGAGCTAGTACATTGTGGTTCACTAATGATTTGAAGTGGTACATCAGACTTGTTAGCAACGAAATAATCTAATGGGTTTAGAAGAATAAATAGGTCGTAAGCTCTTCCTACAATACCATCTTCACCAATTTTTACCTTCAAAGCTTCTGCAGTTATCCGCCCAGTAATATTCCGATATAAATCATTAAAACTCTCCATAATATCTGGAAGGCGTGCCTCAAACAATGTACGATATGCAGACGCGTTTTTCACAGGAGCACTGCTATTGTGTAAAACATCAGACACTAACATAAGGCGGGCCACTTTGCTTGGAATGGGCGTCTCTTTTAGGGTCAACGACTCTGTCAAGACCTCCACGACCTGTCACAAGAAAAGATAAAGATCTGAAATTTAGGATTCGAATCAAAAGAGATTTTTCAAAAACCATATCTTTAACACCAGTTTAAGTCTAATGAATCTGCAACATAGTTTAATACACATCCATTTCGGCTTGTTCATGAGTCTCTGGTTTCAATAAAATGATGTGGAAATAAGTATCTGAGTATGTACCGATACTGATGTACTAAACGCTACACAGTCTGACTAGCCAAAACGCACAAAGTAACATACCTCTCCTGCAGCTTCCGCATTGTCAAGGGCAAAACCCATAGCTTCTCGAATCTGACTTCTTTCTAGTGTCAATGCCCGCAGCATATCCTCGAATTCATCCCGCTGACCATCAGTCAATGCTCGCTCCTGATCCATTCTCTGGAGAAAATAAATCATGGAGGATGATTTAAATAAAGAGTTAAATTATAACATGAACAAGAAAACATCAGATTCGGAGCTATTTTCTGTTTCGCAGAGGAATTAAGAAAGTAACGAATCGTTCTGCAAAATATATTATCTCGATAAAGAGAAATACAAAGACTTCACCAAGATTAATTAAATAGAGATTCCATTGCATATGGACATGAAACTCATGCATAGACTTTTCAAAGCCTGAAGAAAAAAATGTGAGTCAGCTTACCCGGCCTCTTCCAGCAGCAAAAGTAGTAGCCGTAGTTTTCTCACGGTTAGGGCTCTTGCTATAATCCTGGACTGGCAAAGCTGGGGGTATCCATCTGCACCAAACAAGTCGAGACCCACACATTTTAAAACTACATTGCCGCCGATTGGAATTTAATAAATAAAGAATAAGCATCAAAAATGTCGTGGTAGAACGCTTCTCCTTGATCTTGTTCACAGCTAAGCAAGAAACCCCTTAAACATTTGAAGGTTGTGAGTACAACACGTCCTGAGCCACTACAAATTTCTGCCACATATATGGCAGCGACGAACCATTCGAAGCACCCCGGAAGGCAGTAACGGGAATCATCTTCCAGCACTTGAATGTCATGATGAGCAAACAAGGCAACAATCCATAATGATTACTTGAACCGACAAAAACAATCCCATAACAGAAACAGCCTAGCCTCTGTTCTTGTCAGCTCACATTAGAAGACCAGAAAATTAGTTGACGCAGCATGACGTTACCAACTTCAGCACTTCTCCGAGACTCATACTGGTATGAGCTGATGCACAGAGGAACCATCCAGCGCGAATCAGCTCAAATATTAAACCCTAACCGTGAGCAGGCTTCAGCTGAACTAAGATTCGATGGGATAAGTAAGACTTGAAAATACTGATAAGGTAAACCTTTCGTATTTGGCTGCCGGGCTTCAAAACCTAACAAATCTGGTCTTAATAGTGTGTATCACAAACTACCAATATGTGCGGTGTCCGAAAGATATCGACCAAGAATGACCACATCTCTCCATCTAAAGAGAGATGCCATAGCCTCATGCCACTGAGCAGTGAGAGATATGTGTCAAGTTGAGGTAGAATTCTCATCGGACTAAAACCAGCAGCAGCACTGATATTTGAATGCAGGCTCAAATAAATATCCTTACTCACCGCCCACTCCCAGTTATCATGATGAAAGGCTCTGTCCGCCATCTTTGAAGCGTATCTCCCTACAATTCACCGTCACACCCTTGTTATCAGCTCATCCAGAAGTTCCCACTCGCTACACACCTATAACTCTCCCTTTTTGGATAGATAAAGAGATCCAGTTTGCACTTCGAGAGAGCTCACAAAATTCCCCATTATCTCTGTAAGATAACCTTACAGAGCAACAGCACCTCCAAGACTCTGAGCTTGTATACAAAAAATACTTTCCTTTTACGATTAAATCAGTGATTGTGAAAAATTAAATACTTGGGCCAGCTGCTGCATTCACCACATAACAAACAATATAACAAAACTTTGGGTATTGTGATGTGAAGGTCTTTTGCAAGAACAAATACCTGAGCAAAGGAATAGAGCCGCCAAATGTAGTACGTATGTTCCATCGATGTCAAGTCGAACAGGAAGTTGAACAACGGCTTGCCTCGACCCCTCTCCATGATAGCTTGCTCAAATGCACAACCATCGTCAAGAACGAACATAGCAGTTGTATCTATAACATGACGAAGATGTCCATCTTCTGGTGGAACCACTTCAATATCTGGCACGTTTGGTGTCACAACCTGATTGCAAAGACAAGATTACGCTGGGTCAGATATATAACACCAAAATTACATATAAAAATAACTAGAGTGTCAGATAAGAGATGATAAAAGAAGACATTGCAACTCACCAATTCTGCATTCTGACCAGAGACAGATGCAATGGATGGACCACCAGGTCCTGACCAGGCAACTGTAGACGCTGCTGCACCCTGCAGAAGGCACAGCTATGGATCAAAACAACGGTCCCAAACCAGAACACAGAAGCACCATTCCATTGCAAATAAAAATTAAAACTTGAGACGTATCAGAATCAGCGCTTAACTAATGATCAACTATTCATAAACTCGAATATAAGACATAATGGAACGCAAATAAATGTTATAGTATCCTGGTAGAATACCTCCTTTGATCGAACAGCCATTTGTCCTGGTGGAGGAGCAGGTAGGGCTTGTGCAGGAAGAGATACTGATTTTCCCCAGCCGATTCTTAGCTCATATTCATAGACGATTATCCCTGCATCATCACCCTTCGTGTTAGCGATACGGAAACTTTCATGTGCACATTTCAATTAAAATTGGAATAGTAGTGACTTATTTCACTAGTCAGAAGGGGAAAAAAAGAAAAAGAAAACACCTTGCATCTCATCTTTGGCTGCCTGCGCTTCATTGCGGTTCATGAACGCGACAAAACCACAATTCCGCTGCCGCCTGCGCTCTTCATCTGTTCTTGGCCACATGATTTTGACACTAGCGATAGGTCCAAAACGCCCAAATGTTCTCAGCAAAAAGTTTTCATCAACCTGTAACCACAAAAACTCCTTAAAATTTAGTACATTCAGATAACACATACTTCAACTCCGCAACAAGATTAAGCACTGCAGTAGGAAACCATTCTCCCATAGGGAGCCTAACGGCAATAAAGCAAAAGTTGCCCGTCACAATTCAGTAAGTCGGCGTAATAATATTCGAAACAATCAAATACACGAGATGAAGGCTGAAAGGGAAAGAACAATTCATCATCACATTTAATATGCAAAAACTAACTCCAAAAACTAAGAACCAGAAGAAGTATTACCTGAGGCGATAAATTGCCGACATATAGATTCGTAGTTTGTGGGTCGCCCTCGTCAAAAGATCCAAGCTTATCCTCAAGGTCCATAGAATAATCGTCCATTCCTGAAATCATCATATCAACCTGCTCCCCATGCCCAAGCAAAAGATTATAAGCAACAATTGGTAATCATCAAATAAGTGGACTCGCATATACAGGTTTTTAAAAAAAACTAAATGAAAACCACATGTCCCATTGAACAGTTTAGGTCCACATAGACACAAAACATGCCGAGAGTGTAATACGTAATCAAGGTCCACTACGTCTTAAGATCGTTATATTCAGCTATGAATTATCGTTTTGAACATGAAACAGGTGCACAAATATCGACGCGGCTCTCAATAAGAATGAGAGAATACCATTCCAGTACCCTGCGACCTCCGATCATTTCGGCGGTTCTCACGCTCTGCAGTCCGCTTATCCCGAGCTTCTTGCTCACGTTTCAGCTCCTCCATGAAATGATCAATATTCCGAGATTTTCCTCTATCTTTGTCTTTGGTCCGCTCTTCATCCCTCTGATCCAACTACACAGAACTCAGTCAGCTATATATCACTTGTGAGTGACCCAACAAGTACCTTCGCCAGAAGTATTTGCAGAATGACACACGGTAATCTCCCAGGTAGCACAAACAGTCCCACAGAACGAATCGCCTGAGCTCTAAAATGACAGCATAATCATTGCAGGTGTCCAAACTGAGCGAAACGACTCATTACACTACAAAGAGGACATTCGAAAGTGAATGAGCACGGTAAGAGGATCAACATATAGAGTAAAACCACTAGCATCTTGAACTGTCTGAATACTTGCGCATGTAAAGGAATAACTGCCGCTTCACTTGTCAAAAAAATGAACATGCATACCCTTTTCTCAGGCTCTTTTTCTTTATTCACCATTGCCGCCAAGCCAGGAGGAATAAACGAGGGAACATATCTGTAATCAGACAAATACATGATTGTCAGTAATAGCTCTTTCAGTAATGTGGTCGCAAATTGCAACTTTGCCACTACAGCTGATTGAATTACTAAAACGAACTAGCTAAAAGCACTTTAAGGACTGTATAGTGATGTATGTCCAGAGTAACTGGTTGTTGAGCTTGGCATGGCATGTTCAGACAACTAAAACTACTGAATAAGCACAGACCTGCTGCCCGGCTTCTTGGAATTTACAGATGATGGAGTTACAGGTTCTTGTTTAGCAATCAAAACTGCACCTATAATACCAAACAGGTAATAAACGTCAGAGAGCAATCAAGACTTTCAGTATAAAACCCAATCATAACACCAGTTTTCAGGTTAACCAGAGCCCAGGCTACTAGACATTATAAAATCCCAAGGTGTAAACGACCGACTTGAACAAAGTCTCTTCAGAAATCTTCGAATTCTCGTAGCTTACTTGGTGGTGCACTTTCGGATGTAGACAGTTTGGCATCAGGATTGATTGTCCCACCACGCACAAACGCTTTTCCGCCAGGAACATCATCTGCTTTGAACGACTCCACAAACTCCTCATACAGGCGTGCAGCTTCTTCATCAGCTCGCTGCAACACATATCATTTTTTCGATAAGCGGCAACAAAAAGAGAAAGTAAATGAACTTCCAAAGCTTCTCCTAGCCTCGTCTCGGTGATATTTAGACGACTCTTGACACTTGAGTAATAGAACTCCAAGATACTTGCCCGATGTGATGCCATAGGATACCTTGTTTTCATATCGCAGTGAATTTTCATTCATAAGCAGCAGCTTATTACAAAGAACAAAGTTCAATAAACCTTACCTTCTTTTTAGCGTCTTCTTCTTCTCTATGTTTTTGAAATGGCGTTTTCTTCCTAACCACTGAGAATGATGCCATCTTGTCTGGAGTCTTACCCTGAAAACCAGATACAAAAACACAAATATCAATATTCATCACTGAAAGGTAATAACCTGAAAGATAATTCCTTACAACTAACCTAGGGATCGGGCAAGAACAGCGAAACTATGTTAATATTCTGAACTCTTGGTACAAACATAGGACAAAGCCAAACTCCCGCTCGTGAGCACCTAAATCTAAATTATCATTACTTCACCTATTCGGAGGCAATTAGGGTATACAAATAAAACAACATAACCTCGTCATATCAGACTACAAAATAAAATGCCCACATATATGCACTGCGGAGGAGATTGATACGTTAAAATGCGCCGTTCCCGAAGAGATCACGATTCCCAAGATAAAAATATACCAATGTGTTGGTTGCAATTGCCGCGAGATACAAAATATGCAAATCAATTGCAACTGCAGATACGTCAACAAACAGCCAGAAGGTCGACTCATGAAGAAAATTTCCTAGGTTTTCAACCTATCAGCCCTCCAGCTCGACTTTCGCTCTTCCCTTTAATGCATACACTCCCAGTAACTTCAGAGACCTCGTCCAGGTAAATGAGGTGTTCACGAGTCTTAATCACCCTGAGCCAAATTTCTAAGCGATGAGCGACCACTACGGAACACGAGTAGCTAGACCCAGTTCAGAATATTCAACTAACCCTAACAGCAAAAGAATGCTGAAGAAGAACAACTTGAAAAAAAACGTCGATTCTTTACAACGAATAACGACCAGGTGTGCGCAATCACGTGACCTCCACAAAATTAACACGAAGAAACAGAGCCGTTACGCGCGGGTCTCGCTCTACAGTATCAATGAATGCATGCCCACTCTCTCCCTCAAAAAAATCACACAGAATCACCTCTCTTAAACGCCTTCCTCCCTCGACAAATCCTAGACCAACACATCAAACTAATATCCGCACCGCCACAACAACATCCCCCAAACCTCCTTTTCTCTCTCCTCTTCTCTCATCATCACTTCCTCAAAATCTCTCAAAAACTCAACTCAAAGACCGCGTCAAATTACCACCAGAAGAAACCGGAGTCTATCGACGCTCTCAGCTCTTCCCCAACAGCACCAAACAATGCACCATCTCTCTCTCTCCCTCTCTCAAGAAGCCATCTTTAACGTCTCCCTCAACAAACTCTCCTGGTTAACGAAATCCAAACCTCTCTTAAAATCCACCCCGAAGTATCCACATCCTCCCAACCTCTCCTACCCCTCATCATCACTCCCTCCCCAGCCACCTCTCCGAACCAAAATCCACAAGATCCCATTCCACCAGTCCGTCACATTACACAATTCACAACAAACAATACTCAGCGGCCTCCACAGCCACATCTACCGAAGCAATCAAACCTAGAGATTCACATTATCTCCATCGCATAGACAAGGGATAGCCGCTCAAGACGGGGAAGAGAGAAGAAACACCTGCACTCCATAGCAAAAGCTATATAACTTCTCGACTTCCACAAACCCTAGCCTCGTAGAAAAATCTCCTCCCTACAATCCTCTCTCAATCTTCCGCCCTCTCGCCTACTCTCTCATCATCGCTCCCTCGCCACCTCTTCAAAAACCGCAATCCACAGCAACGCACAGTCCATCCCATTACCAAATTCACAAACCACCTCCACGGCTACCTACAGAAGTAACCAAAACGACGAAGCAGACGACTTACATTGTCGGCATCGCGCTGGAGAGACATGGCTGCGGAGCACGAAGAAGTGAGACCAAACCCTAGGCACTACATGGCGCTCCCACGATCGTCTGCCCTGGCGCTCGCTCGTCCATTCCCTTCGAGAGTGGTATCGGCGGAGAGAGAATCCTGCGAGGAACAGGGTGGCGGCCGTGTCTTGAGCTCCTGTGGACGCTGCAATCCGGGGTTGCGCCGTGAACGTGGTGATGGCGATGGCGATGGCGAGAAGCTCTCCAGTCTGGGTTTGTTTGCGTCAAGTCGATGTCGTGAGTCGGAAGACAATACCTGCTTGGTACCCTCCTTGGTATTCGCAACGATGGTTCCGGGTATAAGATGCTTGGTGGTAGTGTATTACAGCAATTTTAGACGGGTATATCACTGTTATCTCACGGGTATCAATCGATCAGGGGAGGTCTGTTTGATTGTAATTGTACAACACAAAACCACGACTAGTGTTGATCACAATACCGACCCAAGCCAATCATCGTTACTGCACTAGGATGTAGGACCCATGTTCCTCGGACACACCCAAAAGTAAGGTCGTCTACCTTTAGTTTTTTAACTTTCTATTCCAAACTTAAATATAACTCATAATTTTTTCTATCCTTTGCTTCTATATCTGGGGTAAAACTATTTTTTAATCATCTAAATCCGTTAATTTCAATGCATTCAAAGCATTTTGTTAATTCCTATGCATTTCAAAATATTTCGGCTTTTTGGTTTACAAAGGGGGACTTTGAGCTCTCTCATAAGTCCATTGAGAATAAAAATCCACCTAAATAGATTCTATTATAGATATAGATTAGTATGAGCAACCGAACAAATCAAAAAAATGTATCTACTTCTAATCTTTTTGCTATTTATTCCAAACTTAAATCTAACTCATAGATTTTTCTATTTTTTACATCTATATGTGGACTAAACTTATTTTTTTACCATCTAAATACTCTAATTTCAATGCATTTTGTTAATTCCAAAGCATTTTTAAATATTTCAACTTTTTGGCTTTAAAATGGGAGCTTTGATATCTCAAATCGGCCAAAACTCATTTAAAATTCAACGGCAATTCATGCAAGTGGACTCTATTACAAATATAGATTAAAAAAGAATCATCAGCCGGTCATAAGCGAATTCAACAAAAATCTCATATAGAACCCAGTTTATGTATTTTTTCCAAAAATGTAATTTGTTTATAACTTGAAGGATTGTTTATATAGTGTTTAAATATATTTTATTAATTTATATGTATCTTCTGAAATAATCTTCATTTTATATATTTAAGGGTATCTTCATGCAACGCATAATGTAGATGCATTTGTGAATTGTTTTCAAAGAATATCAGGGCATCATTTTTAAATTCTTGCGCAATAATAAGGCATGGCAATTAGATAATTGCGCACGCAATTAAGTGCGCAATAATAGGGCATGGCAAGAATAAACCATCCCAAATTAGTGCTTTCTGAATGCGGATGACAAGGACCGTACTATTTCACCACTAATGGTGAGTCGAAAACTGTCAATATTTTGCACAAAATAGCCCTTTTGCAATTACCAACTTTAAAAAATTGAATCGATACCGGACTGGATCAACAGAAAAGCATTGTAATAAAAAATAATCTCCCATTCACGGAAGCTCACATTCCTCGGAAGATTATTCATGGGATGTGATTGATATCATCTGTGGTCAGATTCCATGATGTTGGACAGTTCTCAAAAAGCATCAAAATCAGAGAGTCGTGGTTAATGAAGTCATTGACCTTCTTATTACAAAAATCTAACTTCATCACCATTAAGCCAATGAAACAACAAAGATTAATGTCCATCAACTATCCAGATCCACATCCTACACAGCACTGCGATAGGACAAGTGCAGAAATGCGACCACAGACTGCTAGAAATCATAAAGCCCTACGGACAAGCAGTGGAATGAAAAGAAAGGCTTATAGACTAGAAAAACTCCAACAAGAAGAGCTTCAAGGCTTGCAGCAGAAGAGGTTGGAGTCGAGCTATTCAAAAACCTAATATCAAATGATCTCCACAACCAGAAATTAGCCATCCATACTGTAAAGTATCGTTCAGATCTTTGTTTCCGCTTAAAAAAATTGATCTAGGAATGATCATCACATTCTTAGAACGAAGAATCGGAGCTCCAGCAGAGGTTGAATAGAGATTGAGTAGCTGCATTGAATCCTGTGGGTCTCAATTGGAAGAGATTGTTCTGAATTTCACACAGTGTAGGACAGATTTGGGAGGTGGGCACGATGAAGCCTCTGCGTGTGTTGGTCACGGAGGCGTCCAGCGGGTTGGGGAAAGTGCTTGTTGTACAGTTCGCAAAGGCCATTCCCTCTTCCTCACGGGTCGCAACCAGAAGTGTCTAAAATCTAAAATCATTCTCCTCTCTAACAAACGATGCACGTAAGAGAGCGACAAGAACTTTGTCTGTGTTCATTTCTCCCGTACAAAAGGCCCTCAATCTACCGTGAAAAAAGAGAAAGCCAATCAAGGAAGGGTGAAGATGAAGTAAGTTACCAGTGGAGTGCGGGAGGGAGACTATAGCGGCGTAGATCTGGCTATGGCGGAGGAGAAGAGGGAAATGGCAACAATGCGTTTGAAAAAAGGACGAGTAAGCATACCTCACAAGGTATGTGAGACGGATGAAAACAAGGCTAGGCAAATGAAAGTATGTTGTGATGGATGAAAGTGAGGTGAGAGGGACGACTGTATGAACAACTTTAGCTACTTCCAATTATGAGCAATTGCTATGCAACATAAGGGCAGCATAAATATTGCTGCGCAATATTAGGACATGTTACCATATTGATCTTCCAGATGTACAAATTGATCTTCACTTTTTTATTCTCTTCCTCCATCTCCGTTGATGAAGCAGAAGAATAACCAGAGCCTTGGAATTGATGTATTCCTGGACTGCGTGTGAAGTTTGTTATAGTAGATCTACTCTCTCGTTTCTTGGTTCCGTGTCTTCTAGATTCTTGTTCTTGTTGTGTCTTGAACATGGACTCTAGTTGTATGCTTTCTAGCCATAGTTGGAGTTTCGGGCGTCTATGGGCCACATTTATTCTGAGCCAACGTCAAGTCAGTACATTGACAGCTATGTCGAAGAAGCGACTTGTGGAGGCGTTACAGAGGGGGTACTCTTCGATGGTGAAAGTCGTTAATCAGCCACCTTACATCACCTCTGAGGTGAGTTAGTTTATAATTTTTTATTTTTTAATAAACTAACTCTGACTTTGTTTTTTTTACCTTCTAGGAGCACACGAGGGACACAATTGACCACCCGTTTGCCGTGGCTGCCATTGTGTTAGTAGATGTGGGTTTGAACAGCTTCATAATTGCTTCCCAGTTCACTAGTACAAACAAACAGCTTGAAGCCCACGACACGAGGTTCACTTGTATTGATGGCAACATCAAGAGTCAAGAATCTTCACTGAATACGAAGATAGACTCCATCAAATTGGAAGAAGCCTCTAGTTTTTGAATTTAGAACTAATGTAGTCAATACAAAAATACTATAGCACATTATGGAGATTTTACATATTTTTGTGTATGCTTTTACAAAATGTGCATTTTAATATGCATTCATATTTACTTCCTAATCATAAAAAAATTATATTAAATAAAATAAGACTTTTGAATTTATAATTCTATTACAATGTAAATTCCTTAGAAATTATAATTACCTTGTCAATACAATAAAACCTTGACAAAATTAAATATTTCAGTTTTTTTTATTGTATATATTTATAATGGTTCATAAAAATGACTATGATTGGCACCTTACGATAATTAAAGAAAACAATCATTTTAGACAAATCAAAATTGCATTAAATTAATTCATCTTGCATTCAATTCAAAGAAATGCATACGAGACAAAGCTTCCTTATGGTTTTTGAAAATACTGTAAGTGAAATACTACTAATCATAACCATAATAACCATCATTAAATCCTAATGCATAAAAACTAGTTTATAACATTAATGTTAAAATTAGTTCATACATATAAACTTGATGATGGCAATTCATATATGTATAAATTGAATTTTGAATTAAACATGTACTTTACTAAAAAAATCACAATTGATAAAAAATTATATTTTTAATAGAATATGATATATTTAATACAACTTATAAACAATATATAATAATTATATTTAAAATATATATTAAATTATAATTTTATATTATTATTAATTATTTTTGTACTTAAAATTTGGAATCAACTTTCCTTGACGTACTCTTTTATCTCCACTGGATTGAATGCTGGAGTGTTGAGCATCATGACAAAAGAATAGATTATGAGACTGTAAAATCTGAGACCGTCGACTTTAATCCCTATGATTAACCACTGGATTGAAGCTGCTGCCAACTTACGTTCTCCACTAACCCGATTTCAAGAGTCAATTAAGATACTCACCTCAAAAATTGACGTCCTCATAGTTCAAGAGAATTGTATACGCCCACATCATTTTTATGCAGCATTTCTTGTGAATCTTGGAGAAATGGTGCCGCTTAGGAAGCACCTCCCCTATGCAGTATGCGGACTTCTGGGCTGACATGGCTTTAGTAAACCTCCCTTGCGGATGCCTTCTCTAGCCAATCTGTTTGTTCAAGGTCGCCCTCTCATCGAATTTCGGACAACACGATTTCGATGTTAAAATGTCGGTGCAAAGCTTGGAAAAAGAAGGACTTCATTGAAGCATGTAAAAGCATTGAGGCTGCTACAGAGCCTCCCAATTAGTTCCTTCATCCATGTGAGGACTTCTTCGTCCTTTTTAATACAATATTTGAGACTTTGTTGGGACTTGCGATTTCAATTTTTTTACAATTATCGTATTGTAATGATGCAGGAATTCAATGTTGTCTTTGGAATGGTTGAAGGACAAAAAGATAGTTTTAAAGTTATATGTGCCCAGGAAATTGCTTAGATTTTCTACGATGATATCCTAGGTTTTCAACCTATCGTGCTCAATACGACCTGAAGAATATTACCTTTCAATTTTTTGTTTTTAGTACAGCTTCCATTTTTTAGCAATGAAATCTATTGGGCTGATTCTTTTGGCCAGTTTTTATTCTTTTTGAACTATGAGCTAAGAAATGAGTCATGTTGTTGTTATATTTGCGAAGTTGTATTTTCCTTTGAACACTGATCTATTGGAACTTAAGGAAAAATTGGTAATGTTGTAAACATGTGCTTGATTTTGTGAAGGTCCTGGGGAAAAAGAAGACATGGGCAATCTTGGATGGAAAGCACTTTATCAGTCTTCTAGAAATTTCTTCCACGGATGTTAAAAATGTCGTAATGCATGCTTCTAGACATGGAGTTTAGTATTTAGCAATTCAATGAATGGCACAATGCATGTTGGTGCTTTTTTTATGATTGACAAGCAATTTGACATGCTATCTTTGTTAAATGAACCTGTCTTTGTTGAATGAACCAATATTTTGACAATCGGGGCCTTGTTGGAGTCCTTGGATTTAAGCAAATTTGATTTTGATGTCCTTGATTTTTCTTAAGATTGGTTGAAGAAGAGTAAGGTAATGACTTCTTTTGTACTTTTCTAAAGACTTCTCATAAAAAGCATACAAGTCTCTTAGAATGGACTTGGTGAAATTCAATGATTTTAATTAGCAATGACCATTTTGATTTATTAAATATTGTTCTTTCTTAGGCATGTTGCATTTTGTTAGTATTGCATTGGATTACATTTCTTGCGAAGAAATGTTAGAGAATAGTTTGTTTGTTGAAAGAAGTTTGCTTGATTTTATAACTTTAAAAACAATCATAATTGTATTCCAGGTTGGATCTATATGCACTCGATGCAGTAATTCAAATTGACTTGAGTTCGTTTACATGACATTACATAGTCGTGTCTTGGGTTTTCAACAAGAACATCTTTTAGGTGTTGAGGCATTGAAATCAAGATATGAAGTTTCTTCATTTGGACATGTTGGATCAGAAATCAGTAGTATGAGAGTGTGCAACATTGCGAGCAAGATCTTTGTTTATGACAAGGACAAAAAATTGGAAAAGCGGTAGGTGATTTGAAAGACAACAAAATTGTCATTTAGTTGAGTTTCATCATATTTTCTTGTGAACAGTTCATCTTTGAGTTGTGATCACTAGGTTGTTAATTGATGAATATTATGTTATGAGTTGTTTGCCTAATGTATTTTTATGAGGAGTTCATCTTTAAGTTGCAATTATAGGGCTGTTAATTGATGAATATTACGCAATAAGTTGTTCTCTCTATATTTCATTGTAGACGTATGTATATGTGCAGCTCTTTGAATTTGTTACGGAAACATGCCATGAGCACTCCTAAGGATGAATTGGCCGATTACTTTGGTAATTCTTTTTATCATTACAAGCTAAATTGAGTAAGTACCTCTTGTCTTGCTTCTTTAGATGTTTGATTGCAAAATTGGTGGGATGAAGGAAAATGGCTTTAGCTGTGAAGATCATCTTCTATTTTCTTTGTTTTAAAAAAATAATCTAAATGAGGTCACTATCTCTAAGAGTCAAAATCCTTCAAAACGACATTTTGGTCATGCAAGGAGGGGTCAATATTACAATAGCACTAAGAAGATGGAGATAAAGACAACACTACAAAGATGCATATTTTAATTATTTTATATTTTAATTATTTTATTATAATAACAATACTAGTAATATAATATTAGTTTGAATTTTTTTTAAGAAGATAAAATTTAAATAATAAATTTATTAATAAAAACCATAAAATAATATTACAAATTGTATTAGATTATGTAATAAATCATTGGCATTGTAGGCGCCAAAACAAATTTATTACTTCTAGCCATTATAAAATAATAAGGTAAAAGAAAACCTTATACATCCATTGCAATAATGTAATTTTTTTATCGAAGTAGCTATATATTTGTAGTAATTTACTTTGTGATATAATTAAAAAAAAAAATCAAAGTATTATTTTATTTGATGAGCTATTGTGAAAAAACTAAAATCATATTTATTGAATGTACATGTTGTGAGTTACAAAAAACAATATTCTAATACTTTAAATACTTTGAAAGATGGTATTCTGGTCAAAAAGAGTATGTATTGATTTCTGGAGTTCACACAATCAAGCCAAAAGTATATTGGGTCAAGGTGTTCAAGGTAGAAGAAAAGTTTATGGATTTGAAGAAAATTGTAGCTCCGACGTTATGCCTTGAATTCGACGGTTGTGGGTTTTCATTTTTAATTATCAATAGCAGATTCAATTGTAGCACACTTACAACCATGACAGAACTAGGTACATTCCTGGAGGCCAAAAGAAATGCCACAAAATGTGGTGAAATGAAGATGGACCGTGGATTTTGATGCTAGGATCGCAATTTTCTGCTTACAATACGTATATGGCGAGATTGAAAGGTAAGAAGAACAAACATCATAAAAGAATAAAGAATTTTATAAATTTAAATTTTACAAAAATTTAGATTTAAAAAAAAATCATGAATTCATTTGTAATGTGCATTTTGTGAAGATATACAAAAGCATGTAATATTAAGAGGATTATCTTGAAAATAAATGATTGGAAATGGCAAATTTCAAACACATATTTATAATCCTTTTGAGTAGTAGAAAATGTTGTATATTTTGAAAATATATATATATATAAATTAAGTATCATGTTAAGTTTTTGTGGAATTGATTTATGTCTACGAACTATTTTCTTAAGGTAAATGGAGGGTCAAACAAATATCATTTTCTCACAATATAGATATAAATAATTTGATAAATAGAAATTATGAAACTTTAAATGTATAAATATTCCTTTATATACAATTTTTTTTAAGATTTAGTTTTTTCTTTCTTCTTTGTTTATTAATTTCATTAATTTAATCTTTTTAACCATTGCAGTTTATAAGAAGGTTTTATAGAAATTAAACATTTGTCATAGGTAAATTAATTCAGGAGGCACAATGCAAAATTGTTGTAGTATGTAATTTGAGTATAAGATGTATCAGAGGATCACATTTTTACATACCTTAAAAAGTGAATATCAAGGATATAACAAAGTAAGTCTTAAAGGACACCGAAGATAACATAGTCCCAAAAAGATACTTTGAAAGCATTCATATCCTAAGGCAATGGATGAAAAGCCATTTCTAATCTCCATTATCTATTCTTTTAAAAAAACATTGTCACCATATCACTACCTCTCTAATATCTCTCATAGAATCATTCCATATATTACATCCATATCTTTCATCCACAATCCATTCTATTCTCAAAGGTTTCCATGTTCCTTTCATGTTTTCAATTGATTCCCACTTTCCCAATGGCCAATGCAATTCTTGCGATGTCTTGTGTCGCATTGCAACATGTTGTTTGCTAGTCTAATTTAAAAAAATCATGATTCTAGTAGTTTTTGTCATCTAAGAACCTAATGTCTCTATTTCTTGAGCTACGCTCTAAGACCTTATTCCTCTTCTATTCTAATGTTGTTCAATTTCAAACTTCAATTTCCAAGTAAAAAAAAAATGAAATCCCAATATATCTTGTTTACTTACTTTACAAGTTCCATGTTTTTTGATTCTAAGGCTGAGTATAGAATGAACAAACACTATATTCACATCGGCCCCTTCGGGATCGGAGTTCTTCTTCTTCTTCTTCTAAAGGCGAGCTCGAAGTGTAACAATATTGATAACACCAGTGTTGTTTCTAAAAGACGATGAAGTGAGAAATGAGGAAAATGAATATGGAGTGTACGTGCAAAAAAAAATGAGGAATAATTGCTTACCAAAAAAACAACAAATGTTACAAAAATAATTTATCCTATTTTTGTTTTTTGTCATCAATTTTTTTTCAATTTCTGATATTATTTTTTTATTAATTACTTTTAGATAAACTTGCTAAGGTGCTATTATATAAGGCCATGTTGTCATGTCTTTGAGAGAACAATATCTAACCAGGGTGAATCCCAGCTGCCGAATCTTCACAAGCACAAAGTTGTGGGTCCAAATCCCCTTAGCACAGATGAGACACAAATAATATACTAAAACATTTTTAATTGGGATAGCATCAAATTTCCCAGGATTTTTTTTTTGGCAATCAAACCTTATTGTTTCAAAAAATTAAAAATTAAAAATATTCATGCAATGGGTGGTACTACAATAGAGACTTCACGCAATTCCAATGACAATCATTCCAGATCTTCAACTTCCAAGTGTAGCAAAAACTGCAGGCATACAGGCAACACTGGGCTGCATTGCATAGAAGTCATATTCAACTTCTCAACACACAAATCACAAAGAGGTCCACAATGAATGCAAACCAAAACAAGCGGGTTGTCCCAGCACCTGAATCCTGAAATAGTCCTTCACTTATGTCACCTCAACTGAGAGTAAAACAAAGCATACAAAGTCCTTCCAAACAGTTGATAAGTACTGAAACTGGTTCTCTCGAAGGGAGGAGGGGTCTTTTTGCAAAACCACAACAAAGGACAATATATGAATTAAGCTAACCTTCTAATAAATTTCCTGTCACACTCTGCTGCTTCCAGACACTGATCAGTTGATGATCAGGGAGCTGGATTGTGTCCTTCGGACTTGAAGCCATGCCATAGCTTCAGTTTGAAAAGATCTGAAAAAACTCCGGAGAATAATGGCCGGGTGGTTTACTTCTTTCCACCACTCTTCTTCAAGCCTGCTCCACCGAAAGTACCCTTGCCTGCAGCCTTGGCCTTCAGTTCTTTCAGAGCCTGGAGAATTCGATGACACAAGGAGGTGAGAAAAATTCACAGCTACTGTCTTGACAAGGGATGTGGAAAAGGTTGTGCATGTCGTAAAACATGTCACGTAGAAGTCTGAAGATGTTGGTTATGATGGTTTGAAAAATTATATGATTTGTGAAACCTCGTGAAGAAATTTCATGAATCTGGAAAGGTTTTTAACGTTCAGTTCTATCTGCCTAGTTGCGGTAGAAACAGAAGTTATACGAAGCAAATTTACGGTGTAGACTGATTCTCACCTTCTCCTCATCTTTCTTCTTCTGAAGATTGGCAAGGTCCGTCTGCATCAAATCATGAAGAGTATCATGTCAGTCATGAATCTATGTCTGGCCAGTGTACTCAAATACTACCGTGTTGATGTTGAGGACGATTAGAATCAACGTTGTCCGAAATGCAACAGAAGAATATGAGTACCAACAACGACGTAATCACTAACAATCTGGTTTCCACACGACCAAAACTTGGTACCTCATCGTACTCCTTCTCCTTGCCCTTAGGAGCCTTCAAGGGCTTCAGCTTTCCACCTGAACATACGAAATGCCAATTCATGAGAAAAGTCTCAAGTAGGGACTGGATCAAGAATTCCAAAAAGAAGCTTCTGGATCGCATGAAACCTCGTAGCAAAAAAAAGTGCAAAGCTCTAGGTTGACACAGCAAGCAAATATAATGGACACAATTGACTACACAAAACAGAGAGAAGAATGTATCCGACAAGCTGAAAACACCCACCGGCTTGCGGCATGGTTTCCTGTTGGAAGAAACTGCTTTCCTTCCAACAGCAAACCACTCAAAAACCAGATCACCACAAAAGAAACACACGTTCATCCCGACACCAAGACATCACCCAAAAACCTAAAAACTCAAGAAAAGAGAAAAATCCTTTCGCAGCCACAGAGCAAACATCAACTTAACAGCAAACAACCACTTCACCGATCACACTTCCGAAACACAAAACACCGCTGGACCTCCAAGAATTAACCATCTCACGATCTAAACCTTCACAGGTACGTGAATTCAAAACCACCCAAATCCTGACAAACCTTAGCCATCACCCCCAAAACCTCACCAGGGTCATGAAATCGTCAGTCACAGCCGCCATGACAAAACTACCACAACCCAAAATTCAACAAGCTGAACACCAATTCACGGATGGTTGTAGCATTGGACAGCTTTACCTTGCCTTCCCGACATGGCTGATGGAGACGATGGCTGTGCGGCGTCACGAAACAAAGAGAGACAGCGTCAGGGGCACGCGACTCACAACAGCAGGGAGATTTTAGGGCAAGAGGTCTCTAAGTGCGAAGATGGCGCTCCTCGAGATGAGATGAGATGGTCAGGATGCAAGACGATCGAACCTTCTACAGCAACGAAGATCATGGGCCTGCTGCTCTCGAAAGCTGCACCCCACTTGCCCAAAAGTTCTGGAGCTGTGGCAGTAGCCATGATGCTTTTACTTTTGAAATGGGAGTGTTTTTCTCTCTTCAGAGGGCCGCGTTTCATACCGACGGGTATGGGCGGGTACGGCATGGTGGCGAAGGGATGCATTCCCTGCACATGACTCAATCAGCGTTTCAAGCGTTGAAGTGGGATCAATGGTTGCGTAGAACTGATGTGCAATGTGTTACAGCGTGAGTTAGGTCTGGAACTCCATGAGAAAGCTGGAGACGATGATCACAGAGCGAAGAGCGCGACGATTCCCACTTGCATCGCTCCATCCGACCCCTCTTGCTCCTCCCTAGACCGACACCGACTCGGCCACCATCGCCCATGTATCATCATCCGTCATCGACGCCGTGAGCATCAGCAGCCGCCCTCTCTCTTGTGTCCACGCTTGTACGCATCATCGCTGCTCGTGTGTCTAGTCGAGGGTTGTTGCAGGGTGCATGGTAGGTGCATGGTGGGTGGATAGACTCCCACTCTTTGGATGTGGCAATTATGTTCAATGCTTGTGCGATCATGTGGGCAATTCGAGAATCCATGTTGGTGTCGTCTCTAGGGCATGGAATTCGCTTGCAGTGAAGCTCATTTGTGTGGATTTCGTCACCCTCTAGCTCAATTGGCTCTGCTCTGGGAATTCATGCGCTGTTTTGTGTCTCTCTCTAGTGTTTTGTCCAGCTCCTCTTGTTGTAGATGTGGGGACCGTTTCTTTGTTTCTGGTTTCATTTGAGAGCAGGGTGAGTCGATGGAGTGAGCAGATTAGATTGTCTTTTGATTGTGATTGCGGGTGCTTCAGCATGTGAGAGTTTGGGTTTGTTTCGGTGGCATGACTGGTGCTTGGTGTCTTTGGCAGCTGATCTTGGGCGCCTGGCATTTCACGATGCTAGCTGGTAGGGGTGCGCATGTATTAAGATCAAGCAGCGTCGGGAATCATGAGAGTTTAGGTTCGAGATCAGGGGTGTGGATTGTGTCTCAGTGTTTCCTACCGGTGACCGTGCGTTGATTGGAAGAGTCTCGGAGTGCGTTCTGCGATGTAAACTCTGGTACAGAGTGGTGTCGACTTCGAGGGTTTTGGCACCTGGGAAGCTAAATTCGCAATGGGGCCTTAAGGTTTCCATGATGGCATCGAGCTTTTGTCCATAGTTTGTGCTACTAAGGTGCCAATGCAAGGCCTCTGGAGTACGTTTCTCGTGGTATGTGATTGTGAATTGGATTTGGAGAGCATCCTGGTGAAAGAACTGCAGAAGAGTTGGTTGAGAACGTGAGATCCAGGATGTGAATTGTTGTCAGGCAGTGACATGATCGTGGCCTCAATCTCAGCTGTTAGGGTTATTTTGCAAGAGGAGCTGTACTCCCAACTACTGAGAATTAACATGCCCTGACTACCGAGAGTTTTGAGGCACATGACTCTTCTCAGGCGTTTGGAAGGCTCGTTGTGAGGCTCCGTTGGCCATGTAAGGAGATGTAGTGACGCTGTAGCAGAAGCTGAAGAGAGGATGGAGGAGGTTGACGTAACGCCCATGGAAGAGGACGAGGTTCTGGGAGTTGTACGGCATTCGTTTGAGTGTGATTTGGGTGTTTGTGGAGGTCGGCAAAACGTGAACCACATGCACACCCAGGAATGCACGGCCAGTACTAGTGGACGGGAGAGAATTGGCAGCCCCTCTGGCAGCAACGACGACGGTACGTTGAACTCGGGAACCAGTTGTCCTGGACACTCATGGTTTGTTTCAAGTTGGCTATGCTCTTGTTGATATGTGTGATCTTGCTCTGATGTTTCTTTCGTTGTATTGCAGTTGTACTCACATGTAGGTTTTGAAGGAGCTGTCATAACACATATGCTCTTATGTGTATGCAGTAGAATCTTTGCACTATGTTTGTCGGATTTGCATTCTTGAATGGGATGCCTCCAGTCAAGTATCTCAATGATCTCAATTAGGGTTTTTCCACATGTTCAGCAGTATGCAGTCGAACAGATGTGTGTTTCGAGGAGAGTGATGATGGTGCAGCAGAAGCCAATGGGATGGACCCTGATAGTGAGCCTGATTGCTCGCAAACGACTACCGAGGAGGACGGTGTCACTTGCTATAGGAAAGACCATGTTGAATTGGGAAGGTCTTTTCAGATGGCAGTCAGTGTCCACGACTGGGCTTTAGCTGAGAGCTTAATACCCCTGGCAGATCCCCAAAGGCTTAACGATGGTTTGTGTATCGCCCTGGATTCCATATGGTTTTTAAGGTGAGGTTCACATTGTGTACACACGCTTTAACCCAAGTGCTGATTAGAATTGGATTGTTGCCTTGAACTAAATGTGCTAAATTTTATCCGCTAGCAACCTCGTCTGATCTTGATATGGTTTATTATTTAGAAATGTTTGCTGAAGTTCTGAGGCAACGTGAGCGAGGGTTGTGTGAAGTTCATTGAGAGGAAGAGATCCCTGTAGATTATTTGTCGCGGTGTTTCTTAAAGGAAGAAGTTGCTTGGTTCTTCAATCAAAATCTGTCTTGCTTGTGTGTGTGTGTGTGTCTGTTAGAGGCTTTGATGTAGATGTCAGTTTGGGTGATATGAGCTAGAATATACTTTGCAAAGTAGGATTGAGGGATTGCATGGTCCAGATGAAGGGAAGTAAGCAGAGCCATTTGTGGATTATTTCCAGCACAACACAGGAATTGGCGGCTGCAACACGTTTAATTGAGAGGTTGATTCTTGCTGGGGCCCATGACTTCACAAGAGCAGCTCTCCGTACTTCCTTCTTAGCTTCTTGCGTATCAGCGTGTCGATCACGAACTATGAGCCTGGCAGACACCGTTACCGTAATGGCACAAAGGTAGGGTTCGATGTCCACGATAAATTTGTCATTTCAGCTGTAGAGCTATTTGAAACATCTTGACTCAACGTCTTTGCTTTCTTGGTTTGATAAGCAAATAATGGATTCACTTGTTGATCTGGTTAGGTTAAGAGAAAGACTTCAGGAATGCAATGGTGATGAGGTTCTGAAGGCTGAAGCTGCAGCCAAAGTTCAGAGGTTCACTGAATGGGCTTTGAAATGCATTGGTTCACATTCCCGTGGGAAAGGTCCACATCCTGGATCACCCGGTGACATAAGCATGGCTATAATACACAGCTCGGCTGTAGAGTCACGTCTTCAGCTTCTGGCTTTCAAGAGATTTTTGGAACTTGCAGGATCTCGGCTGACTAAGAAAGATTACACCGAAGCTTTCGATGCAGCATGTTTTCCTCTCACTCTGTTCTCCAGTGCTATTGATCCTGGATGGGCAACTGGCATAGCAGCAAGTGCTATGCAAGGGCTGCTAGGACTTTTGGTTGAAGGAGGTGCAGATAATGTTAATCAGTGCTTTTTGGAAGCTGCCAGGTTTGGAAGTACAGAACTTGTACGAATACTGCTACAGGTAATTTATGCACTTTTAAGTCTTCTGTGCTATCTGCTTTTTCTTTAGGTTGGCGTTCACTACGCCCGGTTTCATGCTGTTGGTCCCTGGTTTTTGTGCAGCGATGCTGTTTCTCACAATTCGTCTGGTTTCGTTTTTGTTGCTGTTTTCATCTAGTTGTTCGTATCTGTATCACCGTACAGATTGATGATTTTTGTTCCATTAATGTCTAACCTTTCAATTAGAGCTGTGAATGTATACAATGGCGAGGATATATTACGGAAGCTGACGAAGGTTTGGTATGTGCAGATTGCACAAAGGAATGCTGTAGAGTTAGACGTGGACTTAGCATTGGGGTTTGCTTCCCATTACTGCAAAATTGGCACTATGGAGTGCCTGGTTGAGGATGGCAAAGCAGATTCTTTCTTGGGACCGCTCATGAGAGCTGCTGAACGAGGTTGCATGGAGGTCAGATTCACCAGTCTAATTATCTTGATATTGTCCTCGTAACTGCCCTTAGGATACCTCGAGAAATGACCGGGTTTTGTTTTTTGTCATCTGCGTTGTAATGAATGTTGGACACATTGTCTTCAATTGATCTGTTTCCTGCTAGAGATATGATTGCCTTCCATTTCTAGTGTACGCAGTTTTTGTTACCACTCATCTGACAGCACTTGTATGGTTTGGTGTGAAACAGGTTGTTCAATGGTTTGTAGAAAGGGGCTGTAAAGATATGGAGCTATGTTTGGCGCTTACTGCTGCAGCTTCCAGTAGTCGAGTGGAAGTTGCTGCTTTTCTCTTGACTCATGTTCCTCATCATGTCTTGCAGACTCTTAGCGCCGAGATTCTGAAGGTACTATTAGTATTAAAGATAAATTTTGCTTCTGTCTCAAGGTAGAAAAGTTTGTTTTCTGTGGTTAAGTGTCTACAGTGCAGTTTTAAGGGCTCGTGTAACACAGGTCCTGGTCTGAGCTCGCTCTTGATTTGCTTTGAGTACAGGCAGCAGGTGAACGCTCCGGTGGATCCCTCAAGGGTATAGCTTTTCTTTTGCAAGCTGATTTCTTGAACAACCCAGAGGCAACATACAGGATAGCCGACAACATTGCAAAGTCCGAGGACGAGGCAATCACTACGGAGCTGCGGACATTTTTACTGGAGGAGTGGTCAGAGGAGGCTTTTTTAAAGGGTCGCTTACTTGGTGAAGCTCATCACCTGAACGTTATGCGTGCACTTAAGCGGGGCTCCTCACCACTTCACTTGCAGGAGCTGCCTTTGCAATTGCAAGTCACGGTGGCTTATCTTCCTCTTTACAAAGAATGTCTTGCTTCGAGTGGTGTGGTTCTTTCCCAATGGCTGAGAGGCCAGCTCGTTGAAGCAGCCTTGAGGCTTAATCAAGGTGGCCGGTGTTCGACGGAGGAGAATTTGATGAAGTTCAGTAAACAAGAGCTAATTTCAGTCCTGGAGTCTCGATTGCCGGGGTTCGTGCTGGCTTCTGAAGGCAAGTGAAGAAAAGTTTTAGATGATGAGAGTTATTATTTTCGCATGTTATGAATCGTAACCCCCACTCGGTGCCTGTAATTAGAGCCTTTGGCCACCTTTAAGAATCAACACCACTTGTTCATCATCGTTTGGACAGCCAGTTGATGAGGTTATTGTCATGGAAAGTACAGGAAATTATATTGGTCAGGCTTCAGCAGATAAAGCTGACCACTCCCTAGAGGACGATGATGGTGATCATGGTCCTTCTGTTCGTTGTCAACTGGATCAAGCCTTGATTCAATACTATGGTTATGTATTGTTGGGAGATTAGCATGACAAGTGCGATTTCCATTGCCACTAAATGATGGCCCTCCTGCGTTGAAACCGAGTACGGGATCCATGCTGACATGGAGACCAGTACAGCGATATACGTCTTGTAGAACTTGAAACTTCTGCGGCAGTTTTTTTGTAGACTGTAACCTTGGAGGATTGCATATCCTAGGTGTCAGAAGTTGCTACACTCTTCTTCTTTTCCGGGTATCCCTCTGGCGGTGTTCCAATATACCGAAGAAAAGTAGTAGCATTACAGCGATAAGAGGAAGACTGGGGATGGTAGTGGTGCAGGAGGGTTGCGGGAGCAGGTTTTCATTTCATAGACCTTGAAGATGTGGCAGAAGGATTGCAGTTGATTGGACAATACAAAACTGTGAAAATTAAAATCAAAATTCTAGGATCTGTTTCAGTCTGTTTGTGCATACGAGAAATCATGAAATAAAGCTGAGCGGAACAGAAGTCTAATGTCCACATGAGATCACTTGCATGTCCAGTACATTTTCTCATTGTAATGCCGTGAAATGAACCCGTTGTTGGACCCAAGCCGAAACAGATTTTTTGTTGTGATTATTCGTAGAAGATGAAAGTCCTCTGCAGAAATATGGTGTTATGACAACGTACTTTAGAGCAGACTGTAGGCAAACACAACATAATTTCGCCGAGCGATTGGCATTGGAAAGAAACGTGCATACTTCGTGTCATGTCAATTCTTCCCAACAGGCTTCGGAGCGAAATACCAGATAGATACAGAACGAGTTTCAAAGTTGTTTATAACTCTCCCAAACTCCACACGGTAAGTACCCAAGAGACATCCAAACAAAAGGACTACCGCAGTTGATACTGAAAGGAGCTCCACACTTTGACTTAAGTCAATCACCACAGTGGAATGTGGAAGTAGTGCGAGCTTCAGAAGCATGCACTCAAATTTGCAAGCCTCAGAACCTGGAATACCTTCCTAACATCCATGGTAGAGACTATCCTCCAGCAATTGTACACAAGTAGGATACAAAAAGCCAAGCAGAGCAATAGATGGCAATTAGCCCTGCAGTAAATGTACATGTTCACTTGCTCAACATCTAGAGAAAGACAGAGATCAGAACCTAACCTTCTTCCGGATCGCAACCTCAAAAACCTGTGTTGAAGCAGAAACATTGTCCAGCGATGATCAGCTTTGCGTTGTGTGATCTGTCCTGGCATTCAACTCCGGTTCCTTCACCATAGAGTCGAGAATCTTGGCCCAGTCGTCGACACTCCAACCGTCGTTGGCTCCAATAACTGTCATGCCATTGACAAGATAGGTAGGAGTGCCCACCACTCCTCTGGAGCATCCATACTACACCAATGCATAAGCAATAGCTTCAAGTCAGAATTAGGGGAATCAGAGTCTCACGAGAAGAGAATAACGACTGAAATGGAATGAACATGACCAAACATCAGGGAAACTTTGCCTTGAAAGAGAGGCGGGTGGCCTGATCGGTGGCAACGGCATTGAACCCAGCTTCAAATAAATTTGCAGGGACCCCCAGCTCGCCTGCCAGAGATATCAGCCGGCTGATAACATGGGCCGGAGTTTCATCGCGTGTGCTGGGGTTGGAGAAAGTCTCCTGCAAATCACCTTCAAATCATACACAGTGAGCCAAACCACTGGGAAAACCTCACTCCCATCCACGAATATAACGAATTCATATTCGAAAGAAACTCAAAAACATGAGAACCAATCCACATGACAATACCTGATCCCTGAATACGAGCTCCAAGAGGGGGTACACGAGTGAAGAGTTCAGCATCTGTGCTATGTGCAACGCCCTGGCTGCGAAGAATGCATTATGATGAAATCTGCCACATGAGCCTCCATCACATCAAAGACAACCACTCATTAGTCTCAAAACCAAACATCTTCATCACACACATCACAAGATTCAAAAACCTCACCAACAACATGGCAGACACGAAAACCAGAAATGAAACCATAACCGAAACGTACCGAAACCAAAACTATAACCAAAACCGAAACGGAAACCATAAACAAGAAGACCATAGCCATGACAAAGCACATGACTACAGCCAAGGAATGCAAATGCTTACGGAGCAGGAAAGGGATGCACAACGATGACGAGAGAGGAGCCATAACGCTCCGCCACTTGGGTCAAAGCCGGCCACCCAGACTTGCAATTCCGGCACATGGGGTCGATGAAAACCTCCCACACGACAGGACCTCGCCCATTCCCCTGGACGCCATTGTACTGGAACCCATCGTAGCCCTCAGGAACCGCAAACTGGGCCCAGCTGCTGCCCACAAATGACAACACCAACAATCCTAATAACTGCCCATTTGAGGAGAATCTACAAGCGGAGGAAATCTCTTCGCACTTTGCCATCTTCTCCAACTGGGCAAGGCTCCAGAGTGAGTAGTTTCGAGTACCGGAATCTGGGCAACAGAAGTGACAATTGGCAACTCCATCATGTCCGAAGAAGAAGTAGCATCTTCGAGAGAGAGAGAGAGCTGCTGCTTCGTTGATGACAGTTCGTTAAGGTTGATGATATTCGTTTGTTTTCTAACGACCGTTCCATGATACCAAGAGCAAGAGGACTGTGTTGTGTGTGTCTGGTGAGGTTTAGAGCCTGAAGGCACTGTTTCGTGTTTGGGGAGGATTTGGGTGCATGCCCTAAACCCCAAACAGCATTCGGATCCTCCACAAGTTGCCCCACTTGTCTGCTTCTTCTCATCATCCTTTCTCGTTATGTGTTGGTTTATCTGAGTTGGGATCCTTTCCTATGATGGCAGCGATGGATATGAACACCGTGGCTCGCATCTTTCAGACGTTCATGGGCAGGTTCGCTTCTTCAGCGCACATTCAATATTTCGAACATCCTGCTCTCGATTGCGTTTTGGAATCCGAAGAGATTTCGTGACATGTGTTGTTTAGGTGTTGAGAAAAATTCGATGTGCATTTAGAGGATTACATTTGTGTCTTTCTGGTTGAACAAATGGATTGTATCTGTTCTGCTGGTTTGGGTTTTTAAGGTTGTGATATGGATTCGAATCTGTTGGCGGGTTTTCTTTTGTTCGTTTGACATTGAGAGGGATACTATTGTTTGGGTTTAGCGCATGCATGACTGGTATGTTTCTTATGTCAAAATTTTGATTGCATGGTTGATGTGAGTATGTGTTAGCTTTTGTAAGAATTTCGCTGGATGTTGGATGTGCTGGAATCAGAGTTGTGGCTCTGGAGGATATGGCGAAGCTAAGCGGCCAGAATCTGGCGGTCTTTCAACGAGAGCTTGGTAATTTACTTTTCAGCGCGTGTTTCGTTGAATTCCGAATTTGAAATTCAGTAGGCATCCAAGTCGTTTCTTTCTACTTATGGAGAAAACAATGCTGATTGTTGGGTGCAGAAATGTTTCGTAGATCGCCTCTTAGCAACTCAACCGTGTTGGCACAAATACTGGCAAGTAATCCCAGCGACCGCCTGAAAACATATCAAGAGGCAGGATATCGTCATTCTCACACCGATCACGCAGTGGTCGTCAAGTGTAAGTGATCATCTCAGCCTTACTTGCCGACGTTTCCTCAGCACTTGCGCATGCTAACTTTCTAGGTTTGCTTTCGGCTTGTTTGCTTCACGTACACCTTGTATTGATGAGTCTTTGCTGCTTGTGCTGTGAAGAACCGACAGTGGACAATGCACTCAAGGACCTCCAAACTCATGTCCAGCAAGGTATGCTCCGGTTCCCTCTTTCCCAGTCACTGTAAAATGTGATTCTACTGAATAGTATTCTCTTAAGAAATTGTTGTAAATGCAACCTGGTATTGATGGCGATGATCAACATCCTGCTTTTTTGAGCAACTGCAACAATGAATTGAAATGGCTACTGAAGAAATCAAGTATAATACTACTGTAGTCCATTTTTAGGGTTTACCTGGAAAGAAGCTTTTCGGATGTATACCAAGGGCTTATGTGTGAACTCATACAAGCCTTTCCTTGACTTGCCCCTTCTTGTTCTGAATCCAGCACGCGCAGTTGTGGAGGAGATTCAACGGTTGCTGGAAGAAGCAAATGGAATGATGCATGCCGATTTAAACACGCGGTTGGGTAACATTACCTTGACAGAAGGGGCGGGAGGTTCTCAAATTGCACAAACAACTGATGCTGGGCAAGCAGTGGATTTCACTCAGAGAGCGGATATTGGGCACAGAGCTGGTGGCCATGAACAGGTACTTGCCTATCCACTCTTAAACTGTGTTCTCATTGCCCTGAGCCAATTGTTCTCATTCTGGATAAGAAGCAATGCTTTGGATTCGTGGCTTTAGAAAGGACTCTCCACTACTGACATGCCACCATGTGCAGTCATCCTCACAGGTTACCTCTCCAAAGACCAAAGTGCGGCAGCTGTTTACACCAGACTACGTGACGACAATGGCAGCTATCTCCGGCATGTTGCATCAAGACTTCACCATGCAGGTCTATTACAGCCACTCTTGCTTTTTCCCAAAGAAATTGTTCCGGAGATTCTTGTGGGACAGTCACAAGCTGTTCTGATGTGCGTGTCGGCGCTTATGCTTTGAAACTCTTAACTGTTAACTAATGCTTAGAGTTGGGTGCAAATAGGAAAGGGTGGTCGGCACTCTCGGACTAGATCTGGCTCCCGAACTTCTGCAAAACTATCACATGATGTGGACTCTACGACCCTTTGTGGATGAGGCTGTGGTCGAGGAGGCTCTCAGTTGGACCAGACCATTCCCCGGTTAAGAGGCTAAGAATTCAGGTGTGGTACCCATTAGATCCGGTGAGCAGCTGCTGCAATCATGCGTGCACACAGAAGGTCTGTGGTATCAGCAATCATGGTTCTTCATTATTTGCACTGATATAATGGCCCTCAAGACCGGTGACATGTGGCCAGATGTCACCACAGAAGGTTCAGATCGCGCACACCAACTTTTGTCACTTCACAGTTAGCTCCGTGCAACGGAAGAGGATTATTTCCTTACTATCCTCAACACTGGGACAGGATTGGTAAGAACTCCGATCTAGGTCTCATTTATTACACGCTCTTGATTCCAAAAAATGCTTCCCAAGTCTCATCTCTGTACAATTAAGTTATTGCAGTACCATTGTGATTAATCCCTGGTCACGTATTTCTCACTGTCCTAACGTCTATGATGGCTCATCTCAGAAAATTCCTGACATGTGCAGGTCAAATGTACTTGTGGCGAGGACTACAATCAACCTTGATGACACACGGCGATCTAACAAAGCATGTTAGGTGTGATTCAATATTAGATTACACAGACTCACGAATACCAGGTGTGAAGCAATGTAAGAGAAAACTAATTCCTCATTTCTTCCTCAGTCCTTTCCCTTTCTTACTCTCAAGTACACCCACTCATGGAACGTGCAACCCTGTCACCCAATATCTCTCAATTCTTTGATCTCCAAATGCACGAAACCAGACACTCCCAACGCTTACGCAGGAAATCAGAAATCAGAAACCTCGAAACCAGGTTGGTGAGTACAACCTGATCACCCCTACCTCGAAAGACACACTGACTCAAATCCTCTCACCATCACGAATCCGTCAACAAACCGCCCTCTCGCAAGGTACACATCAGGCACAGATCATGAGCACCACCGCCCCACCTCCCCAAACCTCAAACGTCAATTCACTGTCACCTCACCGAAGAATCCCCTCCCCCAAGACAAGCACCTCCTTGGACTTCCGACCACCGTCTCCGCAAGCAACAACAACATGACACATAGCACTTGACACATCATAATCTTCACACGGCTTCACCATTGACAAAACACGCCCCTCCTCCACACCGCACCACTTTCTTACCCCCTTCCACCATCCACCAAACTCAACACGCACGTCACAGTACGACCAGCACAGTACATATCCATTCAATTATTCAACACTCCACAAAACGGATTAAAAAACCATGAAAAAAATGCCTGATCTCCAAACATAGTAAACCACAGTAAACTCATAACCTGCTCATCAATCCAACACATCAAGAGTTTCCCTCCGTTCTTGACCCAACCGGGCACCGAATCACCGATGACATGATGGTAAACCCTTGATGCATCTGGAGACGCATTCAACCATCAACAGTTGCAGGTGGAAGAGATTCCTGAGATGCATGTCGAGGGTCATGCATGTGTTGCAGTTAAGTGAAGTGTTGGTGGAAGGATCAGTCAAGGTTTTTGTCTTTGTAACGTGGAGATGTGGTTTTGTTTAATCAGTGAGTGAGTCACTGGTTGTTGACGTTTTTGACTTAAGAAGGTGGATGGGTGGATGGTTTTCTGGTTTTCGGTGATGGTTTTTCCGTTTGGTGATTCATCTTGCAGCTATGGCGCCGGCCATCGGGGATCGTGGGAGGTGAAAAGCTCTTTGGCACGACATGGTGGTGTTGTCGAGGTTGCATGATTGAACCGGTTCCCAGACCCATCCGCATGCAAGGATTTCGTCAGGGTTAAGTTAGGTGTCAATTGAGGCAGAGAAAGAGGGAGAGAGAGAGAGAGAGAGAGAGGGAGAGAGATCTGGAAGAGAAGCGATGGCGAACACACTCACGCTCACGGATCCGTACCAGTACCGGCCAAACAAGCAGCGGATGCGGAAGGGGAGCAGCAATGGCTCCAGCAATTCGTCGAGCAATCCGTTAACATATTGTGACGAGTTGTCGTCCTCTGCAGCGATAGACATCGTGATACTGATTCTGGTTTTGGGGGCGTGTGGGTTTCTCTTCACGCCATACTTTACCTTCATTGCTGCGGAGGCAGCGGAGGTGGTGCCTGCTGCGCTGGTGCTGATCGGGGAGGTGGTGCTGCAAGCGCCGGTGGCGTATGCATCTGCGACGGTGTTCACGTTTGTGGCGGTGCTGGCCAGCTTTGAGATATACCAGTATGTGAATAGGAAGTGTGATAATCCGAATTGCAGGGGGTTGCGGAAGGCGATGGAGTTGGACATTCAACTGGAGACGGAGGATTGCGTGAAGCTGTCGAGTGGGAGGGAGCTTCCGTGGAACGGTGGCGTGGAGCTCGGGCACGAGCAGAAGGAGCTGGAGGCGGAGCTCCGGCGGATGGCGCCTCCTAATGGGCGCGCCGTGCTCATCTTCCGAAACCCTTGTGGATGCCCCGCGGCTCGCTTCGAGGCGTCGGGGTCGAAGAAGGCGCGGAGATCTAAGAAGTGAATGCGATGTGGTATGCGATCTCTCTCTCTCGTAACCCTAACTGCTTGTCGATCAACTTCTCCTTCCAATTCTCATCTTCCCAATGGCAATTGCTTTGTGGATTATGCACTGGAGTTTATGGATGGGGCATCCCACAAACGAGTTTCCGGTTTGCTCAATTGGGAGGTTATCATGGTTACCCATGTCGCTCATGCGAAGATTTTCTCTGAATTGGGATGGAATCGGCGGAATGGTTGGGTGATGGCAGTAGATTATAAGCCGGTTGGTTGATTTTGGGATGTTCCTGCCGATTCCGTTGGCTCGTTGTCAATTCTGTTCCCTTCTTCGTTCTTTGCCCACCTCTTTAGATCCTGTTGATATGTGAGAGGGTTTCGTTCGATGCTAGGCTTTCATGCTCAGAAACCAGCCTGAGCCGTTAATTTCCAAGTTTGTTTCATGGAGACCATCTCATCCTCCCTTGCAACTTGAATTAGAGTTACTGAATTTTCTTCTCCTGACTGGAAATCCTTAGTGCAGTAGATTTGCGTGTCTGTGGACTCTGTAGAAGTTGCAGCGAACGGCAAGTAGTGATGGCGAGTTTTATTTCCTCCTCTTTGTTTTGGCTGATCCATATTGATCGTGCTCTTGTCCTCTTCCCTTGAGGGTCTCTTAGTTCTTTCTGTCCTGCCATTGTTTTGGACGGAGCAGTACAATGAGAAATCATTATTATTTATTCATATCCTAGTTTTCGTATGTGGATTTGGACAGGCTGAGATTGCTCTCTTAGGAGTGCAAATCATTGTCCTCTCTTCGTACTTTGAGTTGGATGTCTCTTTTAAGAGCACTGCTTTCTTTTCTCCTGATCAGAAACTCTGTAATTAGGGTGGGTTTGGTCCATGTTTATGGACTCTGTAGATGTTGCTGTGAGAGGCAACATGGTCAGCAATTAGTCAGAGCAAGGCATTGATGAGAGATAAATTAGTTCCAATGAATGGGCCGGTGCTTACTGGATTCAACTCTGTTATGTTCATGGGGGATGGTCAGTTAGGAGCAATCTGCCGTAAGATTGTTTATTATTATTGGCTCGGATTGGCAGAGTGTATTTTCGGGCTCGAATTGGTTGGCTGAGCGTCTCTTCTCATGGCTTATGACGTAGTTTGTAGAGATGCCGTATAGAGGAGCTGTTCATTGCATCCTGGTCTAAGGAAAGTTCGGGAAATGACCGCTCATACCAGGCAATTCTACAGAGCTTGCTAGCCTGAATGCTCTTTCTTGTATACAGCATTTTTCTATCAATTTTCTTCGTATACCAACATGCTGGATGTTAAGTTGAAGGTAGATATGGAGACAAGTTTTTGTTCCTGCGACTCTTGGATAACATTTGGTCCCTGGATCCAGTTGATCAATATTTGCTGGACAAGATTGTAAAAGAGGCTTTACATGGCCAACCTGTGATTCATTAAGCAAAAAGGTCCTTTCTCCTCTATCTTGCCAATCAATCTAAATCTAAACGTTGGTTCTTTCTGCAGGTCGGGCAAGGGCTAGGGCGGGGCACTAGGCATATCACACTGAGACAGACGGCTTGCATGCACAATGACACTCTTCTCTGGGCAGTGACTACTGGGGCCTTTCATATCCAATGGACTCCACTATATTAACTGCGGCTACATACACACTCTTTAGAAAGCGAGAATTTGTAGGTTCTGTCTGGAACGATGCCTGTGCATGTCCTGGCAACCGTGCAGCTTAACTAGGCTTATCTTTTGAAAAACCCCACAATTATACAGATTATACAAAATACTTAATTACCTATTCTATTGTCATGTGGAAAGTTTTGTGCATGATTATTGCATGTTTAGGACCGGGGTTTGAAAATTCTAATGTTTGTGTTTGGATTTCGATTTTGTATTTTGTATCACAACCTTAGGCTTCTGGCTTTTTTTTCTTTTTATAGTTCACTACAGGAGTTCAAGCAACTCCGTGCATTGTTGTTAACCTCATGCATAGGATTAACTGTATTCTATCTGAATCTAACACAAGTCTCTCAAACATAAGTCTCTCTAAGTACTTGTGTGATGTCCTTGAGGTCCTTGCAAGGAGGATTAACAATAAAGTTTTTTCTGTCACCTAGTTGCCCACTTTGGATTCCACCTTCTTCACCTTGCCATTATGATTGGAGCACACATTTTAAGATGCTAGATTTCACGTGCCTTTGACCACGTTACCTAGCATCTTCGGTCAAAGTTTTCTTTCATCAAATTTGGTGATACAGTCAAGAACTTTGGAATCTAGGTAAACGCGGCATATTTTATTTATAACATACCACACAAGCGTCTCGTTGACATTATTTAATCCCAACTCGGTAGAGCAGAAAAATAAAAACTAACAAATTGTGCCTAGATACCAAAAGTCTCGGTGGATTTCGAGCATGAAGAGACAGCCTGACAGGACATGGCATCGACACAGTCCACTTGGACAATTCGATTTATGGATATGTCATATGTCTTATGATTCTCCATTCTCCTTACTCTAGTACTCCTATTCATAAACTTATGTGGCTGCCGAATTGGGCACTTCTCACTTGCTTGTGTGTGTAATTACGTCCTTAGAGCATTTTCATGATCTGAAGGCGAACTAATTTCTTTCTTGACTTTAATCACTGCAAGTGACCCTATTACGTATGTAATTGTGAAGGCGTTCCTTGCAATTGATTCTCCATCTAGTTGTGATATCTCACTGAATTTGCGGTTGTTATAACATATTAGTCATCGTGATGGAGGAGGCTGGGATTCATTCGGCTCCCGAGACAGACATGGGAGGCCAGGCACTCCCGCACAAAGAGTCCATGTTAGATCAGGATTCAGCATCAGTCTGGCGATGGCCATGGTGGAGCCAGGATCAGCTCTAAACATAGAAGAATATATCTGGAAACAGGATTGAGGTCCAAGCACTAAAATTCTGAAACATTCATTCACAATTAAGTTACCTAAAATGAGAGAAACAAACCGTACAGCGTCCTTTAATATACATCAAGACAGGTTTACTTGAAGGCCAAAGAGGGGTCCTTTGCAAAAACCATGACAATATTTGGGACGTCCTAATATTTTTCTATCCCATTCTGCTGCGTTAAGATACCGAGTTGGTTGCCATTGAAACCCAAACCCATGCTAATGCTTCAGTTTTAGCTCCTTGTACTAATCATTTTTTTTCTTCTTCATTTTCTCTCTCTCTCAGATCATCTCATCCACTCCAGAGAAACCACCACAAAAACCGAGGTACCACCCGGTTATCAATTTCAACCCAGTCATCATTCCACAAATCCTCCGGAGCCAAACAGACAGACAAAGGACTCACTTTTGTTCATCAGAAGAAAACACTCCCGCTCACAACCGGCAGATGGTTGTCGATGCTCTCTCAACAATCATGGCAGAAGCCTCCTCATCACACTCCAAAAACCTTCCCCTTGCACTCACGTAGCTGAACTCATCACCACCATCCCAAAACAATCATCACAAACAGAGGACATGATGAGATGAAGATGGAGATGGAGATGGAGATGGTGATGGAGATGGAGATGAGGCAGAGATGATGAGAGAGGAGGACAGGGAGTAGCCCAATTGGAAGCAATGATGCGGGCCGGGGGGTTCACTCCACGGGACCAGTGCTGTGGATGCAGGAGGATTCCCGGAGTGGTGGTGTCTGGTTCCGTGAGAGATGTGAATTTGGGTAAAGATGTGAGGTTTGGGAATGATGCAAGCTTTGCAGGATTGATGCAACATGGGGGGTTGGGGGGAGGTGGTCATGTGGTGTGTGAAGTGGGAGGGAAGTTTGGGGCGTGGAAAGGGGTGGAGAAGGGCAACCAGGGGGGCAGGTTGCTGGGGGCTGCGTTAGGGCATGGGGAGAAGCTCGGTGGTGCAGTGGTGCGGAGTGTGGAGGCGTTGAGTTTTTGGCTTGGAGGTGGGAGGAGTGGGGGAGGAGATGGTGGGAGTGGTGGTGGTGGCGGTGGTTGGGGAGATGGTGATGTTTCCCCGGATGCGGATTCTGGGGTGGAGATTTTTCGACATGGTGAAGAGGAGGACGGGGAGGTTGAGGAAGGTCATACACTTCGGGAGAGCGACGAGAGATCTTCGTCGCTCGGTAGCCTGGATGGGGAGCGGAATTTTTTTGTTTCTGGGTTGGAGGTTATCAACGTGGAAGGTATGGTAAGCTACGTTACTCTTGCTCTGCATTCCCAAAGTCTTTTTAGGGCGAGATTGGTTTTTAAGAAAGAGAGCATTTTTTTTCCAGATTTTATTTTATGTTTTGGTCATACCTTGAATTGCGAGAGGATTTTCTCTTGTCTCTTATCAGCAAACAGGATGTGAGCAATGTGAATTTATCTTGAAATTATAGAGGATTTAAATGATGCGGTACGGGATTTCGGAGCATTGGAATTTTCTGTTGAATTCAACACTAGGGTTTATAGGTCTTGCTGAGAATTTATTCTAATCTGCATCTGGGATTTCTTCAATGAATTTTGAGTTTCATTCTTGCAGTTGTTAAGAGCAATGTGCTTCGAAGGAGCTCGATATAGTATATCAGTTCGTAATGCGGCCAGGCTTTTGATGTTGAGTTTTCTGTTTTGTGTGAAGGGATGAAATTGGACGAGGATTTTGCGCCTTACGAAGTTTTGGGATTCGATGTTGGCACTCGATACAGCAAATCTGACATCATGAAGGCTAGGTCTCGGCTTCTGGATACAGGCTGGTACAAAAGCGTGACTATGCGTTGGGTCGCAGATTCTGAGGATGCTATTAAGCTTGTAGTGCTAACTGAAGACGCCGTTTATAGTGAGGTTTCTTCATTCCAATGCGTCAGTGTTAGTTCTCGATCAATTCAGGCAGTTCACCCACCGTGTCTTCTACCGAAGAGCGTTCAAAAGGATATCACTACGATGCTACAGGCAAAAGAGAGGCCGACAAAACAGGCCCTGAGTGATGTTCAGGAGAAGATCGAGCAATGGTATCATGATCAAGGCTATGTATGTGCTAAGGTGAAGGGCTTCCGAAGTTCAGAAGCAGGAGCATTGGAATGCCATGTAGACGAGGGTATTATTACGAACATTTCTGTGTCTTGCGAGGACGAAACGGGGCATCCCATAGCTTGTCATACCAACAATGACATCATCTTGGAGAGTCTCCCGAAAGCTGTAAGTATTTTTGGTCCTTCGTTTCCTCATCACCGCTTTGATTGACATGGTCACGTTAGTTTTTTAACATGGGTTAGGATGAAGAGAAGTCATACTGTACAAATGTGAAGGAATGGAGGACGGCTGGTCTGCAGGTGAGGGAAGGCATGCAATTCAACGCTGATGCAGGGAAGGCGGCAGTGAGGAGGGTAGAGCAGCTAGGGCTGTTTGACAAAGTGAATGTGCTGGCTGCCTCTGACTCCGATTGTGGTGACAGGGAGGGCATTGCGCTGCACATTGTGGTGAAAGAGAGCCCTTGTCAGTCTGCAGATGTCAATACTGAGTGGAGCTTTCTTTGTAACGATGCTGGCAGACCCAACCTGGTACAGATTCTTCTTGTCCCTGTTTTCAATTCCTGTTTTGTTTTTACTCCTGAGTGGGAGATAGGTATGCAAGCATTCTTGAATCTTTTTGGTTTTAGGTTATGCAAATAACGAATCTAAATTCCTATAAAATATAAACAGCTCAATTGCAAATGGAGCATCAGAATAATTTTGTTTTGGTTTGGCGGGTGGTACAGAGCACACTTCAGCCCGGTGCTAGTCTCTGTGTACAACATCGTAATATCAATGGGTTGAATAGAACTGTATCTGGCTCTGTTAGTACCAGCAATCTTCTGCGCCCTGAGGTATCACCATCGACTACTTTGTTTGTGAAAATCTGCTCAAGTTTCTATCGTTTGAGGATATTTATTCCTGGGAAGATTTATGGAGTTGTTCATAAAAAGAAATAGTTCTAAATCCACCGACTTCTTGTCCAGGACGACCTGCGCTTCAAACTGGAGTATGTTCACCCCCTTGTGAAGGGCCTTCACATTGTACATCCTCGTTTAGAGGGACTTAGGAAGCTCCAAAATCTTACTTTACGTCTACTTGCCTTCAATAAAAGGAAGTTGAGCGCGACATACTATGATGTTGATTTTCATAAGGAAGTTCCAGCTGTATGGATTGATCGAGCAGGCTTAAAGGCATCTATCGTAGAGGTAACTTATTCACACTCAAGAATCTGTTCGGTGAACTGGTCATGTTCTGTTCCTGGTAATAAACTGGTCATGTTCTGCTGTCAGGAGTACATTCAAGAGTACGTTAGTACACTGACTTGATTAAAGTCTGCTTGAATTTGTTCTCCAAGGATTGCAACTTGCTCTTGCCTGCCTTCAAGCAATTTTCATTTTACTAATTCTTTTTTAATTACTTCAGAAACTCTCAAATCAAAGTAAACTTGCGTATGGAGTGGTGCTCGAAGAAGTGGCTACAAGAGACGACATGGGAACAATCTGCAAGCAAAGAGGAATCGACGTTTCTACGAGTGGGTCGAAATTCTCTGGAATCGAACACATCGCATTCTTGCAGATGAAAATCACTCGTAGCAACCTGAAATCCGGTGAGACGGGGCTTATCGGCGCAAGGGACATTTTTCAGGTAAGAAATTGTATCCATCTCTAGCTTGAAACTTAAGAAAACTCATTCCCACTTCATGATCTAGAATTCTGGTTGCTCAACCTCCAGTCTTCAAGCTGCTTATAATGGTGGAATTGGTACACTAGCTAAGCAAGTTGCAGTATTCAACTATTTGCATTACAAAGCAACGGTGTTCAAAACTTTTCAGATTCTTGTCTGTTCAATGCAAATTTAGAATTAATGTTTCGTGATAAAAGATTGGAAATTATGCCCTATTGACAAGAAAAGTTTCATTCCTTTCTGCAGGTTGATCAAGGTGTGGGTTTAGGAACTCGGGCGCCCATGTTCAACAGACACCTGCTTGCCATGACTCGCTACATGCCTCTACGAAAAGAAACGCCGAAGGACCAACTGCCTTCTGTTATTGTCCTGCACACCAGATATGGAGGATGCCTGGGAGACGTGATAAATTATCGGTCCTTCTCAAATGGAGGCCCGTACTCGCTCCGTGGCAACAACATCGGAGAGCTTGCCAGTTTCAGTCGCTTCATTGAGGTACGTAGCCATCATTTAACAGTTGATATCATGTCTATATTTCGTAACCATTATGTTGAATCCTGAACGACAAATGCTTAGACCTGGATGTTCACGAATGATGGTTGCAATTTGGTTTTCTGTTTTTTTCCAGGTTGCAGGTGAGGTGCGAATCCCTGTGCCGCAACAAATGGAAGCCTATGGCTTTGTCGACTCACTGACCAGCTTACACAATTTTGGAGCTCTTTGTAACGATCCAGGTAGATTAGCAGAAAGGGTAGGAAGGGGTCTCATGTACGGGGCCGGGATCAAGATGGGCACCCTTCGTATTGAGTACGTCATAGAGGGTAGCGATCAGACAGGATCTCTCAAAGTGTACACTGGTGAACGGTATTAGCTAGGCTCCTCCTGTTGAATTCCACAAGTCATTTCTTCAAAATTCTTCCTCTCAATCATCGCATAGTCATGCCTTCACTCGATTCAACAGCCACACAGCTAGAGTTCATGAATCAAACCAACAGAATCCTCGCTAACTTCTCAATGCCGGCAGTTGCAACGAAGCTGGAAGGAGGCAGAATCGAAGCTCCAATTATTCAAACTAGAATCTGAATTCTAACTTCTGAGTACTTGCAGTTGATTCGGAAAGCTGCCAGTTACACAAATCTTTCAACCCACGTAAATTGGTTTATTGCCTGCAATCTTACCATCACCCGAGTGAAGAATAACATATTACGAATCAGACCAACAATGTGCTCAAGAGCTTCCTCTGCCGGAAGGATGCTCAACTCAAACAAAGCACAACATGAATCATGACCTCGAATGACTCCGAAAGCTGTCGTTCAAAGATGCCACAGATCTGCCAATGCGCAGAATGTAGGTCAATTAATTACCTGCACATGCCGAGCCCCGGTTGAGCATGATGTTTGCAACTTTGCACCTCGGCGTGGGCCAGAGCTCTGCGCCACCAGATCCGCATCTTTATCCGCTTTCCGCCATGTGTAGGCGCAGCTCTGCCCTGGATGAGCAGCCACTTGTGTGTTCGTTGTTTGGATCACTCTGTCCCACATCCAATTCTCAACTATCATATCCACGCAAGCAATGCAAATAACCCTCGCTCCCTCTCGCAAACCTCGATGACCAATTCCAGTTTCCAAATCCACAACCCAACCTAGCATCCTCAATCTTCTTCTCCTCTAGCCAACAATCTCGCATCCAAGTGGGTGAGTTTTCTAGCAGAATTTGAAGCTATGGTGATGGCGCTAACCAGTATGACGGCCATCGTGACGCTCCCCTCGTCGTCCTTCACGCCATCTCTCTCAGGATTGTTTCTGCCATCTCTCTCATCAACGCTGCTAGTACAGCGCAAAGGACATGCGGTGGCACAGCTACCGGGCTATGGCATGCCGAGCTACGGCTCGCCCCGCCCATACCAGACCCCTGGTGCGGATTTCCACAATGGCGCCCGCCCTGCAGAGACCATTTCCAATCCCAGCTTCGGCGACAAGAGCAGGCCGGGGTTCGAGTGGAACTACAAGTGCCCCGCGGACTACTCCACCCCTCTCAACTACCAGACCCCGAAGGGATACGAAGCTCCGAAGTCTTACGGCCCCGGCTCTGTGGGCGGCACCGAGCTCGGCACTCCAGGAGCCGGGTTAGATGATGTGAAGAAGGCCGAGCTTGATGCCGGCGGCAATGGAGGAAGCGGGGATGGCAATGACGGAGGCAGCGGAGGCCGTGGCGATGGCGATGGCGATGGCGATGGTGGGGATGGTGAGGAGGCGAAGAAGAAGCTGGCCGGGTTGTCCATGTCGCAGAAGCTGACGTTGGCATATGCAATTCTTGTGGGTGGTGAGTCTTTTCTTCGATCCGTTTTCTTCCCATTTTGTTTGAATGTATGGTTTTGTGTTGATCGAGTTGTTGCTCGCAATCAAGCAGCTCAACCCTAGGTCATGTTATGGAAACCTTCGGAGTATGCATACGAGTTTGTTGAAGCTTGGGAATGGCTAACTTTTCCCTCCCCTCAATCTGGAAACGAAAACCAATCCAACTTGGATGCATAGTAATGTTCAGTATTTTTTGCTCGTGTTGGTTGATTAGCTCCGATGTGGGTTTAATGTCGACGATGAGAGCAGTGCTTGAAGTTTTTTGCAGCAGTTAAGTTTAGCGAATTCGATTGCTAAAGTTTAATTATATTTCCTGAGGAGGAAGGCAGTAAGTCATGTTGATTAGAATGGTCTTGAGTATGAGAGTATTTTTCAAGGGATTACATTCTAGTTTCTGTTACCTCTTCCGAAGGATTGAGTCCTTGCGTTTAAATTCCTAACTCTTGTTAAGTAGTGACCATTTTATGAGTGTTCCGGAACTTGTTTTGTGTTCGTTGGCGAAGGATGAGTTGAGTACTGTTACTATGTGAGAGTTGAAATGGGGTTTCTTTGCATATTGAGTGGTTGTGTTAACCGCAGTTGATCAGATTAATCATAGCCAGCGTATTCATGATGTCTGCATTGCATTAGAGTTGAAGGGATGAGAGTACACGTTTGAGTGAACATGGGTTTCCGTTTTCCAACGTTTTGGTTTTATATGAATGGATTTTGTTTTTTTTTGTGTTGACAGTTGGAGGAATAATGGGATTTGCCAAGACTGGCAGCAGTAAGTCACTCATGGCTGGTGGAGGATCTGCCTTGATTCTTTACTACGTGTTTTTGAACCTGCCAACAAAACCTATCATGTCTTCAATCATCGGTCTCGGTAAGTTGGACTTGCACCTTGTAATCCTGCATTAGGTTCGATAATATATCTTTCTGTAATCCTGTAATTTTGTGGATCCAGAAGTGGATCATTGCTGAGTTGGTGTGAATTCCTTCGCTTTGCAGGAATCTCAGGCCTGCTGTTGTTCGTCATGGGTTCTCGGTACTCGGAGTCTGGGAAGGTTTTCCCAGCAGGAGTCGTCTCCTTGTACTCTTTGGTGATGGCAGGTGGATATATTCATGGAGTCATGCGAGGACATTAGCATCTCAAGAACCTCATGTTTGATTAGCGATGTAAAACAGCATCTCTGTCTCCATTTTACTCCACTCTAGAATCAGAACTAGGCTTGTACAATAGAACACTCAAAAGCTTCAGTTAATGGAGACATTTGCAGCGATATCTGCTCCCTTTCTGCAGATATTCACCTCTACTGTGTTGTTGCTTCAGCTTCGTGGAGCGGAAAACTTGTATTCTGAATTTGTAGACACAAAAGAAATTTAATGGCAAACTATTTTTGTTGTGTTCAGATGTCTTCTGTGTAGGTGACTTCAGAACAAAGCCTGTGGTGACATTATTTGTTCTTCCGTGCTTGCAAAGAATGGTGCAACGAGTGATGGTATTAAATGAAACCATTGCGGCAGGAAAAGTTCAAACAAGAACAGAGGTTTCAGCTGAAGATGTATATTGAGCTCCATCTATGTAGGTCTAAGCCTTCAGCCCAGTACTTGTAAGCAAGATAGGCCATGCGCTGAACATCGAGAAGTGGGGCTCTAGATTTTATTCATCTGTTCCAAAATCATCAAAGGAAGGTTTCTTTGATAATTAAGCGATTATCCAACATTTTTAATCAGCATTTATCAAAACTGGGACGGTACGTAAAGCATGAAGGTTGCGTTTGGTCGTCCACCCAGAAAGTCAAACCCAAGTGCAGGTTGAGCATGCTTTCTCCGCCGGATTCTTCTAATTCTCTACAAGAAGGAGAAGGCCCACAGTTCGCACTGATCAGAAGAAATTCCGACTCGAAGCCAACATTGAAACGATTAATGCTGGGTTCTTACCTCCTGGAATCTTACTAGCGTCAAGCGTCTTAAGTGTATCTGCACATCTTAGCTGCATCTGCTAAGTTTGGGTAATACTGCACGTATCAGAGCACTTGATGCGAACCGACTTGGCTTCAGCTGTGAGTGCTTGGCTTTTTGTTGTAGAAGCTGAATGGAATGATACATGTATGGCTTGCTTGGGCAATCAATTCTCCGTTAACGTCTACGGACTTAGGAGCAGATCAGCTTGTGAATTGACATTTGCAACTTCCTTCGATTCCTGATTACGTCAGAGTGATATGCTGTTGACAATGCCAGTTTTGTATTGTTTCTCGGTTCAGCTGTCCCTCACGCAAATCTTGTTCTTCTGATCCTTGTTTTCATTACGGGTGATTTCTAGGTTCGAAATACAACGTGAGTGCTATCAATAGAGATGGTGATCGCTACGAACGTGGATGACTTTGACACGGGATCTTCCGAGGACTTGGAAGTGGAAGACGAAGAGGAGATAGTGACGCAGGTGAAAGGGCGGCATGTTGAAAGTGGTCACAAGACTCTCCTTCGCAGCAGCCCTCTCTACCAGGTGGCCTGTGCCTCCATCATCGTTACATAAAATCAAAGTTTCACTTGAAAGAGAGTCTCTTAAATTCGGTATAATTCGATTGTTGTGATTGTGATGTTAATTGTGCAGTACATTCTGGAGACCAGCGTCTATCCACGTGAAGCCGAAGTGCTGAAGGAGCTCAGGGAACTCACGGAGCAGCACGCATGGTATTTGCTACTAGAAAAACAGCCACGAAAATTCCTGTGAAATGAAAATTGCTATAATTTGACTACAACTAGTACTAATCTACGCTTCTATTAATTAGAACTAGATCTTCGGAAGCAATGACTGCAACCACGATTGTTTTCAATTGCAGGAACATGATGGCGACGCCACCTGATGAGGGTCAGTTCCTGATGCTTCTGCTTCGGCTCATGAATGCCAAAAAGACCCTGGAGGTCGGTGTGTACACGGGCTACTCTCTTCTGTGCACTGCCCTCGCATTGCCACCGGATGGCAAGGTGACTGGCTCAATTCCCTCAATTCTCATATTCCAACAAGTTCACGGATTCACAAAGCATGACTTGGACCAGTTTAAATGACTAACTTAATTATCTGTACTTTGTGTAAGTTAGGTGATTGCTCTGGACATCAGCAGAGAGTGGTATGACATTGGAGCGCCGGTCATCCAGAAAGCAGGTGTTGCTCACAAGATCGACTTTCGGGAGGGCCCTGCCATGGACAACATTGATATTCTATTACGCGATGTAAAGCACTCAAACATGGAACTCTGCATGATATATACTGCATTGAGTAACATGGATGGATTTAATACATGTGAATTGAAACTGACTTGGAAAAAATTTGAATGCTCTAATGAAATGCAGGAAACGAATCATGGCTCTTTTGACTTCATCTTTGTGGATGCGGATAAAGACAATTACCTCAACTACCACAAGCGGCTGATGAAGCTGGTGAGGGTCGGAGGCCTGATCGGTTACGATAACACTTTGTGGAATGGCGCCCTTGTGGCCGGACCTGACGACCCACTTCCCAAGTACCTGCGTTACTTCAAGTCATACATTCTAGAGTTGAACAGTTTCCTTGCCAAGGATTCCCGCATTCAGATCAGCCAGGTGCCCATCAGTGATGGCGTAACACTCTGCAGAAGGCTGTTCTGACCTGTCTTTGCGTTCTCAATCTCGCATTGAACAGCTCAAGCTTTAAATATACGTGAGACTTCTATTTCCTAGTCATTGTTATAGAAGTTGAAGTCTCTCATAATTATGCAGACAAATTTGTCCTAATCAACGCATTCGTAACCAAGCATGTGATCTGCAAGGAAGTACGTAAAATGGTCACAATCGCAACCCTTCCTATTGCTTACTTGTACATATATATAAACAATTTGCATCCCCATTCTTGGAGTGTGCAGTATTGGTAATAAACAAGAAATGCATTTCTGCATTCTATAATCTTCGCTATCACGGAGTAAACATTACTTAAGAAATACACCAATAACCTTTATGACTCAACCCACACAAGTTTACTCATCTAATATGCCGTACTTCTCTAGCAGCTTTGAGATGTACTCCCCAGTGTAGAATCCAGCAACTGCTGCCACAATGCCAGTCGATATTAAGGTTGTCAAAGTTCTCCGGTAAGACAGATCCGTCATCTTTGCTGCAACCTTCCCGCAGCCGAGAAAAATGATGGCGATGGTGGACACGACAACAGTCGCCACCATCTTGTAGTCATGATCATTAAGCTCTCGGAAACTGAATCCAAAAGCAAGAACTGGAAGTGCTCCAAAGAACAGGAAAGAGATCATTGCCAAGAAGCCATTGATCCAAAACCTTGGTCCAACGCTCTGCTGGAAACGAGCTGGACTTTCTTTGTGCAGATCCTGAATCTGCATAACATATGTATTGGCAATCAGTTTCACACGAGGATATGATTATTGAATACATACAACTCACATGACACTGATCTGAAAGAAAGTGCCAGCACCGAAGCCGGGGATTGCGTATTAATTACCTTGTAGTAGAATGCAATGAAACCGAATACAAGATTCGCAAGTCCCAGAGCAAGCACATTCCCTGAAACCAAATATCAAACAAATGTTAGAACGAGCTACGATAATACCAACTTTTCACCTTGAATCGAGAAACGTATACCAAGGTTGTTTTTGCGAAGGCAGAAACTTACGTGTCTTGGCATCCCCACCGGCAGCCGAAGCAACCACACCGAGGCTAGTCAATGATACATCAAGCCCACCATATACTATACTCTTGAGATACTCCGGCTCCAGAGACAGTTCACCATCCATCATTCCGGCATCCTCAGCGGCAGCTGTGGCAGCTGCAATTGTGCTTGCCGCATCAGTGCCCTCCACCTCAATGACCGTGTCATCTAATGTCACAGTAACTGTCGTATCTACTTGCGTCGAATCTGCAGCGGAGAGAAGGCTCAGCATTAGTTCCATGATCTATGAGTCACCAAATGTGGCAGTAAGTGCTTAAATGTAGAAAACATAACATTCTGACTTGAAAAGAAGCTATGGAAAAATCAAATCCAAGTGCAAGGTTTGTGAGCAATGAACCTCGACTATAGCGACTACTCCACGGGAAACAGCTCCACTCCTCTTCATCATCACGAAGAGTTTCTGCTGTGGGACCCGTCGTCGTATGTGTAACTTCATGGACTTGCTCAATAGTCACATGCGCAGAGGAGTCCGATTTCGAATCCACTTCAGAGTCCCTTTGTAGAAGCTGTGAAGCCGTATCATTTCCAAGAAGAGGCTCTCGAAGCTGTGCCTCTGCACAGGCCGACAAATGCAACATATACAATAATCAATAAACTCAACCATAAGACCTGGCAGCGAATATCGAAACCAAGTTCAAGGTTTGCGAAAGAGTTACCGAGATTATAACGGCGGCTACTCCATGGGAGACAACTACAACTGTCTTCCTCACTAACACGCATTGCCGTGGAACTCGACGTCGTTCTGGTTCCGTCCTGAGTTCGCTGAGCAGTCACTTGCGAGGAGACTTTAGAATCCGCCTCAGACTCTCTCTGCAGAATTTCGCTACCATTCTGAGTTCGCTGAGTAGTCGCTTGCGTAGAAACGTTTGAATCCGCCTCAGACTCGCTCTGCAGAATTTCGCTACCATTCTGAGTTCGCTGAGTAGTCGCTTGCGTAGAAACGTTTGAATCCGCCTCAGACTCGCTCTGCAGAATTTCGCTACCATTCTGAGTTCGCTGAGTAGTCACTTGCGTAGAGAAGTTGGAATCCGCCTCAGACTCTCTCTGCAGAATTCCGCTACCCTTCTGAGTTCGCTGAGTAGTCGCTTGCGTAGTGAAGCTAGAATCCGCCTCAGACTCACTCTGTAGAACTCCACTACCCTTCTGAGTTCGCTGAGTAGTCACTTGCGTAGAGAAGTTGGAATCCGCCTCAGACTCTCTCTGCAGAATTCCGCTACCCTTCTGAGTTCGCTGAGTAGTCACTTGCGTAGTGAAGCTAGAATCCGCCTCAGACTCACTCTGTAGAACTCCACTACCCTTCTGAGTTCGCTGAGTAGTCACTTGCGTAGAGAAGTTGGAATCCGCCTCAGACTCTCTCTGCAGAATTCCGCTACCCTTCTGAGTTCGCTGAGTAGTCACTTGCGTAGAGAAGCTAGAATCCGCCTCAGACTCTCTCTGCAGAATTCCGCTACCCTTCTGAGTTCGCTGAGTAGTCACTTGCGTAGAGAAGTTGGAATCCGCCTCAGACTCTCTCTGCAGAACTCCGCTACCCTTCTGAGTTCGCTGAGCAGTCACTCGCGCGGAGACTTTTGAATCCGTCTCAGAGTCTCTTTGCAGAGTTAGACCTGACTCTTGATATTGTGCATAATCTCTTCCAAGGAGTGGCTCTCGAAGATATGCTGCTGCACAGATTAACAAATGCAACAAACTTATTGAGAAAATATCCTACGTTATAAGCGTACACGTTTGGCCATGCTCATACAATATGCTTGCGAAATATCACACCAGCAAAGGCAATAAAACCAGAGATTACTAAACCACCTGGCCAAATGGACCGCGCACCTTCAGAGGAGAGCTTCGGTCCACCCCAGCGCCACTTGGAGCTAGGGAGGCAACAGATTCGATCTTCTTCTTGATCTTCACGTAAGTCGGACATTTGAGCCTGCGTCCTCTCAAAATCACCTCGTGCAAGATCTTGCCCAATTTCCTGCTTGACGGAGTCAGGCAACACGGGGCGAACCTTAACCTCAGTCACATCTTCAGAGGGTGCAAGCTCTTGCCTGATTTCCTGCTTGATTGAGTCAGCCAACACGGTGGGCACCTTAACTTTAGTCACACCTCCAGAGGCTGTGATCTCCTCACCAGCACCCTCAGATGAATCGAGGAATATCATGGAGACCTCTTCACCATTATCCTGTACAACCTCGGTTACAGATTGTAATGGTTCGACCTGTTTCCAAGTTGCATCCTGCCGAGAAGAATCCGCCAACCAATCGTTAACTGCAGCATCTTCATCAACATTTTCTTCCTCATCTTCCAGAAAACGAGCAAGGGCTGCATAACCCGTGGAGAATGTAGGGCCCAACGGAGGTTGAGTCACAGGTAAGCGTTCTTCTTCCAACACAGGTAAGCCAGGGAGTTTGTCAGCAGGATGGATGCTGAAAGTCGGATGATCGCCGAGGTGAAGCGTCCCGTCCACCTCCTCTTTGTCATGTTGAACTGAAGCATGAACATAGCTCACTGACGTATCGATCCTGACCGCGTCTATGGTCTCATTTTTGGTGGCGTCGGTGTGAGATTTGGTGGTAGTTGTCTGGGTTGTAACACGGGCATCAATCGTGGTTTCCCTTGTGACCTCCTCATGGAAAATAGATTCCGACTCGTCGGAGACATGAGATTCAGAAACTTGAAGAAGCCCACCAGAAACTGCAGGAGCAGCTTGTTCTCCATTCACTCTATCTGCAATCTCAGAGCCTTTACATGTCACCAAAAGCAAACCAACTGGTTCGAAAAGACACACAAGAATATGATAACTAGAGATGCGGTTGTCAACTATATTCTGGTGAACATGGAGATAAAACAAAGTAGGGCATAGAGATACGAAAATACAAGGAAGACGTTGAGGTCAATCAAAACAGAATGAGAAGCCTTGAGTTGGCTCTAATTGTTATTAAAAGAATCTGGAGAATAAATGGGCAAAGCCAAAGCACATCACAGTGGAAGCACACACAATTGTATGGACTAGTTTGTTCAGTGAAGTAACGGAAGCTCAAAAGTGTGTCCAAAAACACAGATAGAAAAACGATTGCGATGTTTCTGCAGCTCAAGTGCACGCAACTGACCTTCAATTGGTTGATATGTAAGCTGAGTATATGAAGGCAAGCAACAGCTCCAGCTTCCTTTCTCCCTCCTTTCCTCCTCGTATGTCTCATCAACAGACAGCACTGATGGTACGCTTGGTGCCCCTGTAACACCTTCGGAGACAATGAGTTGAGACGCAAGCTGAGATTGCAAAGACAAGCTTCCATTCTCCCTCCTTCCACCTTCATATGAATCATCAACAGGCCGCACTGATGGTACGCTTGGTGCCCTTGAGACATCTTCGGAGACAATGAGTTGAGAGGCAAGCTGAGATTGCGAAGACAAGCTTCCATTCTCTCTCCTTCCACCTACATATGAATCGTCAACCGTCGGCACTGATGGTACGCTTGGTGCCCTTGTGACATCTTCGGAGACTCTAGATTCAGAGGCAGACTGCGAATACGAAGGCAAGCTTCCCTTCACCCTGAGCTCTACTTCAAATGATTCATCAACCGACGGCACCGATGGTACGCTTGGTGCCTTCGTAACATCTTCGGAGACACTGGATTTAGAAGCAGACTGAGAATACGAAGATAAGCTTCCCTCCACCCTTAGTTCTTCTTCAAATGATTCATCAACCGACGGCACTGATGGTACGTTAGGTGCCTTCGTAACACCTTCGGAGACAATGAGTTGGGAGGCAAGCTCTGAGTGCGAAGGCAAGCTTCCCTTCTCCCTTGGTTTTTCTTGAGATGATTCGTCGACAGGCGGCACACTGCGAAAGTCCGGCGTCCTCGTCATATCTAAGGAAAAGCTGAAATCTCCAACCCGAATTTCTGGAAGACTACTGTTGTCTGCCTCCGCAGGTACGATAACCCGCACGCCCTCTTCCACTGGCAATGGCTCGACTTTGCTGGGCGTCAACTGCTTTGACGCAGTAGGCTTCCGCACTAAGGGCACTTCCTGCTCATCCACAATTTCGCCAGCAATTTCATTGTGAATCTGTACTATTTGCTGATCCTGGTTGAGAGATACCTCTATGTCACCAAATTTCATTTCTTTCCCAGCATCCTTTCGTTTCGAAATACTCGTTTCCGCACTCCCAGATGACTTGCTTTCTGACACTACAGATGACGACTTCTCTGAGGTCACAGAGGACATCGTTTCTGTAGATTTCGACTGAGATGACTGATCTAGAGTCTCTGCAAGATACATGAAGAGCATGTGTGGATCAAAAACAGATGCCAGCATGTAGAGCTTCTTGAAGATGAGAAACAATTTCAATAAGTACAGACGTAATTGCGGAAGATGAACAGAATATGGGTTACCTCCAGTTTTCAGCTCTCGTCGTCTCCATGAGATAGTTGGGAGTAGGAGAGGCAAGCAACGAGAATCCTCTGTCCTCATCGCGCTTATTTCATTCTCAGATAATCCAGCTCCTGAAACTACGCAACCGGACGAGGTTCTCAGGGTAAAGAACAACAAGTACCAACAACGCACCCCACTTGTACCACATAAAAAAAAAGGGAATTCAAAGAAATGTTCAATGAAATCAAATGCCACAACCTGTAAACGCCATATTTTTTTTATTGGCTAATTCTGATTGTATAGGTCGCTCAAAGACTGTGATCTCAGTTGATTTTCTCTCTCTATTTGATTAGAATGGCAACCAATAAAAAAAGGATTGGCCACTTAAATGAATATGGCGTTCTGTTGCAAGAGTCAAGATTTTTAAAAGAAACGAGGCGTTAAAGCAGAAGAAAACTCTACCTTTAGAAAGTTTTGCACTGTCAATCACCCCTTGTGATTCCTTTGATTGAGATTCGGACTCCTTGACGCTTCCAGTAGTGGTTTGGAGCGAAGAGGTCTCCTCTTGCGGTTTCCCTGCTACGAAACCAATCGTGGTAAAACCTTCAGACACAACCTGCCCTGGTAAAATCACAACACCTTGGTTCACAACTTGGTTCACAACTTGGTCCGCCGAGCTAAACCCGAACTGGGTCGAAGTAGTACTTCCAGATTGCTCGTCAGCTCTCCCCACCACCTCTGAAAACCATACAACACCGAGGCATAAGTCCATGTGCACAGCATACATATGGCACCATCACTTCAACAACAATTTAGAATTCGGGTCTCAAACCTTTTCTACTGCCTGTTCCTGGAGGTCCCCAAGGGTAGGAAGGAATGAGGATGTCCATGCAGTTGAGGCTCGCTCTCTGAGCCTCGCCATCTTCCGTGCTGGGTGCCACAGGTAATACAGCCCCCTCCAACAAGGGAGTAGTTAATGTAATTTCTGTGCCTTCCGTGCGGCCTGATGTTGCAGATGACACTGCCTTTTCTACAGCTGTAGAAACAGATGTGATCTGTGACGCCTCAGAATCAGAAGCTGCCGTTGCCACCTGTACAGAGTTCGTGATTCCGCTGCTCTCTGAAGTATCACACGCAGACAGTGAGTGTTACAAACGGAACTCAATGCTTCCTCCAACGACAACAAAACTTCCAAATTTGAGGTCGACGTGAGTAATTTGCAAATTTCAAAATAAGGATGCAAGAAACAACTGAATGGACAAGATTGTAGGTCAGCAATGGCACTCACCTATTTCGTCAGCTGTAGTTTCGGATGAACTCCATGAAGGAAAGCAAAGACAATCCACTCTGCGTTCAGCTTCGGTGACACGAATCGTCTTAAGTGACGTGTCAGATTCAGCTGCCGTTTCTGATGAATCTGACGTGCGAGAATAACCAGGAATTGTAAGTTCTTCATGAGGTGGCACAGATACAGGAACCTCAAGGAGGACCTCTCGACGCATCCACAAATCGTCTTCAATGCGGGAGAAGTCTTCAGTTTCTTGCTCAAGGTGTTCTGAGTGTTGTTCTACTTCACCAGATAGTTGATTCACTTCACGAGATTGTTGTTTCACTCCATCTGATTGTTGTTTCACTTCAACAGATTGTTGTCTCACTCCATCAGTTTGCTGTCTCACTCCATCAGATTGTTGTTTCACTCTATCAGATTGTTGTCTCACTCCATCAGATTGTTGTCTCACTCCATCAGATTGTTGTCTCACTCCATCAGATTGTTGTCTCACTCCATCAGATTGTTGTCTCACTCCATCAGATTGTTGTCTCACTCCATCGGATTGTTGTTTCAATGTATCAGATACTTGTTTCACTTCACGAAACTGTTGTTTCCCTGCATCAGATTGTTGTTCCGCTTCACGAGAATGTTGTTCCGCTACGTCTGATTGCTTTTTCGCTTCCTGAGAATGTTGTTCGGCAGCATTTGATTGTTCATTCGCTTCAAGAGACTCTTGTTTCACTCCATGAGATTCTTGTCTCAATCCACCAAAATCTTCTTTTACTCCATCGGATTGCTGTTCAACATCAATCAACTGCTTTGACGCAGTAGGCTTCCGCACTAAGGGCACTTCCTGCTCATCCACAATTTCGCCAGCAATTTCATTGTGAATCTGTACTATTTGCTGATCCTGGTTGAGAGATACCTCTATGTCACCAAATTTCATTTCTTTCCCAGCATCCTTTCGTTTCGAAATACTCGTTTCCGCACTCCCAGATGACTTGCTTTCTGACACTACAGATGACGACTTCTCTGAGGTCACAGAGGACATCGTTTCTGTAGATTTCGACTGAGATGACTGATCTAGAGTCTCTGCAAGATACATGAAGAGCATGTGTGGATCAAAAACAGATGCCAGCATGTAGAGCTTCTAGAAGATGAGAAACAATTTCAATAAGTACAGACGTAATTGCGGAAGATGAACAGAATATGGGTTACCTCCAGATTTCAGCTCTCGTCGTCTCCATGAGATAGTTGGTAGTAGGAGAGGCAGGCAACGAGAATCCTCTGTTCTCATCGAGCTTATTTCATTCTCAGATAATCCAGCTCCTGAAACTACGCAACCGAACGAGGTTCTCAGGGAAAAGAACAACAAGTACCAACAACGCACCCCACTTGTACCACACAAAAAAAAAGGGAATTCAAAGTAATGTTCAATAACACAACCTATTACAAGACGTCATCTATAATTTATTTCAATATCATATTTAGATGCAGACTCGAACCTATAGAAATTTCTGCACTGTCAATCACCCCTTGTGATTCCTTTGATTGAGATTCGGACTCCTTGACGCTTCCAGTAGTGGTTTGGAGCGAAGAGGTCTCCTCTTGCGGTTTCCCTGCTACGAAACCAATCGTGGTAAAACCTTCAGACACAACCTGCCCTGGTAAAATCACAACACCTTGGTTCACAACTTGGTTCACAACTTGGTCCGCCGAGCTAAACCCGAACTGGGTCGAAGTAGTACTTCCAGATTGCTCGTCAGCTCTCCCCACCACCTCTGAAAACCATACAACACCGAGGCATAAGTCCATGTGCACAGCATACATATGGCACCATCACTTCAACAACAATTTAGAATTCGGGTCTCAAACCTTTTCTACTGCCTGTTCCTGGAGGTCCCCAAGGGTAGGAAGGAATGAGGATGTCCATGCAGTTGAGGCTCGCTCTCTGAGCCTCGCCATCTTCCGTGCTGGGTGCCACAGGTAATACAGCCCCCTCCAACAAGGGAGTAGTTAATGTAATTTCTGTGCCTTCCGTGCGGCCTGATGTTGCAGATGACACTGCCTTTTCTACAGCTGTAGAAACAGATGTGATCTGTGACGCCTCAGAATCAGAAGCTGCCGTTGCCACCTGTACAGAGTTCGTGATTCCGCTGCTCTCTGAAGTATCACACGCAGACAGTGAGTGTTACAAACGGAACTCAATGCTTCCTCCAACGACAACAAAACTTCCAAATTTGAGGTCGACGTGAGTAATTTGCAAATTTCAAAATAAGGATGCAAGAAACAACTGAATGGACAAGATTGTAGGTCAGCAATGGCACTCACCTATTTCGTCAGCTGTAGTTTCAGATGAACTCCATGAAGGAAAGCAAAGACAATCCACTCTGCGTTCAGCTTCGGTGACACGAATCGTCTTAAGTGACGTGTCAGATTCAGCTGCCGTTTCTGATGAATCTGGCGTTCGAGAAGAACTTGGAGTTGTAAGTTCTTCACGCGGTGGCACAGATACAGGAACGTCAAGGAGGACCTCTCGACGCATCCACAAATCGTCTTCAATGCGGGAGAAGTCTCCAGTTTCTTGCTCAAGGTGTTCGGATTGTTGTTCGACTTTACCAGATTGTTGTCTCACTTCAAGAGATTGTTGTTTCACTCCATCAGATTGTTTTCTCGCTGCATCAGATTGTTGTTTCACTTCATGAGACTGTTGTTTCGCTGCATCAGATTGCTGTTTTAATTCACTGGATTGTTGGTCAACATCGAGAGAAATCTTTGTACCTATGAATTGTTGATCAATTTCTCTGGATTGTTGCTCGACGTAGTCAGATTGATGACTAACGCCTTCCTTGCCCAACAAGGGTTGTGAGAGCTCTACAGAAATAGCAGCAAGAGGGTCGTCAGAGCATGACAGCGAATCCCATAAAGATACAACTCGTAAAGGATTGCGGTCTACTAATGGTCGAGTTGCAGGACATTTTAATCATGCTAAAATATTAGAAGCAAGCTTGTCAGACATGGAAGCAAAGGCCAGACAGAAATATACCTGACTGTGCCTGTGTAGTCTTGGATGCTCTTCTCCACAAAAATGGGAAGCAGAGACGGTCCTCCCTGGTTTCAACTACCACTACAGGTAATTGAACGGCTTCCACTGGACCGGGAGCCGCAGGAAGTTCCAGGATATCAGAAACTGGAGGTGGCTGAATCTCAGAAGCAGGCTTAGGCTGAATTTCAGAAGTGGGCTTTGGCTGAATCTCAGAGGTAGGCTTTGGCTGAATTTCAGAAGTGGGCTTTGGCTGAACTTCAGAAGCAAGACTTGCCTGGATTTTAGAAGCAGCAAATTTCTGAGTTTGAGAGGAAAGATCTTCAGCTGAAGAATCTCTGGTTTCTTCTCGCGAAATCTCCCTCCTTTGTTCTTCACTCAGGAGGGGAGCAACAATTTCTGCAATCAAAAATATTCGATTCGTCTCAGTATCACATATTCGAAAACTAAGCTCTACTACAAAATATAAATACAAATCTCTCCGCACTGTAGATCGTGAATAATCCAAACAACCATTTCATCACAGCGAACCATGTAAGCAAACGCACAAAAGCTGCATTCCAGCAACTACAAGTCTAACTAGATTGTTACCAGCATCAGTAGGAATGGTCGTCTTCCGTCTCCATGTGAAGAAAATCGGCAAACAGCGATTGTCATAATCTTCACCAGTGAGTGCAGGAGGTGATACCGCTTGTACTAGCTCAGGCAACCTTCCGGCACTTTGGTCTGTCAATTGCTCGGTAGATGCAACTGAAACAGCAGCAGTTGCTTCTGCTGCGCTTGATACCTCGACAACTTGCGTCCGCTGCACACTCCTCTCTGAAATTCACACCGAAGATAAGATGATCGATAACTTATACCATTTCCCGCACGAAGAGATCGAATTCTAAGCTACAGAGTGTTCATCGAAGAAAATTTCAAGAGAAAATTAACTGCGAAAACAAGGCATTCTTGAAGTAGAGCGTGTTAAATTGGCATACCTCTACGGAACAGAAATGTGAAGCATCCCAAGCAGCCATAGTCTTCATACTGTTCCACAATAGCATCACCGTCGTCGACATTCTCCTGCGCTTGTTCCAGAGTGTTTTCTTCCTCCTCATCTTGGACTTCAGTCACCCACCTCTCGGTTGATATTACAGTAGTCCTCTTCCGCTTTCGAAGAATCACCCGCTTCGTGATGCAAGATTTGCACACAGGACACACGAGGTCATGCGTTTCTTGCAGGCGAAGGATTCTTTCAACCTCAGACTCGCCTTCGATGGTCAGAGTTTCTAGGGCTGAGGTAGTCTCAATGTCGTGCGATTCTTGAATGACTGTCTTCTCTGCTGGAAACTCGTGTACAATCTTCAGCCTCGGGGTGGTGGAACCGGATGCATCGGCCTGACTAAACACTGCTCGCATTGACTGCGAGCCTGACAACGGACTCCTCCCAGGAGTGCGCGGAAGAAAGCCATCGTCTCTCCGAAATACAACCGTGTCAGTATAGGTTTCAGTCTTGATGGTCGATGTCTGCTGCGTGGTTACCCCCGAATGAGAATCGTGCTGAACAAAGCTCCACTCGCTGTCCACCTCTGTTTTCTCTCCGTTGCTAACCCTCACCTCTGCATTCTCACCCTTGCCAAGTGTGAAAGAAGTAGTAGCATCGTCCTCAATTTCCTTTGGCGACGTCGATGTTTCCCAGTTGAATCTTGGAGAAAACAACGGCGAGGAGGACGTTCTGCGATCTCCATACCTCTGGTGGCATACACCGTGATCGATTTCACCGTGAATGCATTTCTCACCAACTTGCAAGCCTTCCAACGCCATCACTATCTTGTAAACGCTGTTCTCTCTCTTGGGTGGTGAAGGCGTCATGAATTGCCTCATGTACCTCTTCTGATGATCCAAGGAGGAACCAAGCTCAACGCTGAGCTCCCGGCGGCTACGAACAGATTGCGCTTCCTTGCTTACTTCGTCTTCACCTCCAAGGCGATCGTCATGTCCAATCTTTCCTTCTAGTTCATTAGGGACTTCAGGCTTGAGATCAGTCGGACCATGAGATCCAAGGTCTCCTTCAAGGGCAATGCCGTTCGCTTCTATTTCAACAGCCTCACCCTCTGTCCCTTCAATAGCCCTCTTCTCAGCATGATTTTCGCCACGCTCCCCCTCAAACACAATAACAGAAGTGATTCCCTCCTGCTTGACTTCTCTCGAGCTCTTCTCAGCATTACTTTCGCCACGCTCTCCTTCCACCACAACAACAGAAGTGATTCGGCTCTGCTCGTCGTCTCTCGAGCTCTTCTCAGCATGACTTTCGCCACGCTCACCCTCAAACCAGGAAACAGAAGTGGATCCCCTCTGCTCGAATTCTTTCGCGATCTTCTCAGCATGACTTTCGCCACGCTCACCTTCCACCACAACAACAGAAGTGATTCGGCTCTGCTCGTCTTCTCTCGAGCTCTTCTCAGCATGACCTTCGCCACGCTCACCCTCAAACCTGGAAACAGAAGTGGATCCCCTCTGCTCGGATTCTTTCGCGATCTTCTCAGCATGACTTTCGCCACGCTCACCTTCCACCACAACAACAGAAGTGATTCGGCTCTGCTCGTCTTCTCTCGAGCTCTTCTCAGCATGACCTTCGCCACGCTCACCATCCACCACAACAACAGAAGTGATTCGGCTCTGCTCGTCGTCTCTCGAGCTCTTCTCAGCATGACTTTCGCCACGCTCACCCTCAAACCAGGAAACAGAAGTGAATCCCCTCTGCTCAAATTCTTTCGCGATCTTCTCAGCATGACCTTCGCCACGCTCACCTTCCACCACAACAACAGAAGTACTTCGCCTCTGCTCGTCGTCTCTCGAGCTCTTCTCAGCATTACTTTGGCCAAGTTCACCTTCCACCACAACAACAGAAGTACTTCGCCTCTGCTCGTCGTCTCTCGAGCTCTTCTCAGCATTACTTTGGCCAAGTTCACCTTCCACCACAACAACAGAAGTACTTCGCCTCTGCTCGTCGTCTCTCGAGCTCTTCTCAGCATTACTTTCGCCACGCTCACCTTCCACCACAACAACAGAAGTACTTCGCCTCTGCTCGTCTTCTCTCGTGGTCCATTCGGCATAACCTTCGCGACGCTCACCCTCAAACACAGAAACAGAAGTAACTCCCCTCTGCTCGTATTCTTTCGCGATCTTCTCAGCATTGCTTTGGCCACACTCACCTTCCACCACAACAACAGAGGTACTTCGCCTCTGCTCGTCTTCTCTCGCGCTCTTCTCAGCATAACCTTCGCTACGCTCACCATCAAACGCAAAAACAGAAGTATATCCCTTCTGCTCGAATTCTTTCGCGATCTTCTCAGCATGACCTTCGCCACGCTCACCTTCCACCACAACAACAGAGGTACTTCGCCTCTGCTCGTCTTCTCTCGTGGTCCATTCGGCATAACCTTCGCGACGCTCACCCTCAAACACAGAAACAGAAGTAACTCCCCTCTGCTCGTATTCTTTCGCGATCTTCTCAGCATTACTTTGGCCACGCTCACCTTCCACCACAACAACAGAGGTACTTCGCCTCTGCTCGTCTGCTCTCGTGGTCCATTCGGCATAACCTTCGCGACGCTCACCATCAAACACAGAAACAGAAGCAAATCCCTTCTGCTCATATTCTTTCGCGATCTTCTCAGCACGAGCTTCGCCACGCTCGCCCTCCAACACAACAACAGAAGTAAATCCCTTCTGCTTGTATTCTTTCGCGATCTTCTCAGCGTAACGTTCGCCACGCTCACGCTCAAACGAAAGAACAGAAGTATATCCCTTCTGCTCGAATTCTTTCGCGATCTTCTCAGCATGGCCTTCAACACGCTCACCCAACACAAAAACAGAAGTAACTCCCTTCTGCTCGTATTCTTTCGCGCTCTTCTCAGCATGACCTTCGCCACGCTCACCCTCAAACAAAACAACAGAAGTGACTGCTTTCTGCTCGACACCTGCTAAGACCTCCGCAGTGGCAACTTGTTCCTCAAAAATAGACGATTGCCAGCTACTACTCTCCTCAACCACATCTTTCACAGACTCATCGTCACCATGGATCCAAACCACCACGGTCTTTTCAAGAGCATTGCCATTCCCTTCATATTCATCAGAAACCACAGACCAATTCAGAGTCTCTTCATACGCACTGCTCCCAGTGGTATACAAATCCGCATGACCTTCGCCCTCGACCACAACAGCATAATCTGAACTTCCCCTTCCCTCCGACACAGACGACACGCTATTCTCCTCAATTACTTCGTAAGAAGAATTCTCAGACTCAGCAATCTCTTCCACACGCTCAGAAACCACGGTCTCTTCTGCGCGCTCAGAGGCATCGCGTTTCTCCGCATCACGAATCCCTTCGACGCTCTCCGAGAGGACTACATTATAGTGATTCCCAGACTCTTGCTTCTCTAACGATGCTTCGTCAACATCGGAACGCCTGCCATTCGCCTCCACTTTCTGATCTTCCTTCAAACTCGTCTCCACCAAAAACTTGTCATAGACCGGGGCATCGCTAACTACACTCTCATCATCTTCACTCTCCTCACGCGTCCCTTCCTCCCGGTCCACCACAACACGGTCGGATAGTCCTTCCACTCCGTGCACTTCCTCTTCGGTCGCATTGCTCGCAGACTCTTCTTTAATTGTCGCCGAAACGACTGCCTCTTCTAATCTTCCCTCCGAAGCATTGCCCTCAGCGCCATCCCTCAGTGGCGAAACAACCTCCTCCTCCTCCCCGAGAGCTCGAGCTCCATCATCACCCTCGTGGTGATGGTGGTGATGATGATGATGAGAAGTACTCTTCTTGCTTGAACTGCTACTTGAACTGCTGCTTGAGGAGCTGCTGCTGCTGCTACTGTCCGAGTCTCCATCGTGCGATTCCTTCTTCCGAGATCCCTTCTTCGAGGGAGATCCCTTTTTCTTCGAGGATTTCTTTAGACTATGCCCGTCATCGTCACTGGTATCACCACCGCTGTGGTGATAACCACTATGCCCTTCCTCATCCTGATGTCCCATATCTGACGATTCCCGCTACTATCCAGGAGCAATTGACTGAAAAACGTTAAGCGACACTCATTCCTTCACAACCACGTCCACAACTACGACACAAAGCTTCTCAACAGCCAATTCAAATCACAAGTAGATCTCTCAAAACACTGCACAAAACAGACTTCAAGCTCGGCGCTGAGACCCCTCCGAGATCCAATCTCACCACACAAAACGCACTCTCACAGACACCCAGATGCTTTCTACTGACCGTTACCACGAAATTAAACCCCGACCGAGGTTTGTATAACCAGAAGAAACGCAATCGGCTACAACTGATGCAATGCTCTCAACAACTTCAAACACGTAATTCTCTCCAAATGCCTCATCACCTTCTCCGACTCCCAACCAGAATTACTAACCTCACTCTCCTGACAGCCAAACCAGGTGAAAAAACAAATTCAAAATGCCACAGCCAGATCAAAACTCGGCCATGTCGGGAAGTCCGAATCCAAAACACTAGCTACAAGAGATCTCACTCGGACCAGCCCCTCAAGCATCGCTCCACCGAACTCCTCAACTCACACTCACTCTCCACATTCCTAACCCGACACTACCCCAACCTCCACTCCAAGGCTCCCCTCTCCGACTCATTCCCAAACTCAAACCTTTCCCAAGGCTCCACTTTTCTAATCCACCTCCGAGGCTCTCACAGTCACAACACCACCAACAGATCAACAGACGACGAGACCCACCTGAGAACAACGCAACACGTGAGTTCACTCTCGCAGCCAGTATTCACTGACTGGCGTCGCGCAAGCACCGCTCAGCTAGCGGCGACATGGGTCCAGCAGCATTGCCATCCCCGGCGGTTCTCCCAACTTATCGCAACGTCTCTCACGCCAAAACTAGCGACTAATCCTCACACACCCCCCGGATGAAGGTGATGATGAGGTCGCTTCTCGTCGTCGGGTGGAATCTCCACCGTGGCCTCCAATTGTGACAGTGCCAGTGTGGCTTGCGAGGTTAACTAGCTGGCTTTGTGTTTGCGACGTTCGTGGACAGTGGTGAGGTAGCGGTAGCATGGATTGTTGGTGTGCAATGGGGCATGCGGCCCATGCCGGGGAGGGCGATGTCGATGTTGGTTAGTGGCGATGTCGATGGCGATGGTGGAGGCATCCGTTGGCAGGGCGTGCACATACGCCCGGTGGCTGGATGGTGGCTGGATGGGGCCGATGACGACAAGGCCAGGGTGGTCACGACTGCCGAGTCCTTGCAAAAGTGCCCCTCTGCTCATCATCGTCGACGGACTTTGGCCTCCCTTGGCCATTCTTTGGAACTCCTTGGGAACTCTTTGGGAACTCCTTGGGAACTCCTTGGGAACTCTTTGGGAACCACTAGGAACTCATTGAGATCTCTTTGGAACTCTTTTGGAACTCTTTGGAACTCTTTGGGAACTCTTTGGAACTCTTTGGGAACTCTTTGGGAACTCTTTGGGACTCTTTGGGAACTCTTTGGGAACTCTTTGAAACTCTTTGGGAACCCTTTGGAAACCACTAGGAACTCATTGAGACCTCTTTGGAGGAATGATCGGGGAGAACCGGCAATTAGTTACAAGTTAACCGAATGAAAGTGCCAAGTTTCCGATTTGATTTTGGATGTTTAGGATTTTTTTTGGTTCAAAACCAAATCTTACCTAAATATCACATTAGTATCACCTAAGTATTACAGAAGTATCATACATAAATTACCAAATCATCTTACTAAAAAGAAGATAATAATTGGATGATCATGACCTCTGAAACTTCATGGAGAATGCTTCAAATGGATAACCTTTGGAAACCTTCAAATTGGTGATTTTTTATTATTATTTTTTATGCAAGAGAAATGTTTGAGTTTTTGATTTGTGGACTAATTTTCATTACACAACATATTTTTTCTTCCTTTGAAGGTAAAATTAGACAATTTAAAGAGAATATTGGTTCATTTGCTTTTACATGATTTTGGTCTAATTTAAAATATTCTAATATACGGTTGTAGCGTCAATTGTCTCTCATATAAAATTGGTTTTGGAAATGAGATCTTTTCATGCTTGACAACACAAAGATTCATATAATTTTGCAATTTATACTATGTATTAGATTTTGGTGTTCTTCATCGAATATACTTAAGTTGACGGCTTTGGGTGTATCTACCCTTGGTCAGGTTTGGGAGTTGGTAGAAATTCTGTAGTGAGAGAAAAGTAAAAAAAGAACCTGATTAATTGATTAATTCCTTTTGGGAGTGGGGACCTTTGGGCTTCATTGGAGATCAATTTGAGCCAAATTAAGGTGCGACTTCACTGTACTGCAGATGGACTGCCAGCGGGGCAACAGAGTCCAATGGGAGTGAGCAGTGTAAACAGGGCAGAGGAGCAGGGGCTGACAGACAACACAACCTGAGCAAACTTGATGGGATAAGTTAATGGAAAATGGTTTGATGGGTCAGCCATTCAACCTGGATGATGAGCACGCGCAGGTAAATGCCCGGACTTCGTTCTGTACCACGCTTCATGATGGTGGTTGTCATTTGCCATCATCTTTTGTCTACCTTCTTCATGAGCATTGGTTTAGCCCCCATTGCTTGCGGCAAGCATGGGTTCATGTGCAGGCATTTTTGCAGACCGGGATTGTTCCTTCTAGAATTAGCATGGGTTGGTAATCGGAGAAAGTTGGTGTTTGTTTGGGCCCTGGGGTGTATAGTGGACCATTTTTTAATTTAACAAGGGTTTTTGTCATCATATAAGTTGTCTTCAGGTGGCAAAACATTTTGCTTTATGGAATTGTGTTGAGTCTCCTGGGGGTACAGGCACATTTACCCAGGCCAATTCTCTATCCAGATTGTGCGCGCTACGGAATGGTTCAAATATATAGCAATGTTGGAATTTCCTTGGGGGTGTGAATCGTGTGATAGTGGGGACGGTGAGGACAAGGAAGAGGAGGGACTTCAGTGTCTGTGACACTTATGTCGGCATCTGTGTGCTCCCGGATTAGGACTCTAGACCGTGAAGTCATAGAAATGTTGAAATTTCACACGAACAAACCTCCCATGAGTTTCATGATTCAGTAGTGTATGCATTTGTCTCAAGAGCATCTTGTAATGTATCGTATCCATTTGTTGAGGTTATAATGACATGCAAGTAGAGAGGTTCTAAGTGGCCGGTGTGAATTTTTGATTATTTTAATCTAGGTGTAAACTTACACTGAATAAAATTTGCTTGTCGTCACAGCCTACTCTGGTAATACTGCATGATCAGGCACAACCTGGTATTCAGTTGAGTGGTTTTCTTTTCTTTTTTCCAATTGTACTTTGAAAGCATCACTTTTTTGGCTTTGGGTAAAGGGGAATGGTGTGTTCCATGAGGATTCGAGCATGCTGGACTAGCCTACTAGACTAGGCTAGCCGCATCTGAATCCTGGACAACCAACGTCTTATCATCCTGTCTCTTGTATCATGAGCAGTCAATGGATGCCTTCTTGACAGAGCATGGATAGTACTATTTTTTGACAACATGGATTTCTCATGTCCTTCAGGAATCTATCTTACAATTGAGCATGGTTTGTCTCACTCGACGGTTCCACAATGGAATCCGTATAGGAGACATACAAATATGCGGGTGATGTGCTCAACGGCACGGGTCCCACTAGTTTCTGAACAATGTATGATGCAGCATGGGAACCATATTCACTGAAATTCAGTAAACAATACTATAATTATTATGTTTCTTGTTCAGGAATTTGGGTATTGTCCCTGTAAGTCACAGCTGCATTTTATTTTTATATTCCGATCTTCAAGTTCGTTGGGATAGATCAACAAAATGAGACAAGCAACAGTTAATAGAAAGGCACATGGGAAACAATCAAGAGTGAATTTCTTGATTATTTTTTAGTGAATATTACTGTAAATATATTTTAACATTGTGTGTGGTTCGTTTTTAAAACACATACTTCTCCGAACATATTTGTTTGCCTAAAATCATATTCATGGTTGACATTGTATTTTGACAATCCTATTGGCTAAAATCCAAAAAAAGCTGTGGAATAAAGACACCTTTTGCGTCCAAAAAAATAAAAATAAAATCCAAAAAAATTCAATTCGGATTAATTCCTTCTATATTTATTGTCTACAATAATCATGCCATGTTATAGGTAAAGAATATTTTTGATAGTAAAATTTTTGAAAATGTGCAATCTAATCATGTTGCATGGAAGAAAAGAAATAATTGTGATAATAGAAACTTCAAGAAGGTAAATCAATTAAGATTATTCTACAATTACAACAAATTCATAATTATCTATAATAGATTACATAAATGACAATCCAAGTTTAGTTTCATCAAACCATTTTCATCCATTCATGACATTCATCCTCAAGCACCGTTATTGAAGGCCAAAAGTGATTACATAGTCTTTTTTTTTTTTTCTTTTTTGTTTGTTTGTTTGTTTGTTTGTTTGTTTGTTTGTTTTTGAAACACATGGAATTACATAGGCTTTGGCCCCCTAATGGAAGAGAGCCAACAAATTGTACAAAAGAATTTTAAATTCAAGATTGCATACTTCCTTAGCCCAAATCTAACAATTTCACTAATTAGTGAAGATGTTCTTTCAAATAAAATCAAATTTATATGTACTTTTTGAGTTGATATTTACATTTCTTAAAATGTGCTCATGGTAAAAAGGTCTTTCTCGCTTTTTGGTCCTTACTTTCAATACCCATCACAATTTTGCGCTCCCCATGAAGATGACCACAATGGGACTCTCCAGATTACGGTTGAGCAGGACTCCCCTGACCTTACAATGCATTAGCCACAGAGAGTCAGATGCTACTTCATTGTCACACGTTACTATCCAGCCTCATGGTGTCCATGTCAATAAGGAACAAATTTAATAATAGAATTCTCAGCCCATGAAATGCATGTTTGAATGCTGCTTGTCAAAGTTCTGGTTGACGCCTGAATGATAGGCCCTACTAAGCATGAAAAGAAAGAAAAAGCCCTGAATGGTATCAGTTCCGAGTATATCAACTCATCCCACAAGAAAATGGTGGGATTCGGGAAGCATGGTGGCACCGGCATCATCTCAAGGCACTTGAGGATGTGCATCTGATTGCTAACTTTTCTGTTGGAAGTAAGGAAAGCAACGCTGGTGAATAGACGGTGTAAATTAGCTTGAGTCTCTTCAGGTTGTTATTGATGATAAGGCAACCGGGTCATACCAAATATTATTTTAATATGAATGCTATAAAAATAACAACAAAGGATATTAGAGTTTTTCTGGAAGTATGGTAGGAACACCTAAAATCACCAACTTAAGCAATATGTCCTGTATTTAGGAATTCAAATATCTTTAAAAAAATATTCTAATCTTCAAAATAAGATTTCATGAGGAATGCAAAAATTTGCATCATAAAATTTGCAATTCTCAATTTTATAGAAAATCTCAAAGTGCAAAGTACTCTGTGATCCATTTCTAACTTAGAATTTCCTTTGAGCAATAATAGTGGTCCTCAACTTTGCTCACCATTGAACCCAAAACCTTATTTTTTTTAATTGTGAGAGTTCTAGGCAAGGTGACAACTAGGTGACCAATAAGCATATTAGTCCTCCAAATGAGAACTGACAATTCGCTTTTAGAGATACTGGAGGGTGGTGGGATCATACTGGGTGGTGATTTTGGAGGTTGTGGTGATTTTAGGTGCTCCTACCATACATGTGGGTTTGGTAGTTGTTTTTTTGGGTAAAATAATGGATTCCAAAATGGTTAATTTATATAAGCTCCAAAGCTTTATGATATCTATTATGAAGTTGACAATCTTAGAGTATTAGTAAATATAAATGTTTATTTATAAAACTAATAGTTTATCTCATAGTTCTTATTGTAGAATCGATAATTTTTTAGGATGATTCTATTTTCATCCACATCATACTACGTAAAGGCTATACATTGCACACAATTAGATTACAAGAAAAATTGAAACATCATGTAAAAAATGAATTCTTAAACTATTGCTACTGTAACACTATCTATCGTCATCTTTACAATAACTACCAAAGAATGTTAATGAACCGCATTGTTATTTCACCATGGTGTATGTGACATAAATTAGATGAAGCCATCACTTTGACATATCCATTCCACATACTTGCATTATACTAGGATGTACAAAATAACTTGATATCAAAAGATTAAACATGGATACAAGCAAATTAAAAAATAACATTCTTCGATAAAAGATAATTGACACTTTTGAAAAGGATATTTGAAGGAGTATTTTGAAGAATTTGATGTTTTTACTAATAATGATATAATTGTAATAAATTTTAGAATTTTTCAATTAGTTATAAGATAGTAACCCCAAAAACTCCATAACACTAGTTTCTGAATAATTTTAGGAGATAATGAAATAATAATGATGACATTACATTGCAATAAAATTTTATACAATCCACTAAATACTATTTTTAGTTCTACAATACTTATACTTGATTGCATACTATTTTTGGTTGTATTATCTCCAATTATTAATTTTAGACCTTTAAAAATTCACAAAAAATTCACAAAAAATTTACAAAAAATTCACAAAAAATTCACAAAAAATTCAATACAACTCTAAAAAATTTGATTTTTTTGGGATCAATATTATCTATGATCACCCAACCTCCGTATTTCTTCATAGCGACGGTGCCATTTAACAAGCAGGTAACTCCGAAAGTGGAGGTTTCTGGTGCTGCTAACTTAGTCATCTTTCTCGCATAAGCTACAGTGTGCAACTTCAGATGCAACCACGTGACTCACGTGCTCCATGTGCCATTGCAGGCAACGATTCCACCGTTGACAATCCCAAAACTATTCTTCCAGCTAGATTTCAATCTAGTATCTCAATACTGTAAATAGTGTATCACCAGCCCATATTTCACAGTACAAAATGCTATATCAAAACTACAGTAAAATTACAGATTTGACAAAGTTACAATGAATCTCAACACTGATATCTGTGTCAAGAAGGGCTCGAGTAGATCTGTGATTACAAGTCAATCACACACAAGTCTATAAGGTTAGGCAAGGTATTCAAAATGAAGTGGCTAACCAGGAACTCTTTTCCATAAAAAACCTTTCTGAATCAATTATCTCTGCTTTCTCTTTTTTTCTCTTATTTTGCTCGTTAAATGGGCATTCAATTGCTTGAGAAAAGAATGACGTGCACAGAATATTACCGTGATCTGCTGCAGCCGAAAGCGAAGGCTTTTAAAGCTTTTTTTTATTATCCTGAGGCATTCAGATTGTTGGATTTTTGCATCTCAGGACCAGCCTTTCAATATTTCTCTCAGACTCTCTCTGCAATTCTCGTGCCCATCTCCGCTGTCTCCCTCATCTAGTAGTGTGTCTCCCTCGTCTATCATCCTCTTGTGAAGGACAATGTATGGATCTTGTGAATAAGTGTAGAGGGTATTCCTAATTGATTTATCTTGTTTCGATCTTCCCTTTTGATGTACGAGGCAACAATCCCTGTTATGAGAATCGATAGTTTTGTTTTTGTTCCTAAGTTACGTACCATGATTGCTAGATGATTGCCTCGGAAGTGAAATTATGTGTCCTAGTCAGTACAAGCATGGTGTAGCTCTAACTGATTGATTCCAGGAATGGCTGCTCAAGGAATGCGTGTTCAGGCCGACGGGGCTCTGGAGTAGTGTTGTTTGAGACTCTCATGCCAGGATCAATTTGATCGTAGAGAGTGGAGTGATTTTTCTAATTCATAATTTGCTAGTTCAACGAGCCGGTGTCATGTGGAAGGCAACTTGGATAAATCCAAACTATTGGTCGTTTAGTACGTCTGTGGTCGCCAAATGCATAATAAATAAGGACAGGCCTTATGGTTTGAGATTTGAGATTCATTCAGTGGAGCCTTGTTAGATGTGACTTGATATATACCTGCCAACTTATTCAGTGATTGTACCGTCATTAGCTTGAGGTAGAAAAAGCCCGAGGGAACAATTTAGATTCTCCTGTGATGTTCGATGAGCTGAGTGATGAGACTTGAAGCAATTAGAGTCGTTAAGACACATGTTTCTTATAAGTCGTTAGAAAAGCAACAATGAATCTATTCCTACATTCTAGAAAACTGAAATCCACGCTTGGACTCAGTGACAAACATTGCCCAACGAATTAAAGCAAGTGCTCAAATTGATGTCAACACAAAGCAATCACACGCCTTTTCCCATTTTGAATAATATGCACTACTAGAAGAGAAGTTGTTAGTGTTTGGCTCTTTGCAAGACTTAAGAAGAGTATAACCACATCTTTGGCTCGTCAGGTTGCAGCATGCAGTTTTCAATCAGTCACCACCGTACAGCATTAAGATTTGGGTCATCAGATGTCAATTACACTTTGCCTCTCGAAGGTCAGAGGAATGCTGGTTTGATTCAACGGAATACCGGTAATATGTCGTCTCTTTAAGAAACTTTTTACCGAAACACCTACAGTGTGCAGACTGTGAGCGTACGTACTCCAAGAACCGATCAATGTATATCCTGGTAAGCCCTGTCTCACGTCCAGAATTGAAGGTTTAACTAGAAGTGATGTGGCTTCCGTGCACCTCAAACAATATATCCTGTTAAACTCTTGTCGAATCTTCTGAATAGTGAGTCGAGGAGGCAGAACCTGGAGGAAGAAGATGTTCGGCGCAATATGTGGGGAGCTTTGACAGGGCTGAGAACCACAACATACCTCAGAAAACTTAGTCCTGGCAGTTTTAAAAACAAGTCAAGGAATTAATGGTTGCAGATTTTATAAGAAATGAAGTTCGCATGCCACAACCAGGAAGAGGAGCAACTTATCCTTCAGTCCAAAATCCTGTGACGCGTCAAACACCACATTAAACACGAACAACAACCTAAGTCATATTCAACTGCACCAAACAGAGTCTTCATATTTTCTATCTCGGAAGGCAAGTCGAGCCTCGATTTTAAGTATGCTATACTCAAGTTGGGAATATAGCATCCCTAAGAATGATTCTGGAAATCTTGCCCTCAATGTGTATTGTACATTTTATAATTTCATGGACTTGACATTGTTTGAAGGTTCACTGGTTTAGACATGGATAGGATGGTTTTAGAAAGTATCAATATGGATTCTATTGTTTTGTTTTCCAGGTGAGCAGACAATGGTGAGTGTGATTAAACCAGCCAGTGTACAACAGTTGATGCCTGAGGATTCGTAGGGCAAACAGAACTTATATCTACTCACGGAAGTCGTAGGACTAGATATTGCAATGCTTCATACAACACCGGGTGCTTCACAACGAGCTCACATAACAACTGCATTATATTGATCGTCCTTGTATGTAAGCAAGAAGCTCTTAGTTTTCTGATTTTATATGGAACCTTCTTTTGCGGATCAATCGTTAGATTATCACTGTTTACACATGACCCTAACAAGTCCAAGAGGTGCATTCTTGACTGAATAGATGGCAAGCGAGGATTTTCACATGTATTTTGAGGCTCTTGATCTTTGGTCATTTTCACTGCATTTTCACACCTTGAGGCTTGCGATGGTCTGTGAGTTTAAGAAATTCACCCATGGCAATGTTGGATGGAGAACGGGAGAAAACCAAGAGGATGTCTTTGAAAGACAGGAGATACACATGTAGCTAAAAGTAAGTCTTCTTTTTCAAGAACCTCTGGCAGATTTTTGGGCTCTCTACGCTTGCTCGCCAGCTTTTTGTTAAAATTTTGTAGTCCTGACCAAGTTGTTGAGATGCTAGCGAGTAATGAGTCCATCACCTTACACCTCTTCATGTGGAACGGCTACTTGATCCCAGAAGTGAAGTAGAATTCATGAGGTTTACATTGGCGAGTGGGTAGTTTTGTCCATCATTTTGAATTCTAACACGCTTGACTAGAAGCTATTCTTAGTTGATAGGTAGTGGTTTGTCCTTGTCTACGGTATTCAAGAAACCATGGGCTTTTCGGTGCTTTCAGATAGGTTTCTTGCAGGTTGGAAGACAATACCAGTGTCTTGCAGGTTGTACCAGTGTACACTCGCTCTCTTAGTCTATAGCTACAAACGGTAGAACATATTCAAAAAGTTCGGAGTGAACATCTTAATTGAAAGAAAGGGACCATAAATTCCCCTGGATTCAGAGCTGTTGAGCAAACGAGTAAAAAACCTGTTGGCCAAAAACCAAGCTCTGTGAAGGACGGTGGCGAATCATCGACTCATTTTTCCTGACTGAACTCGGAAATGAACTGTATAACAACATTCGAACTAACTCCAATTATTTCAACCATTCCCAAAACGAAGTGTCCTGATTTGCAGCTTCGCCTTTCATTTCCAGTTAAATTCTGTGACATGGAAGCTCCAAGAGAAGCTACCTGAACTTTTAAGGTCATCTTTGTGACTGCATCATTGCATCACTGCTACTTCTAAAGCCATCCTTAACAATTATGAAGAAAAAGAAAACAGTCCCTGTAATGTAACAGTTCATTCCAAAAGTATATTACCGGTAACCGATTCAGCAGCCTTGTGGTTGTTCATTCACAGCATTACTTTAAGAAAGTTGTGCACCCGCCACTTAAATTACTCATGAGGCTTGGAAACTACAGCAAATAAGTATGCAAATGCAACTGAATGATACTAGACAGGCTCTAAATTGACTTGACCAGTTTAACATCGATTGATCCACTGAACTTCTTAAATTTATGCTGCAAATTGGGTGGGATGAACTAAGCTAGTTAGAGGATTATTCAATGTCCTCTTCAACATGTGTGTCCGTGACTGAAGTATAAAGGCTGCTCAAACAAATTGTCCAGGTGATTCTCCGAAATGCTTATCACTAATATGAGACATACATTTTAGGTGTGTCCTCATCAAACTTAGCCATATCCTTGCAACTGCAATATCATAACCATCACATAATTTTTTCAGATGAAAAAATGATGCTAGGAGGAAAGAATGAATTGTGAGAGAGAGGGTAGGTCGAGTTGCTTTGTGACGAAGATGGTTCGTCAGGTGATGGGCAGATTCCCAGTGGATTTCTTTCAATGAGTTGCTTCAGCTGCAATCCTCCTTATGTTCAAACAGAATTATGTGGACAACACAATACTTCTGCAACAAGCAACAATGCTCTTAACCCTTAAACGTCTTTCATGACCCGAGGGGCTCTATTTCCAGAGAATCTTCTCTGTAGCTCTTACTGAACTCAACTTTTCACTTATTTTTTTATATCATTCTAATCACCTTCTCATTGTGCATTCTCAAAGTAAAATTTTACAATTCAATTCACAATTTGTATGAGTGATTTGTGCTTTGAAAGGATTATGGTAGGTAGGTAGGGGTTGCACATAGGTTGCAAGCTCATCATTGATTGGTTCATTCATGATGCCCAAGTTCAAAAAATGCACTATTCATGATGCCCAAGCACAAAAGATGTTGTGATCCAATTTCGGGCTGCCCGGCCAGACATCAAAATGACGTTTAAGGGTTAAACAAACATGAAAGAAATTACGTCAATGGGCTTTAGATGGACTCTGAGTGGACAGTGTAGAAGATAGCTTTCAGAGGTTACTGTAATGCCACTGTAAAACTCACCCTGTCGAAGAAGTTGGAAAAAAAAAGTGTCAAACCTTTGGTTTTATTTTGTGGCAATGGTTTTGGAGTTCTTTGACATATAAATTTAAAAAATTTAAAAAATAATTAAAAATAAAAACATTTTGATGCATTCCTTTTCCTGGCATGCACAATGCAAAAAATATATATGTATACAAATTCATTACCCGTTCACATTTTATTTTTTAAATCTAAAATTATATGATCAAAATTGCCATTTATGGTGGCTATCCTAGTCTTCATAAAGCTCATTTTGGGACGTAGGAATTTTAGGAATTAACCCCTAAAGCATCAACTTAACAAAAATGGGTTGATTTCTGATCTAGTAAATCAATTTTTATACAATGAAGCTATAAATTTGGCATAGTATAGACGATTATTATATCTTTCTAATAAGACCATTCATGCTTCAAAATTCCTCATAACTTAGGAGATAATCACCATCAAAGTTTGGAAACACTATTAGAGCATGCTGAAATCTGCTCGAAATTGCGGTACATGCTCATTTATCCTCAAAATCTGCCCAAAATTAATTAGATCACACAGACTTCCAAAATTCATCAAAATTTGAGATTTTACTTTTTTCCAACTCTGTTATTTTTTACATGTAAAATAAGTAAAAAGGTATTTTCTTACCGATTTGATTTTTAATTCAATAATTTTTTACTTGCCTTTTTCATTGTCAAAAATTGGCCTTTGTATTTGAACATACCCCAATGTGAAAAATAATGTTTTTCTCAAGGTTCCATGTGTCCAATGAAGGTGAAATTTGGAAGGCATAGACCTAATTCACCTAGGAACAACAATTTGAAGAGCCTCCATTCACATCTACTTAAGAAAATTGTTTCTTTTGCCCCCAAAACATTGTTGTCCCCTTCTACTTCAAAGGAAAAATACTTTTGTTCCAGCTTTAAACATTATGATCTCACAAATGGTGCAAATTTTGTATCTAAGGATTTGGTGTACATGAACATGTACAAATTAGGTACTAAATCCTACGGTTATATTCTTCAAAATATGTCAAAATGAATTTTTTTAACTTGCAATGAAACAAGGCAGCTTTAAATATTGAAAAGCATCAAAAGTTTATATAAATAAACAGTTGATTTATGTTAAAGATATGGATGAAGATGAAAATATTTGGCTATAATATCTAATGTTGTATTGTCATTTTATATCTCTCTAAAATCCCCCCCCCCCCCCCCCCCCCCCCCCCCCCCCCTCCAAATGATTTTTATCAAAACTAACAATAATTTTTGAAGCCATATTATAGTTCTAAAGTGGAAGCATCAATAATTAGAAAGGAACAAATGTTAGTTCTAAGTTTATCTATACTTGGAAATAGCATACATCAACAAGTGGCAACATTGAAGTAAAGTAGAGGTGCTAATGACTAAGAAGGACCAATAACTGACTAATTTAAACCTTTCATTAACAATTTATTATAGCACCATTTTCCTGCTCATCATTATTAGTTTCAATGGCTTTTCATTGTTTTTATCAATCGCTCCTTATTGGCCAACTAATAGTCGAACGTTCATCCTTTTGTGAATTGTAACCAATTAGTTGAGGTTTTCATAAGCACCTAATGTCAAATATTTGAAATATACTTTTTGGACCTTTGAAAATTCATAGAATTTCAATACAACTTCAGAAAAATGAGTATTTTCTATTCATATTCTCTATGTTTGCCCAACCTTTGTGTATTTTATTCACACCCCATGTCCCACTTAACTAACAGAAGGGCTTTATGGTATTGTTGGCTACAAGTGCTGCTACCTCAGCTCAAATTATCAGGAATCCTTGGACCTTGATTTTTGGTTCACTTGCACATGGTTTTCACAGCCGCGCTTACTGATCCCTACCAATACAAACCCTCTAAAATTCACATGAAATCTACCAATACAAACCCTCTAAAATTCACATGAAATCAAATACAAGTTAAAAAAACGTGCTGTTTCTCTCCCTTAAGATCCTCTCTGTTTGCCAGATGCGTGAATATTTTTTCCCAAGGACGATCCACCAAACCCCCAACCTAGGGGCTCAGAAAGTCACAATTGGTGGTGGTGCTACCTTACACTGTAGGGCACGCACGGAACTTGAGACTGTTTCTAAGTGGCAAGTACCGGTACTGTAACTAGTACTTGAATGATATTGATGCAAGAACAACCGCAGTGGGCCAAGCCAAGAATCTGAAAAATCTGCGCTGAGAAGTTGGAGTGAGTCACAGAGCTCCACATCGCAACCACAGTCTTCCTTACATTGCAGGACCCACCCAAACAGTACAAAAAGGATTGAAACATAAGAAAAAAATGAACATACATCCTCTTCAAGTTTGCAGATATTCTTGCCTTTTCTTTCTCATGGTTAATAAATGATATTGATACTTCCCCATGTGGATATTAATGTGTAAATATCCTCTCCTGGTTTACCAATCTCCTTCAAAAGGCTCCGAAGTTGGGGCTCTTTGGAGTTTGAAAGAAAACAAGTTTGACCGTGAACCGAGCACGGAAAAAGCAAAGCATACCCAATTTTTCATCGTATTGCTGACTTGTGAAGGTGGATGGCAACTCCTCCTTCCGAGTTTTGTAACATCCAGAGAGATGTGTAACCAAGATTGGCCCGGCAAGCAAATGTAGGAATCCAAATACAATCTGATACCGCGACAAGTTGGCTGGTTTCCATGCTGATACAACGTGGGGAAGGGGCATATTACTGGTCTCTCCGCGTTTGCACCACATGTGTAGATGTGGATGGTCTTTGGTATTGATGAGGAAGCACAAAGACTGTGAGTGAGAATTCAAGGGCGAGTCCAAGGACTCAACATCATGAGAATAGAAAATGTAATCCCATGAACAGTCAGGATAGGTGATATTGCAATTGGCATCATCCAGTGCTGACTTTGCAGCTGAGTTCATGATTTGTTTTGATTAGTTTTCTTTAGCATGAATAAAATAATATCTTAGCTCTTGGTGAAAGATGTTTATATCATTCATCTTATATTGAGGTGTCATCTTTTCATCGATACAATAAATGGCATTAACGTGTAGGATTATTGAGGAAATATGAAAACACGAGTAATATAGTCTTTATGTAAATATGTATGTTTACATGTATAACAAGTTTAAGCAATGTAGATGGTATGAAATTATAATCCATAGTTCCAAACAAATTCAAACATTCTAAGGACTCTTGAAATAGGAGTTCAATGATTTCTTGTATCGCCTATCCGAGTCAGCAATTAACATCTTATATAAATTCTCTACTCACTTTTGAAGACTAATGGCTTCATCATCACCAAAATATAAAGGATTTTTTTAATATAAAACATAGAAAATAATGATGCATGTTAAATGATGTTCTTGAACGAAGTTTTTAATGATTTATTTAATGGAAAACAATAACATTTTGGAATATTTTAAATTTTATAGAAAATAAAAAATTTATGGAAAATAGTAATATTTTTTGAAAAATCACGTGATATTTCAATATGTGAGGGACTCACTGCCATAGGTAATGTTGAGAAGTAATAACTGCAAATTCAATGAAGTTGGAATCAGAGTTATAGTGGTTGCATGCATGCCAGCATGACAAACCTGAACATGTCTTCAGCCACCTTTTATTCTCTCTCTCTCAGTGGGACCAAACCCATAAATCCATGGTTTCAGCCCGGAGATGCTGTGTTAAATTATTTGGTTTAAGAAAATCATAGTTATGAGATGGAGCACCAATAACTGGGAAGGACCAGTTGCTGAGCCTAGGTGCACCAACAATTAGGAGAAGCATAGATTGACAAGTGGCAGCGTAGAAATAGTTCGAATCAACAAGAGTTTATCTTGCTCTTTGGTTCATTTGCACATAGTTTTCATGGCTTCCTTGTTTCACTTACTAATTATTATTGATATAAATCTTTACAAATCTGTGCCAAATTGAATACAAGTAGAAATAATGTGCCATTGTTTTCCTAGACATTATCTCTATTTGTTGTTATACCCCTAAAGTCAAAATGAGCCTTACGAGGACTGATTTGACTTTGGTTAGTCTCTTAGTTAAGGTAAAGGTGCTGTGAACCGCACATATTTCAGGTTGGCTTACTAAGGACAGTGGTGTAAAATTTTAATTAATTTTTGATGGTCTGCAAAGCTAGTGCAAATCTATTCCAAAAAAAACATTTTTTGAGTAATCCTATAATTTTCTATGAATTTCTGAATGTAAAATCATAGGGAGGCCATTAACCGAACATAGAGTAGTGACATTCATGAAAGGTTGGATTTTGAAAATAGAGCATTTCTGCACCAATCAGAAGCACTCAATTTTTCAGGCATCGATGGAATTAGAGCAACATCGAACACTTTCTAAAAAACAGAGTGTACAAGTCTCTAGCACCGCACTTTGTAGCCTACTAGACCTGTGCGGTTTTGAGAGCCTCTACCTTACTAAATAAAGATTGTATGGAGTTGTTTTTTTTTTTGCAAATCGTGGAGTTTTTCCATATCTTTCCAACAAGAATATGCTTCAAAATTCCTAATAATTTAGGAGGTATTCGCAATCAAAGTTTGAAAACACTATTAGGGCATTATTAGGACATGACATTTGGGCTTTTTTTAGTATTTAGGCATGTACCTGTGACTTCAATTTAGATCGAGATTTTTTGAAACTTTTAGTGAATGTTTGCCGTAGAAAGGACTTTGAGGAAATCTATTTTTTTTCTTTCAATTAGACATTTTAAAAATAGTTATCGTACCTGAAGTGAAATTTGGTGCTCGGCGGGTAGTTTGGGCAGCCATGCTAAATAAATATCTGTTACCTCTGATATTTTTTTCTATAAATACTTAATTTTGTCGTCTTTAAGATTTTCCCAAAAAAAACTTCTTTCAATACAAAAAGATCACTTCAGAAAATATCAATGTTTTCTCACCGTTTCGAGCAGAGTACTAGAAAAACTTCTTCTTTCCTTCTTAAAAGTTAGAAAATTTGTTTTTTTAGGTTTTTTCTTTTTTTTCACTTAAATTATGGACATCAATCTTTACTTTGACCGTTTGGATTGGAACTTTATAACATAATGGAATTTCTAAGAAAGAAATATGAAATAGCATTCTTTTGTTTTCAACTTAATAAAAATATTGTTTTCAACATGCTACACTTGTCTTTTGAGTGTAATATTTTTGTACAATTAGCTGACATAGTCGTCTTTGTCATGCACCAAAACCACCAAAATCCATAATGCAAAAACCAAAGGAAAAAGTAGTTAGAGTATGTTGACCTAGTCAAAAATTGTATTAAAAGAGTTTGTTTTTGAACTTTAGTCGTTATAATGGTTTAGGAGTGATGTTGAAGTGTGGTGGACGTGGGAACATATCATTTTGGTGTGCTGGTTTGAGAAGTTATGGTTTATTTCACATCAAAACCTGAGCACCTGGTCCGGATTGACCTTAAACTAGCAGATGAGGGTAGGCAAAAGAAGGGGTTTAAAGCTCCCAAGAGTCAACCATGAGGTCTCCTGTTCAAACCTTTGATGTTGCATGCGCCTCACCACCTGATGCAATCCTATTGGGATGAGATTAGAGTTCGGTGCTTGCTATTGAGATGGGATTTGAGTGGTTTGAACTCAAATCTGATTCCAATAGCATTGCATCAACTCAAATCCCATCCCAATATTTTTTGAGATTATGTAGGAGTGATGTTTTTGGCGTTTGAAATCAGAGCCTAGTATTTTCAAAGATGAATAAGACTGATGTTTTTGGTTGGGCCACCCTCCTTAACCGTACGGTGTAGAGTCAAATCGACCTAATCAGGGTTGATTTCGGTTCTCAGTTATTAACTATAAATGGTATTAAGTTGATTTGTTTTGCATATTGTTGAGTTTTTCAACACTTTTTCAAACAAGACCATTCATGCTTCAAAATTCCTTATACTTTAGGAGATATTTGCAATCAAAGTTTGAAAACACTATTAGGGCATGTTGAAATCTGCCCAAAACTGCTGTAACTAAATTGGTTGGTAAGTAAAGTGACTCCAACTATGGTAAGTTGTTAAAGTGGAAACATATCATTTTTGTGATTTGGTATGAGAAGCAATGGTGTTTTTTTTCTTTACTACAGTAACTACAATGGTTTAGGAGTAACTTGTAAGGTGACTAGAGATAATGTGGTGTGGTGGAGTTGGAAACGTATCATTTTGGTGTGCTGGTTTGAAAAGTGATGGTTTATTTTCACATCACTAACTAATTTGGTTGCCAATACATGTGCCACATCAAAAACGAGCACCTGGTCTGGAATGACCTTAAACTAGCAGATGAGAGTAGGCTAAAAAGATGGGCTTAAAGCTCCCAAGAGCCAATCACAAGGTCTCCTGTTCGAACCCGCGCTGTTGGGTGCGCCTCACCACCTGATGCAATGCTAATGGAATCAGATTTGAATTTGAGGCAATGCTATCGAGATGGGATTTGAGTGGTTTGAACTCAAATCTAATTCCAATAGCAATGCCTCGAATCCAAATCCTATCCTAATATTTTTGGAGATTATATAGGACTGATGTTTTTGGTTGGACCATTTGGAGATTATATAGGACTGATGTTTTTGGTTGGGTCACCCGATGTGGCCCTCCTTAACCCCTAAAGTCAAAATCGATACGATCAGGGTCAATTTTGGCTTGGTCAAGCTCTCTGTTACTAAATATATAAATGGTATCAAATTGATTTCTTTCGGAGATTGAGGAGTTTTTCCATATCTTTACAAGAAGGCCATTCATGCTTCAAAATTCCTTATACTTTAGAAGATATTCGCAATTAAAGTTTGAAAACACTATTAGAGCATGCTGAAATATGCACAAAGGTGCAATATATGCCGATTTATCCTCCAAATCTGCCCAAAATTAATTAGATCATAGAAACCTCAAAAATTCACAAAAAATTGAGAGCTTACTTTTTCTTAAGTTTTTTTTGTACATGTAAATAAAATTTTGAGGCATGATTTTACTTGTGGGATTTTTATCCAATACTTCTCCATACCGTATGCCTTTTTTACTATCAAAAATCAGCCTTGTATTTGAATTTCAGCATACTTCCATGTGAAAAATCTAGCATTTATTTAGGTTTTATAGGTTGTATGAGGGTAAAAGTGCATGGACATATTACTAATCCATATGGGAAAAAGAATTTTGAAAAGCGTCAAGTCAAATTTATTTTTTGAAATTGATTTTTTTGGCTCCCGAAACACTTCAAAACTATTCTGCAACGAGGGAGAAAAACTTTTTCTTCAACTTTGAACATTATGATCTCACAAACGGTAAGGAGTTTGAATCTAAGATTTGGAGTACATATACATGTACAAGCAAGGTACTAGATCCTACGGTTATTTTCTTCTAAAATACATCAAAATTTGAATACTTACACCTTGAATTGAAAAAGGCCAATTTTGAGAGCTTTTGACACTTTTGAGGCCTTTCGACTGTAGGGATTAAATGAATAATACAATGCATATAAGTGCAAAATTTTCAAATATATCTTGGTGAAGGTTGCAATAAGTTGGGAATACCTACATCTACTATTAGTACTTTGAGAAATTTTAAACATAAAGAAGTATCTAATGTACTTGGTTTGGTTTTGTTTCACTTTTCTATTTTAACCCCTAAGTGCCCAGGAAAGCCAAAATGGCTTTTTGCTGTTTCGGCCAGTCTAGATAAAGGGGTGAAAATTGACATTTTTGCCTAAGATTTTACTGGATGCTCTCTATACTGCAAAGTGTATGTGGTAAAATTTGCAAAGCCAAATTCCAATTTTAAGACCTTCATCTAGAAATTTTAGGTTTCAAGTCCAAAACAGGCAGCTTAAAATTAGGCTTTTTTTAAAAAACAATTCTTGAAATATGTTCATAACCAAACCACCACTCAAATTCCAAAGAGGCCCAAGTAAAAAAATATACCAATTTTACAAGGGCATCCTCTAAACTTTACAAAGACAAGCTTCAATATTTTCAGTAATTTTTTAATTACTTCTTTCAAAATTCGTCAAAATTTGATATTTTGGAATTTTTCAAAAATAATTTAGCTCAAAAATCAAAAACTTATAAAGGCACCTAACCACCGTTCCGATTTTTCTAAAACCAAATATACGTGACGTCATGCATGTTTTACTATATCAACGTTTTCAGACTTGCTTCTAGAAAACAATTTTTATGGGAGCCAAAAAAAGGAATGAGTCTCTCAAATTTTCCGTGGAGGTACTCAACTTGATTACCTACATGGAAAAAAATATAGGCAAAATGTTTGGGGTAACAATCTTCAACTCCCCCTTTGCACCATTTTGACTATGTCATTCAGCCAACGCCCAAAAAAAGTTTTGCTGCAACTTTGAATATTATAATCTCTAAGATGGTAAACATCCAACGGCTGAAATTTGTATCAGTACTTCTAAAGAAGGTGTACTACAAGATCTTACGGCTGGATGTCTAAAAAAAGCAAATTTGTTTGGTTGAAATTGTCGTTTCTACAAGGTGGTCAAAAATCACTGTTTTGGAGGTTTTGAGACCAAAACATACTTGGGCACTTAGGGGTTAATTTTTTTATAATTCTGAACAATTTTTTGATACTTGAAGAATTTCTTACAAATTTTTGAAGTTCATATTCATTTAGACAAAAACCAACCATAGACCTTTTTCAATAAGAAGCCATGCACAAACTTTGAGAAAAATGGTTGGCTTGTAAAAATAATGATTATACTTGCAAAATTTTGGATAATTATAGTTTCTTTGTGTTTATTTCTAAAAAAAATGGATTCCTAAAATCATCAACAAATTTATCATATTTTGGATTACAAAATTTCAAAAATTTGCAAAATGTTGGCTGTAATGTGTTCCAGCATCCGCTCGTCCATTTACCTCGGTAGGAAATCCAGCATCATGGTGAAAAACCCAAACAAGAGAATCCTGGTAGGTAACGAAAATAATTAAGTTCGGAAGCTGCAACCCTGTAACAATATTCCACCTCAGAACCGTCCCTCGTCCTCCCGGGCCTCACCTGTTTCAACAAGGGGCGTATACTCAAAACCGTCATCATGCCTCAAATCAACGTTACCCACAATCTCCAAAATCCAAAAATCTACCTGAAGCATACATAACTTCTCTTCGCTAAAGTGCCGGGTGATCGGCCCAACAACCGGATGGCCATGTTCCACATCAGAACCGTCCTTCGTCCCCGGCACACGGTTCCCGCCGTCGACACTTCACTGCGCACTCCATTCGACTGCAGTTGCTCCAGTATTCGACAGTAATACTAGTAGTACTCTACTGTAATACTACTACTATTCCTCCGACCCCACTCATACTTGCATCCACCACACCTGTCACGACTGATTGTTGTCACAGCAGCGATGGCATATATGACGGTGCACTTAAAGCTCCTCACTTCCATCCCACTTTCATGCTGAGTTTCCATAGATTGGCACCACTTCGATGTAACACCTAACGTTAAATATGAGCATGAAATAGTTTAGAAGAAAAGGGTAGCTCACAAAACTAAGTCCCGGTTGTCATGCTAAAGTTGATGATGTTTAGTTTCATGTTGTGTTTGTAAGTATAGTCTCCCACCGAAGTCTGATAAAAGTTGTTACACCTGTTGCAGAGGAGGAGAAAAACGTGTAGGAAAGAAAAAAACAGAAACAATTCCATTGCAGTTGTTCTTTACTGTCTGCCTGAAATAGAGCATTTTACTTGAGTTAAGGAAAACCAAAGAGGAAATGAAAAACCAGCCACCATTTTGATGTAAAATGTACAGTCACCGAAAGAGAGAAAGACTTTTGTCCTTCATCCAGAGTCAACGTGAAATAGCCTTTAAAGTGTTTTAGTCAACAAATGAAAATGGTGTTTTCAATCTACTTATCAATTATCAATGATATGGTTTAGGATATCACACAATAAAGGTGCCATTTTCTCGTGAATCAAAAAAACCACAAGACAATTTCCACCACCCAGATTCTAAGCTGCCGTCTTACAATGGGTTACAAAAACGTGCACTTCCATAAAACCATCACCATGAGATATAACAACCAACATCACACTCACCAGGTAAACAAACATAATAAAAATTAAGAAAACCAAAACAAACAAATCCAGAATCTAACCACTGAGTCACAGTCAAGTTGCCAGCAGCCAGTTTCATGCCGTGTTTCCGGCCTCGCAACGACCACAAGTGAAAGTCAGTCGGCTCATGCAGGTCCGAAAGTTTGCGGCGCAAGCGGTGTGGAGATCACCCCGGAGAGAAAAACCAGAGAGCCTCCACACTAAGTTTAGGTAGGTGGGCGTGAGTACGGAGATCATCGACACTGAACAGAATGATTGCAACCAAAAAAAAAAAAAAAACCAAAAACAAAAACAAAAAACCAGAAAGAAAAAAAACCAGAAAAGAGAAAAACAAAAACCACTCACACAAGAGAAAAGAGCATGGTGAGTGCATCTGCAGGGTTGTTCCGGTGAACTTTCCTTCAACTTGCACATGGGACGACGATGATGGAGGCTCGGCTCAGGTCAATTAGGTCGAGTCACAAAATCATCAAAAAAAAAAAGCTCCTTTGTTTAGTTATGACTAAAAGAAAACAACTTCACTCTCTCATCTGCGGAGTAAAGATAGTTTCTCAGTCCAGTTGACAGTGAAGATATCTGATTTCTCTGCACTCGTTTGGTGACTCCGAAGCTGAAAAGATGACCCACTTTGTCTAGATTTTCTACGCACGGTGGATTTGCACACAATTGATGGTGGTTTGGTTTGGGTTGGGAAGTACCGATGGTGTCTGCGTGTGCGTGCTTCTGCAGGATTTTGTGCTTGTCCGGGCTGTGTGCGCATCCATGGTTGCCTGTGGGATGTCCTGGATGCTAAGAGGTGTAGCAATGGCGAGGTGAAGGTGTGAGTTTGGGAGTGATATGCAGGAGAGGTGTTGGAGATCATCATCATGAGTTACCAGGTGCGGCAGTACCAGGCGAGTAGCAGCAGGTTTCGGAGCGGGGGGTTCAATTGTGTGTCTCCGCCGGAGGATGGTCCGGCGGATGGTGTGGTGGAGGTGGATGGGTCTGCAAGGGAGAGATGTTCCTGGATGTCGAGTTCGGAGAAGGGGGCATGGACATGTGGGAGGGAGGGGAAGAAGCGGAAGGTGTGTCCCATAGCAGCGGCGTATTTGGACCCGGCGCTCTGGAGGTTTCTGCCGGATGACTTGATGGAGAAAGTGGCGGCTTACATGCCATTTCCGGGGCTGTTCAGGTGCCGGGCTGTGAACCGGCGGTTGAAGGAATTCGTGTTCTCGGAGAAGTTTCAGGAGGCTCGTGCGTGTGTGAAGTCGTGGGATGTGCTCTCTCCGAAGTGTCAGTATTTGCTCATCTTTGCGACGATTAAGGGGGAGAATTTGTGCACTGCGTATGATGCGGTCTCGAATCGGTGGCTTCGTATGCCTCCAATGCGGGGACTTCACCCTCGAGCCAAAGATTGCATAGCAGGTGAGGGCTTGGGGTTGTCAAGCTTGCAGTTGTTGTGGTTTGTGTGTCCGGCACTTTCTTTTTGACCCTCGTGTCGACTTGGGACGATCTTTGCGGATGTCTGGGAAGAGGTTTTGGCACATCGGATGCTAAATCTTGTCTTTGGTTTTGTTCCTTTCTTCGACCCGGGCTGCTTCACTTCATCTTTCTCCAGCGGAGTGCTTTCTGAGTAGTTCTGTGTTGTTTTGTATGGTACTCTGGTTTATCTGGAATAGGATTTCTACTTGTTTTCTTTGTTCTGAATAAAGAACCGTGAAGGGTACGACTTAGTCGTGTTGGTGGAGCGAAACGTACTTACGTTTCTCTTTGTTGAAAACATGGTGATGGATGTCCTGTTTATGTGGAGTAAGTGACGTTTAGGTAGCATCGAGTGAAGATTTTGGACTGACCCTCGGACATCTTATCTGCAACAGGAGACGGCGGGCTGTTATGCTTCCGAGATGTGAACGAGGAAGGAATTGCGAGTTTGTTTGTGTACAACCCTGCCATAGCAAGCTGCAGAGAGCTGCCGGCAATGCACGTCGGCAACTCCATGATGCAGCATACCTGGCTGTTGACGCACATTATCTTTAACCGATTCACAAGTTCCTACAAGCTGTTGGTGCTCACAAGGAGGCCATGCCCACAAGCATGTGCGCACATGGAGATATATGACTCTCTCACGCAAACTTGGTCTGTCGACAACAACTTATCCGTCATCGAAAGAAAGTACAAACTGAGCTTTTCTCCTCAAGTGGGTGCATGTTGTGACAATTTCTTTTACTTCGTGGCAAAGGAAGGCATTTTGAGGAGCAGCGTGATGGGATTAGTCGTCTACGACATCTACGAGGGCGTGTTCAGAGAAAAGCTTCTGTATAGGTGTGAGCCGAGGTGCCCAGGGAGCAAGATCGAAGTGCAAGTTGTGGAATGCAAGGGCACAGTGTTCATGGTGGTTCGAGAGGACGACTGCAAGGGGACCAAGGGAGTGTCGTTTTGCAGGTTGAACCCTTCCAAGGAGCAAAAGATCGAAGACGCAGTATTGTTCGAGAGCTTCTTCGCCAAGTGGGGCTCCAAGTTCCCTCTCTACCGATGTGTATCGGTACGCAACGAGCTCGGCTTACTCCTGTACGACAAATCATTCCAAGTTTTGGCAGACGATTTGTCCGAAGAGCTCAAATTGCCGCCCTGTCCATTCCAAGGCCTGGACAACTTTGTCCCGTCGACGTCGCTACTACCCCGCAACAAATCATTGCCCCTGTATTATGCAACACAGAATGTGGTGTCGGAGGCTCACTTTCAGCCCAATTCAGCAGCGACGGTGTAGAATAGCAAAACGAATAGAACTTAAAAGTTTCTCTAGCCAGGTTAGAACATTAAGGTGATTTTTTGGTGAATAGATAGACACAGGATCGGTGGCCTTTACCCTGAAAACTTCTCAGGGTTCAAATCCCCCTTAGCAAATCTTCGGGTTAGTTGGTATGAATCCCTAGACGTAAATCGTGCAGGTGAGGAATGCAGTGTCTCACTATATATGTACATAACGTTCCAGCTTGGCGTGTTCTATGAAGCATATGACATCCGGCGTGTTCAAGGTATTGACAACAGACTCTACATCTTAGGTTCCTGTTTTCTGCACATTTTTGACATTTTTATGTCTCCAACTTCACGGAAGATCATCTGAAAGATCATTTGGCGGTCATCTAAGAGACCATTTGACCGCTACACCGATGAGATCTTTTCGAGGTTGTTATGCAATTTAATCATTTTTCAAACATGGAATATCTATCTAGGTCAGCCATAACAGGTCGATCGAAACGGGAAGGATTGTTAGGTTATCTGCTGCCACGATTTTTGTATGGGTGGATTCTGGAGATGGTAGGCAAGAGTTACAAGTGTGCCTACCACACTTTCGTTGCCGCTACGCAGTTTCCTTTCCACTTGGGTTGCACCTCCCAAACGACAAAAACGAAGGAACCTGTCAAGGTTTTTCGTTAAGCCTATTTGTGGCGTCCAGCATCAATCCTGCGCTTCCTACGACCGATTCGTCAGGAGTCCGATCTGTTTTGAACTCTCTTCACCTAACGTAAAACCAGCTCGAACGTATAGTACAAGCGTGTGCCCTTGCCGTGTAGAATCCTCCACTGAAGCTACGAGCATCTCCGATTCCACAGTTATCAACAAAGCACACACTTCTAAAACAACCACACCACCATGGTAGATACTCGGCACATGTAAATCCTTAACGAACATCTGCTTAACGACCTTTGGCAGATCAATGACCAGTTCCGAAATATTCTGCCCTATGGCCCAATGATCCACGAAACCGAAGCTTAAATTAAAACTTATCTATAATAATATCTAACATTACTTATCATGACAACTCATCAAAGAAGATGCTGCAATGCGTCACCTTCTAGACTTGCTGATGCGGCTCGAGTTTCATGTCTTCTCCGAATTGGGCTGACATCAGTCCAAGCTGGTATGACCCATCTTCGAGATTACCCATCAGGCTAACTCACAGACATCCGTTCAGTGAAGGCTCCTCTTGGAGTCTTGGCATCCGAAGGGAGGGGAAGGTTCACGAGCAGGGTACTCTGCCGAAATGGCTGGTGGTGAGGTGAGCGTGCATTCAAACAAAGCCAAGGACGTTGCAACTGCTTCTGCAGAAGCTTCCTTCTGCGGCAATCAATGTGCCCATATTCACTCCTCAGGAGCTTTGTGTTTAGTACGGGTGGGTAAGTTAGTGACGTACAAAGATCATCAGAAGTCGGACATGAATTCTCTTTTCCATAATTTATGTGTGCATCGAATTCACTACCCTTCTGGAAGTCATTACCCATCTCGAAGTCAAGCGAATGACGTAGAATGAGTCCATAGTTGGGAACTGTCGGCCTTTCTCGCATAGCAATGTTGAATTTCAGCCCAAGGTGACCACACAAAAGGGTGAGGTCGTGTCTGGTAAATATTCCTACGAATAGATAAACAATGAGGAAGACTTGTCGTTAACCTTTGAAGCGTGTATCGATTAGGTTTTAGCTTAATCACCTGTGTGCATTAAACGGTTGGGGAAAATCGACGTCTCTTAAAGTTTAAGAGTACACGACTGTGGTGTTCTTGCAATCATGGTGCCGTGTGGATGAGCAGCTCTGCAAGAATGTTCTGCATATGTGAAGCGCCATTTGCGTGGGCAATCCCGCCTTGCCAAGAGCCGTCACAAATTGTCCTACACACACTCTTGTCCGCGTATAAAACCTTGACCATTGAAAGAAACCACTTCTTGGCTGTAAGGATTGAGAAAATTAAGGAAGATGGAAACTCATCATCTTACCTGAGTCTGAATTCGATTACATGCTAATTGAATTAATGGAGCTTTGCTAGGTTTTCTATTGTAGGTTCGTATTTTTTGATCCATTCTGTCTCCAAGAAGCATAAGATCCGTATGTGCAAATCTGATTTGATCGAAATCTGGGGCAGCAAATTGTTATTTCCATGTTTCATTTGATCTTAAATTCTGGTGCAAGCACATTAAGATTGGCCAAGGCCCTAGCAATTGTACAAAGATGTGATCGGTCTCCGGTTCAAGAGACTTGTGAGATATCTGTAATGAGGTTTGATGCATTGCGGAACATTTTGCTACAGGTAATTGCACAAAGAAGAAAATTATACTTCAAATTCAGTAATTCCACAACTTTTTGACTTCAATCTAAAGTCATAACTTACATAAAAAAACCGAACTATCCCCAGGAGCATGGAGTACACATTTAAAACAGGGATTAGATGAGTTAACCAAATTTTAAACATTTTTATCAAATGGATTGGACATAGAACAAAGATTTTCTGTTCTAATCTTTCACACTAGGAGTTCCCTCACCACAGGAATACATACTACACCCTACTTCGGAACCCACCTTGGTCTAATTTTCCATCTGCAGACTCAAGAGGTACAAGCTTGGCACAATCTCATTAACGTCGATGCATTCTGTTCTGCCAGAAGAGCTCGCTGAAATGTGTCCTACCATTCATCGACATCTTCATTTGTTTCTGCCTACAAATAATAAAACATGTAAAAGAAAGCAATAAATCCAGCATATGTGTATCCAAGAAGGTAACAATCAAGCACGGCATAAAAGAGAATGGCATAAATTATTATGATAACTGCTGAAAGTGATTTGCAGATAGGACTTCACATAATTATTAGAATACCTGTAACTCAAGAGAGAAACACCATCAGGTGTAATTCACAGCAAAAGCCCTTCCATCTGGACACAGAATCGTAAGGAGCTTCTTCTCGGCCCGTGCAAGCAAGAAGACTACTCACATGCCCACTCTCGGTGATTGAACTGCCCAAGACTGCACATTCTTTCCACATGCAAGACATAATGTGGAAACAAACACACGCATATATCTGGAAGTTGCTAAACCCTAAACCACATCAAAGAAAATCAGTTGATCACCTGCCAGAGCTGTTCAACTCAATACTCCCGAGAGCCAGAGTCAAGGGATAACAATGTATTCCGCACACAGTTACAAAATTTGCCAACTATTGCAAATCAGAGTATGTACTAAGAAGACGTTGTTGTATATAGATTTGGAAAGAGGGGAAGACTAGAGATGGGATTTGCACTCTTCGGGAACTTCTCCAGCTTCGGAATGAACTACATAGCATCTCTAGACATGAAACAACCAACAACGACATTAAATCTGACAACTGCGGTGCAAAAATCTTATAAGAGACAGTAATCAGATCAATAAGCAAATATCACTCAGAGCATATCAGTGGCTTCAGAGAACATGATGTCCCAGAAAATGTTCAAAATTAAATGATTTTCGTAAGAGAGAATTGCAGCACATATTTTTAAGAAATTTTGAGTGGCTCACCAGCTCAAGTAAACATGTTGCTCCATGACACAATCATGTTGTCAAATTGTGAGAGTCCGGGTGAGAGTCCCAGTTAATGAGTACATCAACACAGTGTTGACAAGGCAAAGCGCACCCAAGGCTTCAACCATGAGCTTCAGCCCTTAATCATGCAGCATAATCCAAATGCCACAAATGAATTCATCCCAAAGATGCACACTTTTAAGTTTCTAACAAAAATGTCTACAATTGAACAGCATGGTTACAGTCTGTGATATGCTGCAACTACATCTCTGTAAAATCTCTCTACAGCTTCTGAAACTTTCCTGTTATTACAATAATAAGCTAACCTAAAATCTAGATAGAAAGATGTGGCTCATTTTACAATGTAAAATTTGCGGAGTTGAACCATTCATTGATCATTTCATCTGATTTTGTTTTGGAGGCATCAGAAGGCCCAGGTTCTCCATTAACATGTGATGCAACCATATAATCTTGATTACCCGATCCGGCACTGAATGGACGTTGTGTTTGCTCAACACTTGAAAAGTCATTCATTTGCATGTTGGGAGGTAAAGAATATACTACTGGCTTATACATCTGCAAAGTAGGGGTGGTATTTGTCCCCTGCTGAGTTCTCTGCATTTGTACTGATTTATAAAACTCACATACTTCACACCAAGTTGTACGGGATGAAGTTGTATACACGACATTAGAAGGCATGGAACCAGGTGTAGGTGCATTAAAACCCAACATAGATGGGTCCTGCATCAATGCGCCGTAGTTGCCATTTGCTGTTGGATTAGAATCAACATAATTGGGCGCGTTCCGCATTTTGGAGAAGTCCGCGCTTGGAGGTCTTATTAAATTGATATCACTAGTTGAAGTTTGTGCCCAACTGGACTGCTGTGAATCCCTTGTCTGTACTTGGAAGGAGTCCATTTCTTCTTTTGAATGTTGAGTGTATGTTGTTTGTTGAACTGGTGCCGTGGAGGAAAGTCCATTGTAATCCTGAAATACATTAAAAGACCCACCATAACAATGTTTTTAGCATCCACTGTGAACATTACATTCTCTCAGCATAAAGATTTTAGCAACTAAAATTGTAAGGCTCTCTTGTTGTGGCAGAAATTAAAGACAACTACAAGTGAAAAATGTTATGTTGTACTATATTAGTGGAACCCTTGCCGTTAAACACATTGAGTGCAGCTCGGTGTTTCTCCTCGACAGATTCCCGCACGGAACAATCGAGTGAGACAAATCGAGCTGTATTGTATAATAGATTTTTGGATATTAATAAAGTGGGAATACTAAAGAAACCATGGTATTATCACCTTGTTGAAGGCTTTGATATATGAATATTTATTTAGAGAAGATGGAGAAAGAAAACACTAGTTGATTATTTTACATTATGCATAAAATTAAAACTATTGTGAATTTTGATTTGCTAAATTTAACATCAGTGTCAAAAATAGAATATTATTTTATGTGAAAGAAAATGCTTACATTTTGTGGTTGGTTGAAGTTGTTTAAGGGGTTTGATGAAGTATTTGTCACACTCTCCCTGCAATGCAAATTTCAAATGAATGAGTTTTTTAATCAATTCAAAATAAATTTCTCTGAGGTTTCTAATCAAAACATGGATGGATATGCTAAAATCGTATATAAAAATATATTATCCGCGTAATATGCTACAACAATAAGCCTTTCTAATTCCTTCCCAAAAAATTATAAAAATAAATTAAAGAAAAAATAACAAAAATGAAGTGACAAATCAAAAGATAAAAGTCACAATAAAATTAACAGCATCATGAAATCTCATAATTTATAAAACTAGAATATAAAATATACCTTGGACTGTTGATGAAAACTGACTGTATACCCCTCTTTTCAAAGAGTTTTTCATATTTTCTCATCTTTTCTTGATCCCTTGCTGCACAAATATATTCCATTAATAACTGAAAAAAAAAAATTTAAAAAAAAGTAAAATATAACACAAAGTTCAGACAAATTATTAAACATCTAAAATAATATCAGGAATTGCTTATCATAAAATATCATAGTGATGACTAAATATTTCACAATACAAGAAAATAATATCATAGTTAATAGACCATACCGGCAGAATGACCGTTCATGTGTCCTCCAAGTGCTTGAGCGTTGTTAAATAGTTTTTGACAAAATCGACAAATATAAAATTGTTTTTTTCCTCTTTCCTTCTTTCTCTTTATTCTCTTCTGACCATCTTTAGCTTTGACCTGAGGCTCTTCAAGTTGAGCAAGTGCAGATGTTCCTTCGTTTCCTTGCAGTTTTGAACATGAAAAGTTGTCAAAATTTAATTTTTCAATCATTACAAAGTGAATTTGGAAATTTTATAAAAGTATTGAGTACATATTTAAGACTAACTCTTGGTTATTGATGCAAGGATTTGATAATCTTTCTTTGGATTTATCCGACTTTTAACAGAAAAACTAGAAAAAGATAAATTCGTTTTCCAAAATAAAAAATACCACTTAGACAAAAATACTCAGTGTGCATCAGATGTATATCAAACATGGCAAGGTATGTTTTTGGGAAAGAAAAAAAAAAACAACATATTTTTTTGTAGGTGTGATAAAGATTACAATAAACATAATACAATAATAATATGTTCTTTCTAGAAACAACGTACAGATTATGTACAATGAAGGTGAATTCTTCTTTTAAAAAGATTTCACATGTTTGTTGTACATCCTCATATGTTGTTTCTAAATTGAACATATTTTTATCATATGTTTACAAAATCTCCATCACACCTACAAATTTTTTGTTTTAAGAATATGACTTCAACCATACTCAGTATTCAAACAATGCTTATTCAATTGGGCTTTCAAACAACTTCCAAATCATCAAATTGAATCAGACTTTGCAACATGGATAAATAGTTGAAAAGAGGGTTGTTTACTTACGTTTGGGAAGCCCATCAATCAGAATAGCCTCATTGCTTTTGGCACTTTCAACTGCGGTTACGTCCTTCGACCCCATGTTGAACTCCAGCTTATGAAATAATAAAACCCCAACCGCGATAAATTTTATAACTACAACTTCAACGCGAAAATAATATACTTAACTCTCCTCCTCTGCTGAAAAGACTATCAGTAGACAGGCTGTTTGAAAGTGAGCTTTATAGCTCCTATTTTAGTTTTACTTTCTATTTTTAAAAAACTTTTATTTCCACAGAAGTAAAGTTCATAGGTTCTACAAAAAGAAGAGTAGTTTTCACTTAAGATTGTGGAATGTCCAAATTCCTGAGCTCGACAAAAACACATCAGGATTCATGTTCTGTACATTATCCATGGGATAAACATGACTAGATTAATCCTAAATTATGACATGCAAAGTAAATTGAAAGTTGCATCGTGGTTATCCTTGTATGTGTATACATTCAAAAGGGTGGAGTAGTTCTTTGCTTCCATTCCTTTGTCCTCTAGGCATTGGATTGGGGGTGGAACAAAGAGACACTTCATTCACACTAGTCCCCTCCGGAAACCGAAATTTCCCACATTCAAGGATGCTACAACAACTTAGTGTTTGAATATTTGCTGAATGTTAATGTCTAGTGTTGTACTCTTATTGTATGGACTCTGCGGTTGTGCGGAGTTTGTGACTTTTGAGGGGTTGGTCATGAAGTAGGCACAACTACTACTTTGCACAAACTTACATCTAGCTTCTGAACACCCAAAATAATCAAAGAGCCAACATCATCTGTAACATCTTATTTTGCTAATCAAAACATCAAACCCAATAATGGACATAGAACTTCAGATAAAAGAAGGTAAACAATAATAGCTCAGTGACAAAGTATTACAACAAATCTTTTTACTCAAAATAAATACCAAATATTTTATTTTTCAATACTTTTTTAGAATAAATTTACCACAATAAAATTATTCTCAAAACCACCATAAGCTTTTGAAAAATAACATAAACATATTTTTTTCTATATTATTATCTTTTACTTCAAATAGCTAAAAAACATGAAAAAACCTAGTACTTTCTTTATATCTAGTGTAAAAAAACGTAATGGTTTCTAACCACAACTATTGCCTTCATCCTTGACAACAAAACATAATATAACCAAATTAAAATATAGAAACACCAACAAGCCCTTTTATATCTACTAGTTATTCTAAATGAGCAAGCGAGACTAAAATTTTAAAAAAGTAAAACAAAAAATAAAAAATAAAAGCAAAAGCAAAAGCAAAAAGTAAAAAAGTAAAAAATAACATAGTGAAGAAAGCGGGCTCCGAAATTCCAACCTAGGCGCTTCACATCAAAATCTTCCAAATCTTCAAAATCTCCAAAATCTCCAAAATCTCCAAAGTCTTAAAAATCTTCAGAATATTTAGAATCGCTCCAACACAGACTCAACCTGACGTTCAAATTGCGCTGCCGACTGTGATCGAAACCTTAGACTCCGAACTTGCACATCGAATCCAGATTTCTCATGAAAATTGGACTGTGATTGTGTCGAAATTTCACGCAAAAACGGATCCGATGGAACTCTGCTAGGGTTTCAAGTTTCATGCAACATTCGCCGCAAACTAGCGCTGCCAAGGGGTTTACCGAGCAGTGTGATGGACATCTTAGACGGCCATGACGAGGAGTTTATGTGGAGCTAGCGGATGGAAGAATTGAAGGTTTTTGTTCCAGGTGCTGTTCTTTGTCAGGGTTTGAAGGTGGATTGATTCGTTGAAGTCATGGTTGATGTAGTTTCGGAGATGAAGAGGATCGAGCTGGAATTGTTGTTGGAGCTCGAAGTCTAGCTTCGATTTCATGCGAATTGAATTGATGGAGGTTTGCTAGGGTTTTGAGTTTGCGTGAACAATTGGCTGAAAGGAGTGGCTAGGTGCGCTGCGAAGGAATGCTCAAGAGTTTGATTGAAATCTGTGCGTAGGAGTTTACGTGAAGCGGGAGAGTAGATTGAACCTGGTGCGAGAACATGAGGTGAGTTCTTGTTTGATTTGGTGTTCTTTTTCAAGGTTTGAAGGTGTTAGATTGATTGGAGTCATGGTTGATGTGGTTTCGGAGTTGAAGAGGATAGAGGCTTTTTCGTCGCAGCTGAAAGTCTGACTTCCATTACACGCAAACTGAATCGATGGAGCTTTGCTAGGGTTTAGAGTTGCGAAACCGATGGCGGATGCGTGATCCTTAATTTTTTTGCCACTGTTAAGAGGTTCAAATGCGCTGCGAATTTCCGACAGTAGGCTTTGAATCTGAGACGGCGATGATGCGTTATTCTGATTATGTGAAAGCGGGAGAGATTGGAGTGATTCGTGTGGAAGAACAGGAGGCTTCTGTTCCAGATGTTGTTGTTTTGCAAATTCCGTAGGCGTTGGATTCTTTGATGTTGCGGTTGATATGGCTTCTAGGAGTGAGGTGGATCGAGGAAGACGGTGAATCGTCATATCACCTGAGTGTCTGAATTCGATTACGCGCGAGGTGAACCGATGGAGCTTTACTAGGGTTTCAATTTTCTGAATCGGCTGCCGGTGCGTACTTTTTCGATCCATTGAAGCATTATGATCAAAACCTAGTCGGCGATGCGTCGTTTCCATGCTTTTTTAACCTGAAGCGGGGAGAGTTTAGTGAAATTCGGATGCAAGAATAGAGGTGCAAGTTTTGAAGATATTTAATTCATTGGGTTCCAGGCCCTGATACGGTTTTAGAGTTGAGATCGATCGCTGCGTTTTGGTTTCGAGGGCGTCGTTGTTGTTGGAGAAAAATTTGTCTTCAGACGAAACCAAAGAGGATGCGCCGGTTTCTTTAAGGTCTGGAGAGTGTGAAGATTTAATGATTGCTTGACGGCGATTTGTTGTTTCCATGTGCAGGTTTTCGTTGTGCAGGTTTTCGTTATGTGAAGGCAGGGAAGTTTAGAGGGATTCTGATGCAAGAACAGAAGTTTACTTCCTTAGTTGTTATTAGTTTTTCAAGGTTTGAAGATGTTATGTGGTTTTAGAGATAAGAACAATTGAAGAGAGGTTCTCGACTTACTGCATTGGTGTTGGAGAGATTTGGGGGAGGATTTCTGTTTTAGGGTTTACCTGCTGGCTTTTGTGGCGGGTACTGGGTTGCCCTTATCATCTTCAACTGTAGAGTTGTATCTTCTTACTCTTTCCAAGATTCTTGGTGTTAGATTTGTTTGGCCTAAGGATTACTAATTTGTTATTCTTTTGATTCTTGGTGTTAGATTTGTTTGGCCTAAGGATTACTAATTTGTTATTCTTTTGGCCGTAGGGTGTTGCTTCAATGAAGTCTGTTCTTGCGTTTTCTTACGATGACTCTCCAATGAAGATAGGGATGGAGAAGTTGGTTGTGGATATGGGAGCATCATCTTCAAGCGAGTTTTATGTTATGAATAACACACCGGTCAAAGTTGGAGATTTTTGCTTGGACGAGGTTGAATACAATGGTGATAACCCTTCTCACCCCTCCACGTTGTTTTGGCAATCACAGTATAAAAAATGGCAACTTTACGATTTTTTATGTGATCCTCAAATCCTTGCAGCACATGATTTGATTGAGACTCTCTTTATGCGGCTATCTTTTCATCTCCGAGACAAGAAATTGTTGGAGGCTTGTAGAGAAGGTGAGGTTTGTTTTGGTCCTTTTTCATTCAGCGATGGATCATATGACTTGTCCTACCACTCCATATGTTGGTATATGGAGAGCGTGGGAGATGATCAAGAGAGGGCTTTGGAAAAGCAGTGGTGCAATTATGCTATGGGGTTTGCAGAAAAAGAGTACTTAGAAGAGTTGGTGAAGTTTGGTTATGGGGAAAAACACGTTAATACCAAACAATTTCGGGAGGAGATCATGATGTATGCTATGAAATTGAGGAGCCAAGTGAATCGAAACGATATGGCACATGTGTTTTCCACGAGTATTAGACAAGTGTGGATGAAAAGTGACACGATTGCTAAGTCCAAGAACAAGTGTCTCTTAGATCAAGCAGCGCCGGCTCTAAAAGATGGCTACAAGAAAAAACTCATTGCAATTTTGGATGATTTGGCTATTGATATACCAAATGGACTTTGTGCATTGGGAACTATCATCCCAATGCAAGCATTTTTTTTGAAGACAATTCTTCTAAAACCAGTCCGGGATGAAGGTTTACCTAAGCCTGCCAAATTGCCCCGCAAAGCTCCACCATTATTAAGATGAGGTACAAATTTTGAGAATGGGCAGCGGGGCAAGATTGGATGGGCTCACTTGAATCTTTGTGCAACCAAGGAAAGGAGACCCAGTAATTTTTTTGAGTAGTAGGACATCAGCTGGAACCGTGAAGGTAACATCAAGGATTTCCAGTTCAAGATCGAATATTTCTGATTTGTTCTACGAATTCAGATTAGACAGTCCTGGCGGTCGTGGTACCAGTTAACAATTCGACTACGGACATCATGCATACTGCCCATTCAATAGTGGAAGTGTTAAAAATTATTGCACATGGGGTGGAGTAGCAAGCAGAGGATCGGATGAAAGCACCTCGATAATCTTGCAAGAGCACCTACATGATCTCCAAGAAATCAGAGCAGGTATTCAAGAAGCTCCGCTTATTTGCAAGTTAGGCATCGATGCCATTGTGGTTTTTCACAACGGGGTAGTTTTACTTCTCAATGAATGATGCAAATGTACTTGTCAAGGGTAGCATGACTTGATAAAGCAGGAACTCGTTTCATTTCACCATTTTAGCGAAATATTTACTTCTTCTGTTGTTGATCAGGAACTAGATGGTGACTGCAGAATTTGGTTGTGATATAATTGGGTGACACAGAATGTTTGGAAAAAGAGGAGGGTCATGTCTGTGGAACGTTACTTCTGGATGAGTTCTCTTTAAACCTGTGTTAACTTGAAAGCGAAGGACTGATGATATTCCACAACACAATGTAACGCTATGCTCACTGCAGGGTGTGTGGAATATGGTCAGTAAAACCGTGGGCCAATCCGCTCCAAATTCAAGCTTAGCAATGAGGTTTCGTAAACGCCTGGCCGTCAGTGAGAGCCAGGAATTTCTCAAAGCTTTTTGACAGCAGATGAACCGGGTTTCTATGCAAGGTACTTTAACCGTTTTGTTGGTAATCATGAATGTTAAAGAGTGTTGTAGTACTAGATTGGCAGCTGAAAACACCCTTTGGCAGGTCCGTCCCTTTGTGAATGCTACAAAAGCAAGTTAGAGCAGAGGCTAATGGAAAGGTGTGAAATACTTACGATTGTACAATGGCCTAGGCTTTCTCTTACAAATGAAGTTTAATGCTTGTTACCTTCAGATTAAATTTTAGCACTGTTTTCCCCTCACTTCTGGCTTACCTTTTTAACATTGTAAGAGAAACAAAAAGCGCTACAGTAGTCAGGTGCGGTACTTCTGCAATCATGGAATTTTTGGGAAAAGGAAAGGAATGGGAAATTGCAGCAGAACGCTTGCTGCTGTGAGTAAATTTTTGGAAGGTAGTCCTTGGATAGATTACACCTTTGCACTGGTACATAACATAATAAAATGCATGAGTGTCAGTTTCTTCTGCATTTGGCGGCCTGCCAGTGGTACTTATAAGTAGTTGCAGAAGGCGTAAGTGTATGGTATGGAAATAAAATTTTGACAAGGCTATGGAAGTCGCTAACTTGGTAGCTCGGATTCTAGAAGTGCAAATATGGATGTTTTGATACAGATGTAAATTTTAATGTGAGTTACAAGCGTAGATATTGATCTGCAGAAGAATAGATAATACGGTATTTTTGGCAGAGGTATGTACTCTAAGGCACTGTCTGCAGCTTCCCTTAACAGCTTTCACACAAGTGACAAGAGCCCAAAACCATGGCTGGCTGGCTTTGCCAACCCTAGCTGTGTTCAGTAGCTTAATACCGATTGTAAACTCACTGCAGCTCATGATTCATTTCCACTTTATCTTACAAATTCTTCCCTTCCTGATACCAGTGGTTACCTGCAAGGCTGAGGGCTCGCATTCCGAAGTGGCCCAGCTAGCTAGCCCAGTGATGAAGAGTGTCCCTGTATTCTTCTACCAGTTGACAATGGCAAGCTTCGCATGAGTCTTCTCTCCCTCTCATTCGACGAGTCCTCTGGTCAGGTAAGTACTCGATCCTCTACGTACATACACTCGTGCCTGGCCACCGTCACCCTTCTTCCTCTCAGAACGTTTTTAATGCATGAAAGGCCCTCATTCAATACAGTTTGCTTGCTTACCCTAGCTAATAAATGTATATTTGGAGTACATGTAACACGATTGCAACAATTTTGATCTCACCAGCAGTTTCGATGATCTGGATAGGTTTAGGTGAGATCATGGGCTGATTCATTCCATTGGCTTAGCGTGTTTCCGTATTCCCTTGCACTGAGACAAAACAGTGCGGACATTTAATAGCTCTCTAGGTTACATTGAGGAAGCCAAGTGTCCAGGAAATCATGTAAAGTTTAAACACTAGAAGGTAGCTTTAGGAATCAGTTAGTGCATGCTTGTGGGTCCCTAAGAGAAGATTGAGAAATTGATAGGAACTATATTCCTGCATAAGTACCCCCAAATTTGATATTTGTGCCAATTACTTGGGAGGTGAGAAAGAGCAGTAGTACACTATTCTGGTAAGCTATTTCCAGGTTTAATTGTCGATTTGTAAATCACTAAGTATATTAATAAATATGACGTTACGAAGGAGGGCAAATGGCTTCGAACTTGAGCTTTTTGGTCAATCATCAGCAGATTATCAAGTGAATAATGAAGTGCAAGATTCAATAGTACATGTTCGACCAATAGATTGTTAGTTTATCAGGTTCCATACTGGAGGTTTATTTTTATGCAAATAGAATTACGTTAAGAGGTCTGTTCTGTGATCTGGATTCTGTACAGTCCTCTTAGAGTAGGCTCACACGAGTCTGCATCTCGTGCAGGCTAGAGTACTAAGTATTATGATAACTTGATAAGCATAATGTTTACACTAACTAACCATGGATTTATTGGCAACCCCTTGACAGACTTCGAAGAGGACAGCATTACCTTAGTAGATAACTCAAATATTAGTACCGATTTTCTCAATCCCTGGATCTTCTTCTGCCTGCCATGGCATGTAGCTAGTTATGCCTAATTCCGAAGGCTTTACTGTGAACTGTGAAACGTACTTATGTTGCTCATCGTATTAACCCAGTGATTAGTCAACTGATCAACTCAATGTAAATTAACTTGTCAGATTTCCGAAAATACGACTCCTGAGCAACTGAATATTAGAGCCATCTAATTTTATCTGTAATTTGAACTCACAATAGATTTTCAAGTCTAGCCATTGCTTCTCGATTACTTGGGCCTCTCAAGCTAGCAAGAATTAATGACAATGAGTGGTCTTGAGATTCTCGAATAACCTTTTGTTTGATGAACGTTGAGCCATGGAGCTTGAAGGAATACACAAATGTGGCCTAGACTTGTTAGAACTATTCTCAACAGTTTTGATCATTTCTCTTCATACTAGGCAACTAAACTGATTTCGGAAGAAGGGTACTAAACATTTGGCACACAGATTCTGCAGCAAGAAGGGGGATAGAACCTTCAGCTCACCTTTCATCAAATTATGTTTGTGCGTGGGAGAGTCGGTTTTGTCTCTTCCTCACTTCAGCAACACGCTTGAAGTGGTACCTTCCTCTACCCTTGGGCCAGTCTAGGAAGAAAAAATCTCTGGTTGTTATGCTATGCCTCGAATAATGCGCGGCGTAGACTCGTCTCGGAGATTGTGCATAGTCTTCGACAGTGCTTCGGTAGGTACGTACACCAGACAGTAGCAGCATCTCTTATCTGCTCACTTATTGCCAAAGTCTTTGCTATCATCACTTGCAGTCACCTTGAGCTGAGCTCTACGTCGTGATAACAAGGCTGAGAGGAGCAGCTGCTGCAGTACTAACACGCTGCTGCATCTTGTTAGTTTCCTGCACCTCTCAACCAATCCCATGGTGTAAGGTCGACACCAACAGTTGCTTACAGTAACTCAGTCTTGCTCTTATGAGCTGGTGACTGGCGCCTGTGACAATGATAATTCAACTGCAACCGGTAAGGCAGCTATAACTCATGGCTCTTCTGTAGAGTTACTAGTTACAATGGTCCTCTACGGCGCTGCAAAAGACGTCGACTACACTGCAAGAACTGTGTTGCTTTCTCTCGAAGGGCATATCGAATGACGAGCCTCAGACCTCACTAGTGAAACTCCCTGAACGTGACGGTATCAAGGTGCAGAATGGCCCTTTCAACGGGAGAAAGGGTGCTAATATTTTACTCCAGAAGAGTGTCATCTGATAGCCATTGAAGGGAGATGGTTTAACCTAGTGAATTGATAAAGATGATTTGAATGCAACCGGGTACTGGACATTTTGATGACCGTGACGCTGAGTCAGGATTAAAGGAAGCTCATGAATTGAGAACCGACCACTCCGTTCCAAGTTTGTAGAGACCGGCCAAGATGTTGCTAAAGCGAACTGCCATACTCAATGATGATAACTTTTTGTGGACAAAGATTGATATCAACTGGACCTGTAACCATCTGTTAACCTGTGAAGATGACGTGATCAAGGCTGTTTTGGTCAGATTCACCCCAGCAATGATGATCATGTTGCATACACTTCAAAGGAGATTCACCATTTCAATTCAACAATTAACATGCTGTAGCCTGTCTATTGTTGATTTGAAATGAATCGTCGCTAGCAATTTAGGGCTATATTGTGTCATTTAGCACAAAGGCTCGTCGGGAGGACATTCAATAACGAAGTGCAACATCTCCACCAAAAATCTGCAACTCCTCCGGTAAGAATTTTAATCTTTTTTCGAAAATCTGGAGAAGCACTGTCCAGGCAGCAACCGACAGAGACATCCTGACAAGCAAGCTGAAAACTGTAACGATACTGACTGGACCTGACATTAAGAGCAAGCATACTAGCAAGCACATGATGGGAGCATATATCGACGTTCATTCTGAGGAATTTTTCATAATAAACGCTGCGCGACTACATAGCTACGATCACCAACGTGGCCAACACCATGTGAGTTCTGTCCAACAAAACATTGAAAATTTCATTCAAGATTACTTCTTAATGCTTCTAGTACCTTGTCTGGTCCTGTAGCAATAGTAACTGCCATGTACAAAATCAAGTGCTACAAGACAATAACGTAGTACTGCGAAAACATACCCTCATTGATGTTCAGAAATCAACGTAGAGCAACTCCTCTGTTTACCCTGCCGCCATGCAGGATATCATTCACGCATCACCAGTGATACGAATTAATCATCTAGATAAGGCTATGTATGGATTCAATAGTTTGTATAAGTATATCATTCTACACGGGTTATGGGTTACATAATGAACCCACTTCTCTGAAGTTAGCTGACAGTGGCACTGTTTCAGCCTTAGATTGTGCCTCAGTCCATGCCGGCGGAGATTAGTGGCATCAATTGAGTCAGCGAAACAACAAACTGAACCCAAGGGTCGGAAAATGCCACAGTGAACTTTGAGGTATGTGTTTCTACAGCAAAATCAGTGTATAATACTCTACTTGAACTCCATACACATATGGGCTATATGACAATTCCCACTACTGGCTGTCCTGAGACCTGACGAAGACAACTTATAGGTTACTGCCACCAAGAAATGACAAGGCACGGATCGGAGAACTGTGCTACAACCAAATAATATTGATACACAAGCGCATAGTAATGGGAAGTGTGTACCGGTATATTTACCACCAGTTGCGAGAGTATTATCTGTCAATTTGTTGCACTCCAAGTTTACTTCCAACACAGTGTTTCATAGCTGATCATTTATACAGAGCTTTGTGGGACTTCTGGCCCCTGAGAAAGGGGCTCTACGCTAATGTTGTATTCTATGTACTGGTCAGCATTCTAATAGTTACCTAGCCTATGGACCTGAATTCTCCTCTCGGTTGTGGAATCTTTTGAGCTATAAAAACTGCAACTTAACCAAGCAAAGTAGATGATCCAGATTTCCTGCCAGTGGAAGAGATCATCAACAAAAGTACTACAATTTCTTTGGCAACATTGGGCGCTCCTGCGAGAGAAATCTTCAGCTCTGCCCAATCGGTGATCGAGCCTCATACGTGAAATTATCCTCAATGTCGACGTTGCTCTTATTTCAAGCCTACTAATAATCTCAACCAGACACCAATCTAGTATGTTACATGTGGGACCATTAGGACGTCCATTCTAATTGTTTACGGCATATAGTACCTGTTGCCACACTGGCATCGCCAAACCTCGGGGTAATACTCTGTCTCCGAGATGACGCCATGTGGGCTGCCGATGGCAACGTGCACTGGCTTGCAAGGTGTGCAGGTGCCGCATTTGGATCGGCAAGTAGGAGGAGATGATCCTACAAGGCTTCTTCTGATGCTGCCGCCATCGCCAATCTTGCTGTGAAAATCGAAGATGGAGTCGATTTCTTGGGGTGCAGTTCTCAAATCCATCCTCTGTAAAATCAATCCACATTTATCGGTGAATTTGTTAGATGCCGCATTAGTTTGTTGAATCAACACAAATTTATAAGTTTGGTTAAATTGGCTGGGTTCGGCTGTGTTCGTTTATTACAAAGAAGCTGGAAATGTACCACAACTGAGAACATGCGTTCGAACTGACTGTAATAGGATTTGCGTCACTCTCAGGGTGCCTATGGGAGTGAGAAATTTGGAAACAAATTGTTCATGAGAACTATATTGTCAACCTGAGATTAATTCAAGGACAATGATTCTGGTCCTTCATGTCTGCTTGACGTAGTGTACATTAAAAGAACGTTGCGAAACATTAATCATTTAGGGGAACAATACCGTATCCAAGTACTGACGAGGTTTAGAATATTTCAGAGAATGGCGTCTAGGCTTTGAAGTGATTGCTGTGGTGGGACGTTTTTTTAATGTGGTTACAGCTAACATCTCTATTGTGTTTTTTCAGCAATGGCAAGGTGCACTAATGTGTTTGGAAACTGGGCTGTTGAACATACCTCGATGCTCTGTGGTTTCAGCTCCGCCATTTCATGCTTCGCTTCACTGAAGACTCCCGGCGTTCGCTCCAGATACGAGATCGTCTTTGTGGATGCTAAAGCGCCTGTAAGCAATGGTTGCCGAAGATTCAAAACCGTTAGCTTCCTTCATTCATTGCGGCAAGTGAATCGTCATACCCAGGACATGCAAAACTGAACGAACCACGGCACTCACTTGAAAAAGTAAGATCAGCTACAAAAGCATGTTTTCATATGCACATCTTCCATTCGATTTAGCACTCAAGTTTAGAATAGAGGCTAGTACCCGGTCACAAAACATACTACTTAACAAAATAACAAGTGCTCGCACCCTGATCCACAGAGATCTCCAGATAAGTCCGAAAAGGAAACTAAGCAGCTTGTATTTATTCTAACATCCGAGCTAGTCAACAGATTCGTAGAAAAATGAAGAATTGCTTAAAAAAAGAACAAACTCCCATTCACCTCAAGATTACAAATTCAGTTCTGAATTATAACCTTGATGTCCAGGGAAGCAAATCTGCTATCATAGCTAACTTCTAGCATCAGTGGACAGGTTTTGAGTGAGAAATGGCGGCTGCAGTGCTCGGCATCAGTGAACGACATGTACCAACTAAAGTAAGCTGATCGACCGTTCTCTACTGCAACCTCTACAAAAATGATCACAGAAGGTCTAGTTCTTTGCATGGCGTGCATAGAGGCAGCGAAGTAGAGTGACGTGAAGTTAGATCATTACCACTGGGGCCGATGCGGGCAACGGCTGAAGCAGGAAAAAACGCGAGCAGCCATAAGGCGCTTGTCAAGCACATAACCACACCCACCGACATATCGAAGCTGAAGCTCCCTCGCTGCCCTCCAACTCTTCCACTTCTCCCTAGTGAACAATGCTTTAGGGGGAGACCACGAACCCAATGTCAGGGCGTTAATGCTCTTGAGTTGTGAGCTGGGGGCAACAAATGATCGCCGGTGCCTGGCTCGGAACCGACCGCTCCTGACTCATGTACCGCTGGACCAGGTAGCGATCGAATTTAGCAGCACACACTGCAATTAATGGAGTTAGCTTCGGGAATCGATCGAAATTGCTGAGAAGAATAAATTTGTCAGCTTGAAGAGGCGTGGCTATGTCAGAGCAGTCATCTCCAGGCCGTGACTCGTGATGAGTAGCTGCTATCCTTCTGCACTTGTACACAATACGGTTGATGAGTCGATGGCGAGAGGTGAAGGAGCTGAGGAGGAAGTGATATGCGCAGTACTACAGTTGCACAGAGACCCCTGCTCTTATAATGAAGCTCCGTCAGAGGCGCTGAGGTGCTCTCCAGTATCGTTAGGTACTGGGCCGGTATGATCGATCAAACGTCACCTTCAAAGTAATTCTCACAGCACCACAGGCGCTTTCCCCAAGTTCAAAGCTCAAAGCTCAGGACTCCGTTTCAGCCCCCTAGACCTGCCTTGGTCATGACCCCGCTTGAAAATACACAAATTACACGAGCAGCTTGTTTGGCATGACTTGACTCAACAACGAAAGAAAGAGGGAATCTTGTGTACTGTCAAAAGAGGTGGTTACAGTAAGCTTGCCAACCACTCAAGACTCGATGAGCTCGTGTCTCAGATTTAGCTCAAGGAGATAGAACTTTTCAACGTTTGAGTATACCAGCATCTGAGTAAGGATCCTCTCAATTGCTCACTCATGGCAACAGCTCGACTGTGTAGGGTGGACTTCGACCTCGAGCTTCTACAAGCATGAACCCGGCTTAGTACTACTCAGACTCTGAAGAGGATGATATTCAAGACTTAATATATACACACGAGCTGCGCAAGGGGACGTTGTACTTGCAAGCTGATCGTGGCCAGGTCCGACAAGTTGCAAGTTCTCCTCCGACCACGCTCAGCTCTGATCCAACTGCTCCGGTCGCCCTGTGGCAACTATGGTGGAGATCAAAGTCAGCGGGTGATTCAGCAATCATGGGGCGCTGCCTAGCTACTAAACCGAGCCGAACATGAACAGCAAACTACAGCAAAGTATGCGGCGTGATCAAAGCACCGATAATCCCTGAACTAGTGATCATGTAATGCTCTAACCCACCCCCAGGTCATGCAAGCTTGTCGATGATCTCCACCAGCTTGGATTTGTCTGTTTCTCAGTGGCCTTTCCTAGGACAGCGTACAGGCCACTCCTACTCAACCATGGCTAAATTACTCTTGTCAAGCTTGATTGACCATTGTGTTAAGTTGCTCTAGGCGATGAGTTTCGTGTTTTCTCCTTGCTCGCAGTAGTAGTAGCTGCTCGGGAGAAGATATCGGGAGGCGCGCCGAGCTGACAGACAGGGGCGACAGTGAGTCAGTGGGCGCGGATAGCGAGGACGAGACAGGCATCTTGAAAAGAAAGATGCAGCTGGTCTCCTGCCAAGCTCGCACAACTTCGCCATTGAACCTACTTACTGCAACGATCGAGTATGCTTTCCACACACTACAACTATGTTAAGTTTAAGTTAGATCGCAACTGCAACTGCAACTGAGCGTGGCCTCTGGACATCGCTGCTGTGCTCGGAGGTGAAGAGCACTCCCATGATCATAACTTAATTACCATTCTTCCGAAGTCCTCCAAATGAGAATTCCTTGGCAGCTCGGCAGTAATGCAGCTCAGAGCTGGGTGAAAATTTCTCCGTAGAGTCACTCCGGACAATAAACCTCGCCCTCGTCTTAAGGTAGTGGGAGTCTTGGGACCAATTTCTTACCAAATTTCAGGTTTGCATACATAAACCTATGAAAGAAAAACTTTATAACTTTTGGAAGCTACGCAAAGTTAGTGCAAAAGCCTTCCTCCAAAAACACATTTTTTGAACAATTTTACAATTTTCTATGAATTTTTAAGTCCGTAAGCATAGAGTGACCATTAACCGATCGTAAAGTTATGGTTTTCATGAGAGGTTGGATTTTGAGGATAAAGGACATCTGCACCAATGGGAAACACTGAATTTTCCATGGCATGGATGTAACTAGAGCACTCTTGAGTCTTGGGACACTTTCTGGAACCACACTGGGTGATATTTGGGACAAGATCAAGAATAGTAGGGGTTGGGAATACAACTCGGTTGGAAATATGCTCTACCTTACTACCATTCTTCCAACTCCAAACGAGAATTCCTTGGCAACTTAGCAGTAATTTCAGCTCAGGGCTGGGTGAAATTTTCTCTTTAGAGTCACACCTTTTAGTTGTGATATTAGAGGCAGTGGAAATATTTTCATATTACATGGTATTTGAAGAAATGACATTTATATAATTCTCCTCTAGTTAGTTTATGCAAATGACATGGTGGATATATAGGCTATCATGGTTTATTATCAAAATATTCCCATACGATTCCCTTTCTACCAATCACGCTTAGGAATCACACAGAGATCTAGGAAGATTTCCCTAGATTTTGAATTTAAAACTTCTCTGAAATGGAGAAGTTTACTAATCGGTTATGGTGGGTTGGTTGGATATGGGTTCGTCTACCTTAGTTGTGATATTAGAGGCAGTGGAAATATTTTCTCCTTACATGGTATTTGAAGAAATGACATTTATATAATTCTTCTCTAGTTAGTTTATGCAAATGAGATATTGTTCTGGGTTAAGTTGTAAGTTTAAGGGTTCAATTATCATGTGGCTAAAGTCATGGCTTTAATAAAAGTTATTGAATAAAAACTTTATAGAATTCATTTCATCAACAAGCATTGATCCTAGGCGCTGTTTATCACCAGCATTGACACCAGCTCACAACATTTTGAAGTATACTCATGTTTTGAACTATGCTCATGCTTTTGACGTATGCTCATGCTTTTGATAGTTCAAATACATGAGTATGCATTAATGTACAGAGAGTTTACATTATACAAGCTCAATGTATAAATTCTACAAGAATAAGTACCTAATCAGATGTAGGTGCGTCAATCTTATTAACAGTAACAGTTAGTTTGGTCCACAATAATAAGTTATACTAAGTGCATCATTTTGGTGTCAACCTAGATTCAGGATTTGAAGATTTGCATTGAGTACAGGTTAAGTACAAATATTACTGTAACCTTGCCATTGTTTTCAAAGACATTCCTGGTTCACATGTATTGATGGGGACTTGGGCTGCTTGGGTACCATTCTTGACATCCACATGAAATTTGCTTGTGTAGGTGCCAGATCAAAGCTGTATTGACAATTCAATTTGAGTCAGTGGTCGCTACCAATATTAATAGCTGGATTTAAATATCCACTGATGAAAAGAGTTTCACCAATTACCATGAGGATTGAAATACAGTAGCTGATCAAATCAAATGTTTACGCTTTTTGGGTCTTAGAAGGAAAACAATGAGAAGGTAAATGGTCTTATCTTTGAATAGCCCCCTCAACTAATTTCATGTAAAGCAAGCCAACACATTACATGCTGGTTGTTAGAGGGGCTTGTTAGTGATATGATTACCTTGTGTATAAACGTATTATTTAACTTTGGTATTTCTTTATACGGGCTTGAATTGATAGTATTCACTTTGAGGATGCTGTTTACAGACCTTGAGAACTACATGCAAGAACAAAAGTAAACTTCATAGCAAAGAATTTGATGAGTTCCCTTTCCAGGAGTGAAACATTTTCACAAACCACTTAGGATTCCAAAAATTGCTTAGTGCAAATAAAGTCTTGCTCAACAATAAGCATCCGCAAATGTAGAGACTTCACAATCCAAGAAAAGAAGTGCTGGAGGATAATATCAATTCCATCTCTGTTTCGTGGTTGTCATGTTACCTTACATTCTCCTTTTCGTGTTTGTTTGTGTTGGTGCCTCTTTACATTGCCATCAACCAAATCTCTGTTCCTTTCATTGACCAGGCTGAACATATCAGCACATCATTCCCCTCCACCAATGATTGCCCATTTTGAAGCTGAGTCAGTAGCCCATGGATTGATGAGCACTTGCATTGCATAATTTGCATTAGCAAAACCTATGTAATTTCTCCATATCTACATGAAGCTTATGCTCAATAGGCAATCACAAACATGTACAATTTACGTTGACTCACAAATTTGATGCCATTTATGCTGTTTACACACACAAGGATCACAACCTTGAACACGATTTAACTTCATGAAGCCTTATTTTCTAATTTTCTGACAATATATATAGTGTTGGCAATCATGGAATGTAAAGAATACACAAACATGGTGCAACATAAAGCAATCATGTACTCGAAAATATTCCATCCAGCCGTGGCTGCACACGGAGCAGTCAACCCTCAAAAGGATCATTGTCCTTCTACAAGCTTCTTCTTCTAGTAAGCTCATGATTCAGGAATGAAACAATATGATTACAACTCTTGCCGTTTTGTATGTGTGCCTCAATTTGTGCTGCTCCTGCTGCACCAACTTATATTGAAAACCCAACCAGCGTGAGTACATTTCCGGAATTCCTCATTCAGGCAAAAAGATCCCCCAACATGTGTGGAATTCGTCGAGCCCTTGGATTCTCCATTCATTAGGTAATCTATCAGATCCTAGCCAGACGAAGCGGTTCAATATTATTCATCCAAGCCACTGGTTGTTGAACTTGGAGGCTGAAACGTGCAGACAGGCAAACCAATTGAGTACTCGGCTCATGGCGAGCTTAAGCAAAACAATGACCCCGGAGATCCAGCAGTTAGTTGTAAGCGAACTGAATAAAAGCGCCAAATTATTGATTTGATTTCGGAGGTTTAGGATCTTTCCAGTTCAAAACTTAAATTTTACCTGCGTATCATACATAAATTATCGAATAATCTTCTTTAAGGGAGGATAATAGCTGTTCATGACGTCTGAAACTTCCCAAACCTTGAAGCATAAGACTCCACAAATATGGTGTTACGAGTTAATGATAAAAGCATATCATGCAGACTCTCTGGTCACCACTATCCTTCATTTGCAGTCAAAAGACTGAGCCCAAAAACATGGAGCTTATGTGTTAGTTGCAAATAGCACGTGACCCTAACTACTATACATTATGCATAAGACTCCACAAATATGGTGCTTAGAAGTTAGCTCCCAGTCATACAAATTACCCAACCACTGTATTATTGTCAAATGATTACACAAATATGGTGCATAAATTGAGGTCAATTGCAAGTCATGCAAACTTCTCTCTTGTGACCACTTGGGTATTCAAAAGATTCCAGAAACATGGTGCGTAAAGTTGGTTGCAAATCATTCAAAGTCCCTAACCACTTCTACAGTTGATGATGGCATCTTGACTGGGAAAATTGGCCAGTATGAAGTTTGCCGGATTATATTTATTTTGCACTGAATCCACTACAAACATCAGCAGTTCTGCAGACATGGCAAGTTGCAACACTAGTGAGAAAGGAGTACTTCCCCTTGAGAAAAATTGAAGGAATTGGGCACACTTGAAGGGATTGTACTCAGTTCCTCCAAATTTTCTCAAGGGGAAGGACTCCTTTCCACTAGTGCAAGATTCTAATTCACATTGTTATTGTAACAAGTTGAGTTAATTCAATAGTGATCTTTCAAAAATTACCTCTATTTGCTTTCATGGCCATAATTTAATTACCATAGTACCATAGCAGGTTTGTTTAAAAAAATTCTAAAAATTAAAAGTAAAATTTAGATAATTATGAAGATAAAGAAAAAAAAATAGAATAAATTATTTTTTGTAATATTTTGTTATTTCTAAGCCATTTAAGATCATTTTTATTTAATTTTTTACTTAAAAACAAAAATTAAGAAATTCAATTTTTGAGAGGCGAATCTTTAAAAATATATATATATATATATATATATTTTTAAAAAATTCTGGTTTGCTGCTATGGTGTTACGGTATCTCAAAGAAAGATGCACTAAGGCATACAGTAATATTTTCCAACATTGGTTTTGAAAATGGGAAGCGAAAGCATGCAAGCCAGTCGTATGATGTACCTTTGAATGTGATGAACAGATTCGTATGTTAAAAAAGCTTCTTATGTCAACAAAGCTGGTTCTCTTTGTGTTGACTCCTGATAATGTACAGAAGGCTCTTACCTGGACGCAGAAACCTGTTCAAAACCGTAACACAAAATCTAATTCACCCGCCAAAAGCTCGAAAGTCTCTCTGCTGGAGGCTAATGCACGGAGCGCATTAGGTCAAACGGTTGTAAGAGTTTTCAGGAATCTTTGCGAGGAGCTAAGTCAATGTGGCGTAGTGGGGTTAGAATGCACAGGGAAGTGCGCCCCGTGAATCATACATATAATAATGCTTTCAGTCAATAGGATGCACATGGAGGGCTGGGTTCTTTTAGGTGAGGAATTGGCTCTTTGAAACCTTTGATGTACTACTCATTTTGGCGACAATTTCTCTGAGTTCCCACACCCCAGTCCTTACTTGGTGGTGGCTTTGAGGATGGGTCTTTCTTACTTTACATGTTGGGGCCACGACAGCCTCTCTGCTTTACTGACATAATTTAAATCATTTGAACCATTTCCATAACCTCACGATCTGCAAATTCACGTAGAAATGGCCACCCAGATGTGGTAGTACGGTACAATAATGTTGTATTTCATTAGAAAGACATCAAATGGATGCCCCAGGCTTCTTTGGATTGAAATGTATTTACTAATTCATGTTTATGGAGGTGGATGTGAGTGAAGTCTTATTAGTTTGTCTAATTTTTATTTATATCCAAACCCAAGTGACTCATTCATATTGAAGGCGCATAAAATCACAAAAGCCACCAATTTGTTCATAGCTACAACTTGTTGTATTAATATACACTCTCATTTGTAAATTGTAATGCTTTTGAAGAGACTTATGCAAAGTTTCATGATCTAGTCTAATTCAATCCATTAGAATTGTTGTAGGTATAAAATATGATAACTTGGAATGATTTTACATCAGAGTTCAAAATCAAATTATCCAAACTAAGGAAGGGAGAGATCATTACACACCTTACTTTATTATTGACAAGTCATTGCTGCATTTAATAAGATAATATAGTAGAAAAATTATTTGACAATGTACATGTAGTCTTAAATGTTGTAGACTTCATTCCATCTTCGAAAAATAAAATCCATGGTAAATGATGTTGGTGGATTGGAAGTTATAAGATCACCTACAATTTCATTTTATATCCTTATAAACTTATATCCTTCTAAAGTATAATCTTTTTGGCAATTGTTGCATTTAAGAAGTCCAACTACAAAAAAAAATCACTTCTTTCACTATGGTTACTTTTTTTTTATTGAAAGAAGAAACCATAAGATGAGAGACTTGGTTTTTCCTCAGAACACATAATTTTGTACCATTGCAGCAGCGAGCTGCCGCAACAAAAGCAACAGATCATATTTACCGCAAAGCAACTGATCACTTGGTAATTGACATGGTGACCACTCAGCAGCGTCACCGGGTGCCATGATAAAAGACCTTTGATCATTTGATGAATGAAAACCTGCAGGTATTAATTCTAGCAAGTGTCTGAGTACAGATCATGTGGGCTTGAACCTTGTAGAAAGGGTCCGAGGAAGTGCAAGCCCACTCCGTTTTAGTTCATGTCCCATGTGCAACGATTCAGTTGCCTCTCACCTAAAATTATGCTGCGAAAGGCTTTGTCATGGGGGCCCCATTACAAACTCATCTTCTGCAACCTCTGGCTGCTGATCACACGTACAACTGCCTATTGGACCTTAAATTGTCTAAGGTATGGTTGTTGTTGTTCTTGCTTTGCCGAAAGCCCAACTGATTGATCGAAGGATTCACGGCAGTGTGGTACCATTGCACCCAAAAACACTGTAGATACACTTCATAATTCCATGTAATTTATCTGCCTCTAAGTTCTAGGAATAGACATCTTAAATTGTTGAAATAGAATATGCTTGTAAACTCAAAATGATGAGGCCGGACAAGGGTATTATGCATATTACAGTAAAACTCAAGCAGGACCTGTGCAAATTACAACAAAACCAAACATGAAATCCTTTTCAACAGAAGTACAAAGCTAGGGAGTGTGCAGATTCAGGATTCACACACAGTAGTGACTCGTGAGCGACACAATGGAAAAAAATTAGTTGTATGTAAACTCACCTATTTATTAAAAGAGTCCTTTCATCCTTTAATTGTAAGTGATTTTGTGAAAGATAGGTGAATCTTTTCCATATTGGAATATGTGTTTCATTGGAAGTTGTGAACTTTAAAGACTCATGGGTCCTAGACTTGAAGTGGCGGAGGAGGACCTAAAATAGGATTAAGAATTTGATGTTAATTGAACACAACTTTTTATTTCTTGCAACCTTAGCATTTATCAAATGGAAAACAACATGTGTATCTAATTTAATCAAACCTTTAACCCCTAAAAATCCAGGAAAGCCAAAACGGCTTTTTGCGATTTCGGGCAGCCAAGATGAAGGGGTTAAAATTAATATTTTTCCCTAAGATTTTTATTGGATGCTCTTTATACTGCAAGGTGTATGTGGTAAAAAAATTTAAGCCAAATTCTAATTTTAAGACCTTCATCTAGAAATTTTAGGTTTCAAGTCCAAAACGGGCAGCATAAAATTCCACTTTTTTTTTAAAAAAATCTTGAAATACATTCATAACCAAATCACCACTTAAATTCCAAAGAGACCCAAGTCAAAAAATATACCAATTTTACAAGGGCAACCTTTAAAAATAACAAAGATAAGCTTCAAATTTTTGAATTATTTCTTTCAAAATTCGTCAAAATTTGAGATTTGAAAATTTTCAAAATAATTTCGTCCAAAAATTAAAAAATTATAAAGGCACCTAGCCACTGTTTAGATTTTCTAAAACCAAGTATACGTAACGTCATACATAATTTACGATATCAATGTTTTTAGACCTGCTTCTAGAAAACAATTTTTATGAAGGTTCTAAAAAGGGAATGAGTCTCTAAAATTTTGCATGGAGGTACCCAACTTGATTACCTACATGGAAAAAAATATGAGCAAAATGTTTGGGGTAAAAATCTTCAACTCTCCGTTTGCACCATTTTGACTATGTCATTTGAGCAACGCCCAAGAAAAGTTTTGCTTGCAACTTTGAATGTTATAATCTCAAAGATGGTAAACATCCAACAGCTGAAATTTTTATTAGTACTTCTAAAGAAGGTAAAGTACAAGATCTTACAGTTGGATGTCTAAAAAAAGTATTGTTTTTGGTCCAAACCGTAGTTCCCACAACGTGGTCAAAAATGGCTGTTTTGGGTTTTGGAACCTCCAAAACCGGCTGGATTTTTAGGAGTTAGTAGTTCCCGGTTGAAGTTTTTAGTTGAAGTTCAAAGATGGTGGTGGAAAATTTAGTTATAGGAGAGAACCAAAGGAAACAAAATTGGGTGGGGGAGGGCGAGGAAGGTGGTATATAGAAAATATGAATTAAAGATGGAACAATGGAATTAAATAAGGGATAAACTTGGAATTTAAATGGGAAAATAAAGAAGGTAAGTTGTAGAAGAGGCACACTTAGAAATTCAATACAAATCAAATTAGATGGAGGTTGAAATTATCTTTACCTCGGACTTCTTCTTTAAGCTTACAAACCTCTTACTAGAACTCTCTAAAAACTTAACTTTATATTCTAATATATTTTTACAACCCACTTTAACTTTAAAGTGTCACCATAAATGACGCTCAAAATTTGACAAATGGACTCCAAATTGCAACCAAGTATGAACAAACCCCTCCTACTTTGATGACACATCTAAAATCCCTGACAGACCTTCCCACCCAACATCACTTCCACGTCCCCTTCTAATCATCACCCCTCCACGTTCACACCCCCCTCACACCTACAACCGAGCCCTCTTACACCCACGTCAACACCCCCTTCCAAGTGGCAATTCCAAAGCCTTAAGTGGCCATTTTTACCATTTGGGCACCTGCTCAAAGATTCCAACTCCACCTTATTAATAATTACTTATTTCTATAGCCTACTACTATGCTCCCACCAAGTTCACTACACTGACAAACATCTACACTCACCTCATTTTAAATCAACCTAGTTATTGTAGTGAAAATCAACCATCCCTTCCCATACCAACACACTAAAAATGATATGTTCCAAACTTCACAATACTATAACTCTGCAGCCACACCGGGTAGCCTAGCCAAAAATATCAATCCTATTAATCTTTGAAAATACTACGCTGAGATATTAAAATCTCCAAAAATATTGGAATGGAATTTGATTCTGCTGGAGTGTTCTACTGGATTGAACTTTCTACTGGTAGATACTGGTGGAGTTTCTACTGATGTAGAAAGTTCACGATCCACCAGAAGGCTCAAACAGAATCACATCAAGTATTTGTAGCGAGTCGAACATGAGACCTCATGGTTGACTCTTGGGAGCTTTAAGCCCCTCCTCTTGCCTACCCTCATCTGCTAGTTTAAGGTCATTCTGGACCAGCTGCTCGGGTTTTTGAAGTGGCCTATGTATAAGCAATCAATTCAATTACTGATGTGAAAATAAACCATCACTTCCCACACCAGCACATCACAATGATATGTTCCCACCTCCACTAGACTACAACATCTAAAGTCACTTCACTCCTAAACCATTCTAGTCATTATAGTTAAAAAAAACCATCACTTCCCATACCAAATCACAAAAATGATATATTCTCACCTTCACATCTTACCACAACAACTGTCACTTTACCTAGCAACCAATTTAGAAACTGAAGTGAAAATAAACCATTAGACTAAGGGCTGATTTCATCAAGGGGCCTGGCTAATTCAACCTATTGGAGGGGTGAAATTGGCCCCAACGTCTTTACACTTACACGCCGAGCAAATTTGGTGGTATGAATATTTTAATTAGAAAATTCAAGTTATGACATGGCCCGAGCTTGGTGAGTTGGATGCACCAAGAATGGAAGGCCAATCCTAGGCTTTGAGACCAATGTCAGATTTGACTAAAAAAACCTTTTGTAATAAAAAACACTTTTCTCTCAACCAACCAAATCCATTTGAGAAACTGCAGGATATTAAGACCTTCGCCTCACGGCTACGAAGAAAGTGTCTACTGGATGTCATCCACCTTTTCCTTCCTTCCACTTCATGTACACCATCCATAATTCATTGTTTTTGTACTTAAATCATTGCTAGAATTTTCAGCTTATATACCTTTTGGAGGCCAAATGAAGCCCAAATCCACTTCCTTATTATTTTTTGGTATATATATAAGATGTGCAAGTGGGCAATGGTAAGCTTCGGGTATCCATGAACAATTGCACTCAATGCTGGTGTTTCAAAAAATCCATATTTTAATTTTAATAAAGTAAGACTTCATTAGATGTGGTTTTAGTTCTCTGTACTTCTAACGTATCAAGAAAAAAATAAAATAAAAAATAATCAAAGATTTTGAAGTAATTCGATTTGATTTTTTAGTTGAAAAAGTAAGTTATGTCCACCTAACCTAAAAATCCATAGAATCAAGCAAATGGAATATCAAGCAATTTTATTTTTATATTATTTTTGAATATAATCTACATCTAATTGTGTAAAGTATAAAATAATTTATTTCATTATTTAAAAAATTAGTTAATTATGCACTATAATGCTTGCAAATCCCAAAATTCATCTTTTTTTTCCTCATCTACAAATGGATACAAAAAATTATTTTTTTTCAAAAAAAACTCTGTAGACATACATGTTTTGATTCCATTGAGGTGCATGATTTCTTACTTTCCATTTTAGGGTCTTTTTACTTGATTGAAATGAACAAATTAGACAAACTTTGATGGTTTTAAACAAAAATAATCTAATTAGTGTGTCCAAAAAGTGATACCCCAAGTTTACCATTGCCCAAGTGTAGATACGTGGTTGAAGTTATATTCTTGTGTGATTGCCATGATTCTTAGACTTAATCAAACTTTGCAATATTGCATTATATCCATAACATGTTGCACCGCAATGACGAAGACAAGAACCATTAAAATCTTATACTTTTGTTCATCCATTTTGTACAAATGGCAATGAAAAGAGAAAAAGAAGGGTTGGAAATTTCTACATTTATTGGATCGGCCTGGCTTCTTGGCTCGAAGGCCTTACATATTCGAAAATCGGCGTCCGTTATAATCTTATTGTAATGGGGACTTGAGGCGAGCCCCAACCTAAAAATGGGTTGAAATTTCAAGCAATCGGCTCCAAGGAAAATTGGCCCTAAAGTGACCCCATCTAATGATATTTCCAACTTGAGTTGCTAGCCCATCTTTCACACTGTTCGCACTCCAAATAGTTTAACATTATTATTAGCGAAGAAGTGGTTTCTCACCTACGTTAAGGACTCATGGAGATTTTTGAGTGTAAAAAATTTTATCTTATATCAAATAATATTCCCCAGCGGACTAAAGTTATTAACCCCTAAAGTTCATTGACTATGTTTCAACAAATAACACTTCAAAACTGCCATTTTGAATGCAAAATGCATGAATGACTAAAAATCATTATTTTCTAATTATAACCGTAAGATCTTCAATGAGATTATTGTAGTAAATATCTCAAAAAATCTCATCATAATTGACCGTAGAGATTAGAAGATTAATGCGATTGAAATTAAAAAACAAACTTTTTTGACACGATTTTTTACTAGGTCGACACACTCCAACTTTATTTTCTTTAGGTTTTTTGTAGTATGGATTTTGGAGGTTTTGGTGCATGACAATAACAACTAAGTTAGCTAATTGTATAAAAAAATTTACACACAAAAGACATGTATATCATGTCGGAAAAAATATTTTTATGAAGTTAAATATAAAAGAGTGCTAATTCAAATTTCTATCGTGGAAATTCGATTATGTTATGAAGTCCCAATCCAAACGGTCAAATCTAAGATTGATGTCAATCTTTTAAGTGAAAAAAAGAAAAATCCTTAAAAAAAAATTAAAAAATTCTAATTTTTATGAAGGAAAGAAGAAGTGTTTTTAGAACACTGCCCGAAACGGTGAGAAAACTTTGATATTTTGTGGAATGAACATTTTGTACTGAAAAAAAGTTTTTTCAGGGAAATCTCAGAGATGACAACATCAAGTATTTGGAGAAAACAACTCAGAGGCAACAAATGTATTTAGCATGGCTGTCCGAATTGCCCACTGAATACAAAATTTCACTTCAGGTACCACAATTATTTTTTTAAAAGTATAATTGGGAAAAAAAAAAAGATTCCCTCAAAGTCCTTGTCGCGGCCTACATTCACAAAAAGTTTCAAAAAAGCACGACTTAACCTCCAATCGGCCATCACTAAATTTCAATAAAAAATGTCAAAAATCTGCCATTTCTACTTCAAGGAGTAATTGTCAAAATGAAATTTTTATTTTAAATTTTTAATCGTAGGATCTCAGATAGGATTGTTTCAACAAATATCTGGATTTTTTGGGCATTTTTGAGTACACGGATTGAAAGATAATAACATTTAAAGTTCAAAGAAAATATTTTTTTCAAATTCAAAAAACACCCATTCCAGGAAAATGGCTGTTTAGGGGTTAAATTGAAGTCACAAGTACATGCCCAAATTCTTAAAAAGTCCAAATGTGGATGATTGTCCTTTAAGGGTTAAGCGGGGTCAAAAAAATCTATAATGTGATGTTACATTTCATAACCACCCTTTTCTACTGAACCTTTTTCTATTTTGAAGTCCTTGTCTTTTATGCAGGGTAAGCTCCTGGACCAAGGTGGTTCATGGAAATAAGCATTCACCACAAGGGCATAGTTAGATGAAGAAGGCTCACACATGGTCATTATTAACCTACGTAAAGGACTCGGGTGAGGACCATGGTCATTATTAGCATAGAAGTGGTTTTTCACCTATTAAACTACGCCCTCCTGGTGAATGAGGAAGTTTATGACACATGTGTCAAAAACTTCTTGTTAAATGGTGAGAGATGGGAGAGGGAGAGTACAAGGAGAAGGAGCAACCGTCCCCCTCGGCCGTCGAGCGGATAGCGGATGGCTAATGGCCTTAGTTTTACAAAAACAAAATCAAAACTTTAGCGCCCCGTATCTTCTTGAAGACGTGTCCATATTGACATTATGAGATGTTTTTGGGCATCTCCAGGAAACTTAAATGCTATAAAACACCTTAAAAGGCTAATTTCGACAAGTTTTGAAGAATTTGTGGACATTTTAAGTTTTGGGGAGTTTTTTCAAAGGTGGTGGCCAACGGAGCGGATGGCCTAGGCGGCCGACGCAGCGAAGGGCTGTTCGAGGGGAGTGCCTCGGTCGTATCGACATCCGAGAGCAGACAACCGACCCCTAAACTCCACAAAAACTTAAGAAAATCTTCAAATTGTCGTATCTTCTTCAAAACTTGTCTAAATCAAGCTTATGAGATGTTTTTTGGAATTTATAAGAAACGTAGATGTCAAAAAACACCTCATTAGCCCAATTCAAACAAGTTTTGAAGAAGTTATGGACATTCTAAGTTTTAGGGCGTATGTAAAAGGTGGTCGCTGACGGAGCGGACGGCCTAGGCGACCGCGCAACGCAACAACGGCCCCTCGCTGCCAACGCTGGAGAGGCAGAATGCCGCTTGCGACCCAGTGTCGCGCCGTCGGCCCCTCGCAGCCGACGCACGAAATGACTTACGACTGCTGCCATGGCGACGGGTGGTGGGCCTTTGGCTGGGACTCCGACCGCAAGGTCGGCCATAGCCATCCTTGCGCGCACTGCTTTTACAGCCACAAGCGCTGACTAGGGCCGATGCCGACCGCCTGGCTGAGGCCGTTGTTTGTGGCCAATCGCGCCTCCGCCACTCTCACGCCCGTTTAATCTCGGGATAAAACATAGATAATATGCTAATAACACCTAATAGTGTGAATAATGTTGTAATTTTCTTTGGACCCATTTTCAAAATTGTTATGATCATCTAACAATGGAACATAAAGATTATGTCATAAATGTCGGCAATATATTGAACAACCAAATGTGAAAGATATGAACAATTGTTAATTTATTAGTCAATAAAATCTGACATCAATTTTCACAAATCACAAATAAGCAGTTCATTCATGGACCGTCATGCCACTTCAAGAAAATACATTTAGTTTTTACATCTAAGCTTCAAAGAATTTGTTTTAATTTTTAAAGCATAGACATCAATGTTGTACACAGTTTGTAGCCAAACTATATACATATCATATAGAAAGGTTAATAGAGATTTTACCGAATCAACAACTTGATAAAACTAAAGTCATCATTAGTGTGTTCAAAATAAATAAAAATACAAGAAACACTATATGTGTCTATGTCAAAAACAAAGTTTTATAGTAAAATCTATAGAAAGATACGTATTTCAATGAATTACTTTCATCATTTTTTTCAATGTTTCAACCGACCACATTCATTGTCTTTCAATTATACATCCTTTCATAAATGAATGACACTCTTTTTATCCAATTTCTTCCACATGTCAACATACGTATTTACTATGTATTTTTATCAATTTAAGGAGTAGTGTCTGCCGGAATGATGATTTGATTCTTCCAATCCATGCACACTTTCCTTGCACAGATCTGAACATTATACTTGCAGAGCCAATTCTTACTAGACCACAAGTCTTTTCTTTTATAACACATTCAATGACCACTCAATGGTCTCTCATGCAGTAAAAGGATTTAGATATTATGATCTTATGATGATTACAAGTTGTTTCATTAATAACACACTCAATGACCACTCAGAAGTCAGTGGTCACTCAGGCAGGAAAGGGGTAAAGATATCATGAGGTTCTGAGGCAATAAAGGAATAAAAATATCATGATGTTCTGAGACAATAAAGGGGTAAAGATACTATGATGTTCTGTTCTTCTATGATGAGATTCTGGCCATAATCCTTTTCTCCTGGCAATATAGCTCGCCCTTGTCTTAATGATGGGGCAGGCCTTTATCCCTCCTTACTCCTCTTTATTTCTAATTAAAGTACCTTATAGCCCATTTTTTAGTAATTTTGTTTTTTTGGAAATGAAAGACCTCAAATTAGTCTATTGAGACCAATTTAGTTAGTTTTATATAGCTTACACATTTTAAAAAGAATCTTATTTTTTAAATTACTTTTAATAAACACTGAAATAATTGGGGGTTTTTTGCCTCCACCAATGTATGCTCTACTTGGGGCCACCAGTGGAAAAATGGTATGGGACGACCAACGAGTATATCAATGAGGTGGTGGACTTGCATTTTACACTAGCTCGTTGGTTTCCTAACGACCATCTTTCTACTGGTGGGCCCTACGTTATGAAGACAAGGGCGAGGTTTATAACCACGGATCCTCCTCATGGTTTGCAGATAATCTGTGAGTTCTCCTCCAGATGCATACTATTTGCAGAAATACTGAATTGAAAAACCTTTGAGAAGCAACTTGTACAGCTTCAAGTTCTGTCTGCATTCTTTGAGAAACTGCAATTCAAACAGATGGGTTCATGCACATCATGAACCTGGCCTTTGGAGGAGGAACAGTGTTAGTACTGAAGAGGGACCGGGTGATAGTTTGATTGGTACAATGTTCCTCGTACCTGCATCTATGGTAGAACAACCAAAAATGGCGCAGTGCCGAAAATGGCGCACTAGTCATCTTCCCTCAGAGGTACATAATAGCTTCCCCACCCAACAGTACCATGTACTGATGGAAAACATTATAGGGTGTGCGCCATTTTAGAAACACCTATGAATCCATCTTCAAAATTCATAACTAATTGTAGAAGAGTCCAAAAATGATGATTCCACTTGCTCCAACTTTTTAATTAGTTTCCCCATGCATGAAAATTATTTGCACTGCTAATTTCGCAGTAGATTCCCCAGGCTGAAATTTGCGCCATTTTTGGTCTTCTACCATATATTAACTCTATACTCTTGAGATGTGGAGGAGGTGCATGCTCCCCACATCTCCAAACCCTAGATGTAACCATATTGAATGTGGGCACAGCGGCAGTTGATGGATTGAGTTCCCCTTTTTAAGCTTCCAAATTGAAATACACACATAGGAAAAAAATTTAAAAAATCCCAAATTTTCAATATGCTGTTGGGGCATATTAAAAAGAACAAAAAAAAGTGGGAAAATTTGGAATGTTTGGTTCTTTAACGAACTCCTTTTCTGGGGGGTGGGGGGATGCAGGGCCCATTCATTGCATTCTTTCGGAAAGCATGAAGAGTGACCAAAAGAAAGCATGACTTTGTGAAAGTATCATTCAAGAAACAGGATCACTTGTCACTACTGTAGTGGCAATATTCATTTGTATTATTAAACTCTTAAAATCGCGGCCTGTCCAAGCCTTGACTACATTGGCACTGCATGCATCCACGAAGTCTCACTGCAACCACATGCATAACTTGGTCCACTCTGTCTTCCTTGTAATCCACTGTACCAGGCAGATGAGAAAAATATCAATGAATCATGATCGTCCCATTGTGCTCATTCCGAAGCAGAATAGAAGCTGAACCTCTCTCAGGTAAGACAGCCTAATCCCGGACCCCACCCATTCCCAGTCCCTACAAATCAGCGTTGAACCACCTTGTCTATATCCGGTCTCTTCACGGAGCAAAACCTTCATTGTTACTTGTCAAATTTTCAAGTATCCATCAATCACAACGTGCTCGCTAAAGCGAATCAAATGTTCAAGCCCAATCTTAGATCAAGCTAGGTTCAATAAGAGGAGTTTATTAACTTCAACTTTAAAATGGTACAGTGATAACTTACTATGATTGAAATCAAATTTTAAATTTCCCTCATACTCTGCTATCATTTCCTATATTGTGAAAAAGAAATCATATGTTATTTCTATCTACAAGTATGAAGATCTCTTAAAAGGGCTGGAAATAGGTAATTCTACCTTTGAAGATGACAGAATTACATTGGCTTGATCTTGACAAACTTCTAAGTGCGAAGACTAGGTATGAACAATCATCTAACAATCAATGCCACCAAGAATGTTGACACACCTACAGTCAATACATTGTCATACTAGTTTTGATTTCTTTGACATACTACTCCAAGCCTCCAACTATAAATGACTTAAAAACTCCACGGCCAGCTGTGAATCCTTGTCCCCCCAAAGGCTGACATCTCTGTAGTCTGCATTGTGACCTCGAACGTACGCAGCAAAAATCTGAACAAACAAACAAGCCTTCAAGCCATCAGACCTGTATGCGAGTTTAATAACCCAACTTGACGCAAACACCAAATGGGCAACACTCTAGCCCTGTCCTCGTAGACTCTCTTTGAAATAATCTTATCTGTCATAGAAGCCGGCAGTTCAGAGAACCCATTACAGTCTATTACAATATACGACGTTACGTCATGGAGCCTGAAGAGCTCCACTCTCAAGTACCAAGATGGAAACATTCTTTGTCGAATTATAACTATGTGGACCATGCTTGACAATATGTAGTTTATGGAATGGGGTAAGCTCCGTGCTACGGCTAAATTGTAATGAAGGCAAGTATAAATGTATGATATGCAAGCTCCAGCTGGATTCTCTGCCATTTGTGTAGAACCTGATAGCATTTAGCCGTCAATGAACTTGTTAATTCATAACCTGTTGTACAACACTGAACATTCTGCGCTGTAGAAGCGCACCTGGAAGGGATAGCATTTAGCTGTTGTTTGCTTTGTTAATTCTTATTGAACGACCATAGCTTTCTGTGCTTTGGAAGCTCACCTGGGAGGTTGAGTTTAATATGATTGACTTTCAGATGATTAGGTGTGCTTTGGCTGTCAATTGTATAATTTTCAATTACATCAAGATCTTGATGATATGTGGTGTGTTCTTTTATCAGTGAGATTGTCATTAGTTCTGAACAAAAACCAGGCAAAGGGTTTCATAAACCTGTCAAAGTCAAGAAAACAAAGCAGGAGAACAGGGCATACAGGACTCGAGAGAATCTTTAGAGTCAGTGGTTTTGCACATGCTGTTTCCTAATTTGGAAAGGCTGCTTAGGCGACAAAGAGTGAGTGCGCACATGCCCTTGTCTCCAAACCTTTCTAAATACCAGGTGATACAACAAGAGCAAAGTGAAGTACATTGTAGAATCTACTAGGCAATGACGTACAGTGAACTGAGATGGACAAGTGTACACAAATGTGGACTTGCAGTAGTTAAAAAGAAATTGCAGCTGCACAACTCCTGGGCTACTTTGCCTAAAGAAGAACATCTCTGCCCAAAATAACATATCAACATCTCAGCCCGGATAGTGGAGTGAGAAGCAAGAGTAACTTACATGTACATTTGATGGAGATACAGAAAAGCACCACCTCAAACAATCACTAGGAGTAAGTTGAAATAAGACAAATGTTGGATTAATATGGGTTGTCAGTGGTCATATGAAACTTCCCCACAGCCAACTACACTGTTCATTCTACAGGTAATGTCAACACTAAAGCTCTAGCCAGAACAAGCTGTCAGGCCACCGATATTGAATCTAGTACAGAAATTAATAACCTCCAGATTATGACTCAATTGTTCAAGATGGTGGCTGTGTTTTTTTATCTATGACCAATTTTTGCAATACCTCAGTCGTGTTTCTGTGTGCGAATGTTGGCAATCTTCTTTAGTAGATGCTCAACTCTTCAACCTCTTTCAAATAAGCTACAAAAACAGCTCGTAATATGAATGCTGACCTAGTGATTAATGGAGACGAGATACTCCAGAAACGGTTGATATACCTGCTAAGTGCATCTCGTTAGATGTTCTAAATGGGCAACTGAAAAGAAGAAAATTGCAAAGTTTAAGAAGACGTCTCAGTGCTGGCAAAGCTTCTCCAACTCCGTGAAATAAGTTGGGAAAGTCTTCCTTGTGCAACCTGGGTCCATGATTGTGACTGGGGTCTCTCCACAAGCAGCGAGCGAAAAAGCCATGGCCATACGGTGGTCATCATACGTGTCAATCTTAGCTGGAATAATCCTTTTTGGAGGAGTCACTATGCAGTAATCTTGACCCTCCTCTACATCTGCTCCAAGCTGTTTACATAACATACACTTTCACTCTCAGTGCCTGCCAATATCCAAAAGCAATTACAGTAATAAAAAGGACTCCTAAACTCTTCCAGTTAAGGATCTACGTAACAGGGGCACCAAACCTCTTAAAACAATGATTCCAGCATCGACGGTAACTTTAATAAGACAGCAAAGTCAATGACATCTTAAGAGTCTCTTAAGTGAAAGGGTTTGCAAAACACGTCCAAATGGAAGCCAGTCAAGCAAGGGCACATACTGTCCAATAAGCTTCTGAGTTAGTTTTGAAAAGTTAATGGAATTAAACCATGCGTCTAAAACGTGGCAAACGAACATAGAATTTTCGGGAATCTAGTAACAATTTCAGCAGAATCTTTTTTTTTAATAGATATGTCTTACCTTGGTGAGCTCATCAACAATAGCCCTCATACGCTCCGTCTCCTTGACTCTCCAATTCTCAACTGCAAAGAATTGAGCAACTTATAAGATAAGGTTTCCAATCACAGAAGTACTAGCAAATAATATTACATCAAAAAATCATTAACAACCGACTTCCTACATGAAACTCCGAAGACAAAAACTCGTTAAGAACACCATAAAGTAAAAGATTTATCCAAGGTGCAGCAAAGTACCATCCCGAATTGCAACAGGGCCGTCGGTGAAGAGCCCCAACACCGCAAGCGTCATCGCAACATCAGGCATTGCATTCATGTCAACATCAATGGCTTTCAACCTTTTGCCTGTTGTAGGATCCACAGGCGCCCCTGTAACCGTGACTGTATGGTCAGTCCACTCGACCTTGGCTCCCATCTTCTCCAAAACTTCGGCAAATTTCACATCACCCTGAAATTCATGTTCCCACAATGCTTAAAGAGGATGGAACATATGAACTAAATGTTTCAGTGTTCAAGGTGCTCCAAGAATAGAAAAGAAAACATGAGAATAAGACCCTGACTTTAAGGCGTGGAAAAACTCCACCTCAAGAGAACTACACTTACAGAAGTAAAGCAACCAACTGTAATTAAAATTCTGAATCATGATGCACACCTGAAGACTGGTTGTTCCACAGCCCTCAACAGTGATAGTGCCTCCAGTCACAGCAGCACCGGCTAAGAAATAGCTAGCGCTTGATGCATCACCCTCAACATAAGCAGTTCCTGGTGACCTGAAAGGAGGAATCGATAAATGCAACATCAATCTACATATACTCTGTCGCGTGCCCTTTCCACCGACTAGGCAGCATATCAGTAATCTGTACTATAGAAAACAATAATATCTTTGTCTAGTGATATGATCCACTGCAGAATGCTGATCAGTTGCATGCATACCAAGGAATTACATCAGTAACAGTGCTTCCTCAAGTCAGCACTATCATCTAACTATTAACATGCATGACAATCAGGACTCAACATTATAGAACATACTTGTAAGTCTGGCCGCCTTTGATCGAGAAACGTTCCCAGCCACCATGCCTATCAACTGTCACTCCGAATCTTTCCATCAATCGCAAGGTCATGTCTACGTAGGGCACGGAGACCAGCTTGTCAGCCATGACAATCTCAACATCTCCCAATGCAAGTGGTGCTGCCATTAGAATTGCCGACAAATACTGGCTGCTCACTTTGCCTGAAAGACTCACCTGTAAAAGTTTATCACATCAGTATTTTCTATCCACTTTTGCAGGAGTAGATGTCAAGTTTTCATCGCCTCAGAATCACAGCGACCGAAGAGCTGATCGGCAATCGCCTCTAACCTTGAGGTAGAGATTCATTGCTACTGATGATGACTAATTGTGCCTAAATAACAAAGTAATGGATCTATTTTTCGTAACGAGACAGGGTGTGCATATTCTGCAACAAGATTCAAATATCTGTGAGCTATCGCTGGTAGCACATGGAATCTCTGGTGAAAACTGAAAGCAGACAGCCTGAGGGGAAAAATTATTGTACCGTTCCTCCGGGAAGACCACCCTTGGCATTAATTGTAACAGGGGGACACTTAGGGTTATCTTCTTTGCATGTCACGTCAGCTCCAAGCTGCTGAAGGCCAGTCACCAAATCAATGATAGGTCTCTCTCTCATGCGGGGTACTCCATCCAACTCATAACTGCAAATGCCAATCATTGGACAGTAAAAATGTAGTGATGGATTTTTTCAGAAACAACAATCAAAATCGCGTGAAACTAAAATTAAGCTGTGCTCATGAAAAAGAAAGTTTTAAAGAATACCTGAGATTGCCACCGGCTGCTGCCACAGCAGCTGTCAATGGTCTCATGGCAGTACCAGCATTTCCAAGGAAGAGCTTCACCAATTCGTTACTCGCTGATGCGTTACGAGCAATGGGAAACACCCCGCCACTTCCTTCGATTACCAACCGATTCTCTGCACGCTCCTCCTCAATTTTGTAGCCCAAAGTGTGGAGCGCCTCAACCATGTAACGGACATCTTCACTGTCGAGCAGGTTCTCCACCACAGTCCTTCCCTGATAATTTCAAACAAATCAAGTGGAACTGGTAAGAAAGGAGCCAATGTACATAGATTAAGAACAGCTCGAAAAGGCAACACCATGACCATCCCAAGAAAATCGACCATGGCATTTTGAATTCACGCAGAAATATGCAAAATAAACGTACCGAGCAACCCATGTCATTAAAGACTCGATTAAATTGATGCTATGCAGAAATTTCGTCAAGCCATACCTCAGAGAGAGCTGCCAGGAGAAGCGTGCGGTTCGAGAGCGACTTGGATCCTGGAAGCTTAATCTTTCCACTGATAGTTTTAATTGGTTCGAGAGTGATCTCCTCCACATTAGCAACCTTCTCCGCAACAGCAGCTCTCGCAACTCCAGCCTTAAACCCCCGCTTTCCCCATCCACCTCTCTTCTCAACAGCCTTCAGCACGTCCTGAGCTCCAATTTTCGAAACCAAAGTGTTCACCTGCGGGCTGACCTTCACAAGGTGAACTTTCTTCTCCACCTTCTGCTTGCTCAAAGCATCAGCGCTACTCACAAGAGCACCACTCCACGTCTTCGAAGAAGACGCACGTAGCACCTCCATTTTGCTCTAAATCCAGTAATTCCACTTCAAAAAAGCCAGGTGAAATCCTCGGCAAACGAACACACACCCTGTAAGACAAACTCCAACATATGTCAATCAGTACTCTAATTCACACAAATGCCAATCAATACCTCTTCCTCCTCAACCCTAAAACCCAAACCCATGTTATACCACCACCTACTAACACATACATTTAATCCAACGCCAACTCAAACACACCAAAAACCCTAAACAACCAAATCCTACCAAACACCAACCTTCTAAAACCAGAATTCACCGAAAACCTCGCTCCGTCCTCAAAAGAAAAAACTCAACAACTCCTGAACCCAATCAAACGTTCAACACAGAGAGAACATGACCAATAAACTTGCATTCGCTCCTCAAATTCTCATTCTCTTCAATTGCCCGCCCCAACCTTTGACCAAAAAGGCCTATCCACTCATATGGAGCTAGACATGAACAAAAACACCAAACGAGGAAGCTGGTGAGATGGATAGAAACCTCACAATGGTGTACCTTACACCATCCTACCACACACACACGCCAAACCACATTCCCAAACCAAAATTCACACCCAAACTTAACCCAAAACACTGCATTCCTTGACCTCAGATTAAAAAACCAGTAGAAGCATCGAGAGAGGAGGTTCAAGAGATAGATAGAAAACTCACAACGCTGTACCGTAACCTATCCTACCACACCCACATTCCAAACCCAAAATTCACACCCAAACATAGCCCAAAATTCACATCCAAACATGACCCAAAATACAGCATTACTTGAACCCAAATAAAATTCAGCAGAAGCATCAAGAGGGGAAGCTGGCGAGATGGGCACAGAGTCAAAACCTCACAAAATGTAACCTACCCAACCACAAACACAACCAAAACCACCTTCCAGACTCAAAATTCACACGCAAACTTCACCCAAAAGAGCGCATTACTCAACCCCAGATAAAATCCAGCAGAGGAGTCGAGAGAGGGGGATCCAGAGATGGGCAGGGAGCTTACGAAGGCGTGATTGCAGTGCCGTGGAGTGGTGCAGCTGCGCATTGAGAGAGCGCGGAGTGTGTGCGAGGCAAGTAGAGGCGTCGCCAGGGGAGGCGCAGGGGAGCCCAAAGGCGTCGGATATGTACTGGAGTGGTAGATGTGGGTGAGGTGGGTGTAACGAAGGTGTAGATAGTGGTGGTTTCGGGTTCGGTGACGGTTTCGGGTGGGGGAGGGGGGAGAGGTCGCCTGTTCTGGTCAGAAAGGTCGCCTGTTCTGGTCAGAAATGTCGTGCTGGGGGAGGCGTTCGGGGTCAAGTCAACCGGGTTGCGTTTCTTTTCTCCTTTTCAACGCTTTCAGTTGGTGAAAGGCAAGTTTTGGTCCATTTTGGGACCATTTTGGGACCATTTTGGGTTCAGTTTTGGTTGCGTCTTTTTTTTTTGGTTTGGGTTTTGGTGGGGGTGATTGGAGTTGTGATGATGGTGGTGGTGGTGTCAATGGTGTGATGTAGGACTGAGGTAGGACTTTCAGAGACAGTTTGTTCCTAGAAACTGTTACCTTTGAATGGATTGGAAGTTGACTAAAAATAAATTTTAAACACTATTTGATGTATTTAATATTATTAAAGAATTTTGTTATAGCTACGTAGAATTTTTGTAATTCATGTGCTTAATATGGACAGGCTATTGACAGAAATTCAAGCTTTTAGAAGCTTTTAGAAGCCTTTAGAAAACATGTAAACATTTAAAAATTAAACAAGTTTAAATATCAATATTTGTTTGCAAAGTAGTAGTAAATGTGGTCTTAAAATCAAAATTAATAATTTCTTTTGATAAACAAAATAAATAAATATTCTTTGATTTTGTAGAGAAAATGGATTGGTTCTTATGTAGATGGGTGTTCATTAACCCTTTGACGCACTGGCGTCAAGAATATGGATGCTGGATGATTTACAACAGCCTGATATCTATTAAAACCAGATGCTTTTCATCCATATTTTTAATTTTTCAATTCTTGGGCTTGTTGTTTATCATTTGTACGGCATGGATCTTCAAAATAAGATTTTATGATTTTTTGAAAATCTATAAAACTAGTGTATGTCAAGTTTCATTCTTAGTTCAAAAAGTGAGATCTCAAACATGATTTTCCATAATAAGTATGATCAAATAATAGAAACTATACCATCTCATAGAGCATGTTATCCTTATTCCTTAACAATATTTTAAATTTTTGTGTGTGTTAATTTTAGATTTTTATCTGAATTTCAAGAGAAAACCTTACAAAATTAAATTTTTTAAAATATTAATAATGATTATGATGAGACAAACCGCACAGCGGTTATTTTCACATTAACATCTATAACTCTGTTTTGTACATCAAGTCCATTTTTGTGATTCATCAACCATTTTATAACAAATCTTTGAAAACAATCTTGAATCAGGACCTTAAAGGGTTAAAGGTCTTAAGTTTACAAAGTGTTCTATCCATATCAAATTCATTTCATAGATCTCTAAAACAACTTATTATTTTTGACTTAGCATTAAAATCAATAGTGCAAATTTACTTTCAAACTTTCAAAATCTCATCATACTTAAAATTTGAATTAATACATTTTCATCACATGTATACAAAATTAGGATTTATACATTTTAAACATATTTTCTCATTAAAATGTATTATTTCATTTTGGTTTTTTGGAAAATCTTTGTATTAATTTTTTGTTCTTTTATCTTTTTCTAAAGCAGCTTGAAGGTTCAAATGTTTATAGTTATTGCACACGCTATACAGTCGCCTACAAAATGTTTACATAATGCATTTTTGAGGCATTCAAATATTTGTATATAACATACAATAAAATTAGTCCATGTTATCTTGCAAAATTATCACTCAATTCTTAGCCAATCCCACTCAAGCATACCAAGTTTCAATTTCAAAAAAGTAGAATTCTAATTTTTGGTGAATTTTAAAAGCCAATTTTTAAGAATTTACAATATATTTTGTTGAAAACAATTGGTGCTGAATTTTAAAAATTTGATTGTAAAGGAACATACATATACACATCTTTTGCATGAGAAATCACTCAATTGAGTATCAAAGTTTTATTCTATGAAGAATTCAATGAAAATTTATTATGCAAATAAAAATGTAAAATAGATATTTCTTTATTGTAATTAGATTTTGGCATTTTCTCCAGACAAGGGAAATAACATTGTACATTTGAGCATGATGGTACATTTCTTTTGCCAAAATCTAATTACACTAAAGAAATATCTATTTTAGAAAATTATTTGCATAATAACGTTTCATTGAATTCTTCATAAAGGGAAACTTTGTTACTCAATGGAGTGATTTCTAATGCAAAAGATGTATGTATGTATGGCCCATACATATATTTATGGTTCTTGTGTTCGTCATTGCGGTGCGACATGTTATGGAAATAATGCAATATTGCAAAGTTTAATTAAGTCTAGGAATCGCCGCAATCACACAAGAATATAACTCCAACCACGTATCTATACTTGCACATCTTATATATAGACCAAAAAAATATAATAAGGAAATGGATTCAGGCTTCATTTGGCCTCCTAATGGTATATGAGCTGACAATTTCAACAATGATGTAAGTACAAAAACAATGAATTATGGATGATGGACATGAAGGAGGGAATACTTGAAAAGGTGGATGACATCTAGTAGGCACTTTCGTAGTAGCCGTGAGGCGGAGGTCTTAATTCCCTGCAGTGTCGCAAATGGATTTGAGTAGTTGAGAGAAAAGTGTTTTTTATTATAAAGGGTTTTTTTAATCAAATCTCACATTGGCCCCAAAGCCTAGAATTGGCCTTCCATTCTCGGTGCATCCAACACACCAAGCTGGGGCCATGTTAAAACTTGCATTTTCTAATTAAAATATTCATACCACCAAATTGGCTCGGCCTCTAAATGTAAAGAAGTTGGTGGCAATTTCAGTCTCTTAGCCAATTAAAAGGGGGAATTTAAGCCTTCAAACGGGTTGAATAGGCCCGGCTCCTTAATGAAAAGCGGCCCTTAGTATGATGGTTTATTTTTACTTTAGTTTCTAAAGTGATTGTAGCTGTGGTAAGATGTGAAGGTGGGATCAAATTATTTTTGTGATTTGGTGTAGGAAGTGATGGTTTTATTTTTTAACTATAGTAACTACTATGGTTTAGGAGTAAAGTGACTTTAGATGGTGTAATGTGGTGGATGTGAGAACATATCATTTTGATGTGCTGGTCTGGGAAGTGATGGTTTATTTTCACATCAATAACGAAATTGGTTGCCAATATATGAGCCACACCAAAAACCCAAGCAGCTGGTCCGAAATGACCTTAACCCCTAAAGGTTCAAGCCGTTTTTGGACCTCCAAAACCAAAAACTGTGATTTTTGACAACCTTGTAGAAGTTGGAGTATGATTCTTATTTTTTTACTTTTTTGATACATCCAACCGTAAGATCTTGAACCTAACTACCTGCACTAATATCATGTGAAATTTCAACGGTTGGATCTTTAATATTTGTGAGATTATAACGTTCAAAGTCTACTGATTTTTTATATATATTTTTTTGGCTTTGAGTGAAAAGCATACTCTAAATGGTGCCAAGGCAAACTTGATGATTGTTACTCCAAACATTTTGCTCATACTTTTTTTCTTGTAGGTAACTTCGGATTTTGAGTAGTAAATTGGTTATGAATACATTTCAAAAACAAAATCCAAAATAATCTAATTTTAAACTGCTCGTTTTCGACTTGAAACCTAAAATTTCCAGAGGCAGGTTCTAAAAGTGAAATTTGGCTCTCAAAATTTTATCACATACACCTTGCGGTATAGGGAGCATCCATTAAAATTCTTAGGCATAAATATTACTTTTAATCCCTTCATTTAGGCTGTCCAAAACAGCCGAGAGCCATTTTGGATTTCCAGAACCTTTAGGGGTTAAACTAGCAAATGAGGGTAGGCAAGAGGAGGGGCTTAAAGCTCCCAAGAGTCAACCATGGGGCCTCATGTTGGACTTGCAACAAATACTTGATGTGATTTTGTTGTCGCATTGTAGTGTGTTCAAGTTTCTACATTACTAGAAATTCCAACACAATAGAAAGCAGTATAAATTCAAATACAGTGCAATGCTGCAACAGAATCAAATTCCATTCCAATACTTTTAGAAATAAGATAAGATGTGAAGGTGGAAACATATCATTTTTGTGATTTGATATAAGAAGTGATGGTTTTTTTAACTATAATGACTACGATGGTTTAGGAGTGAAGTGACTTTAGATGTTGTAGTCGGGTGGAAGTGGGAACATATCATTGTGATGTGCTGGTGTGGGAAGTGATGGTTTATTTTCACATCAGTAACTGAATTGGTTGCTTATACATAGGCCACTTCAAAAACCCGAGCAGCTGGTCCAGAATGACCTTAAACTAGCAGATGAGGGTAGGCAAGAGGAGGGGCTTAAAGCTCCCAAGAGTCAACCATGAGGTCTCATGTTCGACTCGCTAGAAGTACTTGATGTGATTCTGTTTGAGCCTTCTGTTGAATGGTGAACTTTCTACATCAGTAGAAACTCCACGAGTATCTATCAGTAGAAAGTTCAATTCAATAGAACACTCAAGCAGAATCAAATTCCATTCCAATATTTTTGGAGATTTTAAAATCTCAACGTAGTATTTCCAAAGATTAATAGGACTGATATTTAGTGCGCTGGTATGGGAAGGGATGGTTGATTTTCACTACAGTAATTAGGTTGATTTAAGATGAAGTGAGTGCAGATGTTTGTAGTGTGGTGAACTTGGTGGGAGCATAGTAGTAGGCTATAGAAATAAGTAATTATTAACAAGGTGGAGTTGGAATCTTTGAGCACATGCTCAAATGGTGAAAATGGCCACTTTTAGAAATAAGATATGTTTTTGGCTTCTGAAAACTCAGCCTACTATTTCTAGAGATTAACAGGACTGATTTTATTTTTTTTGCTTCTGAAATCTGAGCGTAGTGATTCCAGAGATTACTAGGACCTAATGTTTTTGGCTGGGCTACCGAGTGCGGCCCTTCTAAAAGTAAAGTGGCTGTAGAGCTGTAGTATTGTGAAGGTTGGAACATATCATTTTTAGTGTCCTGGTGTGGAAAAAGATGGTTTTTTTCATTGCACTGACTAGATTGGTTTTAAGGGTGAGGTGACTGTAGATGTTGTGGTAATCATTTTGATGTGCTGGTGTAGGAAGTGATGGTTTATTTTTACACCAGTAATTAAATTGGTTGCAATACATGGGCCACACCAAGAACCCTAGCAGCTGGTCCATTTTCACATCAGTAACTTAATTGGTTGCCAATACATGGGCCACACCAAGAACCCTAGCAGCTGGTCCGAAATGACCTTAAACTATGAGATGAAGGTAGGCAAGAGGAGGGGCTTAAAGGCTGTCAGGAACCAACCCTGAGGTCTCCTGTTCAAACCCCTACAATGCCATGGGCAATTAGATGTGTTTGTAACTTTCTACTGTGTTGGAGTTTCCACTCTAAAACTCCTAGACTATAGAAAGCGTCAACACATCAAATCCCATTTCAATATTTTTGGAGATTAGATATTAAAAATACTTGTGAAACTCCAACACTATAGAATGCTGCAACTGATTAAATCCCATTCCAATATTTTTGCAACTGATTAAATCCCATTCCAATATTTTTGGAGATTAGATAGGAGTGATGCTTTTGGTTTTTGAAAACTCAGCCTAGTATTTCTAAAGATTAATAGGACTTATGTTTTTGGCTGGGCTACCTAGTTTGGCCCTCCCAAAAGTAAAGTGGCTATAGAGTTGTAGTATTGTGAAGAGGGGGTAAGAGGGCTCGATTGTAGGGGTGAGGGGGGTTTGACCGCGGTGGGATGACGGTGGGAAGGTTCGTTAAGGATATTAGAGGTGTCATCAAAGTAGGAGCCGTTGGTTCACACTTGGTTGCACTTTGGAGTCCATTTGTTCATTCTTGAGCGTAATTTATGATGACGGTTTTAAGTTAAAGTACCATGATCATGCTTGAATGTAGAATATTATTTCCTATGTAGGAAGAAAATGCCAAAATCTAATTACATTAAAGAAATGTCTATTTTACATTTTTATTTGCATAATAAATTTTCATTGAATTCTTCATAGAATAAAACTTTGTTTCTCAATGGAGTGATTTCTAATGCAAAAGATGCGTGTATGTATGTTCCTTTGCAATCAAATTTAAAAAAGTCATCACCAATTATTTTCAACAAAATATATTATAAATTCATAAAAATTGGCTTTATAAATCCACCAAAAATTAGAATTCTACTTTTTTGAAATTGAAACTTGGTATGCTTGAGTGGGATTGGCTAAGAATTGAGTGATAATTTTGCAAGATAACATGGACTAATTTTATTGTATGTTGTATACAAATATTTGAATGCCACTAAAAGGCATTATGTAAACATCTTGTAGGCGACTGTACCTCTAAATCATCCTCTACTACATAGTTCAAACTGTCGTCACACTCCAAACATGTAACACCAATGTTCCATTTCGATGAACACTCATTGTTCACTAAAGTTTTCAGCACCAATGAGAGATTCTCCCAATCCTCAATTCATGTCCACTTCTCAAGATGACTTCACAATGAAGAGGTACCAGGAAGGCCTGGCAACTAAGGGCTCTCCACTTTGAGGGGAGCGCAGAGGCTGCCCGGAGAGCCCTTCTGCCCGACGAGGGCTAGCCCGACCCCTCGCGATCCCCTCTCCCGCTCCGCTGTTCGCCCTCCTCTGCCACTCCCGCTGCTCCCCCGTTCCATCCCTTCGTACCCGCTCCCAAGACCCAGAGGGCATTCACGCCGTTTGAGAGCTCAAACAAGTGTAACTCCATGACCAACAGGCGTAATTTGAATGTGATGCAGTGTTCATGAAGACCATGACAAAGTAGTTGTAGATCATTGGAGTACAAAATAAAAAACTTAACTGAATTCAATTGTACTATCTTGTCTCTGCGGCGTAGCCGCAGTAGTTCCCTACGCCAGAACGGCGTCTTAGGACTGATGACTCCTTTGTCGAATATTCTCCATCCTCTTTGGGTTGATGACATGTTTTGGTTAGTATTTTGGGAACAAGAGGGAACAGGCGGGACCGCGGCCGTGAGGGCGAGGGCCAGCGGGGGGAAGGGAGGCCGCGAGGGCGAGGCCAGGCGGGCAGAAGGGCTCCCCGGGCAGCCTCCGCACTCCCCCCAAAGTGGGGAGCCCTTAGTCGCGAGGCCAGGAGGGTATGAAGTTTGTACCAGGTGGGTATGTAACGAAAACGACGGGGGTACGAAGAGTGTACAAGGAGGGTATGAGAAGGACATGATGAGGGTATCATCGGGTATCACGACAGCATCAACTTCGTATCCAGAGGTATCTTTTTGTTCCACCTGAGTATCGTCCTGAGTATCGTCCAGATATCAGCTCCTTGAGAGCTCCTTCAAGGAGTGACACTTTGGGGCCATATTTTGTATGTTATGAAGTTCACTACAGTTTCTCTTTGATGATGATAAATGCAATATAACTTAACTGCATCATTGATCTAGGCCAATGACATAGAATGTAAGCTTTTGGGTTTATGGGTTTATCCAATGGAGTTTCAAACTACAGACTTTACTGTCCTAAGTTTAACTCTCATGTGATCAGCTGAATTTTCTACCAACGTGGGTTGTTGTCACATGAATTCACCATAAAAACTTTGTAAAATTTCAGACCCATGTGATGTTTATGTACTGAATGGAGGATTATAACATGTTGTTGCATATGTTCAGATTCAGTTTCGAAGTTGTTCAGAAGATGGTGAAGAGGAGATGTAGCTGAGTATGTGCCAGTTCATGCAAGAGCTCCGGTTTCGGGATGTTTGTTTGTTGCACATGGAGAATCGAAGGCGGGGAGGATTGAATCCATACTGGAAATGCTGAGGTAATGTAGTAGTTCCGAAACTCAAGGATTTTTTTGGATAAGTACAATTTTTTGGACGAATACAATGTTTTTGAATGGAAAGGATTGATTTCTGTTGACATGTGATGATGCTCTGTTCAGCGTTTTGGTTTGATCTAGATTTGGAATGCATTATGTAGCAGTGTGTGTTTGAGGATGAGTGTAGCAGTTTTGGGTAAATGGTTGGGATCTAGGTGCGTGAGTTTTTGTTTGTGGAAGGTCGGAGGGGATGGTGATGGAGGGTTTATGTTGTGGGAGAATTTAGGGTTTATTCATTGTGGTGTGGTAGCTTGAGAGGTGTGAGGATTGAAGGAATTGTTTTGAATGAGTATGCAGGTGAGGTTAGCAGGAGGAAGGAAAGGATTGTGTTCCAATTTTGAGGAATGTGGATAGTTTCTAAATACAAGGTTAGGGTTTTTGCCGCTCAGTGTGGCTGCTCATGTGCATGGTGCAGGAAGCAGGAAGGGCAGCGCATTTGATGAACAAAGACGGACTTGTATTGTCCTTGACTTGCAGTAATCTGGGCTCAATGTGTTGCTTCGGAGTACTCTTTGTTTGATGGGGGATGCGAGATGACTGAGAAGGGCAGCTTGCATTCAATTGAGGAAAGGGGTGCCGGAGAGGGAGAGCAGTGAGATGGTGCACTTCTGTCTCATGTAGACAAGCAAAGTGATTTCAAGATGGACGAATTGAGGGGTGTATCCTCATATCTCAGTAATCCGTTGCCGTTCTTCAATCCAGCTGGATCTTCAGCTGATGGTTCTGAGATATCTGAGAACGAGGTAGAGGCATCCTTTGGTCCGGATCAGGTTGCTAAAATTCGGGCTGAAGTGGCTGAATTGCTGGTGTTTGGGTTCTATGGAACTTCTTTGAATCGTCACGCGAAGACCCTCATTTCAATGGGTGAGGGTTTCAATGGCTCTACCTCTTTCATTTCTAATTACATTTCTCTCTCTGGAAAGTTGCTTTCTGCATTTTATCTTGTCTAGATCGAATTGAGTTGATTGCACCCTTGGAATGTGGTGTAGGTGCGGGGGGAGTGATTCTTTTCAGTAGGAATTTCAATGAACCGGAGCAGGTCATGCTCCATATATTTTAACCTATTTCACTGCAAGTTTCTTGTTCATAGAATTATTCAAGATAGTTTGCTATCTTTCGAGCTGCACACTTGAGATGATGATTCGTCCAAATTCTGCATATTTTGATAATTGAATTTCCAACTGTAGGTTGCACGCTTGTGTGCGGATCTCAAGAGAGAAGCTGGTAACAGGCCACTTTTGATAATGGTCGATCAAGAAGGAGGTCACGTTCAGCGCTTGGGGCCCCCATTCACTGTTATTCCACATGCAAGAGTTATTGGGGATACATGTGATCCAGAGGCAGCTGCGGCGGTAGCAAGTGTTATGGGGAAGGAACTTAAAGCAGTTAACATCGACATGAACTTGGCACCAGTTTTGGATGTGGATACGAACCCTCATAATACAGTCATTGGCAGGAGGTCATTTGCGAGTACTCCTGCTTGTGTTGCTGAATTTGGGTAAGTGTCTGAAAATCCATTGAAGGGAGACGACTTTTGTTATGTCCAATACGTGTCCGAATTAATAGATATATGTCATAGTCTTGAGCCATTGAATATGTTGTTTAATTCGGTGCATATCGGTTTTTGGCGTATCGTTTTCATCACTATTGTTGCAATTTTCGCTCAGACTTGTTGCTCAGTTTTAGCAAGTAGATCTACATCAACCATGAGTTTGTTGTTTTGTGCTTGTATCCGCTGTGTGCAGTGCATACAAATCTTCTGCCTTGTGAGTCCATCTGTTGAGCTCTGAGAAAGTGGTGTTTGAACTGGATGTCTACAGATATTCTTTCATAAGAAGCATACAACATGAAGGTGTTGCTGCTTGTGCAAAGCATTACCCAGGACATGGGGACACGTTACTTGATAGCCATGTTGACCTTCCTTTACTGCCCCATAGCTTGACACGGCTTATGGAGATTGAGATCCCTCCTTTTCAAAAGGCTGTAGATGCTGATGTTGCAGCAGTCATGGTGGCCCATATTGATGTACCATGTTTCAGCGGACGGTCAGAATTAGCACGTAAACCTGCCTCCATGTGCAAGGTTACAATAGACTACTTACGAGATGCTCTTCTCTTTGAAGGAGTTATAATTTCAGATTGTTTGGAGCTGGGTGCTATCATCAAGGAGTACTCGATTGAAGAAGCTGCTATTCAGGCGGTTCTTGCTGGCGTTGATATGGTATTAGTATCACACACCATGTCACGACAAACTGCAGTTTTGAACACTTTGCTTCAAGGGGTTCTTACAGGGCGTATACCTTACCAACGGGTGGTTGATGCTGCCACTCGTATTTCAATCCTTAAACAGACATACGTGAGGATGCCGTTTGAAGATGCGATAGAAGAGAGATTTTGGGAATCTGAGATACAGCAGATTGGATGCAAAGAGCACCATGATATAGTCGCCAATGTTGTTCATCAGTCCGCTGTAGTAAGCGGTAGAGGAGTAGTTCCAAAGAGGAAGAGTTTTTGGTAAATTCATCTACGTGCATTGTTTAAAAAAGACATTGTGCTTATCGAAGCCAAGCAAGGAGATTTTGGAGCCCAATTGCAGCAGCTGTAAATTAGAAATGAGACTGTGTTACAATCAGGTATGTACAGATTTTAGGGTGTATCTGATATCTACTGTTGCTGTCTGTTGTGACCTAGGTGCTGATACTTTTTTCATCCTCCTTGTAGACATTCTGCGAACTGAGTTAGCCCAGAGTCTTTGAGATCTTAACAGACAAGGAAATCGTTTCTTGCAGGAAAAGTGAACTGCAGATATTTCGCACATAATTATTTGGGCCCAGAAAATTTGTCACTACCAGCTTTCGGTTAACGTCAACATGCCAATATAGCCTTTTGTACTTGATGGTGAAGCATGTGCCTTGAACTGAGCACGTCTCGTCTTGTCAATAAGTTCATAAGCGGACTCGGGTTAGCATCGTGCAAAGCTAACTTCGCTCTTTGGGTTAAGCTATCCTTCTCGAGTATGTCCGGTGCTATGAATGCCAAAACCCTGATTACCATGAAACTGATCATGGCATGTAACATACCGTAATTACTCTTTATCACACTGATTAATTTGCCACCTGTGGTTTGTTTCTCGGTTTGATTAATTTGCCCGGTTTCTTACAAAACCGTAAACCTGATTGGAAGTCAAATGGAAAGAACGTCGAAGCTGTGGAGATTGTCTAACGACTCAAGCCGATCACTAAGAGAGAATTAGTGGTCAATTGACAGCAGCAACTCCTTAGCCTGAGATTGTTGAATGCCGTCTTATAAGAATGTACGCAAATCCATCTCTCGTAAACCCTAAACTCTAAACATGTTTCTTATTCTCAAGCGAGGGTTTCAATAGAGAGACGGTCCTGCACATGTTCAAGAAGACATCATACAATAATCTCTTGCAAACTCTTTACATTCGATTCCGTCCATGTGAACCCCCATTAAGACAAAGCATCTGGGTTCAAGCATGTGGGTGATTATTGCAAGTTTGTTTTGGTTTAGGAATAGCCTAGCTCCACTCTAGGCTCACCGAACCACAGAATCCAGTCAAAAGTCTACAGTAGCCAGCACCCGTAACAGAATCAACGCCCAGCTGATTGCACCTGATGAGAATCATTGAGTTCAAGCAAGCGTTATGTTTCAACAAGCACCTCCAAGTGCAGATTGAGGAGGATCAGGGAAGTCAAGAGTGGAGACAAATAGGTGCCCATGTGTATTGTTCTGTGGGCTTTTGTGTGGTTGGGGTGTGAAACAGGGGGACAAGGACGGCATAAACTCAACAGTTGATCAGTTAGGAGCACATGTGGTAGTTGGCATCTGATTCTTCAGATTCTCATCTGTACAAGCTTGTCCTTGGGCGATTTAAACACCATGTTTCATGTGTTTTCTCAGGACTCTCGTCTTGATGGCGCTAAGGAGCTGTTCCTCATGCATGTTCACAACTCTTGTGATGAACAATCTGAACATGTATATCACAGCAAATTTCCAGGCTCCTGAGAAAGAAAAGAGCGACTCTAGAAATCCCTACAGCTGTGGAGAACCTGGACAAGGACAAACCCATGTAGCTTATACATTAACTCATGTAGCAAGTGTAACAGACGAGCATTACCAGTTCCGTTTGTCCAGCCAACTGCATCCTTTTTTTCTGTTTTGTAGTTAGAAATGAGCATGTTCTGATTGGTGGTAGAAGCCAAACCTTGTCAGCCTTGATGATCCAGAACTCTTTTGTCACACCATATAATGTATCCATATTTATGAACTTCCCCATTAAAATACCTCACTCATTATCACGAAAGAACTGGGTACATGAAACTAAGATGGGTCCTTGTTATAACCATACACACACACTGATGGACTCATTTAAAACAGGATTAGACCCTGTCAAACCAGAACAAAACTGCGTTGCACATGGAGTACACACTCACACCATAGCCAAGCCTCAACTTATCTTTTTGCAACACAAAGAAAGAAAACTCCTCAATGCACTTGATTGAGAATTAAAGATTTGGTCAAGTGTTTGCGGGAGTACACACAAGCGGCGTCAGGAGGAGGGCCAGGCTTTGCAGTTTGCAGGCATCAAATGTAAAGACGAGAGCTGGCCTGACAACCAACAAGGACACAAACACATACACACAATGCAAGCCCAGTTGAAGTTACCAGCTTAAAAATTGACTGAGAGCTACAGTGATGTGAGTCAGATAATTACCGATCGAGAGTTGGACACATGAGTTGTAGCTGCTCATCCGGAGCTCCACGTCAATAGCATTGAATGCTCATTCTGCTCCTGCAGAGGATGATACTTTCGGAGGGGGTTTTGAGTTGGCATGATTGGAAGGCTACCTGAACGGAATAGTGGGTTACATCCTGGATCAGAGCCTTTTGCTTTCTGCAGAGATCGCTTGCTGAAGCTTTTAACCTGAAGAGTTAATGGAGTGGGTTATGGAGTGGTTGTGCTCTGTGGAAAGTATTTGGAACTCAATGGAGTGGGCATCAAAAAGGTGTTCGGTACTGGTGCATCCAAATTGCAGCAAGGATTGCTTCAAAAATAAATAAATAAATTGCAGCAGGGGTTGGGATTTCCATTTAAGGTGATGAGGAACACTAGATGGAAGTGGATCTAGCAACGTAGGATGTGTAGCAGGGTTTTAGAGGAGTTGGTTAGTGCTTTTGTAGTTGCTTAGTTTGAAATGGATATGGTCGATATTGGAATCAGTGAGGGGGATGTACAAGTTGATCTACGCTACAGACAAGCCTACGTGATGAACACTAAGCTCATGAGTTTAGATAACTGTGTCATACACACAGGACAATGAGAATCAAGACCTGGGACGGTGATAGTGGTAGGCACACCTCAAGAAACTTCAAAATAAGCATTCCTCGAAGAACCTATAGAAACACAAGTTCCAATACATCTAGAATGTGAACTATTCCTACATAACAATCATTCAGAACACCGACCACATAAGGGGTCTCAAATAGATCAGAATCTCAAAGACACTCCCAGCACGTCAAAAAGTCTTGAAAGAAAAGATGCAGACATGATACAGTTTTTGACAATCGCTGTGTACAGTGTAGCTACAAGACTAGCAATGTATTTCACAAATTTGAGGGTAGAATGAACAAGACACCAGGCCCTCCTATAAATAAAGTGTCTACTAAGCTTGAAACTAGGAACTTACTACAGATATTATGTACAGTATCCAAACCTCCTCTATTGCAGACAAGACCCCAACCTAAGTTCAGAGAAAGCGAGCAAGTCATCCGAAGGCCACCTACAGCCATGCCACATAATCTCTCTGTGGGATCTCATCACTTGTATTAAGCCCCTTTCCCTTCTCTATAGCTTCTCTCAAGGTGGATCAAATGTGGGGACTAATAAAACTGACAGATATGGTCCTATGAAAGAAGATAATTAAAACCGGAAGAAGGTAGACATCACCTACAGCATGTCTACGAAGGGAGGGGCATCGGTGCGGTGCCCTGCAATGGTGCGGTAGACGTACAGTTTCTCAACAGTGTAATTTGAGTAAAGAGATGACTTCTCATTGTCTGCGATAACTTCCACATTGAGAGAGGGATTCTTCTGCGCCAGGAACTGGCAACCGTCTCTCGTGACTTTGCAGGAGGACATCCACAAGGCTCGCATGGACTCGTACTTGTCAATGCCTGTCAAAAGAGCCTCATCACCGAAAGGACAATCTCTAACCTCCAGCTTTCGCAGCACAGGGCAGCCTTCGAGGACATACTGCATTCCTAAATCAGTCTCACCAGAAAAGGCTACTGATAACAATTCCAGCTTCTTCGCATATTCACCAATATACTCAAAACACCTATCGGTCAGGAGACCAGAGAGAGACAAACGCCGAAGATCTTTGCACAGCTTGCAAATTGCTCCGAATCCTTTATCCAGTGGCTCTCTGGTGTCACAGTCCTCGTACACCCTCAAGATGCAAATCCGGAAGTGGGTCATTTTCGAGCAGTTCTTGGCAAATCTCGTCATTGCAGCGTTTGTCATTTGCTTGCAAAAATAGAGGATCTTCCTCAAGTTGGGGCAACCCTCAGAGATCGCTATCAATCCCTTCTCTGTGCAGAGGCCATCATCCGTAACAGGGTAAACACGAAGCTCTGTCAAATCCTTACATACAGCTGCTGCAGCCTGTAAACCCTGGTCACCTATGTAGTCTTGAACCTGCGATGAAAGAAGACGATCATGAAACTCTTAACGGTACTAGGGTTAGGTTTGCACGTAAAAATAAATAAAAAATCCTGAGTAAAGAAAACAAATAAACTTATACTACGAGGACTATGGACAACCATCGCTGAACATATATGCATATATCACAGGTAACTGGATATTTTACAGTGTAGGGGATGTTAAAGACCTCCGATATTTGACGTCAACTTAAAGCCAAATGTCTCTGTTCATAAGCAAAAAAAAAATCGAGGCTGTAACTATTAATCCACTTGGATAAAGAAGGAAGGAAACCAACCAGTAGGCGCTGCAGTTTGACGCAATAAGTAATGAACTTAGAAAAATCCTGTGTGGAGAGAACAACATTCGAGAAGTCGAGGCTGGTGAGCTCCAGGCAGACTGGATACATAGTGGGTATGCAGTTTTGAGCTACATCCCAAAAACCGGAAAGACTCCGAAGATTCTTTTGCCTAACAAGAGAACTCTGAAGCTCATGGAGTTTATTCCAGGAGAGGTTTTGGTTGTAAACCCCTGTGCCCAGCTCTTCAAGTTGAGGAGCTCGCAGAAGAAGCTTTCGCAACTGATCCAGACTGATCTCCCTGTTCAGCTTCAACCTCTTCAGATTTGGAGAGCCAGCCACCAAAGCCTCCAGAGATCGAAAATCATTCTCATTGATCTTGTACTTGACAGTCGCAAAGTTGAGACACTCTAGTGATGAGTGTGTCTCAGGGAAGGCAGTCAACCAGTCTCCATTCCGAACATACATGTCATTCTCATGGAGATCCAGCACTGCAAGATTCCTGTGCACAAAAAACACAGAAAAATATTAATTTCCTTTCTTTCCTTTCTTCCTCCATATACAAAAACACGTGTCTGTAAAGCAACCTCACCATCAAACATCAACATAAAAGTCGGATCCAAAACTAAAATAGCCACTCTTTTCACAGTTGCATTTTTTAAACAGAAAAATCGTTGTCACTGTAGCTTGCGCATCGTGACACTTTCACTCTGAACTCAATCTCAACCTCGACACACACTGATTCACTCACCATCATCCCATCGTTGATACTACGGTACCCCAGATGAAGTTGCGACCACCAGTAAGCTACCACCTGAGTGAGAGACGCTACCCATTCTCATTTACATCACAGAAGATGGATTTCTCGATGAAGAACACAAATATATTACCTGCAGTTTCTGGCTATCTCAGCGATCCCATCAGTACTGAATCCATCACAGCTGGTGAGACGCAACGACCGGAAATTGGGGAAAGCCTCGGTGACAATCCTCAAATCCTTGTCCGTCACAGTCATGCGCTTCAGACGAAGCTCTTCCAGCCCAGGGTAGTGATCCGCCATGGCCTCAATCCATGGCAGGATGAACGCCCCCCAGTTGGCCGGAACCATGCCGAAATCGGTAAACCTCGGCCGCCCTTTCATCTGCAAGGATGTCAACTTGGGGAACCTCTTGATGAGGTTGCTCGGGGACGCGGCATAGCAATTCCCAATGAACACCTCCCGCCTGCTCCATCCTTCCGCCTTGTACCATGCTTTGCACACAAGCGACACCGAGTTTCGGTCCTTGTGGGAGGTCAGAAAGACCAACACGTGCTCCAGAACCTCGTCTGGGAACACGGAGCGGGGCATCACTGCCTCCTCTCCCTCCGAGGGTTCCAGGGCTGTAGGACTAACCCAACCAAGCGAGGTCCTCCTCAAAGAAACCAAACACTCTCTCCTCCCCTTCGCCCTCCTCCCTGGATCATGGTCACCAATCTCTTCATACCCATCAGGCCATCTACCACTGCTACTGAGATCCACCCACAAAGCTGCCCTCTCAACAGAACACCATGCACAACACCTCCACCGAGCTAGCAAAGTACAAAGCCATCTCTAAGAATGCCATCTGAGAATGCAGAAATCTTCGAACGTGCACATCTTGTACCATCAGGTGCACAAGACTTCGATGGACTAAGAAACCAGGTGCACCCAGAATGTCACCCTTCTCATGTTAGGATCACTTCACTTGTAAAAAAAAACCATAACCACGGTAGATCCGAATTGCTCTCGAGAGAATAACACCCAATGTCAAATTCTCCTCAGCCAGCGAGAAAACTCTCGTTTCCAACTCTGAGTAGAGATCAAACCCAACTCTAAGCTAACCTCTTCCTCTCCAGAACACAGATTTCTCGAGGTTCTAAACTTCAGAAGCAGCTCAAACACGCTCCCCCTCTCCCCACCTGGAAAATTTCCAAAGGCAAACCGTCAAAACTTCCTGCCCACTTAAACTTCCAACCAGAACTCAAACCTCGGCCATCTACAGCTTAAGAAACCCCACCTGTTGCAAACTTCGACACAACAACCATAACTTCACAACCCTTCACTTCTCGAACTCACTCTTCATCATCAACCCACAAACAAACCCAAAACTCTCAATCTAAGCTAACTTACTCCAACCCTGATCCTTGAAGAAGGAGAGATACCGCATGTTAACCTTAGTGACTGAGCTCTCAACAGAAATTCATGTTAGATATGGCATCTTGGTGATCAGAATCTGTAGATCATCTGCATTAAAATCACCAAACACAATTGAGAAACACAGTTCCTCCTTTCGAACTCACATACTCAGCACGGAGATAATGAACGAGACAAAACCAAGCCTTACCCAGAAGACCCTCCTGCAGCCACTTTCTCTGACAACTTGTGATGGACGCAATCGCTTTAACTAGCCGAGGTTCTTCTTCAACTCCTTCCGATCACCACCACTTCGGAAGCCTCTTTGTGAACTGTTTGGGTCAATCTGCATGTGCTCTAGAGAAAACTACAAGGGTTCTGATTCAACAGACAGCCTTGTGCTCCGAAGCCGCTTCTGATCCATGCCGCGGAGGATTTCTGGGAAAGGAATGCAAACTGATGAGAAACAGATCACACAATTGAGAAGGAAATGGGTTTCAGATCACGCCTTTCTCTCCAAGCTCTCCTCCTGATCCTTAAACCCTGGCAGCTCTACATTGCCTCACCATATGCTACACCGAACACGAAGCTCAGAAAGCACAACAAAGCTCAAAAACTCAAAAAGTACTAACTTTGGTGCTGTCTCATCAGGGTCACTAGAATGTGTACATCACTAAGTTATCACTCCGAAGCTGAAAGCGTCAAATCTGACCTGCAACTCATCTACTTGTCTAGATTCCCAACACCAAGCCCTCACATCAACTCCCCCTATGACTAGTTCTCTCCGAAACTAGCACCAGTTACCGAAAAAGAGCAACATCAATCTCCTCAGAAACTAACCTACACAACAAGAGTTTGTTGATTCAACATCCCCATAGATTAGTCTTCTCCAAAAACTAGCATCTAAAACCAGTTTCAAAGAGGAAAAACTTATGACTAGTTCTCTCCGAAACGAAAAACTAGCACCAGTTTCGAGAGAAAGAAAAAACACCGGTCTCCTCCGAAACTAACCTACACAACAAGAGTTTGTTGATTCGACACCTCCATAGATAGATTAGTCCACTTCAAAAACTAGCATCTGAAACCAGTTTCAAAGAAAAGAGCAACATCAAGAGACTACCATACATGAAAAGTTTGTTGATGCAACGCCGAGAGATACACCTGCAAGAGAGTACGAGCTCCGAAGTGCATCGACACAGGAATCGATGAGAGTGAAATATTCTAGATAGCATTCTGCAACTGCAACTGCAACAGGTCTATCGTACATGTAAGGAGACGAAGCTCATTCTCTTTTGGCTTAAGTTAGCTCTCTCTCTCTCTCTCCTTCCATCGACTTTGTTGCAACAGTGTTGTTGGAACTTGGAAGATGGATATTGACATGAGAGCATGTGATGTTATGCCAAGTAAGTAGTAGCCCACCTGAGTGAAAAAAGAAGTGTTTTTCCTAGAAATGATAGGTTTTGTAGATGTGAGTTGCTTACATTTCGGAAGTGGAAGAAGACCTCATTTTGGTTTATGTGTAAGAGCTTGGACGATGCTACTAGTTCTACAGCTATGGTAGTCCCCGGAAACATGCACACGTAATGTTCAACAGACTTGGTAGTGTAGTCTCATCTGCACAGGATTCCATCCTTTTTCCACAACAATAGTGTTGTTTAAACATCAACAATTAATGGCTTTTTCGTCTTAGGTTTGAGTGTAGGGTAAGCTCCTGGAGCAAGGTGGTTCATGGAGATAAGCATTCACGGCAAAGGGCGTAGTTTAGTAAGTGAAAAACCACTTCTCTGCTAATAATGATCATGGTCTTCACCCAAGTCCTTTGTGTAGGTTAATAATGACCACGCGTTAGCCTTCTTCATCTAACTATGCCCTTGTGGTGAATGCTTATTTGCATGAATCACTTTGGTCCAAAAGCTTACCGTGCATAAAGGACAAGGACTTCAAAATAGAAAAAGGTGAACCTAATTTTTTTACACTCAAAGATTTTCCTAAGTCCTTTACGTAGGTAAAAACCCACTTCTTTGCTAATAATGTTGTTAAATTATTTGGAACGTAGACACTATGAAAGTTGGGCTCGCAACTCAGGTTGGAAATATTATTAGATGGGGTAACTTTAGGGCCAATTTCCATATGCAGGCCGAGCCAATTTTCCTTGGAGCCGATTGCTTAAAAAAAGTTGGCCTCAAGTCCCCATTACAATAAGATTATAACTCAAGTCGATTTTCCCATATGTAATGGCCTAGGGGCCAAGAACTTGGGCCGATCGAGTAAATGTAGAAATTTTCAGCCCTTCTTTTTCTCTTTTAATTGCCATTTGTGCAAGATGGATGAACAAAAATATAAGATTTCAAAGGTTCTTGTATTCGACATTGCGGTGCGACATGTTATGGAAATAATGCAATATTGTAACGTTTGATTAAGTCTAGGAATCACCACAATCAAACAACAATATAAGTGCAACCATGAATCTACACTTATACATCTTATATGTAGACCCAAAAAACTAATAAGGAAGTGGATTCAGGCTTCATTTGGATATGAGCTGAAAATTCTAGCAATGATTTAAGTACAAAAACAATGAATTATTGATGGTGGACATGAAGGAGGAAGGAAAAGGTGGATGACATCTAGTAGGCACTTTCGTATTAGCCGTGAGGCAGAGGTCTTAATCCCTAAAAATCCAGTCGTTTTTGGAAGCTCCAAGTTCCAAATGTGTCATTTTTGACCGCTTTGTGAGAATGACGGTTTGGACCAGTTTTCTTTTCCTTTTTTTAGAAATATAACCGTAAGATCTTGTACTTTACTTTCTTTAGAAGTACAGCTGAAATTTTCAACGGTTGGATGTATACCGTTTGTGAGATTATAATGTTTAAAGTTGTAGCAAAAGTTTTTTTTGGTATAAACCGAACGACATAGGGTAAATGGTGAAAATGGGGACTTGATGTTCATTGTCCCAAACATTTTGCTCATATTTTTTTCTATGTAGTTAATCAAGTTGGGTACCTCCATGCAAAATTTTAGAGACTTATTCCTTTTTTAGGACCTTCATAAAAATTATTTTCTAGAAGCGGATCTGAAAACGTTGATAGTGTAAAACATGTATGACATTAAGTATACTTGGTTTTAGAAAAATCTAAACAGTGGTTAGGTGCCTTTATACATTTTTTATTTTTGGGCGAAATTATTTTTGATAAATTTCAAAATCTCAAATTTTGACGAATTTTGAAAGAAATAATTCAAAAATTTGAAGCTTGTCTTTTGTAATTTTTGGAGGCTGCCCTTGTAAAATTGGTTTATTTTTTGACTTAGGTCTCTTTGGAATTTGAGTGGTGGTTTGGTTATGAAAATATTTGAAGAAAAAAAGATTAAAAAACCCTAATTTTAAGCTGCCCGTTTTGGACTTGAAACCTAAAATTTCTAGATGAAGGTCTAAAAATTGGAAAATGGCTTTGAAAATTTTACCACATACACTTTGCAGTATAGGGAGCATCTAGTAAAAATCTTAGGCAAAAATATGAAGTTTAACCCCTTCATCTTCGCTGCCCAAAACAGCAAAAACCCATTTTGGCTTTCTTGGATTTTTAGGGGTTAATTCCCTACACTTTCGCAAATGGATTTGATTGGTTTAGAGAAAAGTGTTTTTTATTATAAAAGGTTTTTAAAGTCAAATCTAACATTGGCCCCGAAGCCAAGAATTGGCCTTCCATTCTTGGTGCATCCAACTCACCAAGCTCGGGCCATGTCAAAACTTGCATTTTCTAATTAAAATATTCATACCACCAAATTGGCTCGCCCTCTAATTGTAAAAAGGTTGGTGGAAATTTCAGTCTCTTAGCCAATCAAAAAGAAGGAATTTCAGCCCTCAAACGGGCTGAATAGGCCCCGCCCCTTGATGAAAATCGGCCCTTAGTATGATGGTTTATTTTTACTTTAGTAACTAAATTAGTTGCTAAGTAAAGTGACAGTAGCTGTGGTAAGATGTGAAGGTGGGAACAAATCATTTTTCAAGGAAGTGATGGTTTTTTTTTTCCACTATAGTAACTACAATGGTTTAGGAGTGAAGTGACTTTAGATGTAATAGTGTGGTGGAGGTGGGAACATAACGTTTTGATGTGATGGTATGGGAAGTGATGGTTTATTTTCACATCAATAACTAAATTGATTGCCAATGTATGGGCCACACCAAAAACTGGAGCTACTGGTCCGAAATGACCTTAAACTAGCAGATGAGGGTAGGCAAGAGGAGGGGCTTAAAGCTCCCAAGAGTCAACCATGGGGCCGCATGTTGGACTTGCAACAAATACTTGATGTGATTCTGTTGTCGCATTGTAGTGTGTTCAAGAGTCTACATTACTAGAAACTCCAACATAGTAGAAAGTAGTAGAAACTCAAATACAGTGCAATGCTCCATCAGAATCAAATTCCAATATTTTTAGAAATAATATAGGACTGATGTTTTTGGCTTCTAAAAACTCAGCCTACTAGTTATAGAGATTAACACGACTAATTTTTTTTTGCTTCTAAAATCTCAGCGTAGTAATTCCAAAGATTAATAGGACTAATGTATTTGGCTGGGCTATCCAGTGTGGCCCTCCTAAAAGTAAAGTGGCTACAGAGTTGTAGTATTGACAGTGAAGGTTGGAACATATCATTTTTAGTGTGCTAGTGTGGAAAGGGATGGTTTTTTGTCACTATACTAACTAGATTGGCTTTAGAGGTGAGGTGACTGTAGATGTTGTGGTAATCATTTTGATGTGTTGGTATAGGAAGTGATGGTTTATTTTTACATCAATAATTAAATTGGTTGCCAATACATAGACTACACCAAAAACCCTAGCAGCTGGTCCGATGCCACCTTAAACTATCAGATGAGGGTAGGCAAGAGGATGGGCTTAAAGCTGTTAGGAGCCAACCATGAGGTCTCCTGTTCAAACCCCTACAATGCCATGGGCAATTAGGTGTGTTTGTAACTTCCTACTGTATTGGAGTTTCCACTCTAAAACTCTTAGACTATAGGAAGCTCCAACACATCAAATCCCATTCCAATATTTTTAGAGATGGAGTTTCTACGCACTCAGCCTAGTATTTCCAAAGATTAATAGGACTTATGTTTTTGGCTAGGCTACCAAGTATGGCCCTCCTAAAAGTAAAGTGGCTATAGAGTTGTAGTATTGTAAAGGTTGGAACATATCATTTTTAGTGTGGTGGTATGGGAAGGGATGGTTATTTTTCACTGCAATAATTAGATTGGTTGTAGGAGTGAGGTCACTATAGATGTTGTAGTAATTAAAGCTTTAGAAATGAGTAATTATTAATAAGGTGGAGTTGGAATCTTGCAATAGGTGCCGAAATGGGCATGGGGTCCTGAAAATGGCCACTTGGGAAGGTGGGCTCTAGGATTGTCATTTGGAAGGAGGTGTTGATGTGGGTGGAAGAGGGCTTGGTCGTAGGGGTGAAGGGGTGTGACCGTGGAGGGGTGACCGTGGGAAAGCAACTTGGAAGTGATGTCAGGGTGGAAAGGTCCGTCAAGGATATTAGAGGTGTCATCAAAGTAATAGGGGTTTGTTCACACTTCGTTTCAATTTGGAGTCCATCTCTCAAGTTTTGAGGGTAATTTATGGTGACATTTTAAAGTTGAGGTGGTTTCTAAGGCACCACGGCCGTGGCGTAGTGGTTTGAGTCATGGCACACCGTTGACTCGTCGAGGTGGTTGTGAGTTCGAATCCCTATGCCAACGTGGTGCCTACTACTATAGTCCACCCCAACTATGGTAGAGAGTCTTAAGACCTCGTTGTATAGGTATCCAAAAAGACCTTGGGGTGATGACATGTCGGTTGTCTTCAAGGCACTTAGTGTACATGCACTTAGTGTAGAAAAATGTTTACCTTTGGAAGGATATAGTAGCTCTAGATTCATTATCCTGTAGAAAAATGTTTACCTTCGGAAGGATATAGTAGCTCTAGATTCATTATCCTGTAGAAAAATGTTTACCTTCGGAAGGATATAGTAGCTCTAGATTCATTATCCTTTGTCCAGCGGCCATCGATTAGTGAATAGAATGAACAAACACTATATTCACGTCGGTGCCTTCGGGGCCGGAGTTCTTCTTCTTCTTGAGGTGGTTTGTAAAATTTTATTAGAATGTAAAGTTAAGTTTTTAGAGAGTTTTAGGGAGAAGTTTGTAAGTTTAAATGCGATGCCTATTACAAAATTTTCAAGATCTGTGCTTTGAATATTAAATGAATTATAAACATTTATTTCCAAAAATAGGATTAAATAGTATAAATATTATAAGCCAACAAAGAATACATGGATAGAATTTCAACAATAAATTTATTAGCATTACATAGACATGGTCTATTAAAAAAAATTGCTCATTTTTTATCAACAAATCTTTTTTGTTAAGAATTGGCAAAGGATTCATAAAGAGAGTATGAGAAGGCTTGTCGACCATGATTAGAACTTTTTTGTGCCAAACACCAAATCTTCTTATACATGTTTAACCAAAAAATGTAATGAACTTTTGAAAAAAATTGGGTTTTAATTCTAATTTAGCCCAATTATCCTTCAAGAATATGTTGTATTGGTATCAAAATCCACAAACAACTACATCATGTAGGTACTTATGAAGGCAATAGACTTTGAAATTTAGATTTTTTTATGAAGTACAAGGACCAATCTTTTATTATTGCAATTTGATTGGTGGAATTTGACAAAGAACTCTCAGTTGAATGTGAATTGACCGTAAGAACATGCCTTCATGGACAAAGAGGTAGCTCTCAATAAGTGAACATGTAATAATTGCAGACTTTTGGAATGGGTTTGGAAAATGAATGGATTTGAAGTTGACGTTTTTATTTCAAATTTTTATTTGCAGGTACTATGTATTGGAAATGTTATCAGGATGCAATTAGATCATTGTGTTGCACAAGTGAAGTTTCTAAAAAACAAGATTACCCTTGAAAAACAAAAATCAATTTGAAGATAATCTTTTGAAAGTACATTTTCTAACCATAATATTCTTCATACTAAGGCCGACTGTCCTAGAACCACCACCACCCTCATAAGCAATAGGTAGGACTCCTTAGAACCGCCACTAACATTGTCAGAACAATTCAGAACACTCAATTCAAACTGACTAATTAGAACACTCAAAAAGCTCGTGGTTTTGGGTATCATCATGAGTGAAAATTAGTACCAGTTAGGTGTGGTTTTGGAAAAGTCTATAGATCAGTTTTGGGTCACAAAGTACTTTTGTGTTTAATAGTTTGTAACTATATCAGTATTAGGAAGAAAATTCTGAAAAAAATTGCATTCTTTTAGAAAACAACTTTCCTACATGGAAAAAATATATTCCAATAATAATCCTACCAAAAAGGCTTATAATCCTTAAGTTGGTGGTTTTAGGACAGTCGATCTTAGGGTCTTTCTCCGTACAACCTGAAAGTATTCAACACTTGATTTTGGCTTTAAAGGTGGTTTCCAAAGTTGGTTGTCGAGTTACTAGTTGATCCAGAATGTTGATATTGTTGAGGAGGTCTGCCTGTCACTCTGGAGTGGAGATGATGATCCATTTTGGACAAGTTAATGGAAGAACGGTAAGGTGGAGGCACCCATAGCCGACCAGGTACCCATAACTAATCAATAGACTTCTCCATTTCCGACCTCCATTTCCGACCTCCATTTCCAACCATTTACTGTTCAAAATCTTGGGAGATCTAGAAGAAAGTATCAAGCACAATTGGTAGAAAGGGAATCAAAGGGAATCATACAGGAATACTTTGGTAGTAGCAGAGTGATCAAGTTTTGGTTGTCATGGTGGTCGGTTTTAGGTGAGCCTACATATCGGTTGTATGTATTACAAAAAAAATGTCTTTCAAAATTCATAGTAAATTAAATATTGAAGTAAACACGACATTTAAAGTTGCATTCCTCCTTAAACCTATTTCCCTTTCAAGGAAAAATCTCCCTCAACTTATACACCTCCAATCTTAGTGGCAAATCTCTTAACTCGTCGGTTATAGGTGCCTCCACCTTAATTATAATCATATGGTATCCTTGAAGAGTTTCTTCATTAGATAATAGCTAAGGTAGAGGGCCCTGGAACCGTCCCCGGTTTCCAAAACCGATCAGGCTGAAATGTACCTAATTGGTACATTTCAGCCTGATCGGTTTTGGAAACAGGGGACGGTTCCAGGGCCCTCTACCTTACCTCATGATTGTTGTTGATTACTTTTATTTGGTTTCCAGCTTTGATTTCTTCAGAGATTCTTAAATATTTTACAATGCAACATTTAAGTGTATGACCCTAGATCACCGTAGTAGAGTTGATCCACCTATCTACTTATAAAAGCCACCAATATTAAAATGTTGAATGTCTAGATGTGGACGGAGGGGTGAATATTTCCATTATCTTGAACTTGCTGCCAGGTGTAACTTTTGCAATTGAATTGAGGTCTGCTTGCATTTGTGGGCCCGTGATTACTTTTGAGGGATTGAGATTATCTGTGAGCATTTTTTGGTCTATGTTTGGACTAAATTCACAATTCATTACAGCCTTTTCTTTAAAGATATTGATGTTGCTGAAGTGGATATCATGGTATGAGTGTAATTTGTTCCATTCTCACCACCTCACCAAAAACCAACTATTAGAGAAAAGCCACCTACATGATTGAATTCCTGAAAACCAACAATCAATTTTCATAGAGCCACTACAGTTGTCATGCACAAATTTCATATTCAAGTGCACGAAAGCATCCCATTCAAGGACTCACAACTGTAGAAAATAACATAAAAAACCAGGGTTGCTTGAAAGCTTCATCATGAAAGAATCATTGGAAGCGAGAATATAAATGTTCTAGTTGAAAGTCAAAGTTCTTCTCATTTCATTGGCTACAATGAAAACCACCTTGAAACACTCACATCAAAGACTTTGCGTGACTAAAACAACTCAGCTTTAAGCAAAGAGTTCCCTCAGCACACCTACTCCACCCCCACTCTATGAAAAAAAAAGGGGTCTAGGTTCTCCTATCGCAACAGAATCCAGATCAATCACACTCCACCGTTCAACAAAGCTGAGGGAGTGTGTCTGTGCACACTTGTGGCTGACACTAAGGTAAACCACCCTATCAACGCGGTTGATCCATGAGTGCCATCTATAGAAATACTTGTAATCGTCAAGAATACAGTCATTAGCCACTAAATTCAAGTTATTGGTAACAATAGATGAAAGATTGTCGGTTAGAGGTTGAATTTTGGTGCAACTAGCACTACTGGAAAGGAAGTCTTTCCCCTCCAAAAAAAATGGAGGAATCGGTAACAGTTCCTCCATTTGTTACCGATTCCTCCATTTTTTTTTGGAGGGGAAGGACTCCCTTTCCAATAGTGTAGGGTGAGACAAAAAGGTTGAATTCTTTAGTATAGTAATTGTGGACTCGTTCACTTAACTAAAAGGCTGGAAACATTTACAAAGTTTGGTTATCCAAAAAGAAGTTCCTTGAATTCCAAAAATACATTACGCAATCTTATTAGTGTTTGATTCATTCAGAAATGAAATCCCTCAAAATAACCCAAAGCATTGTAGTGGAGACAAGACGTAAGGCCATACTAAGAAATTGAAGCTCAATTTAGATTTCATACATGTGGTAAGTACTTGTAGTTGTTATTATTCAAATCATTAATTTGGACTTAAGGTTATTTCACTACTCTGACGTACTTAAAATTCAAAATCATAGATGTGTCAAATAAAAATTGGTATGCCTCCTCAATTTTTTTCAATCATATCTTAGTGTATCCCTACTATTAGTAAAACATAAATGATGCAAATTAAATCCTAAGAACAAAGGTGAGAAGTTAGAATAAAGATAAAAACAAAGAATAAGGTTGAAAATAAAGAGTATGAAGATGGGAACGAAATACAAATATATGGAGATTAGGAATCAAGGCATAAAAACTAGAAACATCAATTGATAATCATCTACTCATCCACAACTCCACTATTAAACAAATACATTGTCAAAGTAACATCCAACCAAAGGCACAACTAGCAAGAAGCACGTGGTATTGCATGTTTAGATCCGAAGATTTGACATGTCCAATCTCAGGCAAGGCTTTCCCATGTTCACGAGCATGAAATCACGCAGCTGCGCAAAACTCTACATGACTTTTTCTGTGAAAACTCCTGCCTTTTGCACTGGTGTGATCATCGAACAGGGTGGATAAACCCAACTTAATAGTATCGCACTTTGGAGTTTGAACACACCTACCCAAGCAAAGCTTAGCTGCGGAATAGTCAAAACCTACTCCTGAGTCCTGTGCATGAGCACTCGGTCGCTAACTTCTTGGCATAAGCCTTGCCAAGCCATCCATGCAGAGATTGGAATGAAGTGTAACTTGTGTCATATGCGGAAGAGAGAAGCTCGAGCCATCTCGTTGGAGGCGGTCATAGGGTCAAGGGTCAAGCTTGGTCTCATCACTTGATACACTGCTTGTTCCCTCCGTTCTGTGAGAAGTTACCAGCGGGAATGTCCGCGCAACAGTGAAACCCCGGTGCCAGTTTGCTGCTCACAACATTCTGAAGTTCTGGACACTGTGCATAAGTTTCCGTAAAATTATTTGAATATAGACTACATATCAATACTATGCAATTTTTAATATCACTACAGTACTAAGATTATTTTATAACATTTGCACTTAAAAGGAAAAAATGGTACCACATTGAGAATTGGGATCAAGTGACACCTTTATTCTGGAGGGGTCTTGCACGCAGAGGGATTCTGTTGCTTGCCACTCACTCTCAAGGACTCGCCAGTTTGACGATAACTTGGGCGGCCGCAGCGTACACTCCTGTGTGCAGATCATAGGTCTACAATATTCAGGGTCAACCCAGACGGCATCAAATTTCCACCTTATTGCATCCACCCGCACCAGGAGCCACCTTAACGGCTCATGAAGTATACTACAAGCAAAGGTTCTCCCAAAGAATCAGTTCACTTCTGAAATGACGATGAATTTTCTAAGTGTACAGGCAGCACAATGTAGAAAGATAACTTGTTGTGGAAAGCAAGTCTTGCCAAAACAAGGGAATCAACGCTTCTACCTCATCATCTCGCCATCATCACCAGCCGGCCATCCAAGAATAGCACTCCTTGTATTCAATGCATTCAAGGCAAAGGCTTGGATTGAGTGTGATGCTAGGAATAAATACAATGTTTATTATACTTTTGGTTTAATTGATGTGGACCATATTACTCTGAACGATCTATTTTATTTGAAAACTCCTTTATTAATTGGCCGCTTTGGTTTAGAAACCAATATTGTTTGAACTATGACATGGCTTACATTATGAGACAACTTAAGTTATAACAAATCCTTATAAATCATATAGGACTATGTGAATTTTAAAAACCATGTTATTTGAGATCATAGGTATATTCAATGTCGGCTTCATTGATTGAATATCACATTATTTGATAGCCCACACTATTTAGGATTCAAAGTGCATTGTTTAAAGTACTATTGGATTGTTATAATTTAACCTCTAATCAGCCATAGTCCTAGAGAGGGCTTTTCAAAATTTTGGGCGTGTTTCTAAGATGTCGATTTTGGATGTGAGTATTTGAAATGTTATGTAGATGTAAGGAATTGCAAGAGCTTCACGAGAATATAGTTTTTTTTTGCACTAAATATTGGAAAAAAAAATTATGGTGCCCAAAGAGGTTTTTCCTACTCTTGAGCCGGCTTCAAAATTTTGATACATCCTTCAACAACCTTTGGAAATTATTATGCAAGGAATTAACATGATTGGCTTTAAGATTATCAAAAAAAAAAACATTTATTAGATTGTGGAAGATTTTCATTCTATAAGTCGCCAAACTTTTCTCTTTTCTTTTGGTCAAGGTGGAAAAACTTTTCTTTTATCAAATAAAAGATTAAGACCTTGTTCTTTTTTTCTTTTTGCTTTGAGAATAGACACAAATCTTTTTTTGACTGCATAGATTTGTATTCTAACAAAGATGTTTATAAAAAAATAAATTTAAATGAGTATTAGCAATTAAATAAACCTGTATTCCTCATACATTTTTTTTACAATTTTAACACCTTTTCTATAAATCTAAAACTTGATGCTCAAGTATCTAACATCATGTACATCATATTGATACCAAACCCCAAACTTGTATAGTGCAAAAAAAATTATACAAAGAAAAGTCAGAGTTTGAATGACCGGGTGTTCAACGACTTAGTTTGGCCGCCAAGTAAGTTGCTTCAGATTATGTGGACCGGGATCATTGAGTATGGTAGGGTTGAGTGGATGGACGTGAGTAGGTCCAGTAGTCGGTCAGCAATCGGAGCGAGCTGTTGCTCAGCTGGGTAGGTTTATGGATAGGAGATATAAGTTTGGGATTTTTGTCACCATGGCGTTTGGTAGGCTGCAATGGGAGTCCACTGGACCCTTCGCGGGGTTTGTGTTCCAGCCTCCTTAGTTCCCCCCCGGCGAGCGGGGAGCCCCTGCCCCTTCGACGGGGCCGGGAGTGGCCTCCGGCCCTTCCCTGCGCCCTCCGAGGGGCTGGCCTTCTCTTGTCGTTTGACCGGTCTGGTGTCTATCGTCTCTCCTCGGCCAGGCCACTTGTGGCTGGTGTGGTTTGTATTTTGGGCTACTCTTGCAATGAATTGTCGTTCATTTGTTCCAAAAAAATAAGTAAATAAATCAAAGTTTGTTGATCATGTTTGAAAGGAAAAAAACTATGTTTTTTTGTTTTAAGATCCATTATATTCTGATCGACATGGTCAAAATTACTGATTTTTTTTTTGTGCATGATCTTATATAAGTCTTAAATTAGATTCTACAATTGAAGATGTGGAGGAAACTTTGGTTTTGGTTTATTCACTTTTGCTTTGGAAATGGCAGTTTTTAAAGTGTTTTTGGTGCGTAATGGTCATGGCCAATTAGGGGTTAAAATAATAATATACCACTAACATAATCCAATCATTCATTAAAAATTTGAGAAATTAGTACAATTATTGTTAATAAATATCTTTTTATTCATTTATTAAATTTCAATCTCAAAAAAATTATGATTCCAATGCACTTTATGATATATTATTTCAACAACTCATGAACAAGTTATTTTTTTTTATTTTTTTTATTAACAAATGAAACAGAATTTCATTGCAAAAAGAAGTAACCACAGAACCGCACCCAGCCATAAGTGGCATGGGCGGGGAGCAAGCCACAAGGACCGCCGCAGGCGGTTTGGCTGGCTCCGCGGCTTTGCCGCGAGCCGGCACAAGACACCGCCTGGAAACCCCCCCCCCCCCCCTCCCCTCCAACTTGACCACTAAGGACCTACCACCCAACCCGCCTCATGTGGGCTCAAACACAAAGCCTCCGGAGGGACCTTTTGCCTGCCAGACAGGCTTTCAAGCAAGAATGGAGGCAAAGACCCCTTCCCTACTTCTTCTGTCGACGAAGGCCTCGAATGCTTTGATGGCGCGAACCGGCTGAGTCTTCCAGGTCACCTTAATGACCTCCCACTCAACTTTACTGTAATCGATGATGCCCATTCAAATGGACTCATGAACAGGTTATGAATTTTTAAAATGTCTACTATACAAATGCCTTACTCCATGCATAGACGTCACAATCAAATAGGTGCACATTCTTTCTTCTCTACATTAGAGTTATTTGTAAAGGCATCCGGTATTTGACTTAGATACCATGAATTTTGCTTTATTGTATAATTTTTTTTACTTCAAATAGTTGGGAGGTACGGAAGAACTTGGTGGTCTCACTAAATTCGGTGTGCAAGAGCTTGGTGGTCTCTAAACTCAAAGAAAACTAGTTTTGAAGGATGGAATGACGGCAAAACTAGTTTTTTTTTAGTTTAGAGACCACCAAGCTTTTACACACCGAATTTAGTGAAACCACGAAGTTCTTCCATGCCTCCCAACTATTTGGAGTAAAAAAAAATTATACAATAACGCAAAACTCATGGTATCTAAGTCAAATACCGGATGCCTTTACAAATAACTCTATTGTCTATTAGTTTCTCATGATTTTCTTAGATTTGGTGGGTGCCCGGAAAATAGGTCGAGGCTCAGGAATAGGCTGGTTTACGCTACAACTATAAACATTGAGGCTCCTTTGAGTCACTTTAGGCCATCACAGATCCCGAGAAGAAAAAATTAGCTTGTTGAGTGCTGAGAATGACTCAAGCTGCGGAGTCACAAGCATGCTCTTTCCTATTCAAAAATGAGTCACCATGACCATAATTGACATGAGGTTTCTATGTTGAGCATCCGGGCACCCTTATTACTGCGGAATAAGATCTGAGAATCACAGTGGGAACTTCCTTTCCAAATCCAGTCAATTAATTTATACTTCATCACATGCAAAATGGTTGCGTGTGTGCATGACATGGACAATATTCATTGTTCGCACTCCAATCTAAACACTTTCTTTAGTCTTTTGATCTTTTAAAAATGCCACATTCATTTAAAAATATTCCCGGAGACTAGACTTCATAGTACCCGACTTCATATCCTCTTGTGCTTTCAAATAAAAGACTGTTGGTGGAATATCATTTATAATCCACCGGCCCAGGATTTAGTGGTCCCAACTCTAAAGGTCCCTGAGAGTGGGAAACATTTTAGATGGGTAAAATTCTCTTCGGATGCAATCATAGGGTTCTATTCTTACATACATTAACCCATGTGACTACATGCCATTTTAGATTCCATGGAACTTTAATTATCTATGGCTTATTGTTTGCCCCTACGTGACTTGAATTGGACAGTGCAAACTATAACATAACACAAGATTGCCCAATTTTGTTTCTTGTTTCCTATTACAAGTGAGACTAGTTTGCACATTAGTAATATTGAATTATCAGGCAATGTAAATAAGTCAATGACCAAGTATGTGACCTTAGCAATTGAGATTATTTGAAGCATTTGAAAATTCATAAATTAGTTATTTTGGAGAAAATTTGATTGGTTTTGTTAGACCCCAGCTGTGGGTATGTAAGGGTCTGGAAAAACAACCCTGAGTTGAAAATATTGGGTTACCCCTAATCAAAAGCTGTCATCTGGAATTACATGAACTCTCGCTCAAAAAAGAAACATCAAACGGAGGTAAGGAATTCAAAGTCTGTAGCAAATATGGCACATTGTTGCCTTCAATGATTAAAAGATTGTCAAAAGAATTCAAACCAAAGACCTTGCAAATATCAGTTCAAGACATGGCGCCTCTACGTAATTACTAATAGTGACCATTTTAATTAATTCTTAAAGTTTCTTTTAATCCGAATTGGACAATGGCTTATGGGGAGTTTAGATGATGTAGTAAAAAATAATATTTTGGTGTGAAATTTATGCGAAGCAAGATTATATTACTACCTAATTGTGTGATTTTTTGTTAAGCATGTGATTTTTTGATGAATATGTTGTTTTTTGAGAATTTTTCATTGTAGAATTTATTTTCTCTTCAAATTTGGATACTAATTATATTTTTAATTTTTTTAATTTTTTTTTAGGTACAGTATTCTTAACTTTGTTCCTATTGAATCTACTAGCTTACCCAAGTTGTAAATTTGAGTAGAAGGTTTCACATCCTAAAAAAGATATGGGTTATCAACAAAATAAAATAAGTATAAGTAATAACATGAATCCATGTTCCTTTTACAACTTTTCCACAACATTACAATTTTTTGCTACCTCTAAAATTTAGTACACAAGTAATTAATATCATACACATCATACTAGTACGAAACCTCCAACTTATAAAGTGCAAAACATTTAGACAAAGAGAAGTTAAAGTTTGTTGATCCTATTTGGAAAGAACAATATAAAATTATAATTTGTATTCAAATTTAATAATTGTTTAATCCATTCGCTTAAATTTATTGGATTTTTTTATGCATGATCCTCTTAAAGTCTTAGATAAGATCCTATGATTGGAGATGCAAAGAAAGCTTTAATAATAATTCATTCACTCTTACTTTAGAAATGAGAGTTCTTTGAATGTTTTTGATGCAAAATAATAGCAGCCAATTAGGGATTAGGATGAGAGGAGAGGTTTTTTGCAAGGAGATAAATCTCTTCAAAGTCTTAATAATAATATATATGTAAGGAAAATATATTATCATTCAATGTCCAAATTTTGTTATTTGAAAGTCTATTCAGTATGGTTTTCAAGCATGATTTCTAGAGTGGTTTTTATACTTACCAATTACAATGTTTAAAATAGTAAATTTTTATGATATATGTTAATAGAGGTACTATGAAGGATCTGGCGATTGGCATTTAAAACTGATTACGAGACTATTAGTGTAGAAGAGGCCATTATTGTTTTATAAATTGATTATGTAAGGTTTGAATAAGCTATTATTATCAAAGAACTTGTGACAGTCTTCTATAAATGTACATGTGGCCAACATCTTAGTTTACACTTTAACCCCTAAAAACCCTTGGTGTTTTTGGAGCCAAAACTGCCAAAAACATACCCCTACTAATAGAAACCTATTGCTTTCTAAATTAAGACAACAAAATGAATATTTAACCGTAGGATCTTGTAACTACCTTATTCAAAAAGGTCAATACCAATTTTGAGAACAATCCACCATATAGATTGCAAGATTATAACATTTGAAGTCACTGCAGAAGTTTTTTTTAACACTATCCCGTGAGTATACCAAAGATTGGATGCCCAAAAACTATACTTTGCAAACATATTTGATTTATATAAGATCATCAATTCCTTTAGGTATGGAAGTTAGGTTTAAGCTCACAACGTTTGAGCCTCATACAGGCTAGGGAAGGCAAAAAAATCCTTGATTTTGTGAAAGGGGGTGTGCTGAAATTGCCTTACATTCTCCAAAATTAAACTACCTACATGGTGATCTAAAAATGTCGAATTGGATATCTGAACAGTAGATATGTTGAAGTTAATGAAGAAAAGATTCACAAAAAATTTCAATGCAATCGGAGTAGATTTCAAATTTCTAGAATTTTTTGAAGTGTAAGTTGTATATTTCTCTTTTATTTCAAAAGGCAGTTTTGGTAAGAGGGGGTCTTGTAGATGGATCCCCTGCCACGTCATAGATACTAAATGAAATTTATCAAGTTTGGATGAAAAGTAACAATGAGATGAAGTAGTTTATATAAATGAAAAATGAATTTTGGATGAAAAGTAAGCTCTGGATGATAATCGTCATTTGGATGAAAAAAGTCAGCAACCTCTTTAGATGGAAATGGTTAGTAAGATGAAAGATTTGTATTGGATGAAAATCATCATAAATGTGTATGGATGAAAGAATATTGGGCCCATTATTTTGCAAGTGCCCGCCCTTTGAAAAATTGTCTTGTCACTTTCTGCCCTATTGAAGGACGGGCAACTTGGGTAGGAAATGGGAGATTTCCATTGGTTATTGGCTGCCCGGAATTAAAGCAGATTCTTCTAAAATTCATAACTTTTGCATCGTAACTCCAAATGATTTGAAATTTGCGCCATTGGAAAGCTATCGTTGAGGGCTGCGCAGAATAAAAATTTCGAAAAATTATTAAATTCTGATACCTTAGAATAGCCTGCCCAGAAGTGTTGGGACCCGAAACGGGTCTCAAGGGCCTTTACGGGTTAATTACCTCAATACTCGATTATGGGGTGGAACATGATGAGTATGATGACAAGTGATTGATTGATGGATGGTGCGTGTACAAAGACGAATTATTTTACGAACAAATGTAGGGTTCTATAAATATTTATTTCAACAATTCATATAAAACTCACGATTTGTTCCTTTAAAATAAAATAACCAAACCGAACTTGAGCTTAGCAAGCAAAGTTCTATGAATGCATACCTTTGCTTTAAGGATATCATCTTTGCAAGTATGCTGCATGGCACATAAACTACCAGAACCAGCGTCCAGTACCTTGCCTCTCTTTGTTGAAACTCCATCTTGGTGAGTATGGAAATGACACCGGGTGATGCAAACAAAGGACAAAACGAATGCTTCATTCAAGAAAGTCGTAGCTGGCAACCTCAATTACAGGTTGTAGTAGCTACCCACGCATGGGGCACAGTGTGGGTGGAAACCACACCTGCAATTCTCCTAATCACATGCATGTAAAAAACTTCTTCGTAGACGCTGAGGTGGAGTCTACTTTTTATTCTCAACTTGGAGCTGAGGATGTCTGGTCAGCTTCACATGGCCATACCCAGGTGTTCTTTTTATGTGAATGCATGTGAAGAGTGGCCAAGTTGGGGATGTTCTCCCTAGTTGCGAGGCTCAAAGTTATGAGCCTCGCAGGCAATAGGGGGCACTCAATGTGTGGGGATCTCAAGGCACGGAGTCAACAATTCCATCCGTTTCTTCTTGCGAATGCGTTGGAATACCAACATGTGGTAGAATGAAGTTAGTTAGAACTTTTCCTCTTCTTCATTGGGAAAGCAGCTCTGTGATCAGTTGATTTGGCCAATTTCAACTTCAGAATTCACACATTCAAACTTGCACACATTCGAACAATCATATGTATATGGGTCCCTGTTTTGAAAACTGCATGAGACGGACATGACCTTCATGCTCGTTCACCTCCAATGAAGTATAAATCATGTGTTGTCATTGGTACTGAGTTAACCCAGTTGCTGCAAAAGCGAAGCTCTCATGTGTATACACTGGCAGTTGGATGTAAATGTGATGATATTCATTCAGTGGTGCAGGGTGTGATCATTGTAATATTGTAAATGAAATCTCAATAAAACGATATTAATGCATTAGCACTCAAATGTCAAGGAGTCACTACCATCTCTGACTCACTTTCTGCAACCCAAAACCTTTCCTTCAAAAAGTCACAAATAACAAACTTGAATGATTTTGCAGAGGGCCTGATGAGAAATGAGATATCATTGCATGTATTTATAATGTTAATGTATAATTATCTTGAGTTTCAGTTTTTTACAATAAAGAGCTACTTGTTCCTGGTGCAGCCTTTACCTTCTACAACCAATAGATTTCTGAAATATAAATAATGTTACATCTGGTTAGGATATCATATTAAACATCAAAAATAAAATAAAGACCAAACTATGTGAAATAAAGTTACAATATTTCTGATGCGTTTTATTTGTAGAACACACATATGATAGGAAAACTTCAGAAGTTGAGATGATTTTAGATTCTAACTATTGTTCTTTTAGGAGGGCCACACCGGGTAGCCCTGGGTAGTATAAGAAGAATATAACGTCTCAAGGATGACATCATATTCTAAAGTAAAATAAATTAAAAAAAAAAAAAAACACGTGTCATAATAAGATTAGCCAACTAATAAAATATTTCTTGAAATAGTAATGTAGCCAAAAACATTAGGTCCTATTAACCCCTAATGTCGAATGCCCTCAAAATTGCAAAAGACCCTCAAAACTGCCCTCTTTAAAAGCAAAATGCAACTTATTAATTTTTTATGTATTTTTGAGTATGCAACCGTAAGATCTTGTGCCTAACTTGTATGTGCATATGCATGTCAAATCATAAATTCAAATTTCTTACCAATTGTAAGATCGTAATGTTTGAAGATGGAATAAAAGTTTTTTTGCTTGTTGGAAAAGGGTAACTAGTTTTTTGAGGGCCAAAAGAACCATTTTCGGTAGATAATTTGATATGAGGCTCTTCAAATTCTTGTTTTTGAATGAGTTAGGAACATGATGTTGCAATTTTTACCTTCATACGACCTATAAAACCCGAAGAAATGCTTGATTATTCACATAGAGGTATGCTGAAATTCAACTACAAAAGCCAATCTTTGACAATAAAAAAGGCATATGAAGAATAATTGGATTGAAAATCCAAATGGTGAGATCATGCCATAAAACCTTATTTACTTAAATAATAATAAAAAAAAAACTTGGAAAAAAGTAAAATCTCAATTTTTGGTGAATTTTGAAGTTTCTGCAATTTAATTGATTATGGGCAGTTTTTGAGAATAAATGAGCATGTACCGCCATTTGGGCAGTTTTGGGCAGATTTCAAATAGTACTTTCAAACTTTGATTGTAGATATCTCCTAAAGTATAAGGAATTTTGAAGCATGAGATGACTTTTCGGAAAGGTATGAAAAAAATCTAAAATTTTCCAAAATTAGAAACTTCATTTGATCTAAATTTAGTTAATGAGACCTTGACAGGATCAAAATCGACCCTGATCGGGTTGATTTTGACATTAAGGGTTAATCTTTGGAAACACTAGGCTGAAATTTCAAAGCCACCCTGATCGGGTTGATTTTGACATTAAGGGTTAATCTTTTGGAAACACTAGGCTGAAATTTCAAAGCCAAAAACATCAGTCATATTAATCTTTGGTCTCTGTAGAAACTCCGTCAGCACATCGGAACACTAAATCAGTTAGAGATCTTCAGGTGATGAGGCACATGCAACATCAAGTATCTCTAGTGAATCGAACATGAGACCTCATGGTCGACTCTTGGGAGCTTTAAACCCCCCTCTTGCCTACCCTCATCTGCTAGTTTAAGGTCATTTCGGACCAGTTGTTCCAGTTTTTGGTGTGGCCCATATATAGGCAATCAATTTAGTTATTGATGTGAAAATAAACCATCATTTCCCACACCAGCTCATCAAAACGATATGTTCCCACCTCCACCAGACTATTACATCTAAAGTCACTTCACTCCTAAACCATCGTAGTTACTATAGTTAAAAAAAAAACCATCACTTCCCATACCAAATCACAAAAATGATTTGTTCCCACCTTCACATCATACCACATCTACAATCACTTTACCTAGCAACTAATTTGGTAACTAAAGTAAAAATAAACCATTATACTAAGGGCCAATTTTTATTAACGGGCTGGGCCCATTCAGCTCGGTTGAGGGCTGAAATTCCCTCTTTTGATTGGCAAAGAGACCGAAATTGATAGTAACCTTTTTACATGTAGAGGCCGAGCCAATTTGGTGGTATGAATATTTTAATTAGAAAATGCAAGTTTTGACATGGCCCGAGCTTGGTGAGTTGGATGCACCAAGAATCGAAGGCCAATACTTGCCCTTGGAGCCAATGTCAGATTTGACTAAAAAAACCTTTTATAATAAAAAACACTTTTCTCTAAACCACTCAAATGCATTTGCGAAAGTGTAGGGAAGTAAGACCTACGCCTCACGGCTACGAAGAAAGTGCCTACTAGATGTCATCCACCTTTTCCTTCCTTCCTCCTTCATGTCCACCATCCATAATTCATTGTTTTTGTATTTAAGTAATTGTTGGAATTTTCAGCTCATATACCTTTAGAAGGCCAAATGAAGCTCGAATCTACTTCTTTATTATGTTTTTTGGTCTATTTAAGATTGCAAGTATACATACGTGGTTGAAGTTATATTCTTGTGTGATTGTGGTGATTCCTAGATTCAATCTAACTTTGCAATATCGCATTAGTTTCGTAACATATCGCACCGTTGTGACGAACACAAAAACCATTGAAATCTTATATTTTTGTTCATTCATCTTGTACAAAGGGCAATGAAAAGAGCAAAAGAAGGGCTGAAAATTTCTACATTTATTGGATGAGTTTGGCTTCTTGGCTCAAAGGCCATTACATATGGGAGAATCGGCCTCCATTATAATCTTATTATAATGGGGACTTAAGTCTAGCTCCAACTAAAAAATGGGATAAAATTTCAAACAATCGGCTCGAAGGAAAATTGGCTCGGAATCTATATATACATTGGCCCTAAATTAACCCCATCTAATGATATTTCAACCTATGGTGCGAGCCCAACTTTCACATTATCCGCACTATAAATAGTTTAACATTGTTTTTAGCAAAGAAGTGGGTTTTCAACTACGTAAAGGACTCATGGAGATTTTTGAGTGTAAAGGCGTATATTTGATAATATTCCTTCGCGGACTAAATCTAGAAAGCAGGTGAAAAAAACTATAATGTGATGTTACATTTCGTAACCAACCTGCTTCATTGAACCTTTTTTCTATTTTGAAGTCCTCGTCCTTTATGCATGGTAAACTCCTAGATGAAAGTGATTGATGGAAGTAAGCATCAAAATAAAAGAATTGCAAAGAATTTGTTTGATAAAGAGGTAAGAAACCATCGCCTCTCGAACCAACATGGGCGAGTTGCACATTCCACTCTTGCAACTTAGCATGGAATCAAGTTGCCAGCTTGGATTTATATTCAGGTTGACTAGTATATCACAAAAAGACAGCACTTATTCAACCAATCATTCATCATCACTTTAGTACCCCTTTTTTGCAATAGAAATTGGTGCTTCCTCATACTACACCACGGTGTCTGCACTTGTGTTCACTCAAAAATTGTGCCCAAATTTCTCAGTCATGGTTGCCATTTAGCTAATCATGGAATATTGCTGGGCTCTAGGAAGCAAGCCTTGTCAGCAAGCCCAGCCTATGTAAAGCATCAGGGTAGTTAGGCACATAGTTAGCGGAGCAACTTGCGAGGAGATTTTTCCAAGACGAGTCTTATGAGTCATCAGCTAAGAATTAGGAGAGATTTTTGTCATATTTCTCTGTGAAACTTCCCAGTTCCGAGAGCAATGGAGCCCCTTCTGTTCCAGGAATTTTCACTTCCGTTGTGATTCAAATGAGAATAATTTTATTGATAACTTGCTGACAATGGAGTGATATGGAGTGGAATGGAAGCGAACTTCCAAGAGCTTACTTGTTTGATGACAGAGAACTGCTGGCGATGTTACGAAGATTTTTTGTTTTTCATTTTATAGAATCAAGTGATTGATTTATTGATTTCCGCCGCGGAAGAAACAACTGTTGTTTCGAAATAAGTGTTGCTTCATTCACTTTTACGTCCTCACTTATTCTGCCATGATTCCCTTCGACCTTCTGTAAAAGAAAGTTGAAATGACAGTTGTATTACTAGTATTCGCGTTATGACAGTATTTTGGTTGAAACCTACAGGTGCTTGTAGAGAATCTAATGGAAATTCAACGAGTAGCATTGCAATGAAGTAGAACAACATGGTGTGAGTTGCAATAGAGTGGAATCATGTGGATTGAAAGTTGACTGGCTGCAGAATTAATGTATGTACCATACAGAGATGAAGAACACATGATTACCACTTGAAACTCAAGAGTGATCACTTCTTTGTTGCTTCAGAGAGATGATTCCACATAATCCTGTGTGCAGCTTATTTGAAAAGGAGAAATACTAGCTGCCGGAACTAGCCAGTAAAAAAGTGCCTCAACTCCATGCAAAACACAGAGGAAAAACATATACACGTAGCCAAATTTCGTGAGAGCTCATATTTTGCTGCTTTTGAAATCACTTGATATGAACTGAAGCCAGTGTGTGCCACCATCCGCAGGCAATACTGGCTGCACGACCACCATCATTCATCGTTATTTGTACCGGTAAATCTCTGTTGTTGTTGTCACCCAAACCCAACTGCACAAACCAATAAATAGACATCAGAATATTTGCGACATGCCATCCTCCAACAACTCAAGATAACCGCACCTCTTATATGCCCCATATTTCATGAACAGGAAGTCAGAATGCTGGTCTCGGGTTGTGGCAATTCGAATTACCAGGAAAACACAAGAGGCAATTACTAGACAATACCAAAGTTTCAATCGCACTTTCTGATCATAATTTTGGATTAATGTGAACATAAATCACATGATTTTCGAATACCGGTGCAGGTTGCGCGGCTGCACCAAAAAAACATGCAAACTAGTAAACTTGAAATTTAATATGCCACATCAAATGTGACTGCATTTGGACATGAAGACTCAGATAAGTTTTTATGTATAACATACCTGCCCATATTTGTTCCAACCCCAAGCGAAAATCTTTCCGGATCCTGAAAACCAGACAATATAAGCGACAGTTAGACCAGTACGAATTTAAGATCTCAATTAGCATTACCAAGGTAGAGATAAGGAGGCTTGAGAATACCCGTTAGCACAACGCTATGGCGCGCACCACATGCAACCGCCACAGATGATTCATCTTCCAAAAGTGGTGCATCAATCAATCGTGGAGACATCTGCAGCAATACAATAAATTGTATTAAAATTGTTGTTGATGATAAGCCGTCCATGCAACTCACCATCGAACATTGGACAAGTCATGTTGAAGAGCGTGACCAATCCAATATAGATGCAAAATCGCTAGATGTACAGGTCATGTGAACATGAGAAGCAGTCAAATATACGCTCTGAACAGCAGCCCAAGCTGCTAAATTTGTTGATACCTTCCGAACTTGAATAATAAATCCATTTAAATAATTAATTATTACAGCACGATTGAAGAAAAAAAGAAAGAAAGAGATACCACGCTCTACAGCAGACGGAAACGTCACATGCAACTTTTAGACCCGAAAGAGTCCAAAAGATGCTTGCGAACTCTCCTGTGTTTGTTTTCTATGCATGCCTTTCCATGCTTTGGACTTTAAAACTTATTATAAATCTAAAGCCACATGACACTAAAGCTGAAGGCAAAAATAGGAATTCACGAGTTCCAGTATTGAATTCTATCTTGACACATATATTATGCTATCCATACAGGAATCAAATTTGCTCCCTAATTGCTGTATTAGATCCCAGGTAAACGAATTTCTCTAAAATTTTATTAACTCAGATTTGCAAAACTTCCAACACCGAATCATTTGGAAACCCGCCATATTATGGATCTTGATAAGCAAGAGCTTACTGAAATTATGACCAAAACTGTGTTGTTCTGCAATCTACCATATTCCAATAGCAATAGCGCAGGCTGCGACAGTAGACATTCGAAGCACCTGAAACCGAAAGAATTGCGAAAAGTGTCAAATGGGAAGGGTAAAGAAGAAAGCATAGGAAAAAGGAAGGCAACCTCTGCAGTATTTCCACCCACGCCAAGTTGGCCAAATTGATTCCCACCAAAAGCATATACATCTCCAATGTCAGTAATGCAGAGAGTATGCCATAAGCCTGCTGCTATCCCTGCAACGCGAAGTCCTCCCAATGCTGAAACATGACAAGGGCTTAGCTCGTCTTCGGTACTGCCATGACCGACCTGCCAACACAAGGGCAATTTCGCAATTTAAAATCCTATTATCTCACCATCTCATTCATATTGATTCAAATGCCTTAGTTTACTTGGAAGCATAGAAATAAAAGATAGGGCTAAAGCAAAGACAGGCGGATGATTTCATTTAAGGAGCTTCGCTCAAACACTAAAAGCATATATGAGAGAACCGTCCATATACTGCCACATATGGCCTGACCACTTGCTCAATTTTAATAGGAAGAGGGATTATGAGGGATTCCAGTTAGCATCCCCGATCTTCCAACTAGTCACTTAAAGATATACTTCCTCAAACATAACGAAGAATAACTCTCTATCAAGATTTCCCAAAAGATCTGTAGATCATACTGAAGCACTAAGAACAGATATGAACACAAACCTGACCATAGAGGCCCCATCCAAAGGTTAACAAATCTCCAGCATCTGTTATCAATCAGCAATTCCCATCGTCAGAAGAGCAGTTACCCTCGGCAAGCATGCGCAAGATAGAGTTAAAAAAATGTCAAGTCAACAAGAAAAATCTCCATACGAACAAGGTGACTAAGATTACTACTGCAAAATTACGCGAGTAGTGCCATGGATAAATGTAGAACCAGTCCACATTCAGACATCAAATTAAATACTACAAATTAACGCATTTCAATAAACAATTGGCCACTAATATATGCTGGGATTGTAGGTAATTATCGATTGCCCACTCATCTTTTCTAATAGGTATAATCAAATGGTCACCAACTGCGAACAACTTTAGTTCTGATAGTCTATCGTGTTAAAAAATAGAATATAAAATGCGCAGCTTGCATATATACCTGTGAGGACGGCACTGTGACGCCCTCCACATGCGATTGCTTTAATGAAGCTCCCAGAGATAGGAGCTCCACTTCTAGCCATGCCACTCTCTGGTAAATTAAAGCACGGGATTTGTTGAGGAGATGACACAATCCGCATGCGGGATCCCAATCCAAGTTGACCCTCACCTCCATAACCCCAGCCCCAAACTTGACCCACATCTATTGCCAAGCAATCAGGAGTCAGGGGATATTTCGAGAATATGAGCTACCACATATGCAATCTTGAACTAATACATGCTGTAAAGGAAAATAAGACGAGTATAGTTCAACTCTCATCACAGGAATACAAGAATGTTCAAATAGACTACAGTAGAGAAGGAATTGGTGAATTAGGTGATTAACATCAGAGTGATTCACAGACTGCAGAAATAAATAAACAATCAATCATTTGAACTTGAACACATACCTGACAGCGCTAACGTGTGACGTCCACCTGCAGCTACCGTAGTAATCCTGATTCCAGGATCCAGATTCACCAAACAAGGTGGAGCAAAAACGTTTTCTTCAGCTGCAGTCGGACTTTCGGGAGATCCTCCATCTTCGAAGCTAACCACCTTTCTTTTCTTGAGGATTTCTTCTACGCCCTTAGTTTCAGTGGTTTTACACGTCAAATTCCGATGGCTTTGGCGACCACTCTGTTTGGTTGGCAATCCCCCACCAGTACGCAAAGATGGAACAGATGATGATGGTTTACTAAGGGCAGCAACCGCGTTGTTCCTTGGAGATAACTGTACGCTTGTACTTGGAGCACCTGCAGATATATCGTCCGCCTGCTGCTCACTTTCGTCCGGATTGGGTTTTACGTTGGGAACACATTCACTCCAGCCCCAAGTATAAACTTCGCCCTCTCCTGCATACAAGCACTATCTTGATTTAAACCAAGAACAATCCAGACAGCATATCATTCGCACACTTGGCAAAGTTTAAATTATTCTAGAAGAACTCTGCATCAACAAAAACTTAAAAACACCAATTGAAACATAATACCAGTTCCAAATTCATAACATTCCGAATCCGATGGTCATGACTTTGAAAAGGTGAATAGCAGTGACAAGAATGTTGAATCTTCAAAACCTTGAATTCTAAATAGATTAACTCCAGTTGAATATTTGAGCTAAGTTTGCCCTAAACAAGTCAGAATAGGGGAGTTGTCAACAGGACATTCCTACTATCGACATATAGAAAATTAACGAAACAAGGAGAATTTCATACTAAAAGAGTCAAAATAAAACCAAAGATGCATCCACGTCATAATATCAATTGCTTCATGCTAGTTCTCAAATATGGCTCCACAAAATAGGAAATAAAGACAGTCATTAATGCGGTCACTGCCTCATCATGGAATAAAAACTAAACGTCACGCATGTACGAGTTACCAGACCTTATACTTCAATAGAACTTGAGCATAGGAAGACGATCGATAAACGAGAATACCAGCATATACTGCAGTCATTTCCTATCCACATTGAATTCGCGAATTAGGATAAGGAGTGCATCTATTAAATAAAGCATTTTATACTATGTATAACTTTAAAATAGACCTGAAGGGCCAGCACAGTATTTTACGAGTGCTTTGTGAACACAGTTGGAATCGTAAGTAAACTGTTCCTTGTGTTTGAAAGAAGAATTCAATGGTCCAGAGATTCCAGGTTCAAGACATTCCAAGTTCTAGTAGACTCATACTATCACAAAGAACTAAAAGAACAATCAAATGAAGATAACTAAGGAATGAAAATAGCACTGGACCGTCCAAAAACTTCAAGACCTTCAAAATTTACTGAGTCATAAACGTTTCAAAGCAGGTTGTGACTTGCGACTACTCAAGTTCATTGAAGTTACTTCGTGCACACGCCCAACAAGATCTACAGTCAATTGGCTTAATACTCGAAGAACGAGTGTAGGAAACGTCTACAGTATATAATAACAAACATCACGATTACAGTTAGAAGAATTATCATAAACAAATGGACTCGCAGACACCCCACAAATTACGCTCATCATCAACCGTGCTTACCTATTGATACATGAGACAACAGAAAACATACAGTACGAGTACGATCACTAACCTGAACACATCTAAAAGTGACTTACTCGGTTCATTACACGTGAGGAATCGAGTAACTCAGTGCTAGAAGATGAAGGCCTACACATTCTAAACTTGCGGACAATGTAGATCGACTCCAAATTTAAGAAAAGTTACATAATAGCAAAAAGAAAGATCGGATTTACTACAAATTGCACGTTTTTAGATGACGAGCCCTAGTCTACCGTGTAATCAGTAGTCAAACACATCGTTAAAAGAGGTCAAAGCTAATGAACTGAACAAACACTAGAAACCCCAGAAATTAAAATCCATAAAGAATAAACATACTGCAACTAAGTTAATAAGAACCTTTCAAAAAAAGGATTTGATTGAAGGTCAGCGATCAAGAGATCCATGAAACGAGATGATCGCTACAGTTCATCAAGTAGCGAACCAAAACACAGTAAGGAAGAATACTCTTATTAAATGCAATATGAACTCCCGTAACCTCTCATTAGCTGATTGAACATGCCAATCATGTCAAACCACTTACACAAAAATGGTTATGCTACAATTTTTTAGCTAGAAAGAATGTGTGAAACAAAGTGTGTTCGACTACTGATCACTGATTGGACTACCCCTACAGCCAGAATAATAGATTCCTTTTCACTCTGACTTCTATGTACAATCCAAAGGGCACCATCTGTAACAGCTTCACCCACCGTGCTCATCCTGTCGTCCAGAGATACGTCAGGTAATGAGGCCACGCGGTGAACTGCATGCAGGAGTTGCTCAAAAGCTTGACAGGTGCTCCACTCTTGGCATAAGCAAACTCATATGCCAAATGAGCTGTGCAGAGACAGAATCTCCCACTGCCATACATGTTCAAAATAAACTCAAAATAAGTGCAAGGGAACGAGAGAGGCTCTTCCACTCTAGGCACACTAATCTATCCACTCTAAACCCTAGCAGGAGGTAGAAAGAGGAATTTCGTAAATTCTCTGTACGTCCTAGGATGTCTCACACTAATATATTCTCTTAATCCCCAAAAGTGCAGTTTGCAAGCCGAAAATGATCAGCGTGTCTAAAAACGACTATACCTCTATTTAGAACCTCGTGATGAAGTTACAAACAACATAATCTCATTGATTGTATAGCGAAATCTCAGCCCAATTAGAAGTCTGATACTGAAACAGCTTATGATCACAAACGCATTTGTCAGCAGGAAAACATACGGCAGTCGTCTAACAACAAAGAGACTGTGTTATGAAAAAGAAAAAAATGTTGATAAATGTGTCGTGTAGAGTTACAATCTTTGAATAACAGAAAACGAATCCTAACTTCACTATTACCTACATTAAAATCAAGAGGATATTAATCTTAGTCCCATTTACTGACAAGATTTATTTCGAGAATAATAGAAGATGAAGAGTGCAATGTAGAACAAGCACCAAAAATACTAGAAATGACTCTCAAATAATTGTGATCCTCCTCGAGTTACTGACCGAACTCCTGTATCCACTTTCCAGACAGCAACTGGGATGTACTTTTTCCACAATGTCAACAGCCAGATGAAGAAGCGAAAGAATTGGAATGAAATCATGTAACACGAACGGGCAAGAGCATATTTAATAATATTTCTTTGAACGCTTGATCTCGACCAGTATTGACTGCCCATATGTAAAGTGTAGGGTTGGAGGATCCCACAGAAGTTAGACATATGCCAAGAATTGTTTTCCACAGGTACGGCTGGGGAGAAGAGTGAGAAGTAGGGTGAAAAGTACCTGTAACAGCTGCACAGTGCGCCCAGCCTCCAGCTGCCTGAACGATAGGGGAGTCTGTTGGCAGTGGGTACGGCTCAGGAACTTCCTGGGCAGGCATGAACAACCGCAATGTGAGTTCTCTCTTTCCGCGGATCCAACCCTCATCTCACAGTCGCAACAATGCCAACAGTAACTGAAGATCATAGTGACAAACTGGATTGAACCACAATTATTGCCCTAATGGTGTTGAGTTCAATGTACAGCATTTAGACTTCTTAATTTGTTCCATTGTTGCGCGGCTGGCAGCTGCAGTAAAAACTGTAACGCAAGAACTCTCAAGATGAGCCTGTGAAAAAGTTCGTGTATCACATCACTGGATCTCAACCAAGAGATCCCTAGAAGCCCACCATCAAGTCATACTTCTGGTAACTTAGTAGTCTCATCCACACTGACCTCGCATGCTTTCATGCGAATTCACAAGCCTGCTTCCTGCAGTCCTATCATGTTACATGCTATTCTCTAAATGAGGAATACTGTGTAAAGGATTTTTTTTAACTATTGCTAAGATCTGATTAGCTCGGCAGCTGTCAGACCACCCACGATGTAGAGCACCACGCACCCGTCGTTTTACACCATTATCGGAAACCATTCCCTAAAGCTTGAAGGGAAGGATACAACCTATTCGATGAAAAACCGCTCCCATGGTGAACTTACCTGCTGTTTGCCAGAGATTAGGTAGCATTGTCCCAGCTCTGTAGTAGAACCCCATGTATTGAGTTTACCAGATTCTGCATATATCACCCACCAATGACAATCACGAGTTCAATTGAATCCAAATAACCTTGAGTTTTGCAGTGTAATCACAACCTGAATTCTTCCTCATCGAAAGCATCTGCTATATCACCTGAATGTGTACCGCGCAACAAAGCAGCCATTCTTACATTGAAAGGTTAACACACTAGTTTCAAACCCCTCGATCCCTATATAATATCACCATGAGTGTGCACTGAGAGGTAGGTAATGTCACTAGAATAATCAGAACCATTTAGTGAGTTGTAAGTTATATCGGAACCCATCGAACAATAAAGTAATCATGCTATCTTAATCCAACAGCAACTTTGTTATGTTTGTACTAAGTTATCAAGTCAGAAGAACACCCGTGAACCATTTATTGCTACATCTTTAGAGAATACCTGGTGTACCCAAGGAGACAAACTCTATCCTCACTCTCACGCGGAGATCCAACTTCTCCAGAAAAAAAGTAATTTACAGACAAAAAAACATTCGGAATTTGGAAAGGCAGGCACTACGACGTAAAGTTGCACATTCACACATGACCTAAGACAGTCGACTCGTTAGGAACGCCTAAACAGCATGCACATCGGCATTGAAATTGTTGCCACGATGTGCAACTGCATTACCATTGTGCGCATTTACAAGCAGCTCTATCAGAAAGGCTTGAGACTCGCATTAGAACAAGAGTTAACAATCACTTCCGACATTCTCAAATCCAAATTCTCCACGCCACCAGTATGAGAAGGATCCGTAACGCACTAAAAAGGATCTCAACGATCCGCACAGGATCTTTCCATCCGATTTTCAACTCTGGTAGTAGTAATAATTATGATGATAATAATGATAATATGCAACCAGTAGTTCCAAGGCATCCGAATCCCGAAACATGCACCTAGGTTCCATCCTCGTTCAAAAGGTGTCGATGACCTCACAGTTTGTCAATGCGTCAACCATTGGGAGCCATTGAGGCGATCAATGATTGCTCTTTAAGGGCGTGTTCCTTGATAAGAATTCAACGTCGTGACTCGCAATAGCAACAAGTCCAGAAAACGGGTTATTTAGGGGTTCCTGGCAGGTTGAAGAGATTCGGGCTGCGTACCAGAGATGGCTATCCCAAAGCCGCATCCACCATTGCACACCGTCTTCAGCGGATCGTTGAGCGGCGTCATGGGCACCGGTGTAGGCTGCAACAGCGGCGCCCGCTGGGGGGACGCGGCAGGCAGGTAGCCCCACATCCGCACACTGCAGCCCCCGCTTGCCGCTGCATTATTCCTAGCCTCATCTCTCATTGCAACCCCAATGTCATCTGTGTGTGACCCTCTCCGCCTTGTTTCATCACCGCCCCCCTCCTCCCTCTTCCCACCTCACCACCAACGACAACAACCCCAAATCTTCCCTACCTCACCACAACCCCAAAACCCACCCCTCCACCACCACCCAAATGGAACGCCTGCAACACCATCACATACCCACACACACAGAAACCATCAGCTTCTCATGAGATCCAGCCCTACTAAAAAATCATACTAGACCATCCGATATTCATGATCCCGAACCACAAACAATCCCACGCACTCACCACAACAGATCAAAGAAACCCTCGATGATGGCCTTACTTACTGCAACTTCATGTGCACTAACTTAGACACGGCAAGCAACAAGACACCACTTTGAGTAGTGGCTGGTTTTTTATCTCCCAGTGGCAGTCGCCAAGCAGGCGACAGATGGCTAACCTCACCAGAGGCAGGAATCAGCAAAGGGAGTCACGACTCCACGAGGGCAAAGAGGAGGGCAACGAGGGGCCCGTCTAGAAAGACCCAAAGCCTGCGCTCCCAAAGAGTCCAGATCTCGCTCTCACAGATGAGAGCTTTGTGTGCTTCGTCTTCGTCCCCGTCGTCTTCGTCTCCGTCGTCACTCGTCACTCGTCACTCGTGACCACGTCGAGATCTGTTTCTGTTCAGCCCTAGAAACTCTGACCTGGGTGAGAAAGAGATATTTGTGACGAGTGTGGCGTGCCAAGTCAGGCGCGGTGGCAAATGGCGGCCTGGGAGCACTTTGGGGTGGCGTTGCGAGTGAGTGCTCGCCACCTCGTCAGTGAGTCACTCGGAGTGCCATGGTTCGTAAAGCACGTGTGGAGATCAATGTTGGCCCGGCACAGGGGCGCCCAATGGAAGCGCCGATTCGGATTTTTGTTGCTGCAGTGAGATCTTCATCTCCTGTGCAAGAATTTGATATCTGCAGATTTGTGACCCACCTCGCTGGGACCCAGTTTTTGGTTCGGGGACTTCCTGGCCTCCGGTGAGGGCCCCATGTACTTCAGGCTTTGCAGAATTGTTGTCCTTCATGGCCACCCCTATGAAGTCTACTTCCACTGTGCTTTGTCGGTGCCAATCATCACGTCCGGCTGATTTCTTCACTCTTCCATATGCCGGGCGAGGACTTCACTTGGGTTAATTACTTCACACATGGTGGTAATGCTTATCTCATCTACGCCAGCTTGCCATGCGCCACCATCATCGGTGCCTTTGTTGAGTGTACCACCAAACGGTGGCTTTATATTATCAGGAAGTTTTGTAGTTAAAGACAACGGAGTTCCGTCCTAAACGACAACTGGAGTTGCTCCGAATACTGGAGTTTCTGCAACTGCGAGTCATTTTCTTCGGAGACATGGCCAGTTTTGGTTAATTTACTGCAAATTTCTCTCGATCCTTGGAATTGGAATGTCAACGGCACCTGTTCGTGGCCTGCAGGGACTCTTCCACGATGCTTTGCTTATTCAACTGCGCAGAAAGGTATCCCGAGTTTTGTGCATAGATTAGGTCTCTGGTTGTCATGACTGTAAAGATCTGAGGTTTTTAATGGAAGTGATAAATGCCAATCTAACATTTAAAACACCCAATGTGTTCATATCCTGTTATTTCCGAAGGAGGGGCTTCGACGAGTGAATTCTGCAATTACAGTGGAAGAGAGAAATTTCATATGATTCTGAAGTTTCAGGTGATTTTTACCTGTGTTAGTAGAGTTTTCTGGCGCATTTATAATGCAATGGTGTAATGTTGGCATTCTATTTAGGTGGTGGAGATGTTCTAATTGCCTCATCTTGGCGTTTCAGATGCAAGTCTTCGCATGTCGTAGCTGCTCCAGCTCCCACCATCAACAGGAATTGAATTTCTGCACTGACATGCAGAGATTATGACGCTGGAAACTGCAATGAATGTGCGAAATCCAGTACGAATTGATATTGTAGCACACCTCTGCCACTGAAGAAACGCTACATCTATGATCTGCAGTCTTCAACTGCTTCTCAGCACACTAATTTCTGCAGCCAATTCATCCGGAGCTGTTGATCTTTTGAACAAGCATCACCACAAGAATCATTCGCACCGTAATTGCATTTTCGATGAGGTCGTTCAAAAGCTATTGAGTATTGTGCAGATTGCACAAACTCGTTGACGAGGAGTATAACCCTAGTAGGGCTACACTATTAGCAAAGAGAATACCTGCCGACTTACGCGATATGGAGATCCACCTTGTGATGACATCCGGGAGAGCGAGGAAGTAAAAAATTGCCTCACTGAAATCAAAAGACAAGGCCCGCAAAAGGATCAGCAATTGGATAGAGGAGGAAAACCCTAAACTTATAAACACTGCAAGAAGAACGGCTTAAAGACGTTTCAGCAAAACACAGGTATCTGCAACTCCTTGAAGAGAACCATCTATGCTCCTCTAGCGCCCTACATCTGGTAGATAATTGCCGTCTTCCTCCGTAGAAACTTGATTTCGCGCATTCAATCCAGTTTCCAATGTCATCATCTAAATGCATGTATGAGGACCATGGGACCGAACACGAGAACAACATGTGAACTACTCCTGTGGAATTTTTCTTCAAAGTTTTCAATGCTGTTTAAGCATCAAGAACTTAAGAGAATGTCCTACACGATTCTGGATGGCACACGGGCCCATGATGTTAAAGAAAAATCTGATATAAGCCACAGAATAGTCAACCTCTTCTTAGCACAATAAATATATCACAAACCATCATCCTCCTTATGCTGCCAGAATGCATAGGGATTCTGATGATGTTGGATGCAATCTTAACAACATCTTCTCAGTTTACAGTTGCAGTCAAAATCAGAGAGACAGGTAAGTGCAGAACTCTGTAACACAATCGACTACTTCGCGATCTCTGTTCAGGCAGCTTCGCCTAAGCAGCCAACAGAGATCGCAAAGAAGCCGAACATTCTTTGGCGTTGCTACCATCTAATGAACGAAAGAATAAACACATTGTAATTACTGCAGGGATTCATCGAACAAAGAAACTATCACTACTTTCAGCAGATGACTCGCCAGGAAACAATTCCGCTCTTACGCTTAAGATCATCCTCAGTGACACCACTGCTATGCGTGATGCTGCTGTCTCTCACCGCTCTTCAGGTAAGCAATCTCCCGCTAAAGCCGCCAATTCCTGCAGAAATTGAACCACAAAATACCGTCATAATTTTCTTCACACAGATACAACAACCAACATCAACACAATAATACAATGCCGACTTATGAAGGAGAAGTAAAAATCCTCCCGCCTACGACGATAACTTCAGCTTGCAACGAAGAATTACATCACTGCAGGGTTTCAAATCCAGGATTAGTTTTCCGTGCATTCAACGAATTAAATCGGTGTTCGGTGTTCCGTGCATTCAACGAATTAAACTTAATGACTGCAGAACCAAAACCAGTACATGCCGAGCGACATGAACACAGCGATCAGCAATGCCGATTGCTAAGATAAATTCAACATGAAAAACCTTGACGACAGAGAGATCACTGCATTCTTTCAACTGAAGAATTAATTCTCACCGTTCTGTGCATTCAATGAACTGAAACCCTAGCTTGCATCTGAAGAATTCAATTGAGCTAATACACTGAAATTGACAGGAGCACGCGGAGGGATTCGCATCTTACAAAGACACGAACACAGTAGCGAGTCCATGCGCGCCGCTGCAACCGATCGCCGTCGGGGACGCAATCACAGTGGCGGTAGCGTTGGGAGGCAACCGCTCCATGTGGTACAACAACACCGACCCCACGCTCAAGGTGCTCTCGCCCTGCAGCCCAAACACCGCACCTGTAAGTCGCAAACAACCCCCTCTCCTCCCAATCCATCCTTAAACCCAAATCCATCACCATAAACCTCAAGGTCATAACTAAACCCCGCTCTTCTCAATGCAAATCACTCAACCATGCCAAAACCTCATCAGCACATCAATGACTGTTACAAATTGCGTGCATTCAGTGGTGATCATGTCTAAAAATGTGCGGAATATCATGTGCACATTGTGCGTAAAATTCTTTCCACATTGCACATCGTAAAATTCTTCGCTGAATGCTAATGAATTGTTTACGACATGAGAATGCGATGAGATTATGCGGAGACAAGAAATTAGTGTCTTCTAAAACCCTAACTCAGACTGTAACCTGCCGATGTGATCTCTTAGCAATTTTCTTTGCACATTGTGTAAAATTCTTCGCTGAATGCTGATGAATTGTTTATGACATAAGCATGCGATGAGATTATCTGGAGATAAGAAATTAAAACCCTAACTCAGACCGCAACTTGCCGAAATGATCTCTTTGCAATTGTACATCATTTACGTGAGGTGAGAGATTACAGTACCTCTACCAGAGATTGCGCTGCCATGCCGGTGAATGAGCACAGACATGGTGGTACTTCCAGAGCGTGTACCTTCACCGAGTGGTGATTGCGTCCATCGTCTGCAAATCTTCCGCAAATTATCTGCACATTATCCGCACATTTTCTGCACATTGTCTGCATCTTGTCTGCATCTTGTGCGTACAATTGCAGACCTATGAAACCCTAACTTGCAGGAAGCTCAGTTTGATGCAAACTGTTCATAATGCACATCACTTACAAGAGGTTATAGTAAGCTCTGCATATGAATGTGCACTGTCTGCATGATGCTTCCAATTTGTGTGCATTTCCTGGGAGGTGATTGTGTACAAATTGTGTACAAATTGTATACAAATTGTGTATAAATTGTGTGCATATTGTATGCGCATTGGAGACCGCGGTTGGTTGCCAATTATTGGCTGTATGGTACTTCAGATGTGTGCAAATCATATACAACTTGGGCGCACATCCGGTGCATCTTGTGTGCAAATTGAGCAAGCAATTGTGAATCTAAGCTGGGTGGTAGATGGCATGTTTGTGATACAAGTGTATGATAAAAGTATGTGCAAAGAAACTGGATTCAGAGGTTGTTTCAAGCAGATGGTGATTGTATGCAAATGATATGCAAATTGTGGGACTGTTAGTTGATTGTGAATGGCATGTTTGCGAGGAAAATAATGTGACATAAATGGGCAAGGTTAAGAAACCGGATTCAGTGGTCAATGAATGCAGCAAATTCCGGCTGGTGCGCAAGTGACAGTGTTCCGGCCAATGGTTGACCAGCTGAGTCTCTTCCAAATTTACAATCAAAGCCTGACATCTGTGTCTACGACGGTGTGCTCGCCTAACCCCTGAACTTGTGCATTTGTGATTATTTTGCATTGGAAATATCTCGGGCTATGTCTTGACTCTTCAGTATGGAGCCATTGATCATGTTGCAATTCTTTTGGAGGATTAGGATACTTTCTTATGGGCATGAAGCTTCCTCTTTCTCGTAGAGTACTCCTTGCCCTTGTGATAATGATTGTGCGCTTTGGAAAGCTCCATGGCAACTTGAACTTGATGATGGGTTTTCAGTGTGAAAGATAAGGATGTAGCTCGACATTTGTACTATGATGTACAGTGATGGGAGCTTCTTGTGATTTTTATAAAGTGGGTGCATGTGCAGTTTCCAGCGGCTGCAAGTCTCATTGTCTATGCTGGCTACAACAATGTTACAGACAATGAAACAATTCTCTCGGAGCCGAGAACTTTCTCCACTCCTGCTGTTAGTCACCTAAGTTTTTTGCAAATATGAAATTAATCGTACAAAACTAAGGAACTGATAACTTAAATCTATGACAGCCATGTGTATGCAGGGGACGGTCGGGGGATTGCTGTTGGTGATGGAATTTGAGCTAGGAGTTCTGCAAAATCTCACGTGGTAAGCTTCTCCCACTCTGACATTGATTATCTCAAATTGTGCATTGGCATTGATGATAGTACGAATCCTGGCTGGACAGTTTCAGCGTCGAGATTGCTCAGCTGAATGGCATGGGATGGGGCCCAGAAAGTACAACTTCTTCTGTTATGGTTGTTGCAAATGTGGATTCAGTTGGTGCTTGCCAAGTGACTCTGCAGGGAGTGATGCATGATGAGGGCTTGTGCATGCAAGTATGGATAAGGTTGTGATGAATACCCAGCTTGTGTACTTGCTGATGACTAAGCAGGAAAGATGATGAGTGCCATGATTGTGGAAACAACACCGCCCTGTGTCTCGACCATAATTGTGCAACTGCTACTACAACTTGCGCTAATCACAACACAACCAACCCCGACCTTTGTTTTACTCGGGTAAGTTGTCCAGAAAAATTGAAAAAAAATTCAGTCCATTGACAATGGTTTCCAAGTCATGCGTTGTTCATGCAGCATCAGATAATAAGTTAAAAATTCTGTAAATGGAATCCGTAGAGGCTGCCAAGTAAGTTGCATGTGCAAGTGATATCTCAACTGGGATAACTGCTGGTCATATATAGGGCCAGCAGGAACACTGATATGGCCCTTGGGCTAAAAGCAGGGATTCTTAGCTGGTGCAGGGGTTTATATTTGCACTTGAGTAAAAATACAAATACAAATAGCTAGAGTAGGGGCCATTTTAGTTGTACTAATTATTAAACTTACAAAACAAGAGGCCTTGTGTGCTCTGTGCTTCATCCAGCCAGCCAGGCCAGTGTCAACAAATCATTTCCTAGACACCAATTCAAATCAAGAAAACCGACTTGGGGCTGAAATATTTTTTTGTTTTGATTTTATTTTTAACTAGACACAGATAGTATTGTAATAGAGCTGGAATACTGTTGGGCTGGTTCAATTAGTGTGTGATTGTATTTTTCATTAATTTATGTTTTTCTTGATTATTTGCAGATTAATGTGGCATTTTCTGGCACTGATAAGAATAGCCTGAGCTTCACATCATGGATGAATGTGAAGAGTGTAACAAAATACTCGCTCTCAGCACTCTATTTCTCCGCAGACGCTGCCCTTCAGAAAGGCATTCAGAGCATCATTGATGAGGACAATCAGGTTGGAACAGGTGGTGCAGTTTGAAAATAAAAAATATCCAGCAGCATGGCCTTGTTTGACACCAACTTCCGGTTTAGTTGAGGACACTCTTGGTTGTCATTAGTTGGTACACATAAAATTGGAATTTAGATGCAATGTCCATCGTCCAAATGCCACCCAGTGGCATTGAAAATAACATCCTCTCACAAATTTACGGTCACAATCTTGGAGGTACTGTAGTTTTGAAGCACATAACTCGTACATCCACTCCATTGACAGTGAAGGGTTTAGTAACAGAGTGACTCAACAAAGCCAGTATTCTGGTTTCAAGTATCTAGCATGGGATCAGCATATGGAGAAACCCATGGGCAGCTGAGCAAACAGATCATAGTTGAGGAAATATTTTTTAATCTATTTTTTTGATGATTGGAGGAGTGCACGTTTTGATCCGTTTTTCATAGTTGAAATTTGGAACACTTCGGCCTGGGCCTGGTTTCGCAGCGGTGTTCCCCCTTTTTATTGCAATGGAAGTTCACCATTTGACTAAAAAAATTAAAAATTAAAAATTAAAAAATTAAAAAAAATTGGAACACTTCTGAAAAAGTTCAAATTGTAGGTTGAATACATGTGTACATGTATATTTGTATTCAACAATCCAAGTAGTTCTAGAATGAGCCTTTTCATATGAACATAGAAATAAGATTGAATTCAAGAAGAATTTTGAAAATGGATAACACATCAACTTGACTTAGATTGGGTTCATTGATTTCAATATCATGTGTATAGTAAATCATCATGAATTTATTACTTCACGTTGTTGTTGTTTGAGAACATCCGTGTAGATTTTGAGTCTTGAAGTACCTTTCTCATGAAACAATTGTATCGATTTAAATTTTGAAGATAAAATCATGGAGGAATATATACTGCTCATGAATCCTATTTTCCTATGACATTTTTTTTCAATTTCAAAGATAGCACTTTGGAATAAGGCCAAATATTTTGAAGGTGATGGTTTTAGGGCAATCAGCAACAAATAAAGAACACATACTTAATTCACATTCATCCCAGTAATCCGTGATGAGGTTAAGGTGAACTATTTTGAATAATTTGAATGCATGTATTTAAATCCTATGCTGAATATATGGACCCATTGCTAATAACCAACTTGATTCACATCAGGAACATTACTTGACGTGCATGCTATTAGGGAAAATTAAATACATACACAGTATCTTAGTGCTATACTGGGGTGGTAAATCAACGTGGCTTCAAGGGCATGGTTGCTGAAAATCGGTGGCAATACTAAGTTACTTGTCCTGTGATTCTGGAATGACATGAAATAGTAAGTCGGCCCTCAGTAATTGTTCAGCCGCACTCAATACTATTATCAGTTCAGGAGACTGGAGAGGTTGAATATTGGCAGGCAGCTGATGACTTGAGATGAAGTAGGGTCCCATCTTTCATTCTGTTTCCGTGTTCCCTTGCGACAATCCAGCTTCTGATTTTCATTGGTAACTTCGTCTGGAATTTTCTGTAGTCGGAATTATTTTGATCTGGAGTCGTAATTCCACTCGTCACCAACTTCAACTAAATCAGACAAGGCTTTGTTCCTTGTGAAAAGTATGCTGACTTCTTGGCCGCCCATAGGTCTGTATGGTGCTTGATTTCATTTATGCTTCAAGGGTTCCTTTACTTCAAAGTTGGGCCTCTCCTTTGGTCGGATGCGGTTAAATAGGCCTCCAAACTCAGTCATTGGGGGGGCTCCCTTTCCCAAGTCAGTTCGTTAAAATTGCGAATATGGAATATGCATGTCTGGATTTGCTTCACCACAGAATTGGTCGGAACATGCCTAATCACCACCACGAATGAGTTCATGCCAAGAAAATGGTGTCCCTCACTCTCATCTACATCTTCCATGACAGTTCGGTTGCGCACAATTGACACCAGAATTAATATCAGGTGTTGACTTGTATTTGTTTGGTTGAATTATAATCACATGAATTAACATGACTAGTACACATGCACAAAGAATGGACCCCCCCAAAAGAGTGATAGTGTGTCTCTCATATACACCTACTAAGTGCTTTTTAATTTTTAATACACACAAATGAAACATTTCTGTTCCACTGCAAGAAAAAAAAGGGGGTACAACGTGTCAAGCTACTCACATTCTAATTCGGTTCACACGAAAAATGAGGCATGTTGTGATAAGGGAAAAGAAAAGGGGGAGTTGACCTACTCCAGTGTTAAAAACATGAATGCATCCGCTAGCTCACAACATTCATCAAGAAGTTGTCACTAATAACAACACCTCCAGCACACCTTCAGTTATGAATGTTCAGACTGGTACGAATTATCAACTCATCAGGCTATGAGACATTCAGGATTGTTCAGTCATGAACACGGTAGCTAAATACATACCATTATTTTGTTTGACGAGTTCTATATGATTAACCGCCCAGGTAGTGGATTCTACAGTTTATGTTTTGGATTTGGAGGTTGGAGCCTAGAGCCAACCTAGGGCCAACATGAAGGAAAGTCCTACAGGCATATGCAAGGGACCTGTAAGAAATATTCACTTATTCTAAATTGATCTTAGAGGCTAATTTAGTTATTTTACAAGCGAATAATAAACATGTAGAAGAAAGACATGCATGTGTGCACTAATCACAAAAATACTAATGTAGTGAGAAAAGTCATGACAAAATCGTCGAAGTTCCTTCACCAAAACTCCCACGTGTAAACACTTTTCGAATCACCTACGAACTTAAGTAACAAAATGTTGAAATTTGTGCTAAAAAGCAACCCATAGACTCTCCCACACGCAACATGGATGCATGTACAACACTTAGTATACAATGATTGTCTCGCAGCAGACCAAACTTCAATGCCCCAACCATAGTTTCAAGTGCCATCATTGGTGCTCATCTTAGTTGGAAAACGGGATCACCTTCCGCTTGACAGGAAAGAGATCCCTGTCCGAATAAAGCTCCTGCCGGAATATAACTCCTCCCATAACAAAGAGGAAGATGAAAGGTAAAACTCACAATAATGATCATGCTCATGCTCATGCTCCGTTACAGAAATTGGGTAACAGGTAGGGTACTGTAGATCAAAAGCAAAGGATTCTGCTGTTACTCATATTGCAGTTATAGATCTTATCTGTTACACTTGCTCTCCCAACTCCATCAACAGTAACAGATCCACTGATCATCACAGGTCTAGAAAAAAACAATGTTGAACACAGTTCCTCCTCCGAGACTGATCAAATTTGGAATAGTAGTGATCAGTTTATTCAAAGCCTTGAAATGATCAGCTGGTGCAGAAAAACAGTAAAGTACAGTTGAAGGGAATGATCCCAGGTTCTCCTCCAGCTTAACATAAACAAATGCCTTGCAGCATCGGCGACCAGCCACTGCCCTCACTCCAAACGTGGCTTTCCAATATTGTCATCACTATATAGATCACAATTTACAAAGTCTGTAACGGCGCAGATCACAACACAAACCAACACAGCACCTGATTCCAGGCCCAGACCCGATCCCAGATTGTAATAAAGAATTCACTCAACTCACTACTCCGAAGTTTTCTCGAACTCTGCAATCACCACTCTTGAACGGTTCATCGATCGTTCCCAAGCTCCGCCAATTGGTGGCAGCATATTCAACCAGGTGATTATTAATTCATGTGTGACTTGGTACTACAGTGCCCTGCTGGGATCGAGGGTGGGCTATGTTGGAGATTGAATTTGGGGTACTTCATAACGGAAGGTACTCTCTTGCTCGAGATGCACAGCCTGGCGGGCCTAAGTTTACCCTTGCGGCCCGTAGCTGGAGCCCTTTAGTGATAGAATTTACAGATAAGAGACGGGGCCTTCCAGATAGAGATTACAGATAGAGTAATCATATATCGAGCTGGGCTATTTCCAACACGTATTCATGCGCTTGTCCTCTAGTACGTGTCCCCGATGTGCACCCAAACTACTCCTTTTTCTTTTTATTGACCACCATGCCTCTCTCTCTCTCTCCCGCTGGCAGCCCCCATTCCGAATACTTCACCATTATTTCAACTCTGATCAGATAGACTACCATGGACAGTCCTCCGAAAAATCTAATCATTTCTTTGTCTCATCCCTGCAAGGCATACACTAGATAGTTTTTGTATTTGAAATAGCAACATTTTGCAACTGTAAACTCAAGTAACCATGAAGCAATTTCAACTCATATGTGGAACCCACATGCCATCAGACGAGATAAAAATTGATGGTAGCGTGGAATGTTAGGTGAAATCCTCTGATCTAGAACATGATTTCATCTAGAGTCCGACCGAATTATTAACATTATCATCATCGTTATTATTATAATATTGCCACAGATTGAACAGTGTTCAACTGCCACTGCTATTACTTTTCTACGAACAAACGTCCCACAAGCAACATAGGCACTCCTTTATGAGAAAAAACCTTTGCCCACAGTCGTCCACCACGCCACTACAACAACAGGGGTCGGCGGCCACAAAGGCACCGTCGGAAAGCAGCCGGTGGAGCCAAGCGACAACTAGAAAACAACACAACCAACAAACCCATGAGTTATCAACACTAATCCACAAGGTTAGGCTAATCCACAGGATTAGTGAATAGACTAATTCGTGGAGTGACTAATTGAGTCGCGGCGGGTGAGTCAGCATGGGGCGTGAGTCATGAGGGTATTCCGGGGGTGCGTGGCGGGGCTGGCGTCCAGATGGCGGCCCCGGTTCAGTTCGTTACCCCCGCGCAATCCGGATCAGCGCGACGGCGCATTCACCGGAATTACCGACCCGACTCCGCGTGCAGGTGCCGGGGACCCGCCACCCCCGCCTGCCCTTGCCGGGCCGGGCCCCCTATATTTGTACCGCCCGCCCTATTCCCGCCCCGCCCCGGCACACGCCCATGTCCCGTCCCGTCCCGTGCCTGCCCCCTCCCCCACCCCCACCCCCTGGCCCCTTGATAAAAGCCCCCTCCCCTCCCCTCAATCCCCTCCCTTCCCACCCCTCCCAATCCCCGCTCCCCCCCGCACATGCCCTTGCCCTCCCTCCCAATCGCAGCGCCCAAGCCCACTCCCCTCCCCTACTCCTCACTACTCATCACACTACTCACTAGTCCATAGAGCAGCAGTTTCTTTAGATTCAACACATCATTACAATCATCTAGCCTCATTTCTAGACAGTTCCAGAACCATCTCTCATATAACAGACAGGCTCACCATTCCTGCTAGAATTTGCTTCCCTTCTTGCTAGAATTTGCTTCCGTCCCCGTTCGGATTCTGCCAGTTTCGTCATCTGAACTCATCAGGAAGCGCATTCCTGCGAACTGAATTCCTGTTTTTTCGAGCTAGATCTTCAGTTTTTGGAAGTTTTTGGAGGTGTTTTGGGGCATTGCATGTGTTGGGATTGATCATGGGGGTGAGTTTGGCGGAGAGGTTGCGGGAGGACTCGGAGGAGTCGGAGGATGAGCTCGTGGTGTTCGAGGAGGATGAGATTGAGATCGTGCGTGAGGGGGAGTATGTTGTTGTGGGAGGAGGGGATGGTGGTGAGGTGGAGGAGGAGGAGGAGGATGAGGAGGAGGGAGGAGAGCATGAGGAGTGCGGGTGTGGCGGTGAGGATGATAGAGCCGGGGAGCTTCTGTGTTTTCTGATGAAGTTGCAGGCGACCGCGATGGAGAGTCTGGGCGGGGGTCATGAGGTTGCAGGCGAGGAGGATGTGGAGTTTGATCCCAAGTTGTACGTGGACCTGCCGCTCAAGGGCTCGCTTCAGGTCACCGCGGCGGCGTTCCAGGCGTTGCCTCGTGGGACTGCCGGGTTCGTAGAGCCAGGTAGTTGTTGGAAAATAATTGCGAGGGAATTATGAGCTTCGTAGGGTTAGGAGTATGTTCGTTTCGGGAGAGTGTCGTGGTTCGGGAGGGTTTATTGTTTGTGTTCGGTGTTCGGGGCTCGGAAGTTGACGTAGAGGTCGGAGCGCGTAGATCAGACTTTGTCTGCATGGACGTGACGGTGAGTTGTTGCGAGGATTGTAGTTTCGCGTGCAATTGTGGAAGAGACGACGTTGTTGTTGTTGTTGTTGTTCGATGGCATGTGTTGCGTTTTGTTCGCAGTCAATGTGTTGATGGAACAGTGGTACCTGACACCGTGAAGCTTATCAGGTCGACGTACGCGGCAGCTCGTTGCGCTCGTTCTGGAAGTTAACTTCCAGTTTGATATATTATTGTTTTTTTCCAGTTATTGGAAAGTTTACCTGGGGTTTAGCGTCGCACGAGTTCATTGCAACTTAAATTCATGAGGAAGTTCAGCGTTTCGTTTCGGTTGTTGCGCGCGGGTCCAGTCGTCGTACTTGACATCGATCGACTGATCTGTGTAGTTTACTGTTCAATATATGACTCTGAGGTCTCCATGAGCAGGTCCAGTTGTTTGAAAAAAGTCCATCGCAAATTCGTTTTAAGATTCCGCTTTCTTCTCAGATGCTCATCGTGCAAGTTGCGGAGCCTCCGAGGCACCGACGTTTTTTTGGAGCCACGATGAGTTCCATGACGTGTAGAATCTGGAATAAAGTGGAATGAAGCGCCGCTACTCAGGTTTAGGAAAACATAGGATTCATTAACTGGAATTGAGGGGGAGTGGGGGAGCACCGACGTCGTCGTGGTGCATGTGGTTGCTATTCTCGGACGAGAGATCTCTCGTCATCCCGCGATTGTGCATTGACTTGTCTGGAATCGTTGTGGTGGTGCAGACACACTGAAGGAATTCCTCAAGGAATATTTCTACGAAGCGGGGAGTGACTTGGTGCCCTACACGCCTAGTGACCATGTTGCGAATCCGGAGGGGTTTCTACCGCGAGTGCAGAACGCCGCGGCGCGCGCGTGGGGGCTGAAGGTGCATTCGCTATGGCCGTCGCTGACTCGCCTCGTGTCCCCGGAGGTGGAGCGCCAGCCGGACCGCCACACGCTTCTCCCACTCCAGCACCCGTTCGTGGTGCCCGGGGAGCGCTTCCGCGAGGTTTACTACTGGGACAGCTACTGGGTCATCAGGTGAACTCCTAGTTCCCTATCTCAACTCTCTTTGGTGGACCCTCAGCCAACCTGCGGTAGCAAAAGTCAGAAACATTCCTGAAGAGATTCTTAAGAAATCTGCTTTTGGAAGGCAGTTGCATGTCTCGCCAGTCACGCGCATTGTAATGTAGAGTTGCTCATTTAACTACTCTTTAGCAACATTAGAACAAGAGGAGTGGATCACTTGCTCGCAGTTGAGAAAGCTATTCTATCAATCAACCGTGAAGAGTTTTGGAATCGGGTTAAGTTGAAAGTTCTTGGAAATAAACCTCCGTCGTGAGTTTTTCTGGCTAGTTTTGGAAGTTAGAAAATGTGCTCACTTAGTCGTAGAGCCATTCAGTTTCTTGTGATCTTAATTTTTTAATTCTAAGATACTTGCGATTTATTTAATTTTAATTTGTTCTCCCTCCTGTTTCTTCTTTCTAAGGGTGGCAAATTGTATTTGTGAGCAGGGGTTTGCTTGCGAGCAAGATGACGGAGACGGCAGCGGGTATGGTAGACAATTTCTTGGGAATAGTGGACACGCATGGGTTCATTCCGAATGGCAGCCGGACATACTACGAGAATCGCAGGTTGGTGGTCGATTCCTGTTTTTTCATTTTGATGTGCACTTTGAATGGCTGATTTAGTACCTCCAGTAGTGGTCTCTACCCTAATTTCTAGCGTAGAATAGAAGTTTACCTATTCAGATATGGGCGTCTTAGCGATGTACGTGTATTGTGGAAGGTAGCCAGCCTCCATTTCTCGGCAGGATGGTGCGGGCAGTCTTCTTTGCAACCGGCGATCTCAGCCTGGCAAATCGGGCACTGCCACTTCTTCTTGAAGAATACAAATTCTGGACTAGAGGTAATTTGCCGTTTTCCTTTCCCGTATGTTGAAATCTTCGACTTCAAAGTTCTCAGTCCAAAAACGGATTGTTACTAAATCTGCTCCAAACCACTTCGTAGTCTGATTTTAGATCGATTTTTGCAGACCCGTACCAAGTAGTTGTCCGAGACGTCCAAGGCCGGGAGCATAAGCTCAGCCGCTACAGTGCTCTTTGGGACAAACCCCGACCTGAATGCTCCACCATTGTAAGGCACCGCATAAAAACTCCAAGCCCCAAGGATTGGTTTCTATTCTTTATGTTGCTCGTCTTCACAGCATAATATCATTTATGAAATGCTACGTCCTTCCAGTCTCAATTGAGTCAGCATTTAACGCTCTTGCATAGCGTAGCATAGTTGCTTCGTTTGTGCTGCTTGTTTCTTAGGGTTGCATGGTGTGCCTAGAAACCTCCTCTTAAACTCGGAGATTTAGATTGATGGGATTGTGGTCTTGAACGTTCAGGATAAAAGCATTGCCGGAGGCTTCAGCAAGTCGAAGAAAAAGCAGATCTTTCGCAACATTGCTACTGCAGCAGAATCAGGGTGGGACTTCAGTTCAAGATGGATGGGGTGAGCATTGGAACTGCATCGTGTTGTGATTTTTTAATCTGCTCTGACGAATCCATTGTTTCTGGTTCGAAAGGATTTTATGTAAACTAATCGGAGTTTTCCTTTGCTCATTATTTTGGTGTTTTAGGGATGGAGAGACTTTGTCGTCTATGAAGACCGCTTCCATCATTCCAGTGGACCTCAATGCATTCCTTCTTCAGGTATTTGTTGTATATCCCTAGATTTTCATTCTACTTTACCAACTTTTCTTTTCAAATAAGACTACTAGCTTCTTTCAAAGCTTGCTGTAGCACCATTCTCGCAAGATCATACGTGTTTCTATTATTGTTTACAATTTCAAGAGACTGATGATGGCTTTTTTCCTCCATCAGATGGAATGTGATATAGCTTTCTTCGCACGAGCTGTGAACAATGATAAGCTTTTTAAGCACTTCACCTGGGCTGCTGAGGCTCGACGAAGAGCTTTCGACGCCATCCTCTGGAACGAAAGTATGGGCCAGTGGCTAGACTATTGGCTTCCCTTGCAAAAGCCTGCTGATGCGCGGAAGGTAATTTTTTAATACCTGCTCCCCAATAGGAAAAATTTCCTTGCTGAGTTCTTCTGGATTATCATGTATTAATCAGCTTTTCTTCTATGTGCTGCAGAACGTCTACTCGTGGGACAGCAGCATGTCAAACCGAAACATATATGCATCAAACTTTGTGCCTTTGTGGTGCAGCATATTCCAACCAGGTCATTACTCTTACCACTTCAGTGGGTTGAGAATCAGTTGTTTGTTTTCACTTTGCATATGCCAGTATTTCGAACGTCTTCATTGACTTTGTTCTGATGTGACTTGGTTACAGGAGATTCAAGGATTGATCAAGTCGTGGAGGCACTCTCCAGCTCGGACTTGGTGCAGCCTGGAGGGATAGCAACCTCTCTCAAGGAGACAGGGCAGCAGTGGTTTGTGCCTCTTCTATTCCAATTTCTTTCATTATTTATTGATGGAAGTTAAATATATGGAAGTTTTCAAGTAATAGTTCTTTCACTTCTAATGGTCAGTAACTTGTCTCAGTAATTTTGTTTAAATTGTGATCGTGAATCCTGTTGGTAGGACACTCTAAAAGACTCTAAGATTTTTGTTTTGTGATTTTCAGGGACTTTCCAAATGCATGGGCTCCTCTGCAGCACATGATAATTGAGGGACTTGTCATGTCAGGATCCCGTAAAGCAATAGCAATGGCCCAGACCATATCACACTCTTGGCTGCGATCTAATTACATGTCTTTCCAACGCACTGGTCACATGGTTGAGAAATACGACGCTCGGTATTGTGGAAAGGTTGGTGGTGGTGGAGAGTATACAATCCAGGTAAGCAGCTTGATTTTTTGGGCCTACAGTTTAGTTTCCCTTTCTAACCAATAAGACCAGGTGCTTGCTGTGGACCCATTCAGAGATTTGGATTAACCTAGTAAATGTGTGAAACCTGGATCTAAAATTGGGAATGTTTTGGTGGTGCTCAGACTGGATTTGGGTGGTCGAATGGTGTTGTCCTCATACTCCTGAACGACTACGGCTGGCCTGAAGATTTACCACTTGACTGCGGTTATGCGACGTGACGAAGCTGAATTAGTGGATCATTGCTTCTCTTGTTATGTAAAGCGGGAACTAGGACTTGCTTGAATTAGCTGTGCAATTACTATTGAGTCATTAGTGAATTTTTTCACATTAGGTACAGAAAGAGGAAGTTAGTGCACCTTTCATGCCAGCTTCTTCGAAGACCTGAGTGCCAATATTTTTTTCACTTTTTTGAGACCTTGTTCAGAAAATCAGGGGTTTGCGAGGAAAACATTCCTGCATATTACATTTTGATCGTCATTGAACTCATAAACCCCGAGCTCAATTTATATTCACAGCTAGAGTCCAGTCTGGTTGTAGAACTGGCACAGTGACATACAACTTCCATATTCAATCAATTCCAAAGTATACAAAGTATCAAGTTTTCAAATTTATATTGCTTCATTTGATTATGACTTGGCTTTTCATTACGGTAGTTTTCTTCGGAGCCCACATGGGTTTTTTCCTGCACCCTGACTCTAACACTAGGTAGTTTCCTAAATGCTTCTGTGATACTCATAAGCAGTATCTTTGTTGTATGCCCTACCTTACGGAATATGAAATCTCTCAGCGAATGTACACAAGTTGTGCAATTGCTGAGTAGGGTCACAAACATTTACAACAACCATACCTGTATAATCTTCACTACGGTTAATAGCATATGCTCTACCACTTTCACTCCGGTGCAAGTTATTGAAACATTGAAACCTTCAGAAGATGCAAAACGTGACAAGCAGAAAATTCCAAGTAGAGCGAACCCCTGCACAAATCAAGGACCGTTTGTCTGCAACCCCCAGGGAAGTTGTTTGTATTCAAAATTCCCAGCAACTGCTCTAATTTCCGGTGGGTCCCCAGCAGAATTTCACCCAAGTCATAATTCCTTTGGCAGGTAGTAAATCACATCGTGTCATCACCTGTTTTGGTGATATGAAACTCGGCCGGCACGTTCCAAGCATCACGCTGCAGACTGAGGCATGGGGCACCATCTACCCACCATTATCCACCATCTCAGAAACTAACGTGGAGGCCGCAGCCTGTGAGTGCACAAATGTACAGAAATTACACAGTCACTTCTCATGCAGCTGCTGCAAAATATCGGTTCTACTCGTTATCTAGAAGCCTTTACCATCACTCTCAGGTAGGCTGTTTGTACAGATATTACAGTGTCCTTTCCGTGATGAAGCCTGTGATAATCTCCCATAATTCAGGGAGGGTAGCAAGACATCAGCATCAGTGTAATTTGTGCTTGTGTGATCCATCATCATCTTGCCGGAAACTTCCAAAAATTGTGACCCAGCGCGCAGTCTTTGCAACCAAGGCAACTGGGCAGGACGGAGTATGATCATTGAAACCTTGAAGAGACACTCACCTATGATCATTTTTAGTGTTGAGAAGATGTGGATTAGTACAAACTCACTAAAACTACAAATTTCTCATAAACTGAGTTCATCATGATGCCGGTTTGGTTAATCAACATCTCCTTGTTTTAAATATATGGTAAGGCCTCTAATGGTAATCAACTTAGTGATCACAAGTTTAACTTCGTGATCACAGGTTAATTAAACTTAGTGATCACAGGTTAATTAGACCTCATGCCCTTTCCCAGGCTTCACAGGAAAGAGATTACTTCATCTCATTGATAGTGATAAATGCATCACAGTAGTTGGTAGCAAGAAAGGTAGTAGGAGTAGTTATTTGCAACAGACATGCAAAACACTAGACTAGCACTAGACCAGGTTTTTGGTAGTACCCATGTGGACATTCGGGTAACATTAGAGTGGTACATGGCAAGAATATATAGAAATCTGTGTAACACCTAGGCACCAAACCGTAACAGTTTTCTTACCACTTATTAATTCTCTCCCCTGAACTGGGAAAAAACCAAACAATATTATCCATCAATTTTCAAGTGCAGTAAATTCGCTGTAAAGTGCACTAGAAATATCATTAGAAAAGTCATCAGAAGAGAATACGTTGCCGTATATCATGGATTCATTCCATACAGAACATCCTCTACCCTCCTGAAAACTTGAAAACTAAACAACCGTGCATTGCCATTTGGCATCAACAGCGGCCAACACTCCTGCAACCCGCGGCCGGCGGCGGCCAGTAGCGGCGGCTAGTTAGTTCGCGGCCATCGCGGCTGCGGCCAGCGGCGTCCGGACGACGTCATCGAGGAGTCCGACGGGCGACGTCACCTGCCGGCAACCATAACGCCGCAGCTAGTCCTTCGCGCTATCGCCGCTGCCGCCTCGCAGATTCCGCCGCAACCATGTGATCAATTCTCTCGCCGCTTGAAGAGCTGGCACATATATTCACAGCCATCACAACACAACCACCCCTCGTGAACGCAGTAATAAGCAACAAGCTAATCAAGCTACCTGATCGACATCTTCCCAACGGAATGACCAAGTTTTTAGATACCCGGGTTCACTAGTATCATACAGGTACCATGCCAATATCACCCGAGTATCACGCCAGTATAAACTGAGTATCACACTAGTATCATATTGATGTCTATCGATTTAGTGCAAAAACTCATGATCAGTTGCTTTGATTACACACTTGCAATGATTTTCAGTGCGAAATATTGACGTTTATCGATCTCGGAGTTTACGAGTAAGGCAGAGTTGTGATCTGATGGTGCCCAACTGGTTGGTGTTATGACTTGGGATTGTAATAAAGGTTGTGGAGGTGTGCAAGAAAACTACGTTTCTAGACGTCGTGGTGGTTGCAGTTGCAGTTACAGGCACGGAATGGAGACCGAGATTGAAGTATTTTATTGTACGTTTCGGTTTTTGCTACAGGAATGAACGTATTTTAGTTCTTATCTAGAGGTTGAAATGGGTGACAGTCGCGGCAGGCCTTTTGCATGTCGTTGAATTGACAATAGTAGGTCGATGATCAGATGGTGGACGTCGACATCGTCGATGTGAGAGTTTGTTGGATGTAGCAATCATCGTACAGGCGACGTGGAGAGGGGTGTGGAGGATATGTTTGAGCGGGGGGTAAAGGTGAGGATATGCTGGAGGATACAGTGATTGATGCGAAACGTAGCGGTGGAGCATTCGATCGATCTGGCTGCTGGTGCAAGATAATGAGAAGTTGCATTGGTACGGGGCCTTTCTGATTACGCGATGATCACTCTGCGTGGGCCACACGCACGGCACGGCGATTTCATGTTGGCATCTACGGAGTGTGCCACGGATGATGCTTGCGGCCTGGTGGTCCCAACGCGGTTGGCGTGTTTGGTGGACAATGTTTTCTCGATTCACTAACGTACGTGATCCGGGAGCCTAGTGAGGCCGGTGTCACGGGACTCAAAGCGACGTTTTGTTGACGAGATTGAAATGTCGACTTGAGACTGCGAAGGCAACACTTTGTTGCGTCCTGCCGACAACGACACGTTCCAGTGCAATTAGTTGACAGTACGTTTCGCCAGTTTCTTTGAAAATGGACAATTAGGCTTGAAGATTGTTGACGTTTTCTTACGATTCCTAATAATAACGGATAGGTTTCTTCACTTACCACCTAACTACATTGCTTCCTACATTGCTTCCTATTTAACCTTCAGCCAAGTTGGTTCTCAAGACAAATTTGTTCTGTTTCATGTTAGAATCATCTTCTACGCCAGTAATGAGAAACTAGAATTTTTCCGAATTGATGTATACAATCTCATCAAGTCGTGAGAGACGTGATTCTTGCAGAAGCTGGATGCATTCGCAGAGAAGTCGAACTATGGCAGGGTCTATGATGGCGATCCTGATACCGATTTACCTTGTTTTCTATGGGACCGTCATAGCTGGGATCAATGCATGCGACAGCATATACGTGCGCCCTCCCGCTGGTTTGAGCAGCATCCGGAATCAAATCCTTGCTGCGAATTTGAAGAAGAGTGCTACTGAGCCCGGCCAGGTACTACCCGTGAATTTTTCTCATTGTTAGTAATGGTTTTTATGTCGAATTGACTGGGATGTGTGAAAATTAGGGGTTCTTCGATCCTGGAGAATTCGCACGAGAATGCATTAACAAGAGCACGCAGATGCATGTGTCGTTGGCAGGGCCGGAGTACATGAAAGTGTCGTGGATGACCGCGGACAAGAGCGTGCCGGCAATCGTTGAGTATGGCACTCAATCAGGCAACCTTTTGCAGAAAGCCACCGGCGTGTCCAAGAGCTACACATTCCTCACTTATCAGTCCGGCCAAATGCACCATGTGAAGCTGGGTCCTTTGCTGGACTCCACAACCTACTTCTACAGATGCGGCGGATTTGGCCCTGAGTACAATTTCACAACGCCTCCTCCTTCAGGACCGTCGGTGCCCATCAAGTTTGCTGTGGTTGGTGGGTGAACAGTACAGACTTGTCCCCTGTTTTTCTTATCATTTACCATTGTGAAAGGTTCAATAGTCATCTGTCTCTAATTTAGAAGGTAGAGTAACTTCGACATAATTCGGAACTCAATCTTTATTTATGTGCAATCTGAGGTGATTGATGCTGTGTGTCGATTTATGCTAGGAACTTATGTTTCGAGGTTTGCGTGGTTTTTGAAATGCAGGTGATTTGGGGCAAACAGATTGGACAGCTTCAACGTTACAGCATGTCGCAGCGCAAGGCTACGATGTCCTGCTCTTTGCCGGTGATTTATCATATGCAGACTACATCCAACCCCGATGGGACACATTCGGCCAGATGATGTCCCCTTACGCAAATTACAAGCCCTGGATGGTAACGCATGGAAACCACGAGGAGGAGCAAATCCCATTACTTGTGAAGAGCTTTCTAGCGTTCAACACACGCTGGGAGATGCCATACAACGAGAGCGGCTCTAACTCAAACCTATACTACTCGTTCGAAGTCGCAGGTGTCCATGTGCTAATGCTCGGCTCCTACGCAGAATTCGACAGCAGCTCTGCTCAATACAAGTGGCTCCAGGTTTGTCTACAATCCTTCATCATTGCCTCTTCCTTCTAAAATCTGCCATCCCATGCCCCAGCTCACAAGCAGGAAGAGGTAAGCATCATGTTCATAGCAACAGCCAGTCCTGTACGTCATCCGGGACACAAACTTCTCATGTTGAAGCACAAATTTCTCATGTTGAAGCACAAACTTCTCATGTTGAAGCACAAAAGTTCTTCTCATGTTGAAGCACAAAAGTTCTTCTCATGTTGAAGCTATGTGATCGGATTTGCATCAGTCAAATTTGTGAAAGCAATCCTCTGAACATCATATCTCCTGTTCCATTTCACAGGCAGATTTGGCAAAAGTGGACAGGACGAAGACTCCATGGCTGATAGCCATGTTACACGCCCCCTGGTACAACAGCAATACTGCACATCAAGGCGAGACGGAGAGCACAGACATGATGGCCGCCATGGAAACCTTACTCTACCAACACAACGTGGACATATTGTTTGCTGGTCACGTCCACGCCTACGAACGCAATGTATTGACACAAATCCTAACTAGTCCTCAAATGCAAAGCACATATGCCGCTAATCAATGCTTCCTCTTGTTTTACTGCATCTCCGAATTACATCTATCCTTGATACGAGGATGATTCTTTTGTTGATGTTCAGGCTTTTATTTCAGAAGTTCATGACATTGACTATTGCTTTGTGATCGAAATCTGCACAGCTTCGAGTGTATAAAAATCAACACTTTGCCTGGCTAATCAATGCTCACTCTTGTTTTACTGCTTCTTCGAATTATAGCTATCCTTGATACGAGTATGAATTGTTTATTAATTATCCATGTCATTGACTGTTGCTTTGTGATGGAAATCTGCACAGCTTCGAGTGTATAAAAATCAATTGAACGACTGCGGCATTGTGCATATCACAATTGGTGATGGTGGCAACCGGGAGGGCCTTGCAACAAAGTAAGTCTCTGACTAATGGGCTCTGCCATTTTTTTTTTTCTATTTAGTTTAGATGGAATTTGTTTTTGAAGCTTATGAGTAGACTCATGTGCTCCTGAACTTCTATATATTTTATTTTTTTCCACATCTGGAAGTGATTGTATTTTGGTGCAGCTGGAAAAATCCGCAGCCCACATGGTCAGTGAAGCGGGAGTCGAGCTTTGGTTTCGGTCGGTTCAACGTGGTGAATGCGACACATGCATTGTGGAGTTGGCATAGGAACCAAGATGTGGATGCAGTCATGGCTGATGAGGTGTGGTTAACAAATTTGGCTGCAATCCCACAATGTACTAACAAAGCTGTATGATTTTGAAGGTGTAATCTCTAATTTATGACAATTTATTTATCTTGCACAAGAGTGAGGGTGATTTGTCTTTTGATATTTTTTGATTCATCTTGTGGATCCTGCTAAATAGTTTATTGTAGATTGTACTATAAGTTTTTCTTGGATCCAAGAAGATCTTTGATAAGCTCATACATGTAGAGTTAGGCGAACACTACATTTGAGACCTTCCATTAAGATGATGTAGAATCATTTTTTTATTTAAAAAATTGATTACTTTGTAGAATGAGCTAGTTATTCTTCATATCACTACATTTATGGATGAATCTTTAGCTAAGGAGCAAGCACATGAATTTTTCAACAATAACTTACATATCTAAGTTTTGGTAAAATTAAATTTATAAATTTTTCAACAATAACTTTCAGAGTCTCCTCTATGAAATCTTATTGTTAGATCATCTTTGTAATAAAATCTTAAGAAGATGGTGGTGAACTTAGCTCTCAATATAAATGTAAATGAAGTGTCTTGTACAATATCTCAACTTTCAATAAGAAAAATTGATTTTTTAATATTAGAAGTAGCTTAAGTTTTTTCAATGAAAACATTAAACCATAAATTGAAAAACAAAATGTAATTCAAAATCTCTTCTTTAAAAAACTTATTTATACTTGTTGTGTTCATCCACGTATAAATAACTTCAAACTACTTTATTTATGTGATACAAATTATAGATTAAAAATCCTAGAATGTTTAGTTTACTCTGTAATAAGCATCTTTTCAATTTAACCTTATTTTCATTGTCACCTCTATATATCACTTATACAATTTGAATCAGCTGAATCGGCTGAACTACTTGTATCACTTGAATCGCCTGAATTGCTTGTATTGCTTGAATTGCTTGTATTGCTTGAATTGCTTGTATTGCTTAAATCATCTGAATTGCTTGATACATCTGAATCACTAAATGACTCGTATGAATTGTTTGAATCATTTGTGTCATCTATGGCTATGATATTATCAGCAACTTGTATAAAAGCACGTGAGCGTTCTCCCTCCTTGTCATTGATGTTTATATCATTTCCGTCATTTGTATCATCAGTGTTGTTTGTGTCTTCTTGACTACTAATATTATCAATATCAATGTCTTCATTATAGATGTCTTCATCACCAATATCTTTATCACCAATATATGTTCCTTTGATGATGTTTTCATCATTGGCATATGAGGTTGAAGCATTGTCAATGACTTTGGCTTTACTTTTAGAAGCACTAGATATATTCTTCTTAGCTTTATGTCTGCTATAAAGAATAGCTGGAGCCTTATCTTCTCTAACCTTTTGTTTCTTCAATTTAGGAACATTATTAGGTTCCAAAGTTTTAACTTTCTTTTGATAAAATCTACCACCCAATGTAAATTCACAATGACACTCCTTACATTTATACCTAGGTTGTGACGTCTTTTCGTTTGCAAACATAAACCACTTCACATGTTTGGAACCACACTCTGGACATATTCTTTGAAGGTTTTTTAGTGAATCATCCATCATATCCTCACTCCACTTTTTCCGCTTCTTTGAAGGATCACTAGATTTCATGGTTCTAGACAACATCATATCTAATTGTTTCAACCTTATCAAAGTCTTCAACTACAATCTCAGATACGTTTGCCAAACGTAGAACCAAGAAAGAAAACCAAAAAATATATAAAACATTGTAACACACTGTGTATCAAAACAAACTCTTGTTGGGCAGAAGTAAAAGATTGTACAACTTATAAATAGCATCAAGTAGTGACGGGAAAAAGTAAATGACAGTTCTATTGCAAAAAAGTAAAAGATTGTAGAACTTACAAAAAAATATTGAATAATGACAGGCAAAAAGTAAAGACAGTTCTGTAAGATTTGATAAAAAGTAAAAATATGCACACAAAGGCATACTTTTTCGTGTAGCAGTAAACCAGATTATGCCAATATTAGCCAGAACAGATGCTACCCAGCCCACATCAATTGCACAGCAACATGAAGGACAGGTCACCAGATTTTACCAACATCAACAATTACGAAATTGAAGCTTCTCAAAGAAAAGGAGAGCACAATCCATTCAAGAATTTTTCAGAGTGCGTCCAACATCACTCTTTGAGAATCATTTTACTACCTTAGGAACAGAGGTGGTTGAACAGGGAGCTTGAATAGCTCATGAACAAATTTTTATACAGCGTCAAATCTTCTTATCTCAACCTTTGCCATGCAATTCTGTTACATTTTCGTGAGAAACAGATGACGGAGAAACTAGAAGCCAATTGTGAAGTACCACCACGCATGACCAGGAGATAATATGCATTCTCCTGCTCAATTCTTCACCTTCTGGTTAAGGGCAGGGACAGATGATATGCGGAGGTGCGTAGTTGAGCATTCAGTTTCTGTATGGCATCCTCTTCATTTCTGAAACTGATACCAGCGTTGGACTTCCCCAGGCATTGGACAGAGCTGTCTTGCTTCGACCAGACCCAACAGCATGGCTGCTTGCCTACAACGAACGCAACATGGCTCTGTTGGCAAACGCACTAAAAGTACATTGAAAGTAGAAGCGGATTCCTTGGGTCACCCTGTAAACTCCTCTAACAGGCCCTGAATAACCAGAAATCCCACAGGATACAAGTCAGTGAGCATAGAAGATTAGAGGCAATGTTGTGTGCGGAATATTGGTTTTAGAATTTATGTCTCAGAAGATCTGGTAATGGAAAAACGTAAGCTCATTCTTTTTCCTACAATTGAGATTTTCGGATTTAAGAGTTCGGGAATTCCAGATCCATCCGCCCACGAGTTATCGATTTCGTGTGAGTAATCACAAAGTTTAAGATAACTAATATCTAATAGCTGCACAATACGTTCAGGCATTAAACGTCGTAGTCCAATCGATGTTGGACATGATCATGCAGGTTACATGGAAGTACCTGTGAAATGAGAGTCTCGGCTTCGCTTCGTTTCACAAAATGGATGGAGTTCCGCACTAAGGACGTCGATTGGTCGCCCAAGAGCACCTCACCTATGTTGTCAAGTACTCTTACTTGAATGTAGGGATCCTTCGGTGGTGTAATATCCTAACCAGAGGCAACCTTTACAGATTTAATCCAAGTGCACTTTCAAGTGTACACACTGCAGAGTCTACTGACTAGCATAGTATGCATCACATGCTTTAGTTACAAGAGGGTGAGCTTACCACTGTCAGATCTATGTCCAATTTTGTCATGTAAGAGCTCAAAGCTTCCGAATAACTTTTGACGAACTCCTTCTCCGACGGATGCAGGAGCCCTTTCACATCTTCTGGAAGAACAGCACCCAGCTGCCATCTGAGGCGCTGCAACCTGTTCGCACGATGATACCTGGTCCAAACAAAGCTCAATGATGTCATCTAATTGCATCCAGAACTTTCAGATGCTGAATGGACGATCAAATACATAGAAAAATGTGGTAAACGGAAATCATGCATGACATTTGCACATTAGAGAACATAGGGTCCTTCCAATTTGAGCTGCTGACGATTCTTAAAACTACAAGCAGGGACTGGGTGAAGAACAACCCGTACATGTAAGCCAAGAGACATCGCTTATTTCGAAGTATACTTTGATGGTGAATGACAGCTCCGTTGTAGTTTTCATCTACTGAAGTTATCTGGCCGTCCTCATTCTCTTCCTGCCCTTTTCTGTAGCAATGTTTAAACTCAGGAATTCGGAACTTCTCGCGTCAACCAAATTGCTAAATACTAGTTCATAGCAAATTATATTATGCCTCTGTTTTACTTTCACACACTCAGCTCCAAGTTAGAGTTGCAAGTTGAAACTTTGGGACGTCAAAGGCAAATGCACCATTAAAACACTTTATCTCTACACAGCAGCTTTCACCAAATCCTAATGCAACAACAACGTCCGAAAGCTCTGGGACTTCAGAAGCAGATGCTATCAAAAAAACACTCTATCATCAAGAGTCGGAAACAGATTGAGTAAAGCCAATCAGCCAAATCTCAATCCATCAACAACGTCCCAGATCCACAGCAACGTTAACAAATCCGTGAATCTGCATCCAATTCACTACAAGATCAAAGGGACCAAAGAACTCACTCCATAATTGTTGTCACTTGCTGGAAATGTTCCTGAATCTCCGCGATGACTTTGTCAAACAAGTCATACTGCAATCACAAACCCAACAACACTTGTCAGACTCTGACTTCATTGAACCGAGATTCCGATGATCCAGGAAACGCAAAGCCATATCCCTATCACTCAAAAAAACACCCCACAGCATCAAGGAAGCAATAAATTCGATCTTTAACCAAGTAAAGATCCAAACCCTCAAGCCTAAAACGATAACAAAGCCCAACGATCTTCCAGCTCGCACAATAGAATAGTCGATTAGCCCTACGCTCCACAATCAGAGGCGTCATTCAGCCTTACGGAACGCACTCCTGGGTGCATCATCTCTTAACGGGATGAGTCAATATGAAACACAGACCCCAAACCTCCAAACTCATTCCAGAAACCACAAAGCTTGCTGCTGTGAACTGAGAAATCCGAAAATTGAAGTTGTTCCCAAAACGCAACAAAAAAGAGCTCGATCGTGCTACACTCACTAATACCGCACCAGGCTGCACAACTGGCATGCTACTCACACAGTGATCAACAATCAAACAAACATGGCCAACTTCCTGCAAAACCCTAAACGAGCTCCAAAACCCAATCGATCGCAGGTATGACCTACTGCCACCTGAAAAAGTAAAGGAAAATGCAACAGACGCCCTTCAACGACCGTCAATGCGACAATATACCAAATGCGCAAAGAAACACGATGAATATGCCAATTGCAAGTGATTGTCACATCCCAAAAAACCTCTTTCCAGAATCAAAAAAACACAAAACCCTCTCCAGCTCCATGCATTGGACACTCTGCCTCTCTACAACGTACATCCTATTCAACTTCCTGATGGAAAAGCAATCCTCGTCTCCAGCAAAGTCCTGCTCGTCCACGAGGCTGGCAAATTACATTGCGCCATAGCCACTCTCCAAATCCCATTCAGAATTCCAAAGAAAAGGGTGATCAAAAACCCAGAACTTTTTTTCGCGCCAATCCATACACAATTCCATGACGAGATGCACATAATCTCATCATTCTAAATCGAAACTCATCGCACCCAAATAACCCTCGTAAACCCTAAACCCACCAAACACACAAACACAACATCCTAACTCCAAAACCCACACAAAAAACCCGTACATTAAACCGGCGGATGTGCTGATCGTCGTTGTTAACCTCCCGCACCAACTGCGCAGCCGTCCGCCCAAACATGATGCTCAATCCCAATCCCAACAAACACCACAAAACTCAACATAACCCAAACACGCATTCCATCACCAGCCCATCTCCACAAAACCCCGGCGCGAAGTTTGAATCCTCAAAAAAACAATCCCCTCGCCACGATGGCATCTTCACCCGCCGAGTCCACGTCCGCTCCCCGAGCTCGAGACATGCCCGGCTCATGTTCATGTTCATCTCCCCCGGAAGACTCGTCATTCTAGTTGATGTCACATGGTTGGGATCAAAGACCACAAACTCACAACATTTTATATGATATGCAAAGTTATAATCCACATCTAGTTTCCCAGGTTTTGAGATTTTATATGTGTAGTGTATGTCAAGGATGGGATTGAAGCCATGGTTGGCAGATCAGAGTTCATCAGGATTGCTGTTTAGGGTTCTCTGGCTTCGAGGTTTTGGGATGTTGAGGTTTTGAGGTTCAGAGTTGTGTGTGATCTGGAAAGGATGGTAATGTATGTCAGTGTATGTCAAAGGATGGGATTGAGGCCATGGTTAGCAGATCAGGATTTAGTCTAGGGTTCTCAGGTTTCGAGGTTTGGAGTTGTTGAGGATTTGAGGTGATGAGGTGTTGAGTTTTGAGGTTTTGAGGTTCAGAGTTCTGTGTGATCTGGAAAGGATGGTGTTCATGGTTGTGTGGAGGATGGGTTTACGGAGTAGTGGAGGAGTGTTGCTGTGAGATTGGATTTTGGGGAGTTAGGGGAGTTTGGGGAGTTAGGGGAGTTTGGGGGAGATGGCGGAGAGGGGGAGTGGGAAGCTGCTGGGGGTGTCGGACTGGGAGCAGCTGTTTCAGGATTTCAGGGCGTCGTTGGATTTGCAGCAGAAGTGGCTGGCCTCATGGCCGGGGTTAACCATAGTGGACCAGGCGCTGCAGAGCATCACGAAGCGGGAGTTTCCGCTCAAGGCCCCCTTGTTCAACTTCCTGGAGGAGAATGGGTGTGCGTTGCTGGGGGACGACGACGCGCCGGCCGGGATGGCAATGCTGGTGGACTCGCTGAAGGTGGTGCTGCACGCGCCGGTGGACGGGGTGGCGATCACGTATGGGCTCAAGGAGCAGATGCTGGTGATGGTGACCACGGTGGCGATCGATGTGGATGCGATTCACACGGCTACTGCACCGTTCGAGGCTCTCACCGAGACCCTTCTGGGGTTCATCAGCCGGACGAACTACGCCGTGGACAGGCATGTGCGCGCCACGGCCTGCGAGTGCCTCAAGGCCCTGGAGATGGCGCATCCGTGTTTGCTGAATTTGTGCGTTGGCCATGTGTTTTCCTTCTGCCAGAGCGAGCGCACGCATGCTAGCCAGGCGTATAAGCTGCTGCTCACGGCGATCCTGCATAACATGGCATGTCATATGTATACCGGGAAGTCGAGGCAGGCTGGTGCGAATTCTTTTCTGTCGATCACTCTTCCGTTGGTTCCGTTTTCGGTTCCTTCGTATCTGGCTGCCTCGAATGCCCGTCAAGAGGCTGCTGCAGTGCCCGCACGAGAATTATCTGCAGGTATTGCTCTACTTGGACCCCATTGATATGACAATTGACCTAAGTTTTGTGACCATTTAATTCTGATTCATTTTATGTTACTCCTATGAAATGTACCCTTGAATGTTGATAAACCCTTCTTGTGTGAATTCTGTGCATATATGTGGATGGATGTTGATAGCCCTTCTTGTGATTTGAGTGATGATCTCATGTGTGTGATTTTGGACCTTGTTAGGAAGCGTGAAAGAGTTTAAGCGTGCGGTGGCGTATCTTCTTCAACATCTGGACTTATTGACGGAGTTCGGAATGCTGGAGTTTGTGACCCGGTTTTTGAATATTGCGAAGGCACTTGATCTTCACGGTTCGCTTCTGAGGCCTACTGTGTCGAGTCACTTGTATGTGTATAACCCGGTGATGATCCATGTCGTGCTTGTGATAATCACGCAGTTTGCGAAAGCGTTTGAAGGGGTGGAGCATGTGACTGTGAAGCGCTTGGCCACGCTGTGCCGGGAGAGCCAGCAGCCGCTTCCTATTCGGTTGCTTGGGCTTCACTGGCTTCTTGGGTTGGAAAAGCAGCTGAAACTGGAGACGTCGATTATTGAGTCTCAGGCACCAGGTCTCTACCCTCGCATGTACGACCCGCTTGCTTTGCAAGCATTGAAGCTTGAGACTCTGGCACAATGCGCAGCGCAGCTTGCGTCGTTGGAGGCAACTGGATTTGATGGGCATTCCTCTCAGAGTTCGATGGGAATCTTCAAGGTTTTGAATATGGGTGTTGCGCCAGCAGACACGGCGAGCCAGATCTTGAACCAGGGCTTGCTGTGCTTGTCGTCGTTCACATGGCTGCCTCCATCCAGCACGGAAACACGGATTGCATTTTTTGTGTTGCACAGCTTTCTCACTGCTGCTGTTCCACACAAAGGCTCGTCTCCAGACGCAGATATAGGCACGTTCACCAAGTCACCATTATTCTGTACCATACAGCTCATCCTTGTGAAAATGGCTCTAAAAATCCTCACCTTAATCCCTTGTATACTCAAGCTTCTGGACCAGTTGTTGGCCTGTGAGACGCATCATAGTCTAGGTGAGCATCTTTTGCGCACTTTCAATGATGATTTGCTCCCCCAGTTGGCCCCCAATCGTAATCTACCCGCTTATTTCCCCCTTCTTGAGCGTATTGCTGAGAATAAAAATATTCCTCCGGCTCGGTTGCTGGAGCTTCTTACATTGTATATAAGAAAGCGTGTTGAAGAAGAGAAGGGCGATAGAGGCTTGCGGCTCTGGCAACGTGGAAACCAGGTACAGATCATGCATTTAATCTCTTCGGCCATATGTGGGCGTAACAAAATTTCACCTTTATTCAAGAGCTGTTGACATCGAGTGCTTCCAATTTCTGCTAATAGCCAGTGAATTTGTTTCCTTCATTTAATTGATGTACAAAATCATATAAGTTGCTAACTATCAGCTGTATACGGGTTTCAGGTGCTTGGGATCTGTTGCAAGGTTCTGATGCACCACCAGAGTTCGCGAGGATTTCATGGACTTGTCCAATTGCTCACGTTCATGTGTAGGTTTTTTCCAGACCTAGATTGTCGTGACACTGCCAGGTATGTGCCACTCGAAATAGTCATGTTTCATTCAATGCAGAACCTCTATGTTTGGAAGTATGCATGATGGAATTGTTAGTCTTTTGATGGAAAAGGTTCGTGCGCAACAAATAGGTCCAGACGTCCTGACTGTTCATTTGTATTGAGGGACTACAGTAATCCATCGTGATGTTCGTATCTTACAGTATTTGTCGCATTTCTAGTGAGTACTTTTTGTTTTAGTTAATGGGTATTTTTAAAGCCCTGTCACGTTAAACCCAGAACCTGAAGGGGTCAGGGTCGGTGATCCTGGCTGCCTGCAGTCTGTGACTTGTACTGATGTGGAAAATGTTGTTATTTTGCACTAGATTGTATTTGAGAATGCTCATTAGCATCCCGGGAGAACCACTTCGTAAGATTTTGCGCCATGGGGACAAGGGAATCGAAGAAGCCAATGCTTCGCAATATAACACCGTCTCTTCTCATCTTAGCAAACAGGCGACGCAGGTCAGTTTTTCATCTTTCAAGCTAATACTATAATTTTGTACTAAATCACAGACACGAAGCTTTTATCCTCTCTTGAGGGTTTGCCATGTGGCGATGCATGTCCATGACACTCGTGTTAAAAGAGTCTAGTTAGTTACTAATTCAGAATCGTTATTGTCTACCTCCTTTTGCATTTGAAAGATTATGATACGCCATCAGAAGTGAAGCCGACACATGTTAACAATTGCAGTTTTCATATTGTTGACAAACTTTCGTTTTTATTTTGACAGCTCGAAGTTCCTGAGTACGTTAAACTCACTAGAGAAAGCACATTACTGGTTCGACACTCGTGGTCTTTGGTCCTATACAATACATTCCAGACTGGTGTGAGTGGAGGCTACACGGATTTAAGTGTGCGCGTTCCAGAAGTAATCGTCGAGGAGGTCAGTGATCAGCCCAAGGACGCGAACGATGAAGTGAAAAATAGGAGTCTTCAGGTAACCACCAATGAGAAAGGTGCTCTCATTGTTCAGGAGTCCGAGACCAAAGCCAAGGAGAAAAAAGGGAGACCTACTGACACAGTTCCACGTGTTATGGATGCAAAAACTGCTACTATATTAGGTGTATTGAGACAACACTTTGAGGAGATTCCAGACTACCGTAATGGCTTTGGGGTGAAGATCACCGTTCGGTGTAAATTAAGCTTTCTGGGTGAAGCTCTCCAACGCTTGCAGGCAGAATCTGATAGCTCCTCAAATTCTGCCAATGAGTCTGGATCGTGGCCTGCAATATATGCAGTTGTACTCTCTTTCATCACCACCGGACTATATGGACCAATCCCGTCAGTCCATGTTCCATTTCTTCTCAGTGAACCACCTCAGAAAAGCTCCTGGCGAACTCCGGGGATAGACAGTCCCACATCGGTTATTACAGACGCTGATCAGCAGTTCAACAGAGGTAAATACAAAGATAAGAAGAAAGCTTTTCCTGATCAGGATTCCGATGATGATCGTGACCACGAGATTCTACTCCTCGAGGGTTCAAAAGATGATTCATCCATTGTCAACAGTGAGACAATTCTTGTGGAACTCGAACCCAAGCAACCAGTTCCGACCCTTGTGGACGCACACATCGTCTTCTCCAATGAAGATGGACACACCGTACAAGGCCAACTGGACTCAATCCCAGTTGGAATCGAAGATCTATTCCAAAAACCTCTCCTGCCTCAAGACCTTCCTCTCTCAGATCAGCCCGAGTACCTGTTTTCTCTCTTCAAAGCACTCTTTGAGGCTTGCAGTGGCCCTGGTCACTTGGGTGGTGAAACGTTTCCTTTGAAAAACTCGGAGTCTCAACCTGGCGTATCAATTGAAGGCTCTGAGAGTGTGAAGCTTCTGGAAGGACAGGCAGATCGCATTGTGGGTGCAGTTGAGCAATGGCTTGGTCCCTTTGTAGTTGCTGTAAGCGGAAGCTCACTGACTGGTATGGTTAAAGACGGAGGCGTGCTCAAGCATCCCGTGTTTCCGGAAGAGGAGTTCACATTCCACCCTGGAGGTGAATCTGGAAGAAGCTCGTATGGTTGGCCAGGCCCTGTCCAGCTCAGACTAGAAGACTCGATGTCGAATCGGGGTGAACAGAGCTCTTCGAATGTTAACTTGCGAGCAATGGGTACTGAAGTCAGTAGCAAGGGTGGCCTGGGCTGTTTCTTTGTACTCATCTTCTTGCCCCCACGGTACCACTTGTTGCTCCGGATGGAAGTTTCTGACTGGTCCACTCTTGTTAGGATCCGCACCGACCACTGGCCTTGCCTCGCCCATGTTGATGAGTTCCTTGAGGCTTTGGTCATGTCGAGGTAACAAATCTTTCACCAATGTTGTTAGGAATTGTTTTTAACCATCAATGTTGCGCTGCCAGATATTCCTGACGAGGTCATCCTGTGCTCTCTTGGAGTCACAGGTTTGGTTGTGTTAAGGGCATGCTTCCATGTAACCTCTGACATGGCCGGACTTCGATTTTCTAGAGCCAGATATCTGGCCATTTTAGTCAAACCCTGATGTGCATCTCTGAGTTCCTGACTACTGACCGGTCTCTTTCTGCTCGTCAAAAGGCTTAACAGCATCGAGCTGTAAAAGTAGTCCTTTGTACCTATGTGCCTGCTGCCAGTAGAAGAAATAGAGACCCAGTGCGTACAACGGCTCAAACAAATTGTGTTTGAAGCTTATTGTGGAGCTCATGAGGACCAACACGTGATATCAGTGCTTTTTACTTCGTCTTTAGCGGCGCTGGCCTTCGAGTGTCTGAGCACTTCAGGGTGCACGAATTGCAGCAGCAGACCTGTACTGTAGATAATGTACGTCTTTAGGAAATGTTTGTCACTACACTGATGTTTTCATGCCCAATATTTTGGGGCTCATACTTTCATAAATTCATGTAGCATGTCTTAATAGAGTTACCGATTGAATTCATATTACAAATGTACTCAGTTTTTGGTACTCGGATTCATTCTATGTATGGTACCACATTTGTTCAGAGTATTGGAATCACGACTGATTTGGAAAGTATGGACTGGATTAGTCATTTCTATTACAGTTTTAATCTACCTCTCTGAACTATATTGTTTGCCAGTGAAAGTTGATTGTCATGGGTAGCTGATACTATCAATCATGACTTCATTCTGTTTCTTTGATTCAAATACAAATGAGCTGTCTGCTTCATTGTGCAGTGTGCAAGCATTACATTGAACACAATAGTACATTGTACAGTACAGCAAAGACTTATCTAATTTTCTATCAAACTCGGATGTTACGATCCCTTAACCCAGTACGCTCTTATTGTCGAAAGTTGACTACCAGATCTCTCCTGCATGGCATTCATCCAATTTCAAAAGGATATTACAAACTTCTTTGGTTTGCCAAGCTTTGTGCACAATGTATGAAATTTAAAGAAAATGAACAAAAGCTGGATTTCTATGTTTCATTTCATATTCAAATGCTTCTCAAAAAAAATCCTAAGATTTTAGTTCAGGGAGGACTCTCAAAAAAATAACTTGTATAGTTAAGCAATCAAAAAATGTGAAAAAATCACCACCCTTAAAATTTCACATTTCAATCCATTACAAAAAATCTCACCCAAAGACTGTCAAAATCCTTTTATTATTAAATTTAAGAGAGAATTTTAAATATCAATTTTGAAAAAACATTAAAATTCATTGGCAAGAGCAATCATAGAATAACTGAAGAGATGTAGTCTAAAATTCATGACTTACGACTTCAATCTCAATGTTGACTTATAATCTTTCCTCCCACTTATATTTTATAACAAATCCTTGCAATTACACTATACAAATCTGAAGAAATACAGGATCCTTCACAGGTCAACATAATTAAAAAGCTCGTAATTTAGGCTTCGGAACTTCGGCATATTCCCAAGACAAACTGGAACTGTATGTGCAAGCCATTCACAACACGGTCCTATAAATTTGCATTAAAACTATGACAAATATACACTCTGTTAAACCAAAAGGCAACTTAAATTTGGTGCCGTTGAAGTGGGTGCACCTGATCTTTTTCAACTTTTTAGAATCCTGCACATGACTGAGCCTGGTATCAATATGGACAAAACAATAAAATTAAAAAATTAAAAAATGTGGACAATTAACAAAAACACAATGGACACTGTGCACAGCATGTTGGATGAGGCAAACTAAGTTAGTTGCCAATTCAACGTTGCCTACAGTGGAAGCTTTACCAAAATTGAGCTGAAATATTTTACAATTTTATGTGTCAATCATTCCAGTTGAAGGCCACAAACAAAGCATGCTCACCTCAATTCTTTCATCAAACTTGGCATTTCATACCGGTAATGAGATATAAAAGAAATATCATCATTTTCAAGGTGAAGATTCAAATTGGGTTTGGCATTTTGTACCGGTAATGGGTATAAGAAAAAAGATATCATCATTTTTAAGGTGAAGATTCAATCTGGGTAAGACGATCAGTTTGAATCAAGAGTAGGGTGGAGGTAGTGCTAGTAGATAGATAGGCTACTGTAATTTAGATAGTATGTGGTACCCTTCTAATACCCTTCTATCATTTTTTAATTTAAAATTTGGATTTGAATTTTTTCAAACAATGAATTGGTATAATATATGAAACATTCTTTGTGTATATAAAATATGAACCATGATTTTAATTGTAACATTTTTGAAAGCTACCGTAAGACATGGCTTCATTTATTACACCGGAAAGGTCTACCACCATTCAGAGAATAGAACCTTTTTAAGATTTCTGAATGGAAGGCCACTCATCCAACAAATTTTTGAATATAATGCATCTTTTGTTCAAGAAGAAGAACTAAGTCAACTCTAAAAGAATGTCCTTTGTTGATATGATTCTCATTCCATTTGTTATGCTTACAATAAAGATAAATAAGATATCATATTCTTATTGTTAACAAAAACCGAAATCCATGAAAGTCATTAGAAATTGTAGCCTATATTAGTACATTGGCATAAATTAGCATCATAACATGAATGACCACTAGATGAAAAAATTACAATGAATGAATATATGCTTAACTCCTAAACGTCCTCACCTATGTCCAGTTTAGATAGCTCCACGAACGGGTTCCAAGCTCTAGAGAGAAGAGACAACGATGGCCCCATGGCCACAATAGGTGGAGAGACGAGTTTTGCAAAGATGCATTATAAAATGCAATTAATATAAATATTAGAACTTGATGTATGAATAAAAGTTATACGTTTTGAATTTTAGATTCTATCTATATAGTTGGATCTATGATTGCTATCACTAATCTTTTTTTATAAATTTTGAAACATAATATAAAAAATTATTTTGTAATTCAATTACAACTAATGTACTGACAATAAGTGGATGAAATTTGCTGTGATGGATTATAATGTAGTACTCTAGGTGTAGTGATTTTGAGAGATTTTTTGGATGCTTGATTTTAATAGTTTTTTTCTTCAATAACACTTTTAGACCAAAATCTTCAAGATTCTTGTTAAAACACTACAACACAAAATGAGGCATAATTTTTTCAAAAATTGTTTCTTTTTCCATCAAATCACACATACATGAAGCTAACTTCCCATAAAAAAAACTTTGTAAAAAAATCACACTACAAAAACTGCATGGCGGATGAAATCTGTACATCAGGCTAAAAATGCCAGCTTGGGCAGTTAAGGGTTAAAGAAATGAATGAAAATCCCCACAAGAATCGATTCATCATTGTGTTCAATCCACCAGACTAAGTCAAAGGTGCTAATAATTGAACATGACCAACAACTGTGTGTTTTAGACCTCTCAATAATAGTACATAATGACACCGTTTTTACTACTCATTGTCAGTATCACTGATCCCTCGTTGTCCAGCTAATAGTTAAACATTTGACATCTGTATTTGTCGTCTGCTAAAGTGTCAGTGGCCCCTCGTTGTCCAGCTATTGTCCAACTAATAATTGAACAATCTGACGTGCGTTTTGTGGCCTGCTAGAGTGTCAGTTGTCCTCATTGTCCAGCTAATAATTGAACACTCAAACATCCTTTTGTAGCCTGCTAGTGGAAGATCCTATAAGCATATAAGCATATCCTGTCGATTGTTGGAACTCTAGTTTTGGACCCTCAAAAATTCACAAAAAAATCAATACAATACCAAAAGATCCCATTTTTTCTAAATTCATATTCTCCATATTTGACCAACGTCCATGTATTTTTATCACACCTTACATGTTATTTAATATGAAGAAGGTCTCTAATTTTGTCAATTTTTAGTGCTGCTATTTTACACGGTGATCCCAATCACCACAACGCACAACCAAGAATCCAAACATTTCAAAGAAAACTCACACCAACTCTCAACTCCAGATGGCAAGAACCCTCAACCTGTCCAGTCACCAAAGTCCCTCAACGTCCTCCAAGACAACCCCCATCCCACAAAACAAACGACAACAAAAACTATCCCCCACCGCTTCTCATCCCAAAACACACACCATCCATCCACCACTCCTCATCCAAATCCACCGCTCCTCATCCCCCTCCACCTCCCATTCATCCACCCAGCCATCCACTCCTCACCCATCCATCATTCATCCACCTCCATCCACCTCCCTCCTGACAAGTCCCCGGGGACTGCTCCTCACGACACCCGGGACTGCTCCTCACGACAGCCATGTCGCGCAGAATACTCATTCTCCCTTCCTCCCCAAATTCAGCCTTTCCATGGCTAAGTTATCATATTCCTCACCTCACTGTTCCATGTTTGCCACCACTTTTACCAATTCCCTCCTCTCCTCCCTCTCCCTCTAGCCCTCTCCCTCAGCTCGGCGCTTCAAGCTCCTTACACAACTCCACACTCTCTAGACACAAACTTCACACAACTTCAGACACAACTTCAGACACAACTTTGCACTCTTCAGGCACAGCTTTACACTCTTCAGATCTGCTTACCTCTTTGGTCAAGACGCGTCTTTGCTCTTTGTTTCGGACATGATCATGTCCATTGTGTGTGACTAACACCAATGATGTAAGTTGACATCTTCTCGGGGGTCATTTTAGTAATCTTATTTCCTTGCTTAGTTCCTACACAAGGTAGTAGAAAACTCGGCACTTTGCTCATGCTGGAGCTATGTAAGGGACTGGAGTGTTTTTTTCTTCTGTTTTGGTACAATTCTGAGGGAATGGGTTGAGTGGAAAGGTCATGAGGATGGGTCCAATGGGAGGAGTAGGAGGAGTGGATTGAGGGCTTTGTTTGGAGTAGTGGAAAAGTGAGAGGTGGTGGGGTGAGTGGAGTGGGGGTCTGGTTTAGTGAAGTGGGGTAGCTGGCAGGTGTGGTGAAGTTGTGTGTTACTGTTTTAGGAAAGCAAAGCTAGCTGGTTCCAGGCTGACTTCGGTGGTGACTTGCTTTTGTTGTGGCAGGAAATTTTCCTTCAGTTCCGGTGAAGTTGACTTCAGGTGTGTGTTGACTGAATGGGAGCTTTGAAGTGCAATTCTCGGAAGTTTGGAAGGAAGTGAGGTTCGGGGACTTTAGTTGCAAGTCAAGGTTGTGGTTTTCGGGACCAGTTTGGAAGTTTGGAAGTTTTGGTGGGAGATGGAGAGAGTGAAGGCTTGAGTTGAGAGGAGAGAGTGTCTGTTGAGGTAATCTGAGGGTGAGTGAGATGGGAGGGGTTTGCATCATGTGAGAGATGATGGGATCCGTGCAGTGGGAAGGCTAAGAGGGGCTGCATTCTCACGCGAGGGCGTTGTAAGAGGAGTAATCTGGGTCTGCAAGTGGAGGCTGCTCATCATTAGAGTTTCTGAACGGCCTAGTGTTCGCAGTGACAGTGGGGGCTATACATGCAAGGGGTACAGGCTCCAAAGGTGATGTGCAGGTACGTGGTGACGTCTTTGATGGTTTCCGGTACAGTGGTCCTTGGTCATTGGTGGCCGATCGTGCGAGGAGTGTACTCTGGAGCGTTAGCATATTCTCTTGAGTTCGTTGTCGTTGATTTCCAGCTTGCAGGGTTAGCTTGTAGCTCAAGTGCATTGGGTGATTTCGAGGGTTGTGTTGTTTCTGGGCATAGGTTTTTGGTGACTCTGTGGCAATTGTTCTGGATCGTCTTTTGTAGAGGTCATGTGTGTGTTTCGTGTGTTGGTTGGAGTGAAATCTGGGCGCTGATATGGTTGATGTTGAATTTGTTCGGCAGGCATGGCTCACGTCGAGGAATTGGGGGCAGGGCTTGAGAATCTGGGTGGAAGTATTGCAGGTGCATGAAAGCTTGCTCCCCTGCTTCTGCAAGCGTTCAGTTCTCCCTGGTGACTAAGGTATGGTGAAAATGGGATACGCCGTGGTATGTTTAGTGGTAGTGTTAGTGGGAGCATTCTCGACATGGACACCGGTGCATGCTCAGTCGGCATGGAGCCCCGTGGACCAAATCTTCACTGCCTGCGGTGCGGCAACAGATGTGCCAACGGATGGGCGCTTGTTTCAGGGAGACGGTGCAGGCAACTTGGCAAACCCTAAAGTGGAAGCACCCGGGGGCGTGTTGGCTTCCACTACTCTCCCGAACGCGAATCTGCCGTTTCCGAAGCTGTACCAGCAGGCACGGATTTTCACGGCGAACTCGACCTACACATTCACAGTCACTCCGGGGCGCCACTTTGTGCGGCTCCACTTCTACCCATTCGTGTTCACCAGCTACTTCCCCAACAACTCCATCTTCTCTGTCACTGCCAACCAGTACAGGCTCCTTGACAACTTTAAACCGATGCTGTACTCAACCGACTCGAAACCTTTGGTGTTTCGCGAGTACTCCCTGAACGTGTCCACCAGCAGCTTGGTGCTCACCTTCTCCCCTGGGGCAGCCTCGTATGCATTCATCAATGCGATCGAGGTGACCTCCATGCCTCCTGATGTGGTGCCCAACCGTGCCTTGTCGGTGGCGCAGCAAGGGACTGTGCTGAACTGGGCCGACACCGCCACAGCTCTGGAGATGATGTACCATGTGAATGTGGGTGGGTCGGCCGTGGTGCCGCAGAATGACTCCGCCGGGATGTGGCGCAACTGGCAGCAAGATGATGGTTACATGATCACTGCTGCAGTTGGAAAAGCTGATACTTTGAATGACGCAGTGATCGTTTACCCACCGCCACTGCAGGAGTACTTCGCACCTCCAGTGGTGTACAAATCTGCCCGGACCATGGGCGTGGCCAACACGATCAATGCCGTCTTCAACCTCACGTGGGCGTTCCCCATCGACCTGGGCTTCACGTACTTCGTCCGCCTGCACTTCTGTGAGCTCTTTCTCAACACCGTAGGCCAGCGCGTCTTCAACGTGTACGTGAACAACGTGACGGCGGATGCTGCGATTGACATTGTTCTGCTCACTGGACAAGCGAATTATGCCATGTACCGTGACTATCTCGTGACCATGGAGACGGGAGCCAGCAAGCTGTGGCTGCAGATTGGGCCAGCTGCATCGTCCATCTCCACTTTGCGTGAGGCCATTCTGAATGGGATTGAGATTTGGAAGCTGAATTCTACTGCAGGGAGTTTAGCCGGCGGTGTGGGTGTTACAGTGCAGGATGGGGGCCCAAGCAAGAGTATGAGCGTTGCGGCGATTGCGGGAGCTGGTGTGGCTGGTGTTGTTGTTGTTGCTGCGATTGGGGCGCTCATCTTTTTCTGCTGTCTTCGGAAGAAGTCTAAGGATCTGGTGCCTGCCAAGGGCAGGACGAACGCACCGCCAGCTTGGTTGCCCCTGCCGGGACACCATGCGGGCTCGGATCACAGCAAGATGTCGGCGACTTCGGCCAAGAGTGGCACCGGGAGTTATGTGTCGACTGTGCAGGGATCCAATCTGGGGAGGTACTTTACCTTCGCGGAGCTCCAGGAGGCCACCAACAACTTCGACGAGTCGTTGATCCTGGGCGTGGGCGGTTTCGGGAAGGTCTTCAAGGGGGAGATAGACGACGGCACGAAGGTGGCAGTCAAGCGAGGAAACCCCTGCTCTGAGCAAGGATTGACGGAGTTCCAGACCGAGATTGAGCTGCTGTCGAAGCTGCGACACCGGCATCTGGTTTCCTTGATTGGGTACTGTGAGGAGCATTGTGAGATGATCCTTGTGTACGACTACATGGCTGAGGGTCCTCTCCGGGGCCACTTGTATGGTACTGATGTTCCACCGCTGGGGTGGAAGCAGCGCCTGGAGATTTGCATCGGCGCTGCTCGAGGTCTGCACTACTTGCATACCGGTGCAGCTCAAGGTATCATTCACCGTGACGTGAAGACCACCAACATTCTCCTGGATGAGAATCTTGTTGCGAAAGTGGCCGACTTCGGTCTCTCCAAGACGGGCCCCAGTCTCGAACAGACTCACATCAGCACAGCAGTCAAAGGAAGTTTCGGATACCTGGATCCGGAGTACTTCCGGAGGCAACAGCTGACGGAGAAATCCGATGTGTACTCCTTCGGCGTGGTGCTCATGGAAGTCCTGTGTGCACGACCAGCCATCAACCCAACTCTTTCGCGCGAGCAGGTGAACCTTGCGGATTGGGCAATGCAGAAACAGAAGCAGGGGCAGCTGGAGTCGATCATGGATCCCAGGCTGGTCGGCACGTGCAGCCTTGCGTCGATACGCAAGTTCGGTGAAACGGCAGAGAAGTGTCTCCAAGAGCGAGGTATCGATCGACCTGCCATGGGCGATGTTCTGTGGAACCTGGAGCATGCCTTGCAGCTGCACGAAGCCGCAACAGCACATCCAGACTTGATGGATTCCAGTGCACCCATGGTGTCCCTCATGCCACCCTCCTTGTCCTCACACTCGCTTGACGACGGCGAGCTGTCTTCTGCCTCCAGTGCGAGACACATCCTGGGTGGCAGTGACGACGACCTCGACTTGGAAGACGCCTCAGCCAGTGCCGTTTTCTCCCAGCTTGTCAACCCCCAAGGAAGGTGATTATTCATGTGAGATATCAGTACTCTGGAAATCAATCAGTATGACAGTTCCTAAACGATCAAGTGCAATGCAGGATTGATCATACGCCTCTCCTCCCTGTTGCATACCAGCTGAGTTCTGCCGCTAACTAGATGCGTAGATCACACCTTGGTGGTCAAGAGTAATTCTGTGTGCAGCTGGAGGATCAGATTGTCATGCTCTGGCTCCAAATATGAGGAAGGATCAGCTGCCTGTGAGTCCGTCTGGCTTGTTTCACCAATTTAAACAAGGCTTGTGTCGACTATTAAGTGATAATTACACAGGGTATGGCAGGGTTGGGAGTGACGATAGATCTCAAGTTGCCATGAATCTTGTGCGGTTTTCTGCACAGACCAGAGAGGGTGATAATTCTTTGATGATGGAAGATGGATTAAGAACCATCTATCGACTATGTTGTCGGACGGCTGCCACTCTTGTGTTAAAATAAGTCTTACAAGCACAGCGGGTCTTAATATGCGGAAGCAGCAGCCACCACCCTGTGTCTGGGAGAAAGTTTTGCTTGTTATTTCTCATATTTGATTAGGCTACATTTTGTTAGAGCGCTGGTTACTTCTGGTTTGTGTTCACCTTCGCATGGTTTATTGATAAACAGGCTGTGTAATATATTTGACACATCAAGTTACTTGGTGAGTGTTGAGATTATCACTTCCAATTGTGTATCTCTCCGGTTTCTGACGGAGTTCACTTAGTATCCTTGTTTGTAGTATTATGTGAATGAGAACGATTACAGTGAACTGACTTTTGTCTGGTTAGGATAAAGAAAGGGGTGGTTTTTCGCCTGGTTTGCACCTTGTCTGGAACATTTATGAATGATGGACTGCAATGCAAATAAAGTGGTCTCTGATTATGTATGTCTAGGAGGACAAGCTGAAGGAATGATCTCCAGATGTTTGAATTACCTTTGACCTTCCTGCGAAAGAAACACTTATGTGTCGAATTGCTGACATGCTCTGATCCAGTTGTTCTGCATGATGGCTGGACATTGCGTGTGTATAATGCAATAGTTGAACTATACAACTTAGATATGCTCTATCGATTTGTGGACATTGGCACTTGGCAACTTGTTGATCGGAGATTTCATCACAATTGAACTGCTCGAGCAGTTCTGATAATTGCACAAGAGAGACTTAATGCATTTGATATTGAGGAAGTCTTGCAATGAAGAGATCTACACACGAAAATTGACACTTGGCAGCTGCAGCTGAAGCTAAAAATCGCATGTTACACACCTAAGCCAAGACAACATCCTGAGTGGACCCCTTCCGCAGAAACACCAACTCTGGTTCAAAAATGGACATCACAAGGAACACATCAATGCTGACGAATCACGTCGTCCTCAGTAGTCACGAGTTGTTATTTTATGATTAATCTCCAGATTCTTCTAAAGTGGAACCATTACCTCACCTCATGTAAATCACCATACCTTTGATAACTAGAGTCTATGATGGAATAAGCTAATCATGTGCGGTTCAGAAATCCTGACATTTTGCTTGCTCTAACTCTATGTACAGCGAACACCCAGCTAATCTAAACAGCATAAACTCGAACGACTTGATCAATAGCAGCCCGGCAAACAGGACAACCCCAACCCTTGCCCTTGATCTCCGACAAACATTCCATACAACCTGCCAAATGACCACAAGGTATGCACACACCTTCCGCTGGAGCATCCCAGCAAACAACACACTGGCTTTCCTTTTCCTCTGACTTAGATGTTGACGCCAGTGAGTCTTGTGATGGATAGAGAATGGGGATTGGAGGGGCAGAAGGGGAAGCAATTGAGCTTGATGCTACAGGGGAGGATGAGGCAGGGTCTTCCCTTTCAACTTCAGGGGATGGCACTGGAACTTCAACTTCGGCCCATTCTTCTGGAAATTCTGAGATCCGGCTGGGCCCTGCCTCATTGGAAGAACTCCAACCACAACAATTCACCTGTTGAGGATGATCAGTTTCTTCTGATAAAGTAGCATTCCGTAAGGAGGCCTCAATCGCCATTTTCAAAGCAGCGTCTTCTGATATTCCTACTCGGTTCCTGGGGTTTTGAGCAGGGCGGTGAGCGGTTGCTGGAGCGATTGCTGGAGCGATTGCTGGAGGGGTTGCTGGAGAAGGACCTGGTAGCTCTTCATCCGAAGCAGGTGTGCGGGGCTGAGCTGCAGGCCGACTAAGTGTTGACAGCCCTTGTAGAATGACTTGTGGGACCAGAGGAAGTCTACTTGCACCAGGAGCAATCTGTACAACAAAAACTTTTGGATAAGCTCTTAGAAACACCAGAGAGAAATGAACACAACGACATGATAAAGTACTGAAAATGCTAATTCATACCGACATCATACAGATCCGTACCTGGGGAATGCCCTTGCAAGCTCTGTAGAACCGTTCCAGTTGGGCCTTATCACCCCCTACCTCTGCCAAAAACTTGTACTTTGACCCTGTTTGTTGATAACTCAGTGTTAATAGTCAAAAAACATGATCGAGGAAATCAGAATATATATTCAAATAAATGCATGTAATCTGGACCTGGGTTTTCTGGACTATCTCCAGTTACAAGGTCTGCGTTTCTCATCCCCAAACTCTATTATGATAGAAAACATGCGTAATAACAACTGTTCACAGTTTCCATTTCCGGCAGGAGAATTCTAGCTGTTACTCGTACACGAAGTCTCTAAAATTTGAAGGAGCGCACAGCTCAATATGAAATTCTTTACAAACCATTTTGTGTCAAATCAACATTTAATTCAGCACCTGTATTTGAAATTGCTTAGATGCAAAAGAAGAGCTTACGTGTATTTCTATCCATGATGATTATAACTGGGTCTGGTGAGCTCAATTTAGGTTGCTCCACCTCGGCCTTTGTTATGGAGATGATAGTCCGTGGTAAGGGAACCTGCACAAGGACACACCAAATGGATTTGTTAGCTGAGCATTTGATATATTGGATGTCATTTCCTGCCCTTTACCTTTGAATCAACGCTCTCTAGTACCTGCAATAACTCCCTGACTTGTTAAATTGCTAAGGATGATCACAAGATGAACAAATCATCTGATCATCGGAGACCTAAACAGCTTACGAACATTGCAGAATCCAGCGGCATGAGCCAAAGGTGGTTTGACCCCTCCATTTCAAAGGCTCACCTGTCACGAAAGGAATGTTTAAGATTACCAAGGCCTTCCCAGCCCAAACGGAAGCCTTGGATGGAAGTATGGCGGAGCTACTTCTGGAGGGCTTCCAATGCCAACAATTAAAGTTTTCTTATTACAAGGCCACAGCCATTGCACGTTCTCATGAGGCACTCCTCCCTTGGAAAATTGGAACTCATTGATACATTAATCATTGAGATACAGCACCATTCATAACTGATCAGTTACAGATAGTTAGAAACGCTAATCACCAACTGAGTAACTGAGCATGAGCAGTGAAAGCGGTTCCTCCACAAGTGAACAGTTACATTATTTTTATTGAATCACTTTGAAATCCGCCACTTTCATGTAGTCACGTTAGCCAAGGCTACCGGCTCCCTAAGAATTCGCTCGTTATGTAAAAAAGAAAAATTTAGCCCCTCGAACTCACCTTTGGTCCCTGGTATATAACAAGCTCGTATTTTGGAGTTCGTTTGGGATTGGTCTCGGTTGGCAGAATTACAGCCCAACTACAAAGCCACAAGCTCATGTCAGTCCGAGAACTAGGCCAGTAACCTACTTTGGTGGTGTCAAGTGTACCCAAATTCATCAGCTGGCAATAAGTGAATAAAAGCAAGGACAAAATCGATCTGAAAGCAATGCAGGAGTTGAATTCAAATTCCGCTTACATTTTCTTGGTCAACCACTGAGGTGCAATAGCTTCCAGAAACCCAGGTCCAGATAACTCCCGCAATACTCCACTGAATATGCAAATTCGGTCCTGCCATTCTCACCACATTCTATCAAGTTCTGGAATGAGCACATGTTCACAAGCTCCATCATAACTTGCAAATTCTATTACTGAAAGTGATCATACTACTGTACCATATGCTCTCCAGTGTCGTGGATCACCCTCTGGAGCCAAAACCACTACCACCTAATACAACATTTACTTCACAATTGAGCAAGGAACTTCATCGAAGAGTACCTCAATCATGCGGACCACAGACACGTAACCTCGGTTGCGAGCCATGTCTAATGGTGTGAGAGAGTCATCATTAACAGCCAACGGATCAGCTGCATCACAACATCACCTTTCATGAGCAACGTCGAGTAACAAGTGCGATTCTTTCATAGGCACGCTTCCTGTATCTATTAAAGAGTGCCAGGAACTGACAACTTACCACCACGGGATAAAAGTAGCAGTACTGTTTTGTCCAGACCACGCTTTGCTGCATGATGAAGTGGATAGCCTCCATAAGTCCCTGCATTGCAAATATATCCAATGATGAACGCCAATACAGGTTGCAACTGTACTGAATAGAATTCTGTGTCAGTTTGCTCCAGCCAAAGAACGTGTTGACAAAAGCCATTTATCGTCAGAAAGAGGAAAACCTACCAGGTCGATAAGCTTTTATGTTGGCTCCAAGATTAAGAAGCATCAAGACCATCTCAAACAAGTCCCCTCGTGTGCAAGCTAGTATCAACGGTGTACGTCCCTCTTTGTCCAGAAACTGCATGTCACAAAGCAATTTGATATTACGAACACACCCAGGTGAACCTTCAAAAGTAAAACCACGTAAAACCACATAACAATCAATCAGCCGGTCTTAAATCCAGAAACCGTGTCTATTTTATTATACGTGTTCGCATCCAATTCTGAAACTCTGCGAGAATAAGCCAAACACTAACATCACTTCCATACAACCAACAACCTCACATGAATTATACAAGACTTACCTCCAGAGACGCCCCATCCCGGCGAAGGGCCTTGACAGCATTATGGTTTGAGTTCTGAACGGCCTGATAAAGCTGCTCCTCTCTGCTTGTCCCATTGCCCATCTGACACAATACCGCTGTTATGCCAAGATCGGAACTCTCAAAACTAACAAAATCTGGAGTTTGGCCATCCCCGTTCGACCCGCATTGCCCTTAATCTGGCCCAATGGTCTGTAACGGTGTCTCAGAAGTGGAATCGTCTTTTCAAGCCCCTCAGATAACAACCAGATAACGACATTGTTTTCAAGAGATGGCCTCTCCGATCTTCACAACATTTTACTCGTCCAAGAACTCGTAAACCCCTAAAAGCAGCGAGACCACAGGCGTGGCATACCATCTCCCAACTCCCAAACATCAATTCAGGCATAGCCCTCTGCTGGCAATGTCATACATAATCGTTCAGACAACATCAATTGCCCGAAGCCCTACCTTGCATTCATATACAAAAAAATACACAACCAAAAAACTCTACAATCCTCATGTATTCATTCCTTATTCCAAACCATCCAACATACCGCCACTGTTCTTCAAAAACGCCAACCCCAAGAAGCTCACAGCAATATCCACACACCTCAAGGCCGAGTTTCACAGCTCTATTTCCATTCCTCCTCACCAAATCCACAAAAAAATCCCAAACCTCATCACTCCATCAATAACCATCTACATGTCACTTCACATCAATGTCCTACCAAGAAAAGTAACTGCCCATTACACATCCATGTCCAATCACACCAAAAACCATCATAAACCTTCACTGCTTCATACAACCCCACAAATCCCAACCCCCAACCCTAACCCCTCCAAAACTCCATCACCATCACCAAAACAAACCAGAAACGTAAAACCAACCCACCTGATGATGATCCCACCAGTTCAATGATCAGCTCCTGCACTTTGTAACATCCAACCATAAAACAAACGCAATTTCAGCTCTGATCTTCTACCCTCTCCTATGCTACCCATGGAAATGAAACCATTCCTGTTCCATGCATGGACTTACTGATCAAGCAATCCCATGTGATGATCTGAGAGAGGAGTATGCTACTCAAGAAGCTGATCTGAAAGCTCTCAAGAGAGAAAGAGCATGAGGGAGGTGATGTGTTAATTCATATGCAATATTGCTGTAGGCAGTGGTGATGAATCTGGAGCGTGAGAGGCTGCTGCAAGAATGGTGGCAGCGTGGTGATCATGAGCTTCAGCCATTGATATTGCTATTGCCACTGCCAGGCTCATGATGATTGTGTCTGAAGTGGAAGCATTAGGACTCCCAGGGAGATGTCTCCTTCTCCTTACTTCTGGGTTTGTATACGTATGATACTTGAGTGATGTTTGTGTGATGTTTTTGTGATGTTTTTGTGATGTTTTTGTGATGTTTGTGTGATGTTTGTGTGATGTTTTTGTGATGTTTTTGTGATGTTTTTGTGATGTTTTTGTGATGTTTGTGTGATGTTTGGGTTATGTTTGGGATATGTTGTGATGATACTTGGTTGTAGTCAGGCAGTTGTTTTGAAGATTATTACTGTACGTTGGGAGCCTGTCCAGTTTGTGGGACATTTACTGTCCACTTCTGAGTTGATGTGAGTTCTATTATGGTGATACGTAGACAGGAGTCAGTTATACTCAGTTGTACTCTGGCAGGTATTGTGTGAAATGGGATGATACTGCAGCTGATTATGCAGCAGCACAAGAAACCGCCACTTTGGGAGCTGGTGAAATGGCATTATGGCACACTTGGTATGGAAAATGAACACAGTGGTCAGGAAACCATATACCGTAGAACATGGGGAAATTTTTTTGAAATCTTTTGGACTTGAAATTAAATCATTGTGAAAAAGTCAGTGGTCTAAAAACCAAAGTTCTTGTGATTAACAATAGGAGAATTTCAAATCAAAAAGTAGCATGCAACCAAAAAAACGTACTCTATAATAAGAAATTGTACTAAGTGGAAGAATGATACAGCTATTGACACATGCCAAAACGCCAAAATATAGAGCATCATTATCAATTTCTGAAATCCTAAAATCATGTGAGAATAGTTGCTCCATAAATTCTAATTATCTTACTATCACTAAATTTGAACTTTATAAATGAAGCAAATACTTGGGTGCCATGATATTTCACCAATTGGATTGTAACAAATGTTTGAATGGAAGCATCTTAGATCAGTGCCCATTTCCAGTCAAACTCACAGAAAATGGGCTTACATGGAGCTCTAGTGTTAGTGTTTGTTGACGCTAGAAAATAAAATTGCATTCAATGGAGGTTGACATCTTAGTGATGGCGATATGATATTCATGTTATATTTGTTTCAAATCCTTTTCACTAGTTCATCTCAGGAGGAATATGAGCTAATTTCACACCAATGCCTAGTATTATTTTATGAGTGAAACACACAATTGTAAGAACCAATATTGCAAACATTCAATGTTCATGAGATTAGTTGGCACAAATTGTGTATTTTGAGTGTAGAAATTCATGGGGTGAGTGGGTTGTATGCTGAGATTGGGTGAAATTTGTATTGACATAAATTGGACAAAGGAGTCTCTGGGCTGAATGGAGAAACTTACTGCATTGCATTCTAGGAAAGTGTCTGGGTTCCTTGCAAACTGGGTGCAATGTTATTTTGGAGGGGAACATTTCAAGACATGAATCGGATGATTTTCATCTTCTTCGGGTTGATGGATGGATGAGGTCATTCATCCAAGGCCTTCATGGCTTAGTGGTAGAGCGTTCCCTTCGTAAGGGAAAGGTCGTGAGTTCGATCCTCACTGAGGGCACTGCGCTTTTTGTTCCCCCGACCCGAAAAGTACGGAGCAAAAGTGGCAACATAAAATATGTTCAAAACTTGCATTTCAATCGAGCATTTCAATCGGTACATTCTTTGAAGGGTGAAATCAATTTTTAATGGGGTTCTTTCCCAGAAAGAATACAATCATAAGTAGATTGTAGCTTAAAGTTTTGAAAACAGAGGAGCCACGCCTAGTGGTAAAACAATGCCAATAAGAACACTAAGACCCAATATAAATGTCTGGATTAAAGGCCTCCATGTCTGTGAGTTCAAACTTTTTACAGAATTCCAAAAAGTGCCTCTTCTCCTCTACATTGGAGAGTCAATGCATTGCACAATGAATGTGTACCATAGGGTGACATGACTTCTTTTTGTTGACGAAGTGTTAAACATTCAAGAACTTATGTATAAGTCCGGCGTGCAATAATTGTGAGGATGGATGTAAGATCCGATATTGTTTTTTTAATTTCTTTTTCTCAAAGCTTTACATCATTATAATGAGAGGTGGAAATCAACAAAATGTTTCTGGAACCAAACCTTACCATCAGGTTTGAAGTTAGTCTTGGCCATCACAAATACGAGTGGGGATTCTCATTGTACCTCTCCTATAACTCATGCGGGAAAGGGATGGCCAATGGGAAGTCATTTGTTTATAAGTATCAACCACGTCACGAACTAAACAATCGATGGAATGTTGGATTGAATGCTTCGAACAATGCTCAATGTCCATCTTATACGTCTTAGATAGATTGGGATTCTAGCTGAATACAATAAGAAAACCAAGTATAAATTAATGCAATAAAGACCTAAAAACAATGAAAATCAGTCTAAACAAAAGTAAGTGATAAATCTAAAACTCTATCAAACTTATCACAAAAGCTACAAAATGATTTCATTCAAGGTATAATAAATATAAATACTATAAAAAGACAAATCTCAAGAATTTGATGTTATTCTCCGTCAACACCTCAAACTGTCCAATATGGGTAGCACGAAGCTCATATTGTCCACGGATGAATAAGTTTTTATAGAAGAAATATACCATATGCAGAATCAGTCTACAAGGGTTTTGAATAGAAACAGTAGAAGACACAAGAACTAAAACCTCTTCGTCTCTAGATAGAATATTTGAAGGGAAGGAATTTTATAGAGAGGTGAAGGGTGTCAATGGATGATTTCCAAACTTGCATTATATAAAAAAGAACAACTTTGTACATGCATTTCACATGGCATTACTGATTGTTGAGATTTTATGGGAAATCCGCCCACGAGCTCTGAATACCAAGCTTGCGCCATTGAAGATAAAGCTGCCGATGCTTAACTCTAATCTTGCCGACCTAAATCCAAGGACACCCGGAGCCTGCTGAACTTGAATCCAAGCTGCTTATAGCCATTGGGAGAAATGTAGAGTCTCCGAAAGGCCTTGTAAGACAGTCTGAGGTAGGTGAACTTGCTGCCTACACATGCTTCTTTAAGTAATCTCATTGGTGGATATCCTGCCCGCTAACAACGTCACGAGCTACAGTGTTGACAGCGTCATTACTTCTGGCACTGTTCACCTGCGCTGAGAGCAGCGGCACACGCCGTCGCTGGCAACGATTGGCTGGACCCACGAAATTTCGATTTTGGCGACTTCGTGGCACCATTGGTGCCAGCACATAAAGTGCACCGCTAGCCCAAATTTTCAGGCATGTGGGAAACCTAAAGGCCTTTTGAAGACCCCAAATTTCCCACAATGGGATATAGAACCTGCACAACATGAGCCTAAGCTGCCTGGAGCAAACCGCAAGCCTGCTCAAGCTGCCTTAGGTCTTACAATCTCGATCTCTTTTCTCGATTTCCTTTGCAAGTATCACTGCAAGTGAGTCTTTGTGCTGCGAGCGTTGGGTTTTTTGTCATTAGGTTTTTGTGTTTTTGCCGTTGTTTGTCAATTGTTGTCTTGCATTTTCACTGTTGCATTTGTGAGTGGCAAGTTTCTGTGCGAGCGAGTTTATGCCTGCATGAGCAATTGTGTGTCTGAAGGAGCAAGATTTTGTCTGCAAGAGCGAGTATGTATCTACAGGAGTGAATTTGTGTTCGTGCGAGCGAGTCTATGTATATAGGAGCGAGTTTGTTTCTATGCGAGAGAGTATGTGTCTATGCGAGTGTTGTTGTTTTTTTGCGTTTATGTTTTTGCGTTTTGTATTTGTCTTTGTTTCTAAGTTTTTGTTTTTGTCTTTGTTTCTTAGTTTCGTTCTGTCTTTGTTTCTTTTTCCTTTTGTATTGACGTTGTTTGTTGATTGTTGTTTTGCATCTTTTCTCTTGCATTAAGAGTTTTAGGTTGTTAGTGTAGGATTTTAGGTGGAGAGTGGTCTGTGCAGAATTTTGTCATGTTTCTTGTTTTTTGGATTATTTGAGGTTTAGTTCAAAGAATTTTTTTATCATTGTTTAAAGAAGCGGTGGCGATGGAAGTGCGACAGCGTAAGAAGGGCATTTGCCAAAAGTGCACTAATGTAGGTGTGTTGATATGTTTTTCTTGTTGTGTGCTTCTTGTTTGTATGTTTGATTTGTATAATTATTGTGTATTTAATTCTTAGTGAGTGAATTCTTGGTGTGTTATTTTTGTAATGTGTGTTCTAATGTGTGTGTGTTCTAATTATTTTTGCTGCTGACGACTGTGTTGTTGCTGACGACGTGCGTGTGCAAAGAAGTGCATCAGCAGAAAAACTGCATTGATTGTAGAAGGTTTGTAAATCAGTATATCTTTCTTGTTTGTTTGTTTGATTTTTTTATTTGTTTTATTTAATTTGTTTTGTGTATATCTCTTGTCTTATCAATTTTCTATGTGTTGGTTTTTTTTGTCAGTTTACATTAATTTAATGTTTGTTTTAGATTTGTTCTAAAAATGGAAAATATCGGCGATTGTGTTGACAAAACAACTGCTTCAAGAATAAAGCATCTTTGGGCAAACGAAGAGGATTTATTGTGTGAGCATGTTCCAAAGATTTTTGTCCTTCTGTCATTTAACTTGCGGCATCGCGATAGTGACGCTAGCCACAACATTAAGGTCAAAGTGGACATTTCACAAGGTAGGAGTGACTTTTTCCTTATTGAAATTTATTTAAGTGGTATTTATTTATTTATATTTGGTAAATCAAATCACATTGTGTCTAATTGTTTTATTGTTATGTGGAACTTTTGAGACGTGGTGAAGATAGCATGGCCAAATTTGGAGTAGACGAAGTGGACAGCAAAATCTTGGAGCAGTTAGAGCGCCAGGATGAGTCTAAGATCAAGGTTCGGGGAAAAGTAAACGAAGAAGACAACAAAGAGTTAAATAGTATATGCATGCTTTTGTGGGAAGTATATATCTCCCTAACACATGTAAGTTTCTAAACTTTGTTAAAATAGTTTGAATTGAGTATAAAATGATTAAATGCTTAATTAAGTATTTCTTTTTATATTCTTTACTAAAGCTTGATTGTAAAATTCTGAGGTTTTTGACGAGGATAAAAATAACATCGTCAGCAAAGGTATGCAAGAAGTCAACGATCTTGTTGACATTACCTATAGAGAAGGTATGTACTTTGTTCTTCACATAGTTTCTGAAAATTCTGTTAATAAATTAATAAACTTAAATGTATTTAGAGCATTGTTATGGATTCTTTATTGATTGTTATAGTTTTAAAATTAGTGGCCATAAACGGCCGAAGGCCATAGAACTGCCGCGCGGCAACGCATGTTTTGTGTTAATGATTGTTTATTTGTGTTTTGCAAATGTTTTAATCATTCCCGGTAATTCAAGTAGGTCTGAATGTGGTGGTGAGGATGGAGATTGTCACGATAATTCTTTTACCGACATTAGTTGCATCGAGGAGGATTGTATGAATGGTAAGTTTTGTCATTGTTATTTGTTGTGTATTTTTTATGGTTTTGATTATATTGTTTATTGATAATTTCTAATCCAATCTTCTTTTTGTATTTTATATTGGAGATTTTGACAAGGTTGTTTTCTTGTTGAGCAATCTAATATCAACGATGCATTTATGTATGAACCTTTTGATAGTGCTATTGGAGATTTTGTGCCATCTGATTTGAACATGTAATTGATGATTTTTCTCCTACTGTTACTATTTAAATCCAATGTTTTGTTTATTGTTTAAATCTAAATAATAATTATTTTTTTACTAATATTTTCTATCATTTTTATACAGAGGACGTAGTTGAAGTTATTGCTAGTAGAGATGAGCCCAAAATCTCGACGGTTAACGAGTTGAGATATGTGGATGCAAGTTAGGTTTTTTTAGCGGTTGATGGCCATTGTAGCTACATAGCAATGTTTTATAACTCACATCTGTTTTTCTTGTCAGATTTAGCTGTTGTGTATAGCTTTAGTTGGAGAGAAACAGAGGCTTGGATGAGTCTTATTCCTAACTATATACTCAATTCTAAGTTTAGCTAAGATTTATAGATGTATAGTGTTGTATATAGATTTTTTTATTACTTTTTCTGAATATTATAATTAAGTTATTAGTCTTGATGTTTCTGAAATTAGGTTTTGCAAGTATTTGTTGTTTTGTTTTGTATTGGCAGAGGTTGAGATTCCAGAAGTAGGATGAGTAGTGGTGAAGATGGAGGATGATGATGAAGAAGTCGAATTCAGAGACGAGGAGGAAGACGTTTGCCACTCTGAAGACAAAATTTACTCTGATGAAGAGGAAGAAGAAGATCCGAATAATATTTTTATCCTGCAAAGTGGTAATTTTTCAAAAGACTACGCTAAGGAATTAAATGAGGCCGAGAATACTGAGTCATCTGAAATTCAACAATCCAGTGAATTTCAGGTTTCTTGTTTGCTAGTTTTAGTTTAATTAGTATATATATATATATATATATATATATATATATATATATATATATATATATATATATGCTCCTTGAATTTGTTTGCTCTATTATTTATTTAGACAATTGTTTTGTTTTTTGCAAGTCTGTCCACGAAGACTAGTAGGTTCTGCAACCTTGACGCATAGAAGATAAAAAATACCTCGTTGGGCGGTGAACGTCGAAGTGCAAACTTGGAGAGTTGAGCAAGAAACGCCTTTGACAAGTGACGCCGTTTTCAAGGTATCTCTATTAAAAAACTTATTGGGGAGTTATCCGAAGCAGAAGATATTTGGGACTTTGTTAAGCTTCTCCATGCTATTGTTTTCTAAATGACGAAACAAAGTGGCAGCCTTTACCGTCAGTTCTTTCTATTAGTTTAGCTTTATTTTTATTAACAGTTTCAAAATCAGTTTTTTTCAAATCTATTACTGTTTGTATATGCGTTTGATTTATCTTAGGTTCAGATTTTGTGTTTAGTATTTGCCATGTTGTTGTTTGTTTTATGTTCAGTCATATTATGTTTTTGAATTCGTCTCTAAGTTTGAGATTTTTATCTTATATCAAATAATGTATTTAGTTTTGATAAAGATTCAGTTTAGCTTTTATCGATATTAGTCGTGAGATATTTTTTGATTTTATATTATATTTATTTTGTATTTTTTGTTTCTTGTGTTTATCTTAGTTATATAAAAATTTGGCTTCAAGCTTATTTATGTGTATTTTTCGGTAGTTTCTAATTCTTTTTGTATTGTTGCTGTGTAAGTCTTCAGATTCTGTGTGTTTCCAGTTTTTTGGAGATAAGATTTGCTTAGTTAACTTCTTTGATTTTTTTTCTATTTTTGATTTTTTTTCTATTTTTGATTTTGGAAGTACGAATTCACACTTTTGTGAGTTTTAGCTTGTTAGTTTAATTTCATTGTTTTAGTAGTTTCATTTCACTGTTTCGTTTGTTTTGTGTGTTTTGATTTTGGTAGTTTCATCTCACTAGTTCGTTGATTTTAGTTTTGTTTTGATTTTTAGTGAATTTTTTGTACGCAAATATTCAAATATAATTGTATGATTGTTGTTATTTGTTTGATAAATTAAATTTTTCTCTCTATTTATTTAGATATACATTCTTTTGTACTTTTAGGTTCTAGTCTTATTTGCCTTCTTGAATTTCGGTTTTAGTTAAGTATTTATGTTATCACCATATTGGTTATATTGGGAAAATTCGATGATTCTAATCATGTGCGCATTTAACTCGACCCAACATAAATTTTCATCGTAGGTACATTTTAGAGCTAAAGAGAAAGACTCATATTAAATCAATAGAGGTTCATAATCTGCCAATGTAATAAATATGTTGTTTAATCTTCTTTTTAGATAATGCGATTTTTTGAGCTTTGCATTTTATTTCTAATAAAAAAAATCTTATTTAGACTTTTAGATGACAAGTTTCTAAGTTTTGAACTATTAATTTTTTGAGCTTCGGGATTCTAGAAAAGTTATTAGTTTGCAAATTTTTGCTCTACTTTATACTTTGCATAATTCAGTTTTTCTTTTTATTTCATGAACCTTATATTTTAATCGGTTTTTTTCTTATCTTTCTTCGTTTTATTAATTTATGTATTATAGACTTCAATATAATTACTCATTTCAGATTTTGAATGTTTAGAGGTTATGGATCTTTAGAACTTCTAATCTAGTTGATTGCCTTCTAACTTGTTTGATTGTCTATAAACTTCAGGTTGCAGAATATGATTTGAGCCCTTAGCAAAATCACCCGTTTGTAGTACAAGATTTGTCTCGAGCGGACTTCAAGTGTCCTACCCCCATTTAATATAATGTTTGATCGTAAATACAAAAGAGTTGAATGCACAAAGATAGAATCTGTAAAGCTATCATTTTACCGTAGACTCCAAATTAAAACCTCAATTACGAATATTCTATCTAGAGACGAAGAGGTTTTAGTTCTTGTGTCTTCTACTGTTTCTATTCAAAACCCTTGTAGACTGATTCTGCATATGGTATATTTCTTCTATAAAAACTTATTCATCCGTGGACAATATGAGCTTCGTGCTACCCATATTGGACAGTTTGAGGTGTTGACGGAGAATAACATCAAATTCTTGAGATTTGTCTTTTTATAGTATTTATATTTATTATATCTTGAATGAAATCATTTTGTAGCTTTTGTGATAAGTTTGATAGAGTTTTAGATTTATCACTTACTTTTGTTTAGACTGATTTTCATTGTTTTTAGGTCTTTATTGCATTAATTTATACTTGGTTTTCTTATTGTATTCAGCTAGAATCCCAATCTATCTAAGACGTATAAGATGGACATTGAGCATTGTTCGAAGCATTCAATCCAACATTCCATCGATTGTTTAGTTCGTGACGTGGTTGATACTTATAAACAAATGACTTCCCATTGGCCATCCCTTTCCCGCATGAGTTATAGGAGAGGTACAATGAGAATCCCCACTCGTATTTGTGATGGCCAAGACTAACTTCAAACCTGATGGTAAGGTTTGGTTCCAGAAACATTTTGTTGATTTCCACCTCTCATTATAATGATGTAAAGCTTTGAGAAAAAGAAATTAAAAAAACAATATCGGATCTTACATCCATCCTCACAATTATTGCACGCCGGACTTATACATAAGTTCTTGAATGTTTAACACTTCGTCAACAAAAAGAAGTCATGTCACCCTATGGTACACATTCATTGTGCAATGCATTGACTCTCCAATGTAGAGGAGAAGAGGCACTTTTTGGAATTCTGTAAAAAGTTTGAACTCACAGACATGGAGGCCTTTAATCCAGACATTTATATTGGGTCTTAGTGTTCTTATTGGCATTGTTTTACCACTAGGCGTGGCTCCTCTGTTTTCAAAACTTTAAGCTACAATCTACTTATGATTGTATTCTTTCTGGGAAAGAACCCCATTAAAAATTGATTTCACCCTTCAAAGAATGTACCGATTGAAATGCTCGATTGAAATGCAAGTTTTGAACATATTTTATGTTGCCACTTTTGCTCCGTACTTTTCGGGTCGGGGGAACAAAAAGCGCAGTGCCCTCAGTGAGGATCGAACTCACGACCTTTCCCTTACGAAGGGAACGCTCTACCACTAAGCCATGAAGGCCTTGGATGAATGACCTCATCCATCCATCAACCCGAAGAAGATGAAAATCATCCGATTCATGTCTTGAAATGTTCCCCTCCAAAATAACATTGCACCCAGTTTGCAAGGAACCCAGACACTTTCCTAGAATGCAATGCAGTAAGTTTCTCCATTCAGCCCAGAGACTCCTTTGTCCAATTTATGTCAATACAAATTTCACCCAATCTCAGCATACAACCCACTCACCCCATGAATTTCTACACTCAAAATACACAATTTGTGCCAACTAATCTCATGAACATTGAATGTTTGCAATATTGGTTCTTACAATTGTGTGTTTCACTCATAAAATAATACTAGGCATTGGTGTGAAATTAGCTCATATTCCTCCTGAGATGAACTAGTGAAAAGGATTTGAAACAAATATAACATGAATATCATATCGCCATCACTAAGATGTCAACCTCCATTGAATGCAATTTTATTTTCTAGCGTCAACAAACACTAACACTAGAGCTCCATGTAAGCCCATTTTCTGTGAGTTTGACTGGAAATGGGCACTGATCTAAGATGCTTCCATTCAAACATTTGTTACAATCCAATTGGTGAAATATCATGGCACCCAAGTATTTGCTTCAGTGAAGTATTTGTTATATCTATAGCAATTGAGGTTATTTATAGTGATCGTTTCCAATATTAAAATAAAGAAAATTAATTTTTGAGGAACAAACCTTATTTTTCCAAAAATATTAAATATTTGTTCGACAAGGAACAAACTTGCTATGGTGTTACTATTCTTCAATTTTAATCAAATTCTTAGGGGCTAGTGTGCAATTGCGGTTATTCTGAAGGGACTCACTGCTATTTCATGACACATGCGTTGCGGATTAAAGTTGGTATGTGGATGAAAAGTAAATGACTTCCGCCATGTGCATGAAATTTTGATGAAATATGGACATGGATGAAATATGTTTATCAATGAAAACTATCCATGGATGAATGTGAAAAATTTGAAGATTTATTTTAATTTAATTTAAAAAATATTTAACACTCTTATTCCATCTTCATTACGAGAGAGAGAAAATTGGAAGTGTTGTTCAAAAAATTGAGAAAATCTTGTATCCATTATGTTACATGTGTCCATCCTTCAAAAATAACTTGTGGCCCATTTTCCCGTTGTATATGACACTCTGTATAGATACATTATGCTAAAATAAGAGTTGCTTGCAGGTTATTTAGAGTCATATCAATTTCTATGAAAAACCATAACTTTTACAATATGATTTTGATTTCTTCAAAAGTTGTCTTATTAGAAAATTACCCATGACAAGTATGTGTGTAAAAAAATTGGAATACTCATATTTTTATACAACATAAAATAGCATGCCTGAAAGAGCTGCAACCACAATATGATGTCAAGAAGATTTAAAGTTAATTCAATATACCCGCTAAAAATGTTGTCTTTTTTTGAGCGTCATAAATGATACTTAATACATGCAATGATCTACCGCAACTACTTGTAGAAAAAAGGTATAGGGACAATGACAAATTAGCAATGAAATTGTAATTGAGAAATAAAGAGAATTTGGTGCTTCCTTTTATATAAATGATATACAATATAGTTTATTATGCATGTAAGATTAATATTTTTATAAATTTGATATATTTCTATATATTATAAGACCTATATTTACACATTTTAATTGATACATATATATGTGAATATCAATTTTAAATACATAAGCACAATTTAAATAAACTTTTGTAGAGATGATTATACAACTAAATGAATTGAATTAACAAGTTTACAAAATTAAATATCTCACATGGTATGGTCAAATACCATGAATACACTAGAATGATTTTTGTATTAACCCCTAAAGTTCTGAGGGTGTTTTTCATCAAAACTGCCTGAAAACAACCTGTCTTCAAATCAAGGTGGATTTTGCTAAGTTGGGGTCTTAATTAGTACATCTAACCGTAAGATATTGTAGCTAACTTCTATGTCTACATGTCTACCAAATCTTAGACACTCATTCCTCACCAATTGCAAGATCATAACGTTCAAAGTTGAGAATCAAGTTTTTCTCCCTGCGCAAAAAGGGAATATCAGAGTTTTGAAGGCCCAAAAAACCATTTTTTTGCATTATGGATTTTGGCGGTTTTGATGCACATCAAAGAAGACTGAGTTAGCTAATTGCAATAAAAAAATCATATTCAAAAAAGTTGTGGAAGGTTGCCCAAAAAATCATTTTCCGCTAGGGGGTTTACTGAAATTCACAAACAAAGGCCGTTTTTTGACAATGAAAATAGCATATGAAAAAAAATTGGATTGAAAACCCGAACGGTGAGAACATGCATAACTGCCTTCTCTATACATAGTAATTTTTATCTTTGAAAAATATCAAAATCTCAATTTTTGGTGGAATTTCAAAGTTTTGTCTTTGGGCAGATTTTGGTAATTTTGGGCAGTTTTGGGCAGTTTTGGGCAGAATTTGCTGCATGCACTGTCATTCTCATTGGCTAACTGGCTGCCCTTGGAGGAGCTTTTGCGGTTCAGAGGTAAATCACTTTTCACTCTGACATCAGAATTGATAATAAAAAATACCGACATGAAGCTCTCACTAAGGCCTACTTTCATTAAAATTTTCATAAATTTTGAATTCAAATTGCATCCGCAGGTACATGCCCAAACTCCAAAATAGCCCCATTTTGCCACATTGTCCTTTAGGGGTTAAGTAGGACATCACGTTTGCGGCTCACTAATTCTGTTACCCGACCTACTTGCAAGACCTAGTCAAATCCTACGCTGACGTGCATTGTGTCAATATAGGGGTCGCGTTGTGACAACAATAAAGAAATCCATGTGAAAAATGTTTATCGGATGTAAAATTTCATCAATGTATACAGATGAAAAAATATTGGGCCCATTATTTTGCAACTGCCCAACCTTTCAAATTACATCTTGTCACTTTTTATCCTTGTGAAAGACAGGCAACCTGGGCAAAAAATCGGAGATTCTGATTAATTACTTGCTACCCAAATTTAGAGCACATTCTTTTGAAATCCGTAACTTCCAACGAAGCAATCTTGTGAGCAGCGAGCAGGAAATCTAAAATTGGACTAAAATTTTGAAAAAAATCGATTTTTTTTCAAAATTTGTGTTTTTTTTTTTTTTTTAATTTTTTTTTTGCGTGGGCAGTCAAAAATGATTAATTTTAGTGAAGTACCTATTTCTGTGGATTCCGTATAAAACCACAAATTATAGGAAAAAAAACAAAAAATCTAGATTTTTCTTTTCAAAACATGAAAATATGGTTTAAGCAAGAAAATACTTGAAACATGTTGCAAAATTCTTGTGAATTGTAGAAACATTTTCAATTTATAGTCACAAGGTCCCGCCTGCTTTTAATGTAGACGTGTTTCTTTATTGTGCTGATTTTCAGCCCCATTAGGGAGTGTCTCGGATCTGAGGGACTCCACATCGTGATTCTCCAAGTGTGTCTCAGATCCGAGATACTCTCCGACGAGGCTGAAAATTAGCAATTTTTTTTCAAGATTAAAAAAATTAAAAAAAAAAAAAAACATATATATAAATGTTTATTGCCACTTTAAAGTTTAGAACTAGGCAAGTAAATAATCAGGGCACAATAAATAACTAAAGTATAAGATAATAGGAGAAACTTTATTCTTCGCACTTCAAATCAAATACAAATCCATTTCAAATCAACTTGAAGGGACTGCTGGAAAATCGTTAAAAACGGTGTTCATCCATGAAGGCTAAATGCATGCTACACTACGCCCATACGTTTGAGGATGCGCATAACTTCATTGTAGCTATAGCTAGGAGCATGCATGAAGGAGTCCTCCTTAGAATCCATCTTGCACATGTATCAAAGAACATAGTATACGTGTTTGCAGTATTTCCATTGCTTGGCCTTCCCAAGAGTCTCCGAAAGCATCTTCACAAAATCCGGGCAAGTGCATTCGGGAAAGCTCGCAATGGTGATGCGGTACATCTTGTTCCCTCCTGTGTTTAGAGTTACCACGCATCCATATCTAGGATAAGGAATAGTGGTTACTCCTGTTATAGTGCAATTGTCCAAGAGAGCGGCGCTTTCTCATTTGTTTCTGTGATCTACAGTGGGTACGTCAGGATTCCTTTGAATGGAATGATTATTGCGGAGTGTAGGGTGCGCATCTGGGTTTGCTAGTTCCTTGAAGTCACACCTCTGAAGTGGCCACTTTGAAGCCCCTTGGAATTGATGCCTTGGTGACAATTCACCTCGCTGCTGCAATTGAAATCCAGCCTCCTCAAGACTTAGAACTTCCTGACGAGTGAGATTAGTTCTAATTTTCACAGGCCACACCATAGGGATGGTCGGCCAATCCATAACCCAATTTTTGGGCCCCCCCTTCATACAACGGCTGATATCATCGGGGTAGAACCAGAACTCTGCAGGAACAATACGTTTGGTGTGATAGTCTTTCTTCCTCCTAGAATACGTAGGCGCGGGTGTGCCTTTTGCTCCCCTAGAAATCTTTGCATCGCACTTCTTCCTCGTCTAGGCTTGAAGGGCTTGGCTGACCGATTCGAAGGCGAGCAATGTGCCACGTGTTAAGATCACAGTCTGTTTCTTGTACAGACGTGGTGTGCTGGACACCACACGTTGGATCCGAAAGTGCTTCCTCAATCCTTGCTCTTCTTGACCTCGTCCCCATGGCTGGTATCAAATAATTCACCTTATCTGAGCGGTGTGAGTCGTGAGCAGATCCCGTGGGGAGATCAAGCTTCCGCTTTAATGAACCAAAGATCTCGGCGCCCTCTAGTCCTTTCTCTTTCGTTAGCACATCTTCCGCTCTAGGATAAGCCTTCATTGCTTCAGCAATCATTACAAAGTCCAAGCTTCGGTGTGCTTGACGAAGACGGAGCTTTGCTTTATCCGATCCTTTGCCTCCTCGCCCCCCCTTTCAGATACTTCATGTACTGCGTGATCTGCATGAAGGCGCGCATCATATCATCGACTGTGGCAGCGTATAGGCAGTTCCTAGTGTTACCATATTGTTGTAGCCACTTGTTGTGTATTGTCTCCGCTAGGTTGCAAGAAGGCATGTTTGCTTGTTCATCAAGCGAGAGATTCTGTTGGAGAAAAAGACCACTTGTTCAGTGCATGGAAGAATTTGATAGCGAACTTGCATAGGACAAGGGTGGAATTTAGGTACTTACCAACTGCATCGATCCACCCCATTGTCTGTAGCGGTAGTGCCAAAAGACAAGGTAGTGGGGGAGTATGGCAGATTTTGCAAACAAGAGTTGGATTAGACGGATGCTCCTCTCCTTCTAAAATTTGACTTGGAGTAAGTCTAGCCCACTCAATGGAATTCACATTTCCTGGATTCCTATCTATATAATCACAATTCAAGTTTGAGCACTAAAGATGGCCCGTATAGTAGCACCTGCGAAACTTAAGGCCGAAATCATTCTTAACATTTGTGGTCATAGTCTTACAACACGCGTGCCCGTCGTGCTCCTTCCCCATTCCATCCAATTCTCCACTGAATGTCGTGGGGATGTTCTCTAGGAGAGGAGGCAACTCAAAGATCTTGTCACCATCATAAGTTGTGGGAAGATACTAGACCTCTACATGCTTGAAGCTAGCAAAATCAATAGACAATCGTACCACTATTTAACGTCGAAACGTAACCCTCTTCCTCTCTGGACCTCACTTGGAGAACTGTCTCACTCAACACTCCGTTATCATCAAAATCTCTTTCTCAACGTACATAGACCCCATTTGAAAATGAAACCTAAGACTCAGAAGCTGCTCCGACACTATGAGTGATCCATCTTCACCAAGTGGCGCTGTAATTGGGGTTGCGTGGACATGAGCACGAAGAGATGCAATTCTAAGCGCTTGGTAGAAGATTGGAGGCGTAGAGTCATGCATTGAGAGGAAGCTTAAGGTAGAAAGGGCATAAGTAGTGAGGTGAAGAAGACTCATCGAGAAGTGATTGAAGGTGGTATCACTTCATGTGCCATCCGTTAAGTAGCACGCACATGGATTTATTCAAATTAAATAAGCATAATGGTTAAGCATTGGCGCCAAGCAAGAACTCTGCGAAAACAGATATTGCAACCTAGATTATCAAGGCATTAAAACCAAGGATTCTTTTTTTAAGGTAGAAAAAAAATGAGCTTGCAAAGTGCTCACAAACCTGTATCTCGGATCCGAAAGACTCCCTTCCTTGGGTCAAAATCAGCAAAGATTATTTTCTCGGCAAAAAAAAAAAAAAAAAAAAAAAAAAAAGGAGGAAAGTATAAATGATTAATGCTACTTCAAAACTATACAAATAAAAATCAATGCTCTTACTTACTTTAGTACATACCAATTGCAAATTCTATCTAATTCTATGAACACGAGCGAGAGATTCATAGCCAAGCTAATGCCCTAAATTATGTTCAAATGTTCTCTTTTCTTCTGTCAACTATGAGATATATTTCTGCTAACCAAAGGGCGGAAATGCGTCCAATCCTTCAAACATTGTCTAATTTTTAAAAGAATTATGTCTCCTATGCACTCTGTGTGCTGCCATCTAAGGGAGGAAATGTGTCCTTCAGATCCGAAGGACGCATTCTCTGCCTTGGAAGGTAGAGCGTTTGCCCTCAAATAGCCACTGCGAGGTAATTTAGCTAAGTTTTAGGACTCGGAAAACGTCCCTCGGATCCGAGGTACAGTTTTTGAGCCTCAAAAGTAAGCTCTATTCACTTTAAATGGATTGCCACTCTGAGGAGTTTGAGCTAACTTCTAAGGCTGAAAAAGTATCCCTCGGATCCGAGAGACGTTTTTCAAGTCTCAAAAGCTAGCTTTATTTCTATCTAAGGTCATTGTTTTAATTTAAAAATCAAATTTCAAGTGAATTTTGGAATTTTAATTTTGCTGAAATGGTTTTCAATCAACATGAAATCAAGCAACAATTTGTTAAATACACCTCAAACTTCGGCATATTAAATCCCAGTTTCTTCTTCCAACTCCAAGAATATAAGTCGAACACTGTCAGTTCTTGTAATATGATACACCGTTCTAGTTCAGTGTCGTCAATTGATTACAAGACTAAGAAATTATATGCAGAAGCTGAAGGACATTTTAGGCATTGAGAAATGTCTTTCGGATCCGAAAGACATAATTAGGTACCATAAATTAACTAAAATTTGTGATGGAAGTAGATGAACTTACTCCTGCCCAGAAAGCTGCAATTTCCACCCATGGACGTAGGGCTTGTGTTGAGGCGGGATACTTTGGGAAGTTATATAATTCACGTGATTCCTTGCTCATATTCCACCAGTTTACCGATCTCTCCTTATATTTTGCCGGCACTTTGGTAGTGGCAAGCAGTTGCAGCTTCTCGGGATTCATCTCTGATTTGGTTCTGAACGTGGTGAAATGGGCTTCAATCTACATGAAATCAATGAAGCATCTGTTAAAAACTTATGAAACTCTATAAAAATTGATGGCTTCCAAATATTCTAGAAAATTGCTGCAGAATCATGATTTTGCAGCTTTTTTAGAGCGGCCTAAAACGTCTCTCAGATCCGAGAGACATTTTAGGCCCCTCTAAAAAGCTACAATACCATGATATTGCAGCAGTTTTAGAGGGGCTAAAAACGTCCTTCGAATCCGAGGGACGTTTTCAGCCCCTCTAAAACTACTCCACACTGACGTTGTGGAGCAAGTTTTCTAGGGGTCCAAAATGTCCCTTGGATCCGAGGAACGTTTTTAGACCCTCAAAACATAGTATAACATCCTCAGTGTGGCAACCGACACTGAGGATGTTGTACTATGTTTTGACCCTCCCAAAGGGTCCCTTGGATCCAACGGACCCTTTGGGAGGATCAAAACGCACTACAAATCTCTCAATGTGGCTAGCCACATTGAGAAGTTAGACCTGCCTTTGGAGGCCTTAAAAGGTCCCTCAGATCCGAGGGACCCTTTTTGGGCCTCCAAAGGCAAGTCAACTGCCTCTGAATGGCATGCAAAAGCATGCCATTTTGAGGCATAATAGGTGCCATCGAAGGCAGTAATTGCGTCCCTCGGATCCGAGGGACGCATTGTTTGCCCTCGGAGGCAGCTATTATGCCTCCAAATGGCATGCTTTTGCATGCCATTTAGAGGATGCTGAGCTGCGTTTGGAGGGTGGAAATAGGTTCCTCGGATCCGAGGGACGTTTTTCCGCACTCCAAATGCAGCTCAACTTCCTGTGAATGGCATACATAATTAAATTAAATAGCAAAATCTAAGGTTTTTATTCTTTACCTCCGTTATGAATCCCCCTCCATTCTTGGGATCCGTTAGAACCAGCAAGCGATCCATCTCTGTATGCAGAGATGTCTTGCAAGCCTTAATCGCTGCTTTAGCACGTTCAGTGAGAATGTTGTTGTCTCCCTTCTGTCTTTCGCCATTTCTTATTAAAGAGTCGTCATATATCTTCATTGCTGCCTCCTGTGCACTGAAAATCGCTCTGCATATCAAATAGTATCAGCTCTCCTTTGGGTAATGTAATGCAATTCTTGTCCAATGGTTTTCAAGACTTGGAGAATTGATGATGTAATACCTCATACAAGAAGTTGCAAAATGCATCATGTGTGAGATGGTACCACTTCTTATTCTTGGTGACATGCTTCCACTATGTCTGAATGTTCTCAAAATCGCGTTGAGGGATGAGATTTCTCAACTGTTCGAATGGTGTATTACCAATTTGTTTTTTACATTTTATATTTTAAATCTACATTTTGCTAAAAAGGTTTTCAAAAAAACATAGCTGATTTTGACCCGAGGGAGGGAGTCTTCGGATGCAAGATACAGGTTTTGTGAGCACTTTGCAAGCTCATTTTTTTGCTACCTTAAAAAAAGAATCATTGGTTTTATTGCCTTGATAATCTAGGCAACAATATTTGTTTTTGCAGAGTTCTTGCTTGGCGCCAATGCTTATCCATTATGCTTATTTAGTTTGGATACAAAATTGATTCTTGAAAAGCTCCAGCTCCTTGTCATTGCCAGGATGCCAGGAAAATACAAGCAGAGTGTGCTCAAGTATTGGAATATGAGCAAGGATTCACGTGAGGCATACAACTTTCCAAAGAGTCCTTGCTCAACAAACGCCCTTTGTCCATGGGTGGAAATCGCAGCTTCCTGGGCCGGGGTAAGATTACTATCTTTCTAATTATTTTCTTACTAACCTTTCTTCATCAATGAATATACCTCAGATCCAACTTCCAAGGTACATTTTTAAGAGCCATATGTTGTATTCAATTTGTTGATATTATTTCTTCGCCAAGAATAAAGGTGGCTGTAGTGCACTATATAGTTGCAATGCTTTATAAGAATTGACAATGTTGTACTTTTGTTCTTGCAGGTGGAAGAAGAAACTGGGATTTAGTATACCAAACTTCTCAAAGATGAGGAGATTAAGATCCCAACCACAACACCTAGATGCAATATTGTAGACATTGAGAGCTTCTTACTAAGCGGATCTGTCAGGATTTGGAAGAGGAGATTCCATGAGTTCCTTGGAATGTATGGAAAGTATACAAAATTGAAGCCTTTCAACGAGCAAGCAGACATCAAGAAGGCCATTAGCCATATGATTGTGAGGTACTTTTACGCAGAGCTCGTAAAGAAAGGTGCCATTGCAGTTGACAACCTTCCCATGAGGTTCTCAAAGTGGCTAGACACAGCCAGCGTCGGCTGCATCTTTAATGACACCCAGAGGAAATCATTCTCCCGGCCTTAGCTCCTAGAATGTCCATGGTATCTTGAGCTTAAACTAGGCGAGCCGTGTCCAAAATCGGAGCGCACTTTGAAAGCAAAGTGTAACAAAGAGATGAAAGAGTTCGAGGCTCAAGGTCTGGATACAAAAAATCCCACTGTAGAGGAGAATATGACTAAGAAAGAAAGAGGCAAGGCTACTATAAAGAGGCAGAATGATGAGGTCAAGTGGTTGGACAAAATTCAAGATGACAAGGAGAAGGACCTGGCTAAGGCCAAGGCCGTAGAGGAAAAGTTAACCAATATGAGGCATGCTCAGCTTGTCAAGCAGAAAGGTCTCAAGGGCGCTTTAGAGATTGAAGGCATCTTGGCGTTAATCTCTCTCTCTATCTCTCTCTCTCTCTCTCTCTCTCTCTCTCTCTCTCTCTCTCTCTCTCTCTCTCTCTCTCTCTCTCTCTCTCTCTCTCTCTCTTTCTCTCTCTCTCTCTCTCTCTCTCTCTCTCTCTCTCTCTCTCTCTCTCTCTCTCTCTCATGAAACCCTTACAATGACGGACATGTCTCGAATCCGAGACACGTCGTCATCTCTCCACTCTCTGCCCTAAACCTTGTTCGCGCCGCCTTCTTTTCCCTCTATGCTGGCTCTTGGGTCCGAGAGCCAGTATAAGAGGGAGCGCATCTTACTCCCCACTCGCTCTTGAACTACAACCTACTTCGTCCATGTTAATTTCTTTTTTGTATGTTGCTTTCATTTTCTCTATTCAGTACTTGTTTATAATCTTATGTTAGTCGCATCTACTTATAAGAAGGAGTGCATCTACTGAAGTTAGTCACTGTTGTTGGTATATTGCTGATTTTTCAATGTTGTTAGTTTTTACCTTTCGGCTGTGTGTACTTCCAATAGTTTGCTAAGTAGTCGCTAATTTGTTGCTACCTCTCTATGTTTAATTACGGTTGGGGTTAGTTGCTGCAATATGTTAATATTGTTTTACCGAAAACTAGTACTTAAATAACTACCGCAGCATCTTTGCTAGATTTTCTCTTTCTTTCCCTCTCATTATTATTTTGTATTGGAGTTGTTGGTTCTTGTCTATAATTGGTTATTTTTCTCTTTCTAATGCATTTTTATTCTAACAAGTTATGTTTGGAGACGAGAGATTACAGCAATTAAGCATTGAAGATGAAGAAATTGTTTATACATTTTCCTTTTGGTGAGTCTGTAGCCTCTTATATTTTCCAAGGATCCTTAGTACTAGTTGCCGGTGCTACCTAAGCTTGTATAGTTGTTGCCGCGGCCTACTGGTTATGACTACTTGTTGGAGAAGTAGCTTCTATCTCTGACACGGATATTTCAACATTAAAATTTATCCACTTAGTTTTTATACATTTTTCATTATATCTATAAAGGATATTATTTACCGAATACATATACCAATATGTTTCTTCCAACCATAAACATTCTCTCGAAAATTTGAAGAAACCCGTATAAAAAATTATCTAAACACACCGTACACAATGATTTTTCCGTAAAGATTCCTTATATATTCCATTAAGATTCCTCGATAATACACGCTTCTATTGATTAATTTCAAAAATTTCAAAAAATTTCAAAAAATTTCAGAAGTTGCCCAATGAACAGATTTATGCTCGCTCTTCGCTGCTCGCTGCTCACAAGATTGCATTTCTACGTAACTTCTGCATCGTAATTCCAATTTTTTTGAAATTTGCGCCATTACGAGCTATTGTTGAAAATTATGTGTAGTAAAAACTTCCAAAAATTTGAAAATTGTGGGAGCTTAAAATAGCTTGCCCATAAGTGTTTTGACCACAATGTGGTCTCAAAGACCTTTAAGGGATAATTAGACACAATATCCTATGGTTACAAATTTAATGTAATCACTAATTTTAGAAATAAGTAGCTTGCTATCAAGAATAGTATATTTTTGAATTTTTTCGCTCCAAAAGTTCCAAACTCTTTTAGATTATTTATTGAATTGAAGTCTATTGTCAATATTTGGATTTTTTTTAGTTGATACAATTATAGCAATTGCAGTTGTCCTTTTTTTCTTTAAAAATGCAACAGTTGCATATCTTCATGAAGCACGTACTTGTCAAATATCAAAGATAATACTAGTATGATTAACACTTCTACTTTGATCAAATATATTGCATTTGGAAAAAGAAAAACATCCGTAATTGAAATTTTACACAACCAAGACTAGTTGCTTAAACACAACCTTCACTTCACATATTTAAACCAAATCCTCAAAATTTTTATGCATAGTGGAGACTTCAAATGCCGTGCTAGTGTAATTGGTCACTAAGTGTTGCTTAAAACAAAACCAAAATATTTGAATTAATAATTTAAAAAAATACAAGCTATATACTAAAAATATTGAAGTAATCCTCATTGTACAAAATGAACAAAGATGCCAACTCTAAATCTTTTGCACTTCAAAGTATTAGTACAATTATCAAACTAATGAGGATGCACTATGTTATGATTTTATATACCTTTTTGAGAAACCAATCTAAATCATGCTCTTTAGCAACTTATAACATCTGTATATAAATAGAAATTGAATATTCTATTCCCACTTAGATCTATTTCAATGATATATCACAAATGTAAAAGTTAACATCATGACTACATCTAAGTAAAGGACTTAACGTATTTATAGTAGACGATGTCATCCCATTGGATATGGATTAAAACCAAAAACAAAATTTCTATTCGTAGACTCAAGGATACAAATTTCTGAACGTTACTCTTCTAGACAATATAAGATGAATAATAAATAGACATGTACGTACCCATTGGTTTTGGTAAATTTGCCAGTGTCTTAAATGAATTAAAAAATGTGAAAAAGTTGAAATAAGGCAACTTATTTGACTCTAATTTCATTCCAAAAAGTTTAATTATAATTTAAAATCTAAATTGTATGAAGTGAATTAGAAATATCAAATGGGTCCATCATAGGATAGATAGTGAAGAAGTTGAATTTCTACTCGGGAATCATTGAGAGGAATTATACCAAAATGAGCTTTGAACATGTTAACTGAAATTGGAATAAACTTATCCATGTTAAGCAATTAGCCATCAAAGACGGCAACAGATGTGTGTTTAGTCAAGGAATGGGCAATATAATTGAAGTATGTTCAAGATTGAAATAAAATTTCAAGTAGAATAGTAAAGTTCAACAAGTACTCCAAAGTTCCAAACTATACTATAAGCTATAATAATGGTCTTTAGTTTTTTATTTACTCTAATTTATTATTGTCTCTACATATGCACTAAATCATGTGATGACACTATTTTATCATCAATCTTAAATTGTCCTTCAAACCTCTAGTCAAAACCATACATTTGGGTGTGTTCCTAGATACCTCTAACATATGGCTCGTGGTAAACATCACCAAACTTTGTAAATGAAGCAAATACTTGGGTGCCATGATATTTCACCAACTGGATTGTAACAAATGTTTGAATGGAAGCATCTTAGATCACTGCCCATTTCCAGTCAAACTCACAGAAAATGGGCTTATATGGAGCTCTAGTGTTAGTGTTTGTTGACGCTAGAAAATAAAATTGCATTCAATGCATTACGTGCAAAATGGGGTCATGAAAAGGCCGTGTAAGCGGCACGTGAGAGAAAAAAAACAGGCACTGCCCGCGTACTTTTGACATCGCACTGGCTGTGCCACCGTGGTGCCAGCAACCGCCACGGGGGCTCGAACCAATGACCTCCGAGCGGGGCGTGTGGAGGGCACAAGCTACAGTGTCAGGCTGACACCATCTGCCCACTTGGGACCAAATCCCGAGCCAAGGCATTCATGTCTCAACTAATATTCCGAGGACCTTTGTTGTGAGTGCGCCACGCAGTTCTGTGCGGGGAGCAACTCTGGCATCCGCTGCCATCGGCAGAGGTGCCCAAAGTAGGGAGTTCACCTAGAAAGGGCAGGCTTACACGGCCTTTTCATGACCCCATTTTGCACGTAATGGAGGTTGACATCTTAGTGATGGCGATATGAGAGCATCTGCACCGCATCCCCTCCAAACAGCCCCTTGATCTGGATAATGGAGGGGTAGATGGAGGGGAGGGAGTTGAGTGCCCCACCCCAAAACTCTAAAATCCAGTTTGTTGCACACTGCCCAAGTCTATTTCCTTGGTACAAATCACAAGGCATTGATTAAACTTGAACCATTCTTCTAGTTTGCTTCCTGGACTACCTTTGGTGAAATTTTTTAGCTTAATTCATTTTTTCAAGGTATTCCTTTGTAGAACCATGAGGCTTTGGACTTCAATAGTATATTTAAAAACAACTATATTACAGTCTTAAATTAGCATTAAAAAAATCATCCTTCTATTTTAATTTAGAACTTTAATAGTATATTTTTAAAAATCTATACTACAATCTAAACTTATGAATACTTTAATATTTTTTGTTCTTCAATAGTATATTTAAAAAATATATATGTACACTACAATCTAAATTTGAAATTAATTTTATCTTGTTCTTTTTTGAATTTAGATAATTGATATTTTATCAGATAATCCATAGTACAATCTAAATTTAAGCTTCAAACTATGATACTTGTTTAACTTTTTATTTTGCTTTGAGAATTAATCTTCACTTATCTTTATTTTTAAACAATTTGTGTCCACATGAACTTAAGATAATTATAAATATAAGGTGTGTTTTACTTTTAAAACATCTTTTCTATTTTTTATCGCTTGACTGTAGTATTTACTATCTTTTATTTTTATTTTGGAAGTCAAATCTTCATTTTTTATTTATTTTTGAAAGAATTTGTGTTTATTTGAAAAAAGATAATTCTAAATATGAGGTGTACTATACTTTCAAAAAAATATTTCTCATTTTTATCGCTTAAGTATAGTATATAAAGACTCATGACTTGTTGAAATTATATTATCTCACTTGTCTTCTGTTATATTTCAGAGAAATATATCTCTGATGATATATTTCTCCCCCTTATGAATATATTTTACAAATATATTTCAAAGGTTTGATAACTTGTGTTTTTATCAAACCTTTGAAATTTATTTGATGATAGGAGGCTTATTTATGAACATATTTGAAGACTTAAATATATTTGGAGATTGATATGTCTTTTTATGAATATGTTTGAAGACTTAAACATATTTGAAGATTGATATGTTTTTTTATGAATATATTTGAAGGCTTAATTTTACTTATATATATTTCATGAAGATATATTTTATAAATTCATTTGTGGATCTTCAATTTTCATTTTTGAATCTTCAATTTTCATTTTTGAATCTTTAATTTTCATTTTTGGATCTTCAATTTTCATTTTTGGATCTTTAATTTTCATTTTTGGATTTTCAAAGAAGAGATTTTGGTCTATGAACCTCATCTCTATATATGATCTTTGACTTTCCATTTATGATTTTCAATCTTCCATTTATGATTTTTGATCTTCCATTTATGATTTTTGATCTTCCAGTTATAATTTTCAAACTTTCAATGATTTTGAGGTGCTTCAAATATTTTGCTCAAAACCTTGGGATTTTCATTACTGAAATTACAGTTTAACTATGCTTTTGTTAATTCGTCATGACCAAATCCCGTGTTTGTGATTATTTAAACCCCGGCCGCCTTGACATTTGTGCTAAAAAATAATCTCTGACTCAAAAGCTGACCTTCCGGCCATAATGAACTACAAAGATGCTGCTTTGGAGGGGAGGGAAGGCGGGCCGCGAGGTCCCTCAACTATCCAGGGAAATTGGCTTTAGAGGGGTGTGACGCCCTGAATTTATGCGTTGGCGGGGTCCATTTGTGGCCGGGTGGGGAGCTTGAACGCCAACGACCCCTCGGATTTGAGGTTGGCGGGACAAAAAGAGCTTGCGGTGCAGATGCTCTGATATTCGTGTTATATTTGTTTCAAATCCTTTTCACTAGTTCATCTCAGGAGGAATATGAGCTAATTTCACACCAATGCCTAGTATTATTTTATGAGTGAAACACACAATTGTAAGAACCAATATTGCAAACATTCAATGTTCATGAGATTAGTTGGCACAAATTGTGTATTTTGAGTGTAGAAATTCATGGGGTGAGTGGGTTGTATGCTGAGATTGGGTGAAATTTGTATTGACATAAATTGGACAAAGGAGTCTCTGGGCTGAATGGAGAAACTTACTGCATTGCATTCTAGGAAAGTGTCTGGGTTCCTTGCAAACTGGGTGCAATGTTATTTTGGAGGGGAACATTTCAAGACATGAATCGGATGATTTTCATCTTCTTCGCGGTGACGGATGGATGAGGTCATTCATCCAAGGCCTTCATGGCTTAGTGGTAGAGCTTTTCCTTATGGACTAATCCTAAGGCAGTTGGACAAGGACGTTAAGGTGTTGCAACATATCAGATCGAAACTTAACACCTGGTCGACCCGATCGCTCTCACTTGCGGCACGAGTGCTGGTTTCAAACCAAGTTATTCTCGCCAGCATATGGTACCTGGCAAGCTGCTGCGACTTCTTCAAAGGAGTTCTTCTGAGGGTCAGAGCGCTCGTACGAAACTTTATTTAGAGTGGAAAATCCGATGGCAAACTAAGGGCCAAGGTGGCCTGGAACACAGCCATCATACCGACTATTAAAGGAGGGATTAAGATCTTTGATCCACTGTCCCAAACTCAAGCTCTATTGGCGAAAATGCTCACCCGAGCATTGGTTCCAGGGCCGGAGCCTTGGAAAACCCTAATCCGCCACCGGGTTAACAACCTCTGCCTCCGCAGAGATGGTGATTGGGGCGCATCGGCTGCCTGGCTCTGCTCAGCTCCCAAGGTAAAACCACAAGGATCACCACTCTGGAAAGCCATTTGGGCTTCCTAGACTGCAGTTAGACCCGGTATTCAGAAACTGAAAGCGGAGACACAAGGGGAAAGACTTTGCCAGGACCTATATCTAAACCCTAAAATTGTACCTGAGAACTCCTTCCCGTTGGGGGTTGAACGACGATCCTTGTACAGAAATTGGTCGGTGAAAGGGATAGCAGCTGTGGCTGACCTCCGTTCAGAAGACAACCAACATTGGCTTGGCAATGTTGAAATGAGGCGAATTACACGATCCCGTGCCGCATCAGCACTTAGAATTAAGGTCATCCAAGCTACTGAAAACTGGGATCTCTCACTCCCTGAGCCTTTCCGTAAAGGAATGTGGCTCCAATCGACCGGGCCTCAGTCGGAGGGCACGTTCTTCCACCTTCGACAAGAACTCGGAGACTCATGGCTCGCAGACTATTACCACCGCCACGAGCACTCTGAGCTGCTAATTAAGGAGGATGGGCCCCCTTCCTTTATTCCCAGATCAGGCCTCACTGAAGCCAGAGTCCTTGCGAGGACCTCAGCTAGATCGGTTTCGGCTTTCAACCCGCCTGAACCAGTTGATGCCTCGCTTAAAATCTGGGCATTCGGCTCAGGCATTACTACGAAACTGCCCTTGGACCCATGAGAGTGGAAATGGAAGAGGCAAGGCGTGATTAAACCTGGATATTTTTTTTATTACTCAACTAAAAGAGGCTACAGGATTGTTGTTAAGGCCCAGCACCGCCAACTTGGCTTCGACAGATGGATGGAGACATGTGGCTACTCCGACCAGCAAAGGAAGAGTTTTTTTTTAAAACTCTGGCATCCATGGTTACCAAGGAAGATTTCCTCCATGGTTTGGTTAACTATTGCAGAAGGCCTACCTATCGGGGCCTGGAGAGAAAAGATTGGACACTCGGGCATTTGTCCCCTCTGCACAGGCAATCACAGGCAAACGGCGGAACACGGCCTCTTCTCTTGTGTCGCAGTTAAACCTGCATGGGAGAAGCTGCGCTTAATCTCCTCATGAGCTAACCCCTCCTTACCCCTGGTTACTTGGGACGATGCACTATATGGCCAGTTAGAAAGACCCAGATCTCTGGGTTCAACTGCTCGCCAAGAGGAAGACCTCACCTGGGACACTGGAACACCCTGTACCATTAACAAGGGCACACCCTGATATGTGATCAGATGCGCCCTGCTTTGGTATATTTGGTGCCAGCATTGTGAACATGACCTCCGTGAGGAGACATTTCACATTGGCGTGGCTATCTACAAGTCCTGGCAGTGTACAGTTCAGGTCGGCATGGCAGCATGGCGACAGCTCCAAAAGTTTTGTAAGAAACGGAATCCCGAAAGACACTCGCTCATGGAAAGCAAGTTCACCGAAATTTGGAGCCAAGGTAATCTGTTCTGCTCCGAATCGGGAGGTAAGCCACGTTGGAACCCTACTCCTCACCGTGACTACCTCTCTCGAGATTTTGCAAACAGGTACTCTTCTGCAAGAATCCAACGCCTTGATTCTCAAGACCCGCCTCAGCAATCGGAGGAAGACCCGGAGCAAGAGCCTAACTCTCCTCCGCCTACCTTTCGTAATGCGAGGACGTTGATCCACACGGACGAAGCAGAAGCCCTCGCGGAAGTGATTCTCGACGAGATCTTTGATGATCTCAATGAAGACCTCGAAGACAACGACTACTCCATTGAAGACGTAGCTGACCTCGACACCAAACCTGACGTGGACTTCCTCGAAGCGGCTCCTGAGCGGCGGGACTTTGAAGAGGAGGCACCCGACCTGGCATCTGACGAGCTTTCGCTTCCCGACGACATCCAATCCCCTAGGTTCCTTGCGAATCTTTGGAGGTAGACTAGAATTTTTCCTAGTCTGTTAGGTTTCACGTGCCTTATTCTTTGAATTTGGCTTCACTCGTTTGAGTCTAGCCCTTGTTTGTTAGGCTCTCGACCTCTGGTCCCCCTGCCCTGCATTGGTTTGGGTTTCTAGATCCTTTGATCTGTGTTGGTTTCTCCGGCACTTAGTGTGTAGTTTTACTGCCCTCTCTCTGAAGGTTTTTTTCCCTTAGGGGTTTTTCCCTGTCCTTGGCATTCTGCCTTGGACTTAATCGGTCCTTTTGGGCTGCATTCGGCGGTTTCGCTTGAGTGCTCCAGGCTTTCCCGGCCTATCTGTTTCTGGGGGTGTTTTCCTCCTTGGGCTTCGGTCCGCTGTTAATTTAATACTACCCGAAGAATGGGTTTCACGGCTTAGTGGTAGAGCGTTCCCTTTGTAAGGGAAAGGCCGTGAGTTCGATCCTCACTGAGGGCAAGGCGCTTTTTGTTCCCCCGACCCGAAAAGTACGGAGCAAAAGTGGCAACGCAAAATATATTCAAAACTTGCATTTCAATCGAGCATTTCAAACGGTACATTTTTTGAAGGGTGAAATCAATTTTTAATGGGGTTCTTTTCTAGAAAGAAGACAATCATAAGTAGATTGTAGCTTAAAGTTTTGAAAACAGAGGAGCCACGCCTAATGGTAAAACAATGCCAATAAGAACAATAAGACCCAATAAATGTCTGGATTAAAGCTATATGAAATGAAAAATAAATTCCAATTTAGTTCTTGTTTATTCAAATTTTTAGACCACAAAAATACTCAAATTACCAATGGATTTCTCACCATTTGACTCAAGAATATAACTAAAACAGAAATACTTAAATGTAAATTTTTCAATTAGCCTTCTTTATTAGAGGCCTCTCTTTTTGATAGTTTTAACATGAATTTGTCGCCATGTTCAAAGTTGCGACAAATTGGGTACGTAGAGTCTATCAACGTAGCGAAGTAGCGCTGACAGTGCCCTTGATGGAGTCAGCACCAGACAAATGACCAATATCGTGGAGCAAGAACCTTTGGTAAGGCCTCCTCACATTTGATTTGAATTGTTGTTGTTGCCATGTATTACAAACGATGCTCTTATGGCCAATTGCTTGTGCTTTATTCTACATCCAGATACTTGTCACATTGTCGTTGCCAAAGGGAGGACGGGTTGCCAAAGGGAGGACAGGTAGTAGCTGGAAACACTATAAAGAACTTGTGTTTTTTGTAACGTCAGCTGTTATCAAATGTGTTTTTTTTAAATATATTTTTGCAAACGGGCCGAGCCTTGGGCTCTTGAATTCTATGGATGTTGCACCAAACATGAAAAATAATGGGCGGAAAAACGCAGAGATGTTAGCATTTACATACTTGTTTTGCCGAACGTCGTAGTGAACATAGTCATGTTTTAGACAACGTCCTCAGAAACGTGATAGTGCCACATTGGCATGTGCTTTCAATTTGACTATAGGTAAGTATGTCGAAGTTACTCGGATTTAGGTAAAATGCAGCCTTGGTATGAAAAAAACAAGGAAGCAGGCGGGGTTTTTTAGTTCACTGTAAACACATCATGATCTACTAATACCACATATGCCAATGTGTCATAAATATTATTATAATCTATGTTGTATAAGTCATTTCATATTGTAGTGATTCACCAAAAATTTCTAAGATCTTAGTTCAAAAGTGCATTTGAAAAAATCAACTCATAAAATTATGTGGCCAAAAAATCACCAAAAATTCACTACATTTAGAGTATTACATTTCAATCCATAGCAACTAGTTTCATTCACAAATTTTCAATATCTTATTTGTAATCAAATTACAAATAAATTTTGAATTTAAGTTTCAAATTTTATAAAAAAATATTGGTGATAACAATTGTAGATCTGATTGTATGGATAGAACCTAAAATTAAAAATGTACGAATTGTATACATAAGTCAAGTTCAAAATATCCCTCTTGGGTTTAGTTTATAATGCGTCTTTGCAAACCTTCTTCATCTAGAGAGGAATATGGATGGAGAAGAATATGGATGTTTAAGGTCGATACAATTCGTACATTTTTCGAATGTATAGACGTCTAGGATGACGTACTTTTGTCTATCCACAACGATGACTTTCATCGGGCTAGATGAATAGAGGCGGCTAGGATTTGTTGCCATAGTTAGGTCATGGTACTTTCAGGGAAGATATAAGGCTAGAATTTCATTCTTGCTTTCATTTCTACACATTTTGTGTTGGAGTTCTAGAGTTTTAGAGATTAGCATGTTAGATTGAGGTGTGGAGGTGTTGATTTTTTACCAGTTTCTTTTCGTTCTTTGCCATTCTTAGGTTGTTAAAGGGCTTGAGGTGTTAAATTTATAGGTTTTAGTTGGGTTTGTTCTTGAAGGAAAAACTTTTTCTTAACAACTTTTTTGAGCTTCATTCTTATTATGATTCTTTTGGAAGTATTGGAGTGGAGTATGACAACTATAGATTGAGAATTTATGTTTACGGTGACAAAATACAGTGATGCATTTTTTTTTTTTGTCACATGAAGCTTGTTGCAAGTTAGGGTTTGGTACTAGGGTTTCAAGTAAGATGACGTTATCTAAGACGTTATTTATGACATTATCCAAGATGTTACAAAAAACATGTTGTGGGATGTTAGCTTAAACAATCGAACGTTCTATCCGACATCCAAGACATCTATTGCAGCCTTGCAGGTAAAAACACCAGTACGGGCAAACAAGGGCTAAATGAAGTCATGTTTCTCGACTCAATTTGGTGAGTTCATAAACATGTTACTTGGAATGAATGGGCAATGTCCTATCAAATTTTGAATCAAGTCTTCCTCACTAGTTAGGCTGCATGTAGGCACACATTGTCTTTCATTGTCGTTGTGAATGGCGTTGTGTATGACCTTTGGAGTAAAGACGACGTGTTGTTAGCAATGTATGAGATGACATGAAAATGTTGATCATGTCCAATGGGAATTAGTGAATTATAGTCAGAAAAGGATGGTCTAGTGAATTGGCAGACTCCTTAATTGGAACATTTCATTTGTTATTAGACTAATTAGGAGTAACGTGTTTCAGCTTGAGTATTTTCAATATGCCGCAAGCCAGCGCTTCTAAATCGCTTCAATGACAAAATGACCACCAATATGGGCCATCGACGTACGTAACATCCTCTAGCTTCCGCCATTTTTTCATCAATAGATTATCATCCAGAAGAGCCGAGGTTCATTCATCCGTCGCCACAACATCTGGAACCATATCATGCAGGGTACGAATTTGATGCGTATATCCATCCAACGCGGGTATCTAGGTCTACATGTAATAAATTGAAGCGGGTATGGATTCACGGGCCTCGATCGAATTATGTATCCCTGGGTAACGACATGTACAGATATACCCTCCCCGAACCTTGGGTATAATCTTCGCATGATCACGGTCATAGACGCCACTCTCATAACCGGCAGAAAACTTGTTAATTCGGATACTAATTGGAATATACATCCTCGGATCAGTTCTCAATCCGACTGTCCCAGGTACTTGCGGAAGGATACCAAGCGCAAAGGATAAGGGCATGGTTATGTAAGGTCATCAATCCACATTGACCGGATAATGGAAAGGACGCAAGTAAATCTGCCGTGAGTTTCACCCTCCTCTGATTTTCCGGCCGACGGATGAAATTGATCTTTATCCATGCGTTGAACTGGCTCGACGAATTTACTAGAACAACTAAGTAGCCAAAGTTACTTCTTGGTAACAACAGCGTAGGCCACGTCACGACCGCCCGAATTGATCATGTACTGTGGGAACCACGGCGCAGTTCAATCCTAGACCCTTGCACGCAAATACCCATATCAGGTGCTGGATTACACCAAACACTAACGTAGGATGCTCCAAAACGGATTACGACCAAAAACGGTTAACATCCATATCGTATATTCATTTCAGGTTGATAATGTAGTCCTGCAATACATGTCTTATTTTCTATGACCGAAGAAATAAGCCATGTAGTAGGTAGCTACATTATCAATCTATAATGAACATACTTTATAGATGTTATCCGTTAAAGGTCGTGATCCGTTTTGCAGCATCCTACTTTACTTTGAGTACACCATTTCGAAAAGCTCAATTTAGTCCCTTTTTCAATGTAAACTCCAGTGTAGTTGCCTTCATTTTCTACTAGAGATAGCACAAACAAATCATAGAACATGTGTAGGATCTAAAATTAAAAGCATACATGTTATAAATCGTATTGCACCTTCAATTGTCAAGTGCCTAGGATAGCCAAAATGGCTTTTTGCTGTTTCGGGAAGCCTAGATGAAGAGGTTAAAAGTAATATTTTTGCCTAAATTTTTTATTGGATGCTCCCTTTACCGCAATGTGTACGTGGTAAAATTTTCAAAGTCAAATTTCAATTTTAGAACCTTCAACTAGAAATTTTAGGTTTCAAGTCCAAAACGAGCAGTCTAAAATTAGGTCTTTAAAAAAAATTGAAATATGTTCATAACCAAATCACTACTCAAAAAAAGCTTCAAAGTTTTTTATAATTTTACATTTTCTCCTTTCAAAAATTGTCAAAATTTGAGATTTAGGAATTTTTTAGAATTTGTTTTTTCTAAAACTCAAAAACTCATAGATGTAACTTTTTACCGTTCACTTTTTTTGAAAACTAAAAATCTTTAACGTTATGTAAGTTTGACCATATTGTGGGTTTTATACCTCCTTCTGGAAAAGAATTTGCATGAAGGCCAAATAATCAAAATGAGTCTCCAAAATTTTGCATGGAGGTGCCCAACTTAGTTACCTACATGGAAAAAATATGATCAAAATGTATGGAGTAATAATCACCAAGTTGAGTATGTCTTTTGGGCAAGGCAAATACAAATTCTGCACCAACTTTGAACGTTATAATCTCACTATTGGTAAAGATCCAACGGTTGAAATGTTTTGAGGAAGTACTGACAATACTTAGGTTCAAGATCTTACCGTTAAAAGTAGAAAAAATTAGTGAAACATTTGACCATACCTCAATCCCAACAAGGTGGTCAAAAAATCATTGTTTTGAGGTTTTGAGACCCAAAACATGCTTGGGCACTTAGGGGTTAAAATAGTCTCCCAAGTAGTTTTTAATTATGGATTTCTTCAAACGAATCATTTTGGAGCCCATAGTTTCCTGTCTCCGTTTTGTGTAGGGATTACCAAGAACAGTATCATAAACAAAGCTTTTTCCCAGCACATCCCTCAAAAACTCAACATTGCGTACAGAATCATAGTGATAAGGCTCTCAGAAGAAACCCCCTGAGTCTTTAAAATAAAGAAAAAGTAAAAAAAAAAAGTAAAATATAAGAAAATAAAGAATAGTTTTAATAAATTAAATTTTATAAAATAAAATAAAAAAACTGAATCTGTGAATAAGCTGCTGAGAGCATCCCATAGAGTACAAAATTGGAACAGTGTATGTACACAACATGATACATAATACAAGTACCGTACTTGTGATTTTTCACAAGGTCCCCAACATGTCCAGGGACATGTTATGAAAAAAAAAACATTTCCAGTGGACGGGTTCTTTGAAAATGAACCGGTTTTTGGACGTGTAAAATTCACTTTGGACGGGTTCTAAAAATAATTTGTTTTTGACAATTTTTCCTCAAAAAATGGAAGATGTAAATATCAATTACATCATGTCATATATAGTTATTTGATGTGATTGTGCATTTTTATTTTTTTATTTTTTTGCAATTTATGGAGTGAAAATTAAAAATTTCAAAATTTTGGGATCATTTTTCAATCAATAAAATCTTAATGAATAAAAACTCCAAAATTCATGAAACTTTAACATGTGACTCAAGTCAAGATGTACATTCTTCCTATAAAAAGAAATGACACCTTTTGGCTTTTCAAAACAAGTTTTTTTTTTTCGTATATATTTCATTCAAATAATAATGGGTCTTAAAATAGTCTATTTAAAGTGAAATTTCACATGAAGGTAGATTCCCTTATGCACTAGAACACGTCCAAATTTCACTTCATAATTTTTATTTCTCAATTTATGAGACCAATTTTTAGGGCGTCCCACAACTTTTGTGAGCAACTATATGTTCATTTCTTCTACACATTACTTGTTTAACACTTGAAAAAAGATAAAATAATAAAATGTCACCAAACATACCTCAAAGGCTACAACGTGCTCAAAGAAACCAACTGAAGAAGTCCCCTTGGAGAAATCACCTTGCTCCCAAATCAGCTACGCCAGTGCACCCTACTCAGAGCGTGCTCACGCTTGCTGTTTGCGAGCCTGGGCACAGCAGAGCCGGCAGAGCAGCCTGAGCGAGGCTCAAAGGCCAGGCCGGGCCGGGCCGGATCGGGCTTTTGGGCCGGTCCAGGCTAAGCCTCGCAGCCTGGCCAAGGCCCAGGTTCAGCGAATGTGTTTGCTAGAGCCTTTGGCTCTGTTTTTTTATTTTTTGTTCTTATTTTTATTTTTTGTTTTTATTTTTTTAATAAAAAACTTACAACTACTACGGGACGGGTACTATTTTTTTGAACCGGTTTTGGGACGGGTTGTTTTTTTTTTAACCTTTCCATGGACAGGTTGGTTTTGAGATTACCGGTTTTGGGACGGGTTTCATTTTTTTTTGCCTTTCAATTCGTGGTTTTTGGACATGGACGGGTTGGGACTTTGTGAAAAATCAGCCCTGCAAGTACGGATTCCGGAACTGTGCTATTTGTCATGCAACGTCTAATATTACCATTTGACTTACAATATACAAAGTATTATAAAAGATGGGAATCCTCCAAATACTCCAAACCGCCATTCCTGTTCCCAACATTCCATGGTGCAAGGTAGTGGACAGTTCATTCCCAGAAGTGAGAGCCTCTATTTGTGGGCTGGAAAGCGCCTCCAGAGCCTTTTTAGGGAGAATTCTTTGGAGATGGTTTGGAATGCGTGATGTCATTGGCTGCATGTTCTTTGAATGTTTAGCAATATGACAGATTGACCTCAGTTTCATTTTCGTTTTAAGGGATGGGAAGTAAGTGTGGAATTAAGGTAGAAATACCATAAACGGTGAAAATAAGGAGATTTGCATATGAGAAATGGGTGTGTTTTTTTGAGAATTTTTATACACATGGAGAAGAAGAAATTGAGATGAAGAGAAACGGTTTCATATTTCTCTACCGAGCAAATAATTTTCTACAATTTTTTAAAATGTAAAGTAAGTTTGACCTCTATGGTGCCATAGACTCATCTAAAATAGATATCATGTTCACCTTGAGTTGACTACTCTACACACCTTAAATTGATATTTCTTGACCAATCAGGTTGTGACAAATATTCCTTGATTTCAGTGCATGAGGTGCAGTTTCAGGTACTGCATGCCACCACAATGCACAAGTCTAGGATATGGTAATTGGGGGGCTTACCCTTTATGGTATTTCTACCTTAAGTGTGGAAGTAGTCAATGTCGTTGTGTAGTAACTACAATGGTTTAGGAGTGAAGTGACTTTATATGTTGTCATGAGGTGGACTTGGGAACATATCATTTTGATGTGCTGGTCTGGTGAGTGATGGATTGCTTTCGCATCAGTATCCAAATTGGTTGCCAATACATGGGCCACACCAAAGACCCCAGCAGCTGGTCCGAAATGACCTTAAAGTGGCAGATGTGGGTAGGCAAAAGGAGGGGCTTAAAGCTTCTAAGGGTCAACCATGAGGTCTCATGTTCGACTCGCTACAATGCCACGGCCCATTTGTTCTGCTCCAGGATTCTACTTTGCTGAAATTTCCTTACTGTCCAGCATTCAGTATTTTACCGTGTTGGAGTTACTATACTGTGAAGCTCCAACATAGTATAATGCTAAATGCTGGGACTGTATGGAAAATCCAGCAGAGTGGAATGCTCTAATAGAATCAAATCCCATTCCAATATTTTTGGAGATGGAGTTCTACTAAAAAAGTCCAATACAGTAGAATGCTCCAACAAAACCAAATCCCATTCCAATAATTTTGCACATTTGATATGCCTGACGTTTTTGGCAAGGCTACACAATGTGACTCTCCTAAAAGTAAAGTGGCTGTAAAGCTATAGTATTGTGAAGGTTGGAACATATCATTTTTACCATTACGTAGTCACTTACTAATCGTAACATTCAAGGTTGAAAAAAAAGTTTTTTTTACCCTGCAAAACGGGGACAACAGTCTTTCGGGGTCCAAAAAAACCATTTGTTGTAGTAGATTTAGAATGCGTTTCTTTAGATTCTTGTTCCTAAGTGAGTTAGGTACATGTCCACAAAATCTCATGCCTATGCAAAGTGTGATACCTTGAGAAAATCATCAATTTCCACAAGGGGATATGCTGAAATTCACATACAAAGACCGTTTTTTTACAATAAAAATAGCATATGAAAGATTCTTTGTTTTAAAATTCAAACAGCGGAAACATGCTCTAGTGCCTCTTTTATATAAAGAAATTTCTATTTTTGGAAAACACTAAAATCTCAATTTTTGGTGGAATTTCAAAGTCTCGTCTTTAGGTAGATTTGGGCAGATTTTGGCAGTTTTGGGCAATTTTGGGCAGAAATTGCTGCATTTGTAGTGGCTGAGAGTCTGCCTCTTAGGGCGTTTTATGCTTAGATTTTATTGCGTGTGAAGTTTTTGGTGAATTTATGATATTTTGAGAAATTTTCATGGACAATCCCGTTTCGTCTTTAAAACTCGGCAAGAAACAAATTTTTATTTTGATGATTTAAAATTTTAGAATTCTAATTGTAATGTATTATTAGCCAAATTCCTACTCAAATTACCAAGTTATCAAAGTTGGATTATATGTGAGTTTTAAAAAGGCACATTTCAAAGTTTGATTAAAATAGAAGTCCTACTATTGCTAAAAAAATAGAATTAGCCAACTTTGATCTTTATGATCTCACAAATGAAAAGAAATCGACGATCCAAATTTGATATATGAATTAATGTTAAGTTCATTTTTAAGATCTTACAACTGAATTTACTAAAAATTACTTAGATTAAAATGTATCAAACTTAAAATACAAAAAAGTCAGTTTTGACAGCTTTGCTCCAAAAAAATTATGAAACTTTAGGGGTTAAAGAAAGTTTCCATTGGACTTAGAACATAGAATTGTAATTCTAAATTCATACACGTGAGTGATTCCAAGACTTCACAGATCAACCAAATCAATGTGAAGTCTACCATACTTTGTTCATAAACAATTTCTCTCTAGTCAGCCTGAATACTTTGGTAGCATTACCGCAAGATGATTTATGGTTTATCCCTTTCAGCTGCAATATCATGCGAATCCCGGCCTTGTGAGCTTCTGTGAAGCATCATGTATCTATGGAAAAAAGAAAACAGGGTACGTTCAACTAGACCTGTGAAATTGACATTCTTTAGAGCATCCGCACCTCTGCTCCAAATGTGGGGCCGCGGAGCTTTGTTCCGGGCCCGAGGAGCAAACACTCCTCCACCATGACTCGTGTATGGGCGTTTTTTGTTGCGGGCTTCTTAAAAGAGCGCTCACACCTCGCTACTTTGATGTACCCTCACTTGTTATTGCGAGCCCCATTTTTGCTCCCGATTTGGCTGATTTTGTACCGATTTGGAGTCTCTCCCTTGCAGGCTATGTCAGATCTCAGGCTCTACCAGCGGCACCGTGCCACCTCATTGCGTGCTAGAATCCCCAACGAATATGTCAAAAATTTGACGCGGAGGGGTGGGGGGTCGGATTTTTGGCGAGTCGCGGGAGGCTGTGAGGCCCCTCAAAACAGGCTTTGGCGAGTCACGCATTTGGAGCAGGGGTGCGGATGCTCTGCTCCAAATATTATATTTCAGCACTGTTGCAAGAAAGGGTCCAATCCAAGCTCATGGGATCTTTCACAAGTCTTCCTGCAACCAAAAGCATCGCTACCAACCTTCCTAACAAGTTGGAATTCAATTAGGAGTTGCATGCTGCTCCACACATATTGGAATTCAAACTTGCCCAAACAAAGTTAGGAACAAGGCTATTACGCCATAGCAGCCAACTTCTGTCTGAACCACGCTTCTCACAAGTTTCCAATTCAACCACGAATCCTAGACTTGTCGTCAGCGCTATGGCTAATATTTTTGCAAAAAGCATCATTTCTTCGTCTTATAATTTCACTTGGCCTCAGCGAAATTCTGATCCTGTGAAGTAACTTATGACATGGATTTTTTACTTCTTTCACATAAAATTTATTCTGCCGAGTCTTGGAGGAATCTATATTAAAAGACAACCATAAATGAAGCTGAAAGTGAATCTTCATTGAAACTGCTGAATCTCCGTTGAATCTCCATCACCTCCGGTGCGGAAGCTCGGCAATATTGACGTGGTAATTTTGGTGCTTGACCTGTTTTCCTTGGTGATCCAGGGTTGCTAACATGCTTTGTTCAAATGTTCCCCAGCTCTGAGTTTCCCAACTGAGTGATCGGTGAATCTGAGAATCGAGGCTTGAGACTAAGTTACTGTCAGTAGACTTCGTTCTGAATTTGCTTTGCAAGATGACACTTCTCCCTCCAAAGTTCGCCACAAAACATGGCATGTACTGCACAGTATCATGAGTACAGTATTGCTGTAGTTATTTACTTATTTATAAATGCGATTTTGACACAATTAAAGAACTCTCTATCATTGCAGATAATTAAATGTTACATCAACACTGCCAGTAGGTCCAGGAAATCGGGTGTAAGCTTAATCAGTTACACTTGTAATTCATCTTAGTGTGGGATATGTGAATCTCAAATAAAGTGGGTTTTTAATTACTTACATGGATGAGTTATAACTTTAATTGTCAAACAATATTGGATATAATATAGCTGAATACTGTGGGTTAATGAATTATAGTGGACCACATTAGCAGAAGGGTTTTCAAATAATGTAGATTGCACCAGGTAATTTGGTCCACACTAAAGTAGAATTATAATTAAAATTGCAGTTGCATGTGATTGTGTTTACCATCGATGCTCGTCTGATTACTTGATTACCTCAGCAATGCAACTGGCTAGATGATTACGTGGATGGTTTCCTAGTTCCTTCCAGCAACTTTCTTAGGGGAATCTGAGTATCTAACTTAGGCTTGAGATTAGACTTTTCACAAAATAATTTCGCAATCCTCGCAGTAAAGGTTCCCTTTATTTGTGTCAAAAAAAAATAAAAAAAAAAATAAAATAATTTCGCAAGAAATAGCAGGAAGGTCTTTTCTTGTTCTTACTATTCTCCGAGATATTATATTCTTTGAAATGTTTAATATTATACAATATTCCATCGTTTGCACACCAGTGTCTGCTGTGAGTAGGACAGTAGAGAGGGAGGAAGTAAAGAGCATATAAAAGACGATGATGGTGGCTACAACTCAAATAAAAGGTGATCACGGTGCCTGTAGCCTATTCTTTTATCAAGTGGCATGCTCTTGCCAAAATTGACAACCCCACACTATTCTGTTACCCAATTACACATATTCACATCAATCGATTAACTTATGTTTAGTTTATTCGATCGATCAACTTATCTGTGGAAAAGCAAATGTTTAGTTTATTCGATTGATCAACTTATCTGTGGAAAAGCAAGCAGGCCCAGCTTCGCTTCTGTTCTAAAAACATAAAAACTTATCTGCAGAAAATGGTCTGGTTGTATCATTTTCGTTTTAAGCAAGAAGGCTATTGTGCCTCTTCTGTTCAAAAAAAAAAAAAAAAAAAAAACTTATCTGTAGATCTCGCAATGCGGTTTCGAATACAAACTGCCCCGGAACCGACTTGAACTGCTTCTGCTAGATCTTTCAGTTAATCGGTGGAGTTGCACTTTACTAAATTATGATCTACCTAATTTTTCTACTGTTTTCTCAAAGTAACGGTGTTACTCACTTCTTCAGTCACGAAATTATAAAAGAATACTCAAGTCCTAATTGTTTTTTTTTTTTTTTTTTTTTTTTTTTGACACAAATAAAGGGGAGCCCTTTACTGCAAGAGGAAAACCGGAGCACAAATACAACCCCCCCACCTTGTCCGGCGAGAGGGAAAAAGGGAAAAAAGAAAGGGAAACAGGGACTAAACTACTCCTCACTAATCACATTAAAGTTCGGGCCAGCAAGATGCCATCTACTCAAGTCCTAATTGCATTTCATGCAGTTGTGCAATAGATCTCTCCTCTGTTGAGGTTTCCCCAGGCGAAGGGGGGGTTGGGTTTATTTTTTCCCCTGCAATGAACAAGCTTTCATTTGCGTCCAGAAAAAAAAGAAGGTTTTCCCACTTAATTATTTGTACCACAATCCGTAGTACTCTCAAAGAATAATTCAAAATGTCAACTCACATTCAACAACAAAGAAATTACAAAAATAGGAAATGTCAACTCATAAGTTCCACTTAGATCATGAATGGAAACTGGAATGTGCTACAGTCTGTAAACGTTCACAGGTTTACTGTCGAATAATTCTACTATTACAACTTACAGAATCTAAGCGAGTGAATTCTCGGTTCTTCCACCGAAGTAAAGTGACACAGATTGTCCTCCGAACCATTCATCGCAGCGGCACGATTTATTAACACTTTCCCTCTCGATCATCAACCGTGAGATCTGCTCCCATTTTTTTCACATGAGGTGCTAACCTTGAGCTCATTCACCTCAACGAGGCGTCACATATTGCAACAGCCCCAACTGCATCCCCACGACCACCCAGTGGTGCCCATAAATACCCAGTTCGACACTAAATACAACCTCCAATCCTCCGCCTCAGGGGAAAAATGCAGTAACCACCGATTGTTCACAGGCTGCGGTCCGTCACTTCTCACCAGTGAATACTATTTTACATTTTTGTCAATATTCTAAGCGCCTTGCACTTGCTATTCTCTTCGGGAATCTCAGCCAATATGAACACCAGTCTTTATATTATTGTGGATTTGAAGATGTATCTAGGTTCATGGAAGAATATCTGGCTGTACGCTGTGGTCGATGGCCATCAAGTAACTGACAGTGCGCGGCGAGCTGCAGCAGAGCTCATGAAATTCTAGCTCACTGCATCGATCTACTTGAAGAAATCACGCGAGGTTCTACTTCAAAATTCCACTTCGCGGTCCACTCCGGAGTCCACTTCGACAGGGGGTGCCGGAATTCACAACGAGTACATATATGTGACTGAGATCCAATTCCAAGTTGGTTAGGATTCAAGATTCAGGATCTTGACCCAGCGGAGCTGAGAGTAGTCTGATCGATGCACATTGTGGCCGGAATGGCTTGTGCAGATCTAGACGATCACGTCTGAGCAGGTGCGTGGTGACTGAGCGATTTGGGAGCTAGACTGTGTGGATCTAGTGGTTTGGTTGGCACTGCGATAGGAGAAGAATTTGGTGTTGTTGACAGTGTGTTACCATGGATCCGCACATTGATCCCCTGAAGATTATGGTCGATGGAAGTGGGCGAGTTTTTGAGCCGCCTGTCATGGCACCTGAGTTCGATCTTCCTGTGGATTCCGAGCACAAGGCCATGATCTGCAAAGTGCACAGCTTAGCCAGGCCTCACATGCTGTCGTTTCATCTCGCCTGGGTCTCCTTCTTCACTTGCTTCCTCTCCACCTTCGCTGCGCCGCCACTGATTCCTATCATCCGCGACAATCTCGACCTCACGAAGTCCGACATCAGTCAAGCATCCATCGCTGCTGTATCTGGTAAGTTAATCCTTGAACAATCACCCGCAATCAGCACCAAAAGATTACTTCCATCGTCATCACTTCGGACTGGTCTAAGCATTGTAAACCTTGTAATGCTTAGAATATTGCAGCGTTTTTGCAGCTGCAGCTTAGTCTGGGAGGTGTGAAAAGTCTAACATTGTCAATTCGTCATGTTTTGCAGGTTCGATTATGTCGAGGCTGATCATGGGAGCGGTGTGCGATCTCATCGGACCCCGTTACGGCTCAGCATTTCTGATCATGATTGTCGCGCCGGCCGTGTTCGCTATGGCGATTGTCAATGACGCAGCCGGTTTCCTGATGTGCCGGTTCTTCATCGGATTCTCCCTCGCGACTTTCGTCTCGTGTGAATACTGGGTGAGTTCCATGTTCAGCACCCGCATCGTCGGAACGGCCAACGGTATTGCTGCCGGGTGGGGCAATCTCGGTGGCGGCGCCACGCAAATCATAATGCCGCTCCTGTTCGCCTTCATCCGTGACAGGTGCCTGATTCTTCGCCTAATTCCCTCCCAGAACCGTTATCAAATTTACAAACAGTAGTTCTTCTCCACTTCTTCACATATCCGCCTAAGCATCACCTCAGTACCATCTAGATATCAGTCTCTGAACTCGTTGCGAGTCTTCCCAACACCCAATTAACTTCGGAGCCCGATTTCCTGCAGTGGTCATCACCCTGCGTTCGCCGCATGGCGGATAGCGTTCTTCATTCCCGGATGCCTTCATATCGTCATGGGCATCCTCGTTCTCTTCTTCGGCCAGGATCTACCCGATGGAAACTACTGGCAAGTGAACGATGGCAACCACACTTTCAGAGACGGCTTCCAGCAGGTAGCAATCCATTTAACACAACCAAAGTTGTTCACAGTCAGATAACCATGACTCCGGAATTTTACTCAAGATTTTTTTGTATCAGTATCCAAATCTAGATGTCGTCGGGTTTCGAACGAGGTGTTGAGATGCTCTGTTCTGAGTGTGGAATGTGTTTGATCATGGCAGGCGATGTACTATGCGATAACGAGTCCGAGAACATGGGTCTTCTTCGCGCTCTACGGCTACTGTTTCGGGGTCGAGCTCACGGTGGACAACATTATCGCCGAGTATTTCTACGATCGCTTCGACTTGAACCTCACGACAGCGGGGACGGTCGCCGCCGTGTCCGGCCTCATGAACATCTTCTCGCGGCCCATCGGGGGTTATCTCTCGGACAAGGCGTCGCGCCATAGCGGAATGCGGGGACGGTTGTGGTACCTTTGGTTGGTGCAATCTATGGGAGGGTTCTTTTGCATTCTTCTTGGGAAGATGACCAGTCTGGGTGCCGCGATCTGCGTCATGATCATCTTCTCGATCTTCGTCCAAGCGGCTTGCGGTGCCACTTTCGGTATCGTTCCTTTCATCTCGAGGAGGTCGCTCGGAGGCGTGATCGGTTTCACGGCGGCGGGCGGGAATCTTGGATCCGTTTTGACGCAATCGTTGTTCTTCACGTCCAGCACGTATCATACCGAGGTGGGGCTGGTGTACATGGGCATCATGATCATTTGCGTGACGTTGCTTTGTACCGTGGTGTATTTCCCCATGTGGGGCGGCATGTTCTTCTCCCCCAAGAAGAACTACACAGAGGAGGAGTACTACGTCTCCGAGTGGAACGCGCAGGAGCAGCGTCAAGGGTTGCATATCTCCAGCTTGAAATTCGCCATCAATGCTCGTAGTGAGCGTCGGAAGGAGCCGCGGTCGGAGGGTGTCGAGCCCGAGCTCGATGACCCCGATCGCTCCGGATTGTCCATGTTCAAATCGTACTCGCACTAAGCTCGACTCTACATCTTCATTTATGTTTTGCCAACAGAGACAAAACTCATTCATGTATCCTCACATTCCATAGCTCAGAAATTGATACATCGCAACTGGTAGCAAAGTTCTACTCAGTGATGATCTCTGATCATGAGTACATGTAGGCTTAGCCGTAGTTCATAGCAAGAGCCAGCTCTGATGATCTTGCCGGTTGTTGGTTGATCAGATATCCCGGCCCTCAAATTGGCGCGCCATCTCCTGTACCTCCGAGCGTTCGATCCAATGCTTTAGAATGAGGAATCGCTATGAAGAATAGATGCTCAAGATCCGACTCATGTTCATTATTTTCATCACACGTTTAATAGGTTTGAATCTAACACAACTTAACTGATTAGGAGTAAGTAGTTTTCATGTTGTGAGCTGTAATGCCCACAATGGCTTGTACCAGAAATTATATACTAGTCGCTAATCGCACATTTTTTTTAGAGGCAACTGTGTCGTGCACACATTTTCAAATTTGTCTCTGTTTACTTTTATTCATCTGTTCCCAGAAGTAGTAGGTAGAATAATCGCTGTGATGACTTGAGAGTGAGTTTCTTGAAGCGTAATGACTTGAGAGTGACTTGAAGTGTGTAATTATGACTCGAGTGAGTGACTTGAGTCTGAAATTGTAATGACTTGACTTGACTTGGGTGTGATCAATGTCCATTGCATGTTTGCGGCGCTTGCCATTTTTGAGGTTAGCATTGCACATTGAAGGCTTGATTACTTTTGTCTGTTTTGGCATAAACTAGCTGTTTCAGTTTACACTTGTTGAAGGTAGGACGAAAGGTGATCTTCTGGAGGAGAGAACTACTGTAGAATGGGGAGATTCAGAGTTATACTGTCACAATTGAATAACTATTGTTCAATGAAGTGAGGTCAAGGAATCTCCCTTCCATGAGGGAAAACGGAGTAAGACAGAGGCCTATCATCGCAGGAAATAACAACTTCAAAACTTGCAGAATGTTGCCAATAAGTTAGAAACCTTATACCTCGAGATAAGGATCCCATCCGACAATTAGTTGTAGCACATTCATGGTATCTAGTCACGTGACCGGCCACTACATAGGCATCTTCATTTATTTACAAGAAATCATTCAAATGACCTCTTCACTGAGGGCCCTCTCAGTTAGATTAGTGCTTTCAAATTTGGTGACAAATGCCTTAACAATCAGTTGTTAACAACAATCCTGTCAACATCTTCATGCCCTAATTTTCAGTTGTTCAAATGGTGTTCTATGATCATGGCATTAATCCCATTGAGAATATCAGCTTCGTTTATGTTGTGGTGTAATGATCAAAACGGACTCATCAGTCGGCGAGTTGCTTTTTGGTAGCAGCACAACATTGTCAATGTCTTGGAAACATCAGCACTATGACAGGGAATCTCTTGGTGAACGTCTGCACCAGAGTTTACACTGTGCTCGTCAGTATTTGAGAACGACGAAACTTGTTCAACAACTTCAACCACCATAGTAAGGATATATCACATTGAACACGTACAAAGCTAGTTCATGTACATATATCAACCATAGCAGCGACAATGATAACAATCGACAAAAATGTCTGAGCTTTTCACTTTCTGCAAGATTGATTCAACCATGGCGAAATCCTTGTCATGATCCTTTGTGGTAGGAAAAGGGAGCAAATGCAGCATCAGATATATGTCGCAGACTTGAATTCTAACTTATGTCAAGCGCCTCCACTGCCATCATTGAGGATATAATATTGTGTCTCATCAAATACACACATCACACACTATTCACTCGGCTAGGGCTGATGCCAGAAGACCAACAGTAATCAATTTTGTATCCTCAATTACCACAAAGCTGCCATTGAGACATTCTCAAACAATCACCGAACTGGGTTTCATTACTTCAGCAAGCAACACAGAAATCAATACCAATTGTACAAAGTTTTATTCTACATAATAGAAAGCCTTTACACGGAGTCCAACTGAATGCTACATTTCCTTCCATTCCGTTGAACTAGAATGATGCAGTCTAACAAAAGAGCGTCTCTGCAAAGCTGAATCCATGACGTAGTTGCAAACATACTATGACTCATAGAGACGCTCGTTTATCAGACTAGAACATCACCGAAACTTTGAAGAAGAGATTCGTAATCTCAATGTACCAAAATTGACCACAATCTCCCAATAAACGTAACAAGAGATTACACATCGCCGTTTGCGCTTGAAAGTGCCGCTTCCCTCAATCATCACCGCGTGAGTGTGCAAATTTTGTTGGTGACGTTGCCGGATGGGACCTTCACAGCGAAGTCGCAGTCCACAAGCACGTTCACTGCCATGGAAGTGATGACGCCCACTTTCACTCGAATCTTCGCACTACCTCGGAGATGAAACGCAACGCTACCGCCATTCCACTCGGTCGACAACTCTTTGCCGAATCGGTCGGGAGCGAAGGTGAAGCCCTCCACCACGAACCCAGATGTGAACATGCTCACGTTCTTGTGCCCTTGGTAGAATGCCGCGACGGCGCTGCGGCCGAAGACATAGCCTCGGTAGGAAGTTTCGAACTCCATCCTGTCGTACCTGAACCCCAACCTGTGATTCGGATTGTTGGCGGTGATGGTGTAATCAACGTCAGCATTTAAGGTGTTGCTCGATGTGATTACCTCGATTGACTTGAATTTGACGGTGTCGATGGAGTAACGAGGAGGGGTGATGGGCCGAAGCACCAACCATGTGATGAACACCGTGAGACCGATGAGGGTGCATGCTGTGAGGAGCACGGAGCAGAGAGCGGCGAAGAGGGAGCAGCAGCAGCATCTTATCGAGCTCGCGAGGTAGCCGTGGCGACGGCTCTTGAGGTGCGTTGCCGGGGAGGGCATGAACACGGTCGCCTTCGGGTAGTATAGCTGCGTGAAGTGGAGAGGCGATGGCTCGTGCGGGTAGATATGGCTCCTGCTGCCATTCTTGTTCATCCTGCTGGCGCTGTTGCAGCGCGACGCACCGGGCGTCGCAGTTCTCGAGCCCAATTCGTTCACCTCTTCGATCCCTTGCTTGTCGGTAAGCATTCCCGATGTCGTCCTCGCCTCCGACAATTTTCAATCAATTCTCATCACCTCAAGATGAATATTCAACAATTACCCAACCTAAGGTGATTAACGAAAATGCAGCTCAGAAAACCAAACTCAAAGCATGCTTGCTTCTCACAATGATAGCAAGTTACATAATTTGATCTTGTTTATATCTATACTCTTCTCCTACAAAAAACGAAAATCCCTGCAATAGTTACAACACAAAAAACACAACCCAAACACCGAGTTCACTAATCAGGATCGAGTCGGCTGTTCTGCAAACTGCGTCTTCCTCTACGCAGCTAGTTTTCTAGTAAACATTCGTCCAAAAAGTCTGCCAAAAGCTCTACGATAAATTCTGCAAAATCGTGAAGCTCACGGCGAATTTTATCAAATGTATGCATCAACATGTTAACAGCTGGAACAATATAAAAAGTTCACAGAAAATCAAAGAGAAACCTTGTTGATGAAGCTAATCTCTCAGGAATTGAATCCTCTCCATGTACTCACACACCGAGCTTGCAAATCCGCAACCTTGTCCACTCCCGAAGACAGCCACCTAAGTATCACTTGGGTACCACATCAATATCACACGAACTCCCTCAGATCATAGCAAACTCCCTCAGATCCGACTTCGGTATCATACCACCTCTGCATCGACATAGCAAACTCCCTCAGATCAGACTCATAATTTGCTCTCGGAGACGACCTGCTTGACCTGCCTGAGACCAAATGCTGGAACTACAGATTCAGGTGGAGACTGATACTAGCTATGAACTATGAGGAGATGCAAATCACATCAATTATAAGGCACTGGATATTCTGAATCTGCATATATACAAACATATTACTTATTCTGAATCTGTTGTTTCGTCGTGAGGTGATGAATCTTGACACTAGGATGGGTCCGCAGATGCTAGATGGGTCGGTCATATCTGGACCGTCAGGGAGCACCGTGGACCTTGGACGATGGGCCCATTCAGAGTTTCAACTTTTGTGTTGAGGTGATGTCATGGGCGCTTGATGCAGCTTTATGGTGATGATTGATGGAGAACAGGCTTCGGAGGATGTGCTTGTGAGTTGGCAAGTGCCTTGTGCTGTGGAGTGCGGTGGTGGGGGAGGTCTCCTTTGCGCTACAGACCAAGGTGTATGACAACGCTTATTCCTGCATGGTGATGGCTTTCGGAAGTCAGAGGGAGCGAGGTCATTGTATGTGTGAAAAATGGAAAGGAGTTGGAATCGGTTACTTACTTGGGTCGAAAATAGTAATTGAAATCATGAAATGGACTGTCGGTGAATGAATCGAAAATTTGCATGATCAGTTAACAATTTGGATAGTTGTTTTTATTTTAGATGAGTCGACATATAATTTTTCAAGTCATTATGTAAAGTAAATTATGTAAAGTACAAAGGTTTATTGATCGAAACTACATTGCAAAGTTGGATTTTCAATGCCGGTTTGTGCAGATTCATATGCTTCATCTAGAATGAATGAGCCTTTGATGAAGATGAGGGATTTATTTGTTGGATTGAATTATTGTGTATCATTTTTTGTTCTTCAAGCGGACATGTTATGTCAAATCTTAAAAACATTGTTGGAGATTGAGAGATGTTTCAACTTGCTGAATTTGAATACAAATGGGAACTAATTAAAAGCCATCATTTGTACTTCAAAGTGATACATTCATGGACAGAAAAGGACAGTAATTAATTTTGTGTCTGTTCCATGGATAGTATATAAATGAATTTTGAAGTATTCACTAAAAAATAAAATGACCATGGCTATTATTTTAGTGTGTATTAAACCGAATGGCTCAATCAATGAGAGGTTTTGAATCATTGAGTTTAACCCAGTAGATACTGGCCAGCTTAAACTGCCCCATGGCTGAATCTGCCGCAACCCTCACATAGAATCCTCAAACAGTGCCACAACCATGGATTCTATTGACCCCACACAGTGGCCGACTGTGGACTCTACTCCCACTCCGCTTTTTTGCAAGATTCCTAGAGCTTGTTTTAAAATAGTTTGTGAACAAAAGAATTGTGGTAGGACTCTCTGTGCTGGGGCTGTTTTGCAATGCATGCTTGGCTTTGTCTGCTGGATCAGTGAGTTGCTGTACGGTACTCAAGCTGCAATTCGAGTAACTTGACGTAGGAGGGCGATGTCATTTCATTTGTGCACCAATGATTTCAAGCCTTGTACTTCAGGCTACGATTATTTGCCAACCTACTGACTTCAATTTGTCCACGACTAAGTCACGACGTTGAAAACTAGGAAGATTCAAATTGTTGAAAGCAAATGCGACTCGTTGACACTGCATTGAACTTAAGCTTGATTCATCTTTTCCTAACTTATCTCAAATAATGCACCCAGTTTTAAAGTATTTTGTTTCTAATAAATGGTAATGAGGAACATTCTGTTGCAATTTGTAACAATTTTAATTTTTTTTACTTTCAGCTAGTCCACTTGAGCCGCCTTAGTAGATGAAACCTGTTGCTTAATTTATTTTTTCTCGTTTAAAAAATGTTTAAAAGTCTTTAAATTTACAGCTGCATATTGATAATTGAACCAGCCCAGCTTCCGTCTGAGGATGTGATTCCACAGAGCTGCTCGTCAATGCATGCAAGTTTACCATAATTATAATCTCACCATGCAACACTTTTAAACTCGAAACATATACTATACCAAACATGCAGTTAATTTGTTTGACATTGAGATATAAAAGCAATGTTTCGGTACTATCAAAATTAACATGCACCGCCTCTGGTATCTGCAAACAAGGCGTCTCCGAGGTAAGCTTCAAAGCAGAAGAAATATGATCGAGTCTGAGGAGCATGAGCGAATCATTCCAAATGCTCTACGACTCCGTTGCACATTATCCTGTCTGGAGAACCTTTTCGTAAAACGCTTGCAACGTGGGTGTTGACTTAGTGATGGCCAAAGACTGTTTCCGGTCTGAATTTGAACCTTTCAAGTTTCTACTATTGCACGAGTCTTGTGTCCTGGAAACACTCTCCCTTACTTTATTCAAGTCAATGGATGTTGTGTCACTATGGAGATGCACAGCTAATAAAAACTTAATGCATGTAACTGAATCAGTAATACTGTACTGATTGATTAAACTTTGCACTGCTTTTAAATTGGGTTTTTCTACAAGCAATAGTGGAAGAATGGTATGGGGCGACCAAGGAGTATACCAAGGAGGTGGTGGACTGGCAATTTACACCAGCTTAGTGGTGTACTCGCTGGTCGCGTGAGACCATCTTTCTACTAGTGAAGGCACTCTGCTTTGGACCACTCTCATGGAAAGGATTGATGCAGCCTTCAGTAGCAGTAGCTGGAAAGTAGGGAAGAAACTCTAGAAGATCTTGCTTGGTTTGTTGAATAACCGCAGAGCTGTTGAGGGCCGGTTCAGACTATGTCCAAGTTGAAAGGATGACTGTCACTTTTCTCGAGCAAACTATGTCGAGAGGCCTCTCAACATAGGTTTGAGTTGAGCATAATTTGGCCTCACAACATGAAAAAAAAGTTTGGCCTCACAACAAAGGTTTGAGTCGAGCATTTTGCTCAACCCAAACTATTGCTTGAGAGGCCATCACCTTGACAACATAATTTCCTAAAAATATTGCCACCTAGACTTTTTTGGAGGTGACGTCTTTTGAACTTCGACCCCTAGTGTGAAGGCTGACACACCGGACATTGGGCATTTCAACATTTAAACTGACGAACATAGTCTTGGCGGTCCTTAGATGGGGATCACTCCAAACAGTACTGTTTCGGAGTAGAAATGTTTTAAGAGTTCGGGTGCAATGTCAAGCTCGTGGCACCTCATTGACCCTGTTGCTTATAAGTTCCATTGATTCAGTCGTGTATGAGTTCTGACTAACCCCTGCCTTGGGCGGACCTGTCTGGGGTGACCCTTTGATTGTATCTTTTATTGCTGCAAGGAAAGTCACTTCTCTCGCTCAACCTCCAGCCATGGTCTCAATAATGGACCATTTGGATTTTCATTATCAAATGAAACTTGAGAGCGTATGTCAGTAACAATAAACGTCAGAATTATAGAATTATACAGGGAGGGGCTTACTTGGACTTCATAGCAATCTTTGGATGCGAATCATTTTCAGCTTCAACTCTAGTCATTCCAGTGCAACTTTGTGGAAGCCATGTGGATCTAGCTTCATTTCTTAACACTACATTGTCAATTGTCATTCTCAATACCACTTCTCCCGTATTTTCTCCTCCTTATCTGCATTTGTCACAGGTTTTTGGAATTCCTAATTGCCACGCCGATCGACACTTTTCACTCTATCAACAGAAGATTGTAAACATGTCAAGCATGCAAACTAGGCTTGTCCAATGTGCTATTCTACGTTTTACCTACATAGCAAAATATTTTCCAGTACTTTGGATAGCATAACTTATTTTTTAGAAGTCGAGTGTGAAAAGAAATTATATTCTAAAGCTATCAACTTCTTACATTTTTACAAAAAAATCATAAATTTTAATCAAGATTAGAATTATAGTAAGCTATCTCCAAATCTCACGAAATACATGTCAAGATAGTTGGAGGTTAGGGATTAATTCCAAAAATTCCTTGGCCTTTTTTCACCAAAAATATTCTATATTGCTACTTCTAAGGTAAAGAAGGAAAAACTTCTTTTAAAAAAAATTCCCTTGCATCTCCAACCAAAGGATCTTATCTCAGATTACTAAAAAATTATGCATATAAAATTTCATCAAATTTGATTGCACAAATTAGAAAATTATAGATTTTGAAATAAGAAACATTATTTTTTTCTATTCTACCCTAGTAGAATACCATAAGCATAGTTTGACTTCTCTTTGCGTCAAATTTTTGCACTACATAAGTTGAAGGATTTTCTACTAGTATGGTATACATGATTTTAGTTACTAGTGGAGAAAAAAATCATATCCCCATGAAGTTTTTGCAATTTCATACGTCTACAAAAATATTCAAAAAACCACATTCAAAATTGACATCTTAGGTATCTACCAGAGTTGTGCGGGTATCTCTTAAATCTGCTTCTAATGAACATGAGTATGACCACACTAAATGTTACATGTACCTGTTGCGTAGATTTGGTGTAATACCCGCACAACTCTGGTATCTACCCAAAATCTTTAAAAGCCGAATCGTGGACAATCATCCTTCAAGGATTAAGTCCCCAAAATTTTCTGCTCTTTATTTTTCACATTCAAAAATTATAATTTTTCATTTCTTAGATATAAATTTCTCAAATTCATTACTTTCTTTGATTACCTTGTATTTCATTCGGGTGGGTTCAGTCTCACATAGAAAAACTCTACTGTCATACTCCAGCTAGCTAGCAAGGAAAATTGTGGGGTGAGGTCCTCCTTGGAAGCATACCATAGGAGTAGGGAGCGCATAACGATGACCAATCTCTTGACGTAAACTCAATACAATAGCCATCAATAGATGGACACTCACGATTCTCACCTAGAATAACTAGGTTATTGAAATGGAAGAAAACAGAAAAAGCTCCAAACTACGGAGAACCGCTTGTCCAAGGCACGTGCATACACAGTCTTCGGCTGCAAATAAAAAAAAGTTTTAAATAAAGGAGCAATGGCTCACTCCTGCGAAATTCAAACGAATTAGTTTCTTCATTATCAAGGGATCCCGCTCTCAATGGAGTAGCGGCAAAAATGAGTCTATCAATCAACGTCACAATTTCAAAAAGAATCATGAATGCTTCGAATGACCCAGGTGTCCAACTCTCTAAACTATTTCTTTACAGTTCCGTTACTAACTAAATCTGCTAGACTTGGGGTCAACTTCCTCTTGCCTTTTGCAGAAGGCCTCAACCGGTGTCAAAAATAACCTCCCCTCGCTGTCCATACCTGTACCTCATACGACTATTCTAAACCGTTCTTCGTCTCAAACGTAGCGTCGGGAGCGATTTGTGGATCCTGAATGCTTGGCCGAGACATGGCCAAGTCTCAACCACAAAGAAATGAGGAATAACTATTACCAGAACCTCAGAGCATACCACCTTCTCTCTGCTACAAAAATGATGTTTAAATGTTCTATGCTATTCTACATTCGATGGGACTACACAGGGAAGTGTGCGCTGCTGCTTCAGCAGCTCCATTTCACTTCCTGTCAGCAGAGTCCAACATCTATACTCAGATCTAGATTTTGTAGGGTGTCAAAATTTGGAGTTGAGGACTCTATAGAGCATCTGTGTGCACATGTGTTGATGGCAAGACCTCTTTCAGGAAATTGCTAAGCTGCTCACTGTAGAGCTGAGGATAGCTCCGGAAATGGTCGACATGAGGAGAAGACTGCAGGTTGCACGCCCTCACCACCCGCCCAGTCTTCCGCTGCTCTTCGATATAATCTTCAACGTACTTCACTGGTATAACCTTGTCTGCAGTGCTGTAAATATAAAGTTGTGGGCACTGAGGCTGCTTCTTCTCAAGAACTGATAAAACATTAGACAACCGTCTACACATTCAAACGAAGAGAAACGATCAGTATTCACAATATTAGGTTATAGAATAAACTGTGAAACATCAATTTAAAACCAATCATGGACACCGTAATAAAAAGGTACAAAACAACAAGCTTTAGGTTTCTCAGCGTCAACACCAGGCCTTGTGTTTTTCTTATGAAACCATGCGCACGCAGAGAGTCTATCTTTCCAGCCAATTTCTAAAAGACTCATTATCCTTAAAATCTTACACTAAAAGTTGAGCCACTCACTGGTTAATGGCTGGCAGCTTCAAGAAGAAAGAGAAGAACCCTTCTAAAACTGAATGAACCGCAGTTTCAAGACCACTGGCACCACCAAGTTCTGAATTGGCAAGGGTACCCTGGGATGCAGCATTCACTGATACGCCTTCTTTTAATTCACCCTGTGACAAAGCTGGCTTTGTAGCGCTACTTCGTTTTTTCAGAAGAGCTGCTGAGAAACCTGATGCCCACACCTGTTCATTCACATTCCCCAATAATAAGGTAAACAACAATGCTCAAGATGCATTCATAGGTATTTGAAGGCAAGGACAAAGTTTCATGATTGCGAAAAACGCCTCTCCCGCGTGAAATCCAGAGGTAACAACTGCTTTGTAAAGTTGCAAGGAAGAAGGAAAAGTACCTGGGGATCTGATTTAGGAACTGGTGCAGAATCAATCACGCAACCTTTGATTCTGCCTACAAAGTCTCCTTGCTCGTGCATCTTCTCCAGTATGATTCCGTATCTGCATGTGGAAATTCTATATCAGAAACTTGACTTCAATAACATGAAATCTCTGGTAGAAACCTAACTCTATATCATGCGCAAAAATGCCGTCAAAAACATGAACTAAAGTGCCCTCAAAGGTGCCATTGATTAAACTGCATACTCAACTGAACAGAACCCAAAAAAGGGTAAATGGAAGCGCTACTTACGTCAGCCAGCCGGTGTTGCTGAAAGTATGAAACATGAGTTGCTTCTCACCCTCAACATCCGCATGCTCGCCTTGATCAGACAACCACTGGACGAGATGGCGAGCCAAAGAATCCACATGCTCATCTGCATTCTTCTCAACCTTAAAGCTCAATATATCCGTCATGGGAATCACAAACGTAACAGCATGGATTCCTCTCGCATTATACCACTCTGCGTACTTCTTCAGATGCTTCTGTTGCGCGCCCAACCACCCTAGAAGCACCACCGTAAGGGCAGGTTTCCTCACAACAGAATCCTGAGCACCATCGTTGTTATCCCCTTTTGAATATCTCCCACTCGGAGCATACCATGTATGGAGAGACCCCGATGGCTGAGTAAATTCATTCCGCACCAGGGATTGAAAAGATGAAAGAATCGAAAGGCGAGATTCCAAATAACTCAAAGAATACGCCTGGGCATCGTACCTACCGAACTTCGACTCAGCATGCGGCTGAACTAGAGAGTACATAGAATTCCCAGACTGCCTCCGACCTGGCATATACTTCTCAGACACCGGGGCAGCATACAACCCAGACGTCGAAAACGAAAAGGGCGCCAACACAGGAGGCGTCGAAACACTCCCCCCGGGGTACAACACCGACTGCGACGCAGCAACGTGCGGCACTACCGACGTCGCAAGATAAACAGGCAGGAGATGAGAGACCGCCCGCATAGACAACCCTGAAAGAGACGCAACACCGGTCGCCCCTTGCGCAAGGGAGAAAGGAGACGACGCATAAGGAGACGACGACGCACAAGAAGACGACGCCTCTCGCAATGGCGACAGAGAAGCAGGGGTCGCGCAATCGCTACCGGGAAAAACCCCCGGCAACGAAACGGAAAACGGCGCGCTATCAACACACGCACACGCCCCAGAGAACGACGACATCGGCGGCAAAGGCATCGACACCGGCACCGCGTAGAACAGCAACGGCATCGCCTTCAAATGCAGCTTGTCGGGAATGTCCACCGTCGCCGCTGCTGTCGCCAGAAGCGCCCCCGCCGCTGCAATCGAGCCATGAACCACCCGCACCCCGCCTCCCATACAACCAAACCCCCGTCGAAACCCTAAAATCTCCTCAAACCCTCCAAACCCCACAAAATCTTTCACGCCCCACACCTGCTTCTCCCCGAATCCTCCAAAACTCCTCCCACTTCCAATCCCACACCACTCCCCCACCCACAACCTCCCCCAAAACCGAAACGCCGCAAATTCAATCACACCGCAATCTCGAAATTCCTTCTTGTGTTTTCTCTCCTGGGTCTGAATTCGGTGAAATTGAAAGAAACCCAGAACGCAATCCAGTTGTTGAAGACAGTAGCGGACTCAGGAGTCAGGAATGGGGAGTGAGGCTTCCCGAGTGCGGATTTGATCCCGGCCTTTGGAGGCGCAATTTGGCACGCGGTTGGGCAGGGGATTCGCGAGGCGTGGGCAGAGGGAGGTCGGGGTTGGCGGCAGCGGGGATCCGACAGTGGCACGGTGGAACGAGGTCGGCGTGAGTCGAGTCGGGTGCAGAGCCCAGAGTCCGGAGGAAGCAGGGGTGGCGGGCGCGGTCGCTGGAGGCGCGGCGGTCGCGCTGCGAAGGTCCTCCGCTTCGCTTTGCGTTGTGGTCGACGCGCTTCTCCAGATTCTGGGTCTCTGATACGGGTCTCTCTAGTAAAAGCGTTGCACCGCGGGCAGCCTCTCCACGCGGGCAGCCAGACTCGTGGATGAGTCAGCGACGAGTCTGGTTGCTTGGAGGACTTATACATGGGCCACACCAAGAACTCCATGAGCTCCAGTCACCAAAAACATCAGCTCTACGTATTCTCATGAAATATTGGGCTGGGATTTCAGTTGGCTGGAGCTACGGGAGTGGCTAGAAAAAGGGGAAAAAAAAGCAACTAGTAGCTTCAATCAATTGCAATCATATTTCCAGAGAAAATGTAAGACTGATGTCTCTTAAATTGATGTCCGATGTAGCCCCGATATTATTTATTGACCCCCCCCCCCCCCCCCCCCCCCCCCCCCCCCCCGGTGTGATGTTGAATTATTCATATTTTCTTTGGAGCGATAGGTTTCTCGATAGCAATGTTGAACTATTGAGGTTTTGAAGTGTTGCTCATTCTGTGGAAGGTGTCTTCGACGCCGTTCTCATAATTGATACATGCAAGTTAGAAAGAGGGCGAGGGCAAGGAGTGTGATGGAGAAGATGGTGTTGAAGGTGAAGAGCTACGGAGGAATGGGGGAGGGAAATGGGGGGAAGAAATTAATTAATTGGTGAGTCTTTTGAGGCAAAAGAGGGGACTTATCACCGACAAATAGAAGTTCATCCACAAGTCTGGTTACCTGCAATGCAACACTTGTTAGAGAATCTTAGTAAGACCTTTGGGTAAACTATATATTATATGTTCTTATCAATGAGAGTTCGTAGATTTTGGAATATAGAATTTTGCATTTGAGGTGATTTGGATCTTAAATTTTGTAGATTTTTTATTTTAGATCTGTATATTTTTCTAAATATTGGAATGATTGAGGCGCGACAATGAGCCTTGAAGGAAGATTGTGAACTTCACATTAATCCTTGGATTTTTTTAACTTTAATACACCAACATTCAAAGAATGAAAGGATTTTTGAAAACTCAAACTATTTTGTGTTCAACATTGTATTGTTGGACAAAATATTTCCATACCTCTCAAATTTTTTCTCATACACTACTATAATTAATATGTTGCTGAGATTTCTTTGGATAAAGCACTTTATTAGTAAATTGATAATTTAGAACTACAAAAGAAGGTTTTGTAAGACACTATTATCCTATCGATAGTGTGTTGATTAAAAATTCTCTATTAAAAGAACTTTATCATTAAATTGCTTATTTAATACTAGAAGAAAAATTAACACTAATTTAATATGATTTAAATGAGGATGGGCTGAATTAGAGTAAATTTAGGTATGACAGGTGACAAAAGTTATCTTACAAAGGGATGTCTGACCCATTCACCCTTACGGATTCAGAAGTTTTTTTTTGCACAATGTTCAAGATTTTTTTCATTTTCTATGAACATTTTCGCATTTAGCTCTTAGATCTTCGCACTGCAAACATCCAAGTCATGATTTGTAGGAGTATTTTCTATTCTATTCTTCTAACCCAAGGGTTTGGTCTCTCGGCATAAAAATTTGACAGACCGCATTGCATCTTTGGATTTTGGGGGAGTGAGGAGTCGTCCTTTCACACTACTGTTTTAGATGTTTGATTATTATTTTCACTTCCCCATCAAGAGTCCAATCGCTAACATGTACTGATTGCCTTACAAACGTATGGTTATTAGCTGATAATTCAGTTGGACATAGGAACTGTTTTCCGGGGTTCGCTTCGGAACATGTACTTTATTGACACAATTCAACATTCATGGTGCTAGGTCAATCAATTCAGAATCTATCAATATTGGGGAGCTGCACAATTCACCATAAAATGGAGCTCACTCGTCATTAAATTTGAAATTTAGGCAGTTGACTTTGATGTTTCTGCTTTGGGTGGCTTAAGTTTTCATCTGCACAATGCAAGTTTTATGCCGACATAATCTAGGATAACAAGTAATCCACAGGTCAAGGAAACGCAGCACGACTGTATCCTTTTAGTATGTCTAAAGATCGATTCATATATAACATCTTCAGACTTTGAAGGGATGGCAGAATATCGGGTCAATGCAAATGCAGAATATCGGGTCAATGCAAATGCAGAATATGAATTTTTACGAATTAAAAAGACCAAAATGCCATCAGGTAAAAAAGCATCTGATATTATGCTGCAATCCAAATCTTGTTACACCTCAACCAATCGCACTCACGCTGATATCTCATAAAAAGAGGCTTGAAGACCGCCAATTCGCATTGTGATTGTCAAATTCAACATGCACGAACCAACTAGTAGATACTCGCCTAGAGATTTAAGACATCTAGGCCTTGACTGCGAACTTCCTCATGGGGAAGTAAGCCTCCTTCTTCTTTTGCTTCTCGGTCTTCATCGAAGCCTGCAAAGGAGAAAACGAATTTAAGTACCAAGAAGGAGCTGATGTGAAATAATTTTACATTAAGATAAATTCTAAATAACAGATACGCCAATGTAAGACATGTTAAAAAGAGCGCCTATATTATGTAGTCCCAGCTTTGACATAGCATTTGAATCTTCAGATATTTGGAGGAGGGTATCAGTACAACTCGATATGACTACAATTTAGAACTGTCCTCAGCTATCAAAATTGAGCACCTCAAAATATCAAATTCCCTCATTGAGAAGTTTTCCTGGCATGAGATAGTGTTTCAGTATTTCAAGCCTCATGTGCACCCTAAGAGGAATAGTTGCAATACAGGATCACTCATAGTAATGAAGCATTAAGTTTAGATGTAGAAGATCGCAGAGGTGTAACTGGAATGCCACAAATAAGATATATACCTGGTGCTTTGTCAACCTCCTACGGATGGCACGAGTCTTCTTAGGACGCAAGTCGATGGGGATGAACTTCTTCTTGCTGTATGCCTCACGAAGAGTGGCCTTCTGTGTCTGGGAGATCACAGTCAAGACCTGTGCGATCGAAAGCCTGACCACCTTGCTGTAGAACAAATCCATGCAAATATGGTTGAGAGCCAAGATAATGCACTGGTCCCACAAGAAAATTTGTGTAAACCGCTGCCGCATACGATGATATACTTGAGATAAACCCTAAACCCTGAAGGCGGACTCCTGAATTTAAAGGCAGCTTCATATCGCGTTAAGTTCGCATTAAGGCTAATCGACGTACAAAGCCAGGCTCCATTCAAGCCCAATTACAGCGGTACGATTATGACGTGAATGTGATGAAGAGAATGAACAATGCAGAAGACAAATTGCAGGACAGTGAGAAGGGAACATACATCTTCGACAATTTGTTGGGTGCACCTCCAGTCACCTTGGCAACCCTCAACAGAGCAAGCTCAGCTTTCAACTCCTTCAACTGCTTTCATAAATCACAGGATAATTTAAAATGTTAGTGACCTAGTAAATTGAGTGATGTCAAACCTAGAATTTGAGATCGACGACCATAAACCCTTAAACCACGTGCCAGTTAAAGGCGGAACAGTATACACTGCATCCATAAATTGCATTGCAACAAAACTTCAAGATTGGTAAACTATCTAAACTCGAATGCCTTGATACAACATTTATCAACCTAATTGCCCAAAACACCGGAGCACATTTTGACCTGATTGAGAAGCTCATTCTTGCTCTTCGCGCGGAGCTCGTGCACCCTGATTTTCGCTGCAATACACACAAAACCAATCAGAATCAAAGAAAAATAAACTCCACACAAACACAGCTTCAAAATCCCTCTGATTCCAGCACCAAAATCCACAAAACCAACATCCAGCGTCCGTCCAACCATTATAAGATCTCCATGAAGTCAATTAGAAGTTTCCCTGCAACCAGAAAGCAAGTGCTCCAGAGTTCCTACTTTGTGTAAATCCAAACTAGGATTTCAACCCAAGACACGAAGAACTCCCACTGCGGCATACCAAGTCCCCAGAACCAACTACATGCACTGTCACCTCGAACCAACGATTCTCTGTAGCCACAAATATAAACCCTCTACATGCTAATCTGCACATTCGAGCTAGGGCAGTTCCCTCATCGCACAAGGACTCCAGAAAAGGTAACTACCGTGTTCGCCCAACCATAGTCTTCATGAAACTGATCAGAATACGATTTTCTGGAGCCAGATATCAACTATACAGGTTTGTGAATCGTACAAATGCAATCTAGGGTTTCATCACCCACTGCAACCCGCAAAACCAACCACCAGCTAATCGTCCAACCACAGTCTCCATGACACCGAACAGAACAAGATCGTCTGAACCTAGAAAGACAATATTCTATAGATTGTGCACATGCAAGCTAGGGTTTGAGCGCAACCCTAGCCACCAAACGAACTACCACCATTCCCAATGAAACTCAGATGTCGAAGATTATGTAGAGTTACAGAAAACGTGTTTTGGATTGTAGGATGAGTGCATGCAATGTAGGGGAGGTTTAGGAATGGCTTACCCATTGGGAAGAGCGGGGGGTGGGGTGGCTCCGAGGGCGAGGAGGAGAAGCTGCAGCAGGGCACGAGGTGCAAAGGGAGAGCTTCTGCTTGGGTTGGGGTTCAAGGAGGAGAGCGTTGCGCAAACCCTAACCCTAATGTGGTGGAGGAGATGGTGGGTCAGTGAGCGTGCCATGTAGGCGCCACCTCGGCGTTCCAGCGTGTACAGCCTCCTCCCTGGCATCGCATTCGGTCCACGTCACATTACGGGCAGTTGCGGGAAAAAGATGTAGGTGAGTGGGAGTGCATTTTTTGACGGGTGATAAACCTGGGATTTGTCTAAGGGCCTGGGGCGGGATTGAGGGCCTGCCCAAAGTCTTCAAATTTCAGTTAATAGGATCACTTGATTCTTCAAAGCCCAAGGGCTTATACTAGGGCCGGATCGGAACTTGAACTTATTCTATATGTTGTCTCATATGGCACAATTTTGGCGCCAAAATGTTTGGTCTCGTTTGATACAATTAGAACAAGGTTTCTTTTTGCCCGAGCTTTTAATTTGGGCCTAGACTTGGGTCCAAATCAGAGGCCAAAAAAATGTTCAATCGAGCTTACCTTCCAACCAACTCCAGATTGCATATAAAGTCGGCCTAAGAACATTCATCAAATGTGGCTCAAATGAAAAAAAAGGGACGAATGGGGCTAAGATGAGAAAAAAGGGACGAAAGGGGCTAATTCATGCCCCTGTTACTATGTTGGATTGGGATCCTATTCAGTTTTAAGAGAGCATAGCTGCATAAGAGGTAATTTGAAGAATTATGTGCCAAATTTAGCCCTTCAAAAAACCAAAAAAAAACTCTAAAACCTCAAAATAGGCAAAAGAAGAAAAATGAACCCAACCAAGCTTAGGCGCCAAGCCTCGCTCATTTGAGAGAATAAAACCAATAAATCTTGCAGTTGTAATATAAATTGGAGGTCACATATAAAGTGGGAATAGATTGCATTCATTCCAATTCTTAATTTCGTAATTGCTCTTGACTACTTTCAATTTTATCTCTTCTTTTCTCTCTAATCATATGCAAATCAAAGCACCTTTCACCTACTCCATGGCCGCAATAAGGATGAGTTCTCCATGTAGTAGGTCAAAAGTGGTTCGACTTGCATGCAATAAAAACTTCTCTACTTATAAAGAAACACAAGGAAAATCACAATTAGGATTATGTTTGTAGACAAGGTGTCAACAGCCCTTTACAACTTGTTATTACAGTCACAAGAAAAATCAAATCCTTTACCAAACATACAAATCAAAGGGAGAGATGAAAGAGTCTAATTGCAATCATAAATTAGAGGACAAGACTAGTAGTTCCACCAGACTCAGCGATGTTGCACTTTGCTTTAGCTCCACACCACCATATACCAAAACTTAACAAGCTTTAAAAATCTCTCACACACATGTAGCAAACTAGAATTACTTTCAAAGCAGACAAGTAAACAAATGCATAAGGCACAGAAACTCCCATGGTTTTATACCCTCAAAGAAGTCTGTTGAGATTCACTTGTTTGTTACATGGACAGTCTGTGAAAATGAACAGCCTTTATAAATGAACAGCCTTGTTAGTCCAATCATCTCTGACCCTTAGATAGATGTTAACCTAGATCAAATGGTCATAAATTAGTAACTTGCTAGAGTAAAATTCAAGCTTGTAGTAAGCCCCAAATAAAGTAAAGCTTCAAGTTTGGAGTAACTACTAGTAAGCCATGTGTAAGGGTGGATTTAACTAATTTACACCTTAGTCATCATATCATGCCATAATAATGTGACTATGCAATTGCTTGCAAAGTTTTACAAGTAATGAGCAAATTTATTTTGCAAGCCCACATAACTGAAGAGTGCAACTTCTCTCAAAATCATTGTAATAAAAACCTTATTTATTAGTGAGAAATAAATTCTAAATTAACCCCTAAATTTCCTTGTGTTTTTTAGAGCTTGAATCCTCAAAACTGCGATTTTTTACTACTATGCCCTCCTGAGGATATGAAACAATTTTTTTATCTTTTTTTGGAAATTCAACCGTAAGATCTTGTACCTAACCCTACTTGGAAGAACTAATTCAAATTTCAACCGTTGGATGTTTTTCATTAGTGAGATCGTAGTGTTCAAAGTTTCAGCAGATATTTTTTGGGCCTTGGCCGAGAGGCATGGTGTAAATGGGCCAAAGGGAGACTTGATGATTATTACTTTAAACATGTTGGTCACATTTTTTTCCATGTAGCTAACTAGGTTAGGTATGCTCATGCAAAAATTTAGGCCAAAAAAACGCTTTTTAGACCTTCATAAAAATTATTTTCTATAAGAAGGTATAAAATTGACAAAATAGTAAAACATGCATTACAAAAAAAAAATTTAAAAATTCAAAAATCTCGAATTTTGACAAATTTTTAAAGGAAAAATTCAAAAATTACTAAAAACTTTGAAGCTTGTCTTTGTAAGTTTTGGAGGCTGCCCTTGTAAAATTGGTAAACTTTTTGACTTGGGTCACTATGGAATTTGAATAGTGATTTGGTTATGAACATATTTCAATTTTTGTTTTTGTAAAAAGACCTAATTTTAGACTGCCCGTTTTGGATTTGAAACCTAAAATTTCTAGATGAAGGTTCTAAAATTGGAATTTGGCTTCAAAATTTTTACTACATAGACCTTACCGTAAAGGGAGTATCCAGTAAAAATCTTGAAAAAAAATATTACTTTTAACCCCTCCATCTGAGCTGCCCGAAAGTGCAAAAACCCATTTTGGGTTTTAAGGATAGTTAGGGGTTAAATATGGGTATAAGAGCTTCCGAATATTAAAAGAAAAAAAGAAAAAAAAAGATAAAAAAAGTTTGCAGTGTTAGGATATCAATTGAAAACAAGCTATCTGTGCTTTTTATATCTTAATACTAGGTTTAAGATGAAAGGGCGTCGAAGTGGGCGTCCATTTGTAGGGCAAAAGTTTCATGTTTTTATATTATTGGCTATTAATTTTTTTTTTATTATGTAAAATGTCAAAATAAAATTTATTAATGGGGTACAATTGACTTTTTCTAAGGTCCACTTTAGACTCATAGAAACAAGAGTGAGGAATATGACAAATTGTACATGTGCTTGAAGATAATTGGTTTCATAATTGCATTTGTTTTTTGTATCTTTACACTAAAAACATTTAGCATTGTCTTTAGCTTATATTTCATGGAGAAAAATAAATCCTAGATGTTTTTGAGTGGCAACATGTATCTATTTGGAAAGTTTTTTGGTATCTCCTAAAACTTAGGCTTTCTTTCTACTCGCCTTCAAAACATTATTGTCTCATCTTAACCATACACATTTCTTATAGCTTGAGTTGATGTGGCATACAACAAATGCCTTAATAATATAGCTGCATGTCATCTTAATGGCGGGACAAACTTCCTTAGAGCCATGTAGATCCTCTTTTCATTCTCCTTTTATGATTTAAAAGATATTGTTGCGACATTTTAGAAATTTTGAATTTATATCTGAAGGGGTACAATGAATAATTTGAAGGGATATTGAATGATTTTAGGCATTGAATTGTATCTCTAAGCTTTTGTTTTAACCCCTAGAGGACAATTGTCCTAAAATGGGCCTTTTTAAATTGCAGCCAAGTACATATGATCTCAATTTTAGATACATTTTTTTGAATTTTTGGTGAACGTAGGCCATAACAAGAACTTTCAAAGGAAATATAGTTTTCTTTTCAATTGGGCATTTATAAAAATAGTTATGGTACCCAAAGTGGAAATAGCTATTTGATGGGCAATTCGAGCAACCATGCTAAATATATCTGTTACCTCTGAGAAAAATTCTATAAATACTTCATGGTGTCATCTTTGAGATTTCCAAAAAAAAAAACTTCTTTTAATACAAAATGTTCACTCCACAAAATATCAAAGTTTTCTCACCGTTTTGGGCAGTGTACTAAAAACACTTCTTCATTTATTCATAAAAGTTGGAAAAAATATTATTTTAGGTTTTTTCTTTTTTTTTCACTTAAAGGATGGACATTAATCTTTACTTTGACCGTTTGGATTGGAACTTTATTAAATAATGGAATTTCTCAAAAAGAAATAAGATTTAGCATTCTTGTGTATTGAACTTCATAAAAATATTGTTTTCAACATGATACAATTGACTTTTGTATGTAATTTTTTTTATACAATTAGCTTACTTAGTCTTCTTTGGCATGCACCGAAACCCCCAAAATCCATTATGAAAGAAACCTAAGAAAAAAAAAGTTAAAGTGTGTCAACCTAGTCAAAAATCTTCTCAATAAAGTTTGTTTTCAAATTTCAATTGCTTTAATTTTCTAATCTCTACAGTCGATTATGATGGAAAGTTTGGAGCTGTCTACTACAATAATCTGGTTGAAGATCTTGTAGTTAGAATTGCAAAATAATACTTTTTTAGTCATTCATGCTTTTAAAATTGGAAATGGCAGTTTTAGAGCATTTTTTGGTGAAACATAGTCAAGGAACTTTAGGCATTAAATGCTAGTGCATTTAATATTGTATATTTTTTGGGCAATTTTATTGTATGTACGAAGTAGAGCAGATTATAATTGCTTGTAATTTATTTCAGATTAGAACGTAGTTCACCAAACTTGTGGAATGCAACGATTTGTGCAAGTGCACATAGGAATGCAAAAACGGGAAATTGCAGAAGGGGTTGAGGACTCCCCTGGAAATGTATCACCCAATATCTCATTATGTATCATTTTCATCCATTTTCATTCATTTGCATGTTTTGATGCTATTTTCATATACACACAATTTTTTTAATATCTTTCAATCAACATCCTTTGCAACAAGGTCCATGTTTCTCGATCGTATGTTTTTCTTAAGTTTTATGTTACATTGCAACACAGGTTTTGCATATATAAATTTTTCAACGTACATTGTAAAAAAAATACCCTATCAGATCAAATAGAATTGGCATGATGATTAATGAATTTTTCATTAAAATATGAATATAATTTAGAATTCAATTAATTAGTATTTTAATTCCTTGAACAATACAACAATACTTTTCAAGTTCCCCATTCCTCATCCCAATCTCTCCAAGTCCCCCTCTCTTCCCCCCAAGTCCCCCTCTCTTCCCCCCAAGTCCCCCGCTCTTCCCCCCAAGTCCCCCACTCTTCCCCCCAAGTCCCCCACTCTTCCCCCCAAGTCCCCCACTCTTCCCCCGAAGTCCCCCACTTCGGCCCAATCCACTTTATCCAGAATCAGATACCCAAACCCAAACCCAAACCCGAACCCACACCCGAACCCGAACCCGAACCCGAACCCAGGTAACATACTAGTAACATCCCCGAGCACACACAACTCTTCGCCCACAACCCAAACTAGAATTCTCGCAATCAAACCACAACACCAACTTCTCAACAACGCATCGCATCGGCCAACAATCCCGTGGAGTTCAACCTGCACCATGGGAGTACGTTTCGCAAGGGCCCGCAGGCGCATGTTTTGATCAGCATGTTTTGATCAGCACCATGCTTCATTACAATCCCCTCGTCCAGGTGCGTCGATTGCATCACTTCTTTTTTAACTGTTCCAACGATGTAATTCTCGTCTTTGTTCGTGGGGCGATGCATGGTGAAGTCGGTGTGTTGAATCTGGAGAGAATTTCTTGTGGGTTTGAAGGTTTTACGCGGGTTGTTCGTTTCAGCGTCTTGGTATGAGTTCGTGTGAATTTTCGGATGAGTGATTAGATTGGGGTTTTGCGTTTTGGGAGTGTGATATAGGGTTGGGGTTTATAATAGTGGAGGTGTCGTTGAGGGAGGGTTTTCGGTGTGTTTGGTGAAATTGAGGACTCGCAGTCGCAGAAAGATAGTTTGGGTCGAGAATTGAAGGTTTGGGATTTTAGGGTTCAGGGTTTAGGGTTTAAGGTGATTGCAGGGATTTGGGGTTTTTGGTATCGGAGGGAGGAGTGTTTGATTTTAATCTTTCGTGGTCGTGAAATTGTGTAGGTTGTGTTGAATGAAGGTTCCACGGGCGCTGGATGAAGAACTGCGGGGATGGGTTTTATTGTGGGAGTTTTTTTCTGTTTGGCAGTGGAGTTTGATTCCGGATTCTGCAGCAATTATGCAAGCAATCGACGCGGTGGGGGGATAGTTGGATGAGTTCAGGCTTGACGCAATTTGGATACAGAGTGGTTTCATGATGTTTGATGTGAGCATCATTTTATCAAGGGGCATCTCATAGTGTAGAAATGGCAATACCTACGCTGATTCCAGATGTAGCGACGCTGTCAGCGCAGGATCATCCCCATCATGAGGTTAGGCTAGGGTTGGGAACAGAGGAAGTAGCTTTTGGTGAAGACAAACTTCCATGCGCAGGGATGGATGTTGAGGATGAAGTGAAGGCTGATGCTGAAGCTGGTGAGGCGTCTCCTCCGAAGAAAGTGAGGAGAGATGTCACGGGCGTGGAGATGATCCTGAGGCAGACTGCGGAGATAGAAATGGTGTTGGTTGGCATGGCGGCCCTTCGAGGTGGTGCTCCTCCGACTCCTGTAGAGTGCCATCTAGCGGTCAAAGCTTATTCGAATTTGGAAGGGCTGGTGGAGCGTGTGGCTCCTAGTGACCTGGTGTCGAAGAAGTTCTTGCAATCTTTAATCAAGCAATTTTCCGTGTCGCAGGTACGAACGGTAGTCACAGCTTGAACCTGTATTGTGTATATCTCTAGGCTCTTAATGCTTGATTAGATCTTTACCAGTCCCAGATGTCTAGTGTGAATTTTCTGTAGACAAGCGACTGTATTGCCCTTCGGCAATACCTAGCTGGGAATCTGAATAATCGCAGGAGGATTAACAGAATCTGAGGGGATGTTTTTCTTAGTAACGGGACGTATTGTGGAGCTCTTCAATCTGTCTGACGTATATTTTCTTTTTGGGAATTGTGAAGCAACCTGCCTTGCCACTTGTATCGAGACCAACACCAGCGAAAGATGTTTCAACTTCTTCCATGGGACCTCCAGCAACACGAGCATCTGCGAAGGCTACAAGTGCTCCTGGTAAGTGTTTCTTTAATTTTGATGTTCTAGTACACTATTATGAAAACCATTCTGACTGTTCTGTTCGTGATTGTTTTTACAACCGAAACTGATGAATATGGATGTATACTCTTCCTTTCACGAATATGTACTTATTTTAGTATGATTTATGCATGTGTCAAATTCACTCGGTGTAGTATCTGCACACTTTTAGGTCAAGAAACATTTAGTAGTTCATCGCTTGATCTTTGTCGGAAAATCCCGAATTGTATCCCTCAGTATTTTAAAATTCAGCTTACTCTTACTTTACCTACAGGGAAGAGAGCAAGGGTAGCCATGAAGACTCCAAAACCAAAGGCTGTAGCTAAACGCGATGTTTCCAAGCATTCCGTCGCTCGCACGAAAGATCCTCAAATTGTTCCGATCACCGAAACTGGTGAAAAAGTTGGAAAAGGACCAAAATCCCTTTTGCGGGGACGCGGAGCAAAGATTGCTGAGCCTCTCATTGACCAGCGGCAAATACACCAACAGATTGCACTTGAAATTGAACTGTCAATGCCGGATGTTTTTATGGCAGCTCTATCAGAAACGGCCGGTGCATATATAAATTCTCCAATCAGATGTGATACTTGTAAGGTGCTGATAAATGATACAGGCAGTGCCTTGATTTGTGATGGATGTGGAGCTGGGTTCCACTTAGTCTGCTTACAGATGCGTAAGCGCTCGGCCATTCCAGAAGGGGACTGGTACTGCTCAAAATGTGAGGCAGTGTCTGGAGGTCAGCCAAGGCAATCTATATACGGTACTCTACGACGTGGACGTGGGAGGCGTGGTTCTAGAACAACGTGGATTTTGAAGGTACTAATTAGTTCAGAAGCATTAGTTTAGGAATGGATTTGAACACTTTGGATTCCTTGGTTCCTGGGGTTGCCCCGAGTACTTTATGAGAGGGAGAGAAGGGTAAGCTTTATTTACTGTTTGACAAACTACTATCTACCAATACTATGATGTAATCTAGTGAGACTTCATTTTTCACAATTTTGGCTGCAGAGTGCCAGTGAAGTCCCATCAACAAAAGCGTCGGAGTATAGGCTGAAGCTGCGTAATACAAGCTCAGCTCAAGATGTGGAAAATCTTGGTGCTGCAGAGGCGTCATCGGTAATTCATGCTGCAGATACTCAAGTGGAATCATCGTCAAAGACACAAGAAACTTAACATCTATCTATCGATCTATCATGTTAACGATGGTGAGAGCATCACTGAATTCAGCTTATGAGTTGTGCATGTCCCTAGTCTTCAACCAGGTCAGTTTAGAGATATGTCAACATCTGCTAATGGCTTGCTCGTATCTCTATTCTTCTTCTATGGTTGCAGGATGACGTCATATTGATGGTAATCAAGATGAGTACATTTAGGGCTCTCATCTACTACACCTCCGGCTGCACCGGCTCATATTATAGCGATCTTGAATTTTCAAAGAGGAGATGCCCTATGTGCCAGTGAGTGTGAAGTCCTGGAATGGGACTTTGGTAGTCTTATCGAGTGCTGGCTTTTTGTATCAAGAGATGATGTCCTCTCATCTTTTTAGTGTACAGCAGCATTTCAAATTGTTCAATGTAAGTTGAAAACACATTTCAAAAAACTTAGGCATAGATCATTCAATGTACATTGTAGTTTTGTATTCTTACTGCCATTTAAGGAGGTCAAACAGCCCATTGCTGTTATTTGTGATGTATCAATCCTTCTTTTCAGTATTATAACCAGACAAATTTAGCAGTTTCGTTTCTCGCCGTTGGTTTATCTCAAACTGGACTGCTAGCACAGAAGTGATTCAGAGTATTGTGTTCCTTGTACCATTATCTTCACTTCGAGTTATCGTGGCAGTATAAATTGGAGTATCATCGTTGGATCTTGCTGACTCGGAATACCGGGGCGAATCGAAGGGGCGAATTGAAGTCAAAACTGATTCTTCTCCAAACTTGAAGTCGAGGCAGCGCTACTGAGTAGATTGTGTAAACCGTCCCAGGCATCGCCATTTTGACCAGTTGACATAGCATCTGCGCAGTTTTCTATAGTGTCAGGACGTACGAATAACGAGTACATGCATAGATATGTAATAAGCATCAGGTTGGCTGGCAGATTCTATCGCAATTCTCATTTCTTTCAAAAATGTGCATCTTGATCTCGTCTCAGAAATCTTCAATGACGGGGGGCGGGCCATCGAAGATTTATGACGTTGCTGTGGTGTACAATCTTTGCAGTTTCACAGTCAAATGCTTTTGTCTTCGCAAAAATAATTTACTTTGGGTCTATAAGGTGAGGCCTCTGCTCCAATCAATCGCATTTACATTTTTTCTAAGGACAGTTTGCTTTGTCCTGTCCGAACAAGTGCAAAGGAATTTATAGTATTGTGATAAATTGCCTTTTCATTGCAATCTAGATGTGTAAGCAGAGGGTCGAATGTTTAGGTGGTGAGGGTTTTTGTCGTGAATTGAAGGAATGTATACCATCTCAACCTTCACTCAGACATTAATTAACGCAAGTTAAGCACAATTAGCGAGGAATAGAGATGGAGATTATTAGAAGAGTGATACTTGCATGAGAGACTACTCAGCGTCTTTTGGAAGAAGCACGAGATGCAGTCGAGGAAGCAGATGCAGCAGAGCTGGATAAATCACCAGTACTACTCTTGCCTTCACCATCAACATTTTCAGAGGATTCTTCTTTAGGGGCTTTGTCTTGAGGGGATTTATTAGAGCGGTCGGTATCTGAGAAAGAAGTCGATGCCGAAGTGTGAGAATCAACATTCCTGGCGGATGTGGCGCCGAACTCAGTGGGGGCGGATCCACTAGTAGCGCCAGACCGGCTGGCTCCGGATCGAGTGGTACCAGAGAACGACGTCGACGCCGAGGTTTCAGCTGATTCGCATATATTAGGTACGTTGAATCTGTATATGTGTCCTTCCTTCCGGATGACCTTGCCTCGCTCGGCGAGACGTTGTAGTGCAGTAGTAAGAAGGTTGGTGCTGCCCTTGTCGAAGCGGTCTCCGAACTTTTTTTGAAGCTGTTTTCGAATTTGAAGCAAGCTTGCCCCCTTGCCTGCCTCCTTCAACGTCATGACTGCCTCTTGTATCAATTCAAAGTAGCTTGGTGGTGGTCCCCGTGGGCTGGTCGGAACCTTGGGCACTTTAAGCTTCTTCCTTTTTTTCTGGTCAACCGGCTTTGGTCGCTTTGGCCCTCGCAGGGGTGCCTTTCTCGTCCTCAGCCGTGGCGCTAATCGCCGAGTATGCCTCCTCAGCGGTCTCTTTCTTGCACTTAGCCGTGGCACTAATCGCCGAGTAGACTTCATCTTTTTAAAGAGGCAATTCAGATGGTATTCGGGCTCATCATCTGAAATGGTTTTTGGATCTCGATATCATTGTCGGAGTGAAAAATCTTTTTGCATGTTGACCTCTGTTTGTTGTGATTCTTCAATTGTTTTCATGGTAATTATCTAATCTCGATTTTTTATGCAGCAGCTTCATTACAAGGACGATAATTAAACTAGTCGCTTCGACTCCTCAATTATGCACCTCTTCAAGTCCTGACTTCTCATATCTCTGATTACTGGACGCACATTAAAGAATAGGCGTTTTAATGAACATATACAAGCGTCCAAGTTCAGGTGTGTGAAGAGGTCAATACCGCATCTTTGTCATGACTAATATTCTTACGTACGCCACAATCGTTAGTAAGTTGAATTAGACTGGTCAAATGGAAAGATACTGTTTCTTAAAAATTAGTTCGAAGAATGGCTTTTGTAGATCTGTGGTTGTGCTCACAATGGGAGTATGCTAGCTTTTAATTTTATGGTTTTCTCGCAAAGACTTGAGATGTGGGTTTTTTTTGCTGCGTGCTTGCTATCGTCCAATTTCTAGCAGAAAACATCCAATTGGTATACTTTGTACTCTTTATATGTGTAAAACTCTTGTCTGAAAGCCACCTTCATTCTCTAGAAATTTAAGCCAGAGTTATGTTATGGACTAGATATTTATTATTTCCTTCTTTTGAGTTATTTGCTTAATGTGTGCAACTAAGGTCGAGGTTGATCTCAGATTTCTCGTGATGATTCAGATGACTAGTACCAGTAATGCTTGTTCGAAAAAATTCTTGCGAAAATGGTTTCATGCTTTGATGCCACGTTATGCTGGCTGAAATCGAGGGAGCTTTCAAGCAAAACTCAGGTTTGCCGCAACTGAGAGCAGGGCTCCACCTTGTTGAATATCATGAGGTAAACTTTTATGTGCATCTCAACACCTAGTGTCTTGTGTCATGGAAATGACGCTCATGTTGTTGTGCCCATATTCGGAGTTAAAAGGTATCACCCCAAAATTGGGCAACAAAGATTAATAAAGTGATCTTTACATCACTGGAAAATACTACTACATGTTTTGGCAAGATGAATTTGAAGAGTTTCACTAGACTGCCCCTGTTTTTTACGACATAATGTGACTCAAATCCTGTATCTGTTTTATTTCTATGTAGATGCCATGGAATTGAGACTTGAGGAACTATCGTTGTCGAAATCTTCAATGACGGGCTGCTCTGCTTCTTAAGACAGAAAATCATCGCGTTGCAGGTCCTTTTGCGTCACTAGGTGCATTTGCGTCAAAAAAGTCCGAGCCTTTTAGTACCTGCAGCCACCCCCGTACCCCAAATGCCAGCCAAAAATCATGCTTAGCAATCCTGATTTCATCAAAGAAAATAACATCGCTCACCTGGTGATGTTCGATTGTTTGGTGTCGGCAGCCTAAGGCTCAAGAAGAAAACTAGTATGAAGTTTGATGTTTAAAACAGTAGAGCCGAGAGTATCGCTCACCAGCTAACGCCTCCTTCGAGTGGGCTTGGAGCTGCGATTTGGTCTGGATCTTTTGGCACCCGACTGCCTTCGAGACGGCCGAGCTCGGGCTTGAGCTCGGGCTTGCTCTCTCCCCTCTCTGCGCTGTTTGGCGGTTCCGAAGATGTGGTGGGCAGGAACTATGGGAGGCTTGAATTTATACAGGTTGGAAGTTGGGTGTTTCTTGATGCGACCTTTTTTGTGCAGCCGCTTCACGGCAGACCGGAGCATTTTCAAATGGATGGCGTCGAAGGGCTTGCCATACCTCTTCTCCATGTGGCGCTTGAGCTTCTGAAGGCTGGCGCCATCCATGTGCTCGTACTTGAGTGCATGCTCCACGTCTTTAAGCAGCGAGAAGTAGGTAGGCCCTGAGGATCTAGCTTTACGAGACGAAGTTCCACCGCCAGCTGAACCTGATTTCTTTTGGATGGTACTTCTTGACGGCCTTGTGGCAGTAGGCTTTCGTTTTGCCGAAAGTCGACTTCGTGGCGCGTTCCGTTTCATGCCTGGAGGAGGTGATGTCGCTTTTGCAAGATTCTGGTACGTTTAGGGCAACCTTCTTTGAGTTTTTGTCAGCAGCACTTGAGAAGAGTGTTAGTAGATTGCTACTCGTCTCCAGAAAAATTGATCTAGACATAAAAGTGTCATATAGCTTGACGTAAGCATAGATTGTCGGTTTGAAAATTTGGTAAAGTGATGAGCATTTGATTGCGTTCTGTTATTGATAGTCAGGAAAGGATTACTAGAGCTTACTAGAGCTCAACCATCATTTGTGGGCTTGTAAGCATTATGTATGTGAGGTCTAAGAAGTGAGTAACCGGTTTGTGAGCTAAAGTTTGGCATTGCTCAATTATTAAATCTGCTGTGTCTCAATAAATAATGAGTAAAAGTCCATAAACTATCGTGATCTGCGTGGCATTACTTCAGTTTACAAATCCGCAAGTCTGCTCGAGTACAAGCTCGTGAGTGTTACTAGAGCTAAGACACAGAGCGGTGGAGCCAGCGTGCCCTCTCGACGAAGTAGCGAAGGTCTCACAAGACTGACCTAAAGCGTTTCAGCTCTCGTGATCCCCGACGTCGTTCTGAATCTGTCGTTCACCACATCCCGTTCTTTAGACATGATATTCGATGTCCAATATGCGCGAGACCTTCTGAATCTCTGAAAGGGCTCCTTGTATACAAGACTGCACGTTCATATCTTGATTCTTGATGGTTCAGTGCATGTGAAGAATTTTGTAATACTGATGCCATTTTGATTTTTGAAAAACTATTCGTTCAGCTTTTAACTACTGGCATTTTGTGATTGATGGTTCAAAAAATGATATATTGATTCTTGATACATTTTCTGTGAATGCAGCTATAAGAAATCACATGAGAGAAGGTTTAAAGCGTTGGCAGAGCGTTACACCGTTTAAGAGCTTCAGACAAGTACCCCAAAATCTTCATTTTCACACGACTATTTACAAGCTAGAACAGTAGGTCAGAATAATCATTCAGCTTGCCTTCTAAAACTTTCTGATTTAAATCATCTCAGAGAACTTAGGTTTCTGGGCTTAACCTGAATGTCGTAAAAGCCTCTTTCATAACTAGGTCTAATTTTTGCAGAAGACTTTCTGTCGCATGAAATCACATCGCTTAAGACAGTCTATAATTAACACCGCTGCGATCCTTCCTTCAGCAAGTTTCCAGGAACTCTTATGTCACTGGAATTGATTGCTGCCTTGAATTCTGACAGTACCCTAGCTGGTAGCGATCAGTAGGGCAAAACTCGATTCTCATACTCAGGTGCTTGCTCAAGAAGACAAGCGCCAGCACCCCGGGTGAATTTTCTTGCAAACAAATAGCAGGGTAGCGCTTTACCGTCGATGCCACACCGTTCACGTCGTCCAGCTGCCACGAAATGTATCTCGTTTATGTTCTGGCATGACCCATTTAGAAATCGTTAAGTTCCTGATAAAATGCAGGAGTATCAACAAGGAAGAATTTGCGAAACGAAAATCCACACCTGGATGTCTTTGATGGCTTTGAGAGTGGTTTTTGCAGAGTCAAATGTAATGGGATGCCAGCCACGTCGGTCCATGGTGTGTTGATGGGCGCTCTTCCATTGACTGTAAGTCACACCTCGCCGCTCAATTTCTTTCTCCAAGTTTCTCATCTGAAGAGCATCTACAATCTTAGTCCTCTCTGTATTAAACTTCTACAAGTTTTCACTGATAATCAATCTATATCTAACCTTCCTTCCAATGCTCTAGAAAGGGCATGCAAGGGATCACGGTACTTACAGCCAATAGCGTTTGTAGATAGTGCTCATCAGGGATGCAGTTGTGATTCCAATTGTTCTGCAATGAAAGGAACTACCTGTTTAGCCACAAGTGACCATATGAACATTCAAAAATTATATTACTAAAACGGATAAAACATGAGTGTTGAAAGATATTGTAAAGCTGAATTGAAGTTAGCGTCTTACTTCTACAGATCCGGAAAATTCTGGCAAAGACATTCTCTGCAACCACAGGAATCGAAGAGCGGGTAAGTTGATACTTTGCTGAATAAGGTAATCATTGAAGGACAAGCGCTAGGCAGGAAAGACGAAGACAACGAACGTAGGCAGCATTAACGACTACCGCCGCTAGATGGATAGATCGTACCTTGCAGTAACGTTTAAACACCGGAAATACCGTGGTGTCCTTCACAACAGCAACTGCATGCTTGCGGATCAACACAAACCACTGCCAAATCCCACCTGCTCATGATCATTTCCAAATCCATAGTAGAAAAGCTTCTCTTCCTCGCATATCTCTCCTTTATACTTCACCTTCTTCACTAATCTGTAGCAGAGAAGAAACTTTCCCAAAGACGAGATTGTAAGCATACCGGTACATGTGTGCGATTGTACCTGAGAACCTTTGCGCCACTTCTCCTTCCAAATGGCTGGTGCCATCTTGTGGTTGTATCGGACATCACGAGCGTCGGTAAAACTGGGTAAATGAAGGCGATCTTAGCAAGCTCAATCAAGGTGTACAGAAGAGAAATTTAACGGAACGTTAAACTTGAGACACATCAATTTACGAATCCTGTACTAAATGCCCATAGAAGGTCTGAAGCCTGTTAAAATTCAGCAGCTGGCAGTGAACACGTTTAGTTCGTATGAGTGAGATAAATTGGCTTTGTGTACAGTACCTGTCAACGAAGCTCTTCTGGCAGAACATGACATAGTCGTAGATGTAGCGGAAATTGTATAATGGTACACAACTGTCGGATAATAGGATGAAGCGCTGGTTGTGAGGGTCTTTTAGTGCCTCCTCAAGAAGTAGTCGTTCGGCTTGTAGCATGCTGGCCTCTCCCCATTCAACCTATACATTGAACCATCCAGAAGAACAGTACTTAGCGTATTTTCTAGTATTTTGTTCTAAATCAGTGAATACAAATCGTATAGAATGTCATGGGTACATGTCTTAACTTTCACGTGATGATTGATCAATCATTCCAGCATCCATGAGTACGCAGGATGTACAATACCAGAACGGGCTTCTTCAGCTGCCGGTCGATGAAGGCCGAGCACTTGGTGTTGTTTTTGGTATAAACATAGCCAGGCCTTGCATGAATATATACAGTATATTCGTCTTCTCCTGCTCCCTGTTTCACCCTCAATTCAACCAATTAGATCACCCACTTCTGCGTCCACAGGAAAGTCCCTGACTAGAATTTAGTGATTCGGTAATCCAGTTATTAGGCAGGAATTTTAACAGTTTGTTTGCCTGTACCTGGAAAAAATGCTCCCACAAAAAGTCGAGAGGCATCTGATGGCGCACGAGGAAGAGAAACGCAATCTTGGAGGGGGGGTCCTTGGGCTTTGAAACTGTGGGGAAGGGGACGGAGCTGGTCGGAGGCTCCTGCAACTCGGGTACGAGAGAATGTAGCTTGTAGAGAATGATGAGTGCGAAGGTGACAATGGCGAGCGAGGTGAGTATCCAAGTGTAACGAGGATCCCCACGCGAGTGGGGTGAACCGTGAGATAATCTAGTTTTCATGGCTGCAAACTCTCATGTTCAGGAATCCACTGGGTTGATTGAAATTTCGGATGGAGAATTATTCTGGAATTCTACTGGAACAACTCTCCGAATCCAGTTTTGTAACCATGGCCGGCACTACTCTGGAGATATCTCTAAAACAAATTCTTAGTTCCCAAACTCATGGCACACGTGACCTGCACCTAAACATTGTTTCTACTGTCAGCTGATCGCCTATGATTGGTTTAGAAACTTTGTCTACCAGCTCTGAGTTTCACCGGCCTGCATTTCACAGCTCCAGCTTGTTAATGTGGATCTGGTTGAAAACTTGTTCTGAACTGGGGCAGAAAATATTGAATGAAAGTCTAGAGGTATACAAACATTCTCGCAATCAATGTCGGAACCAACACCTGGTGCGACTAAACAGGAACAATACTGATCTGAATGCAATCGCAGCTAGTTAAGAGCGCGCTGAATGCAATCTTCAAAATGGAGGATTTAGAAGAAAGAAAAATCAAAGCTAGCATTAGAAGAGGAATTTATCGGAAGAATAAATTCAAACTAAGCGAAACTGACGTCGCGCATCTCGCATCGAACGGCAAGGTCTACTCCGAAGGCGCAGAGTACAGCAATCCTTACCCTTTCTAAGTTCTAGTCTCAACTCGATCTCTCCTCAACCATCGCCGGTACTACAAAAACCTGAAGTATGCAGATCATCATCAACACCGAAGTGCTCAAACCTCAACCTGAGATAGGCCGACTAGTGCTAGTTACTGTCAGCGCCGGCGCTCAAAACTCAAACGAAGCCCGCTCGCCGCGAAACTTTTCCCAAGATTACGTGCCAGAAGAATAAATATAAGAATGACTGGAGACGGCCGGAGCTGCAGACACAGCAGCTATGCCCCACTCAATCAGGCTCCTTGCCAATGGACCCGCATGAGACTCGGTGTTTGTCGATATTCATCACCGCCGACGCACTAGCTATCGACGCCGTGATCACGCAAGAATAAGAATATCTGATGCATCACTCCTCACTCCATCATCGGCTTCGTTTACTTCATTCAACCAACTTCGGATTCATACAACTCCCGGCAATCAACTTCACCGCCTCAGGTATTCACTCCACCATGACCTTCATATATGGTACCTTGCAATGCCCACACATGGGCATTGGGAAAGCTGACACCCACCATGTGGAATAAAAAAACTCTTACATACCTCCACTCTCATGATGAGCCCAAAGGCTCACGGACTGTTTCAGACAACCTGCTTTCTGATTGTCATAATCGTCCCCAGTAACTGTCGGGTTGGGCGCACAGAGAGACCTGCAGTGGCGAGTCACTGGTACGTGATTTGCGAAAACAGAATGTTTGAAGTATGGGGGGGTTGAACTACCTGCAACCAGGATTTGTTTGCGAGTTCAATTAATTGAGGAGTACTTGGGTGCATGACATGGGCCTTGAGGCTCAATCATATGGAATTCTAGGGAATTCTACCGGATGAGGGATCTGTGTTGATGATGGGAGTATAGCGTAGACGAGTGTGGTAATGGACATCACCATGATGGAATACTTCAAAGTTGAACTGAGGTAGGAGGAGCTCAGTTGTTACTTCATGTAACTTGATATGGGGATTCCATTCTTATATTCTTGAGTGGATGTGAAGCGATGGCTTTTTTATTCTTTTCCATGATTCTGGCCCGTGTAGTAAGTCTGTGCAGATTTGATGAACCTAGCTTTTTCTGTAGCTTGTACTGTATTGCTACTTTTTTTTCATTTTGAGGATAATGCGGTGGAAACCCCGGTAATAGTTAGCACCAATAGTGTAGAGCGTTTTTTGAAGACAAATAAGCACACCAAGTGCAGCTAGAGTAACAACAAATGATACAACCAAGACATAAGTGTGTCCAGGTGGGCAATTCAATGTCAGTACCAAGCATCAAAACAATATGAAGGCATGTTGGAAAAAGCTCTTGTTCATGACTTCTAGAAGAATGAAATTTGGAAAAAAATTAAGAATTCAACCGGAATCCACATCCATTGAACTGCCTCTACAAACGCCGAGAGTAGAAACTTGAATGGTTCCAAATCAACCAACCATTTGGCTTCACCTACACCCACTTTATGCCATAGGTTCACAAACACGACAAAACATTGTGTTCATGAATGGATATATATACATGCTAGAGACTCAACTCAAGTCCGTGCAAAGGAGGCTGGGCCCTGCCTGACAATCTACGCTGACATTTATGGAAGCACTCACAGGAAAAGCCATGTACTCCAGTATTTGAAAGGGACCGGTATGCATCAATCATAAATTCCAGGCTGGTTCAATTGAATTATACCTCTCTATCTCTCCTGGAAAGGCTTCTCCTAGTTTTGATCGTGGATATCTTCCGTTTTCACCAGACACAATCACATCCTTCAGCCACTTTAGTTGAATTCTCTGCTCTGGACCACATCACCAAATATTACGGCATGGAGGTCCACGCAATTACTGTGGGACCACAGTAAGCATGGTTGAGATACACTGCATCATGCATGAGCTGAAATCTCCAAACATGTATGTAAATTACTTTGAAAGTATCATAGTTCTTGTAAACAACAGTATTTCACAACAACAAATGGTTTCATATAGGTAGTAGGTACTACGTTACACACAATGTTGCCATGAGATCACTACGAAGTACAGCATATTGAGATTCATCTTTTGCACATTTTACTTCTCAATAACTTGCTCTTTAAACAATTTTTGGATTTTTAATTCTGAAATTCAAATGGAAGTTGACAAGTACAACTTGTAGTGGTTATTATGAGCATATCAATTGAGATTTCAGGCCATGTGAGTTGAAGCAATACCCATGTTGTCTTTGCACTCAGTTTTCTTACTGACTGCAGGTGAAAATTAAAATTAAAATTTAATTAAATTGACTCATGTGACGGAAGATATTTCCTGGATTGTATGGTGTAGCCAATTGCATGATGCTATGAGTCCACTGTGAGGCCGTAACCCTGACCTCCTGGCAAACTCAGGTTAAAATTTTAGATTGTCAGACGGGAAGCATGGATGAGCTGATATTGTTTTGATCCTGTCATACTGCTCGCTGTGTCTGCAGAAAAGAGTGTTTGGAGAGTTTGTGTTCAGCAAGTTATTACTCACATTGACTACAGTGCTGAGTTTCACAGCACAGAAAACTTGTGTCTTACACACACACCGCTTTTTCTTTTCTTTTTTTTGGGACGCAAATGAACACACTTCATTGCAAGAAGAAAAAATTACAAGCCCTCATCGGACAGAGTCCAGGGCTAGGGGCGCACACAGGGCTTTCGCATGAAATTGTTGTGAGTTTGATGAAGGATGTGTGCTCTTTGATTGTAACCAACAACTTCAGAAAGGAAAGAGAAGGGCCCCAGCATTAGTGCACACATACAATGCTTGAAGAGTTGGGTCACCACCAGTTACTAAGTTGTAGAATAGTTGCTGGTCGGCTGGCCCAGAATGAGTCTTATTGATAACAACACCCTTCAATAAGTGTCGCCAAACAATATACTGCCACCACACACGTAGTGATGCCACACCTAAATAATCAGAAAAGGAATCACACTCACAATGCTAAAATAGTGATTTGGTGTAAAATAGGTAGTGATTTAGTATACCAAGAATATTGATAAAATTCACATCTTTTGTTTCCAGGTAAATGGAGAATTTTTATTGCATTAGTAGATACTTTTTTTTTTGGATTTGCACCAAGGAAAAATTCAGTTGCCATCCATTTTATCTTTAGTTTTTTAGTTTTCATTTCTTTCTTTCTTTTTCTTTCTTTTTCTTTCTTTTTCTTTCTTTTTTCTGGCATGGATGAGAATTTTAGTTGGAATCCTATATGGCAACCAACCATGTTTTCCTTGGACTCCAACCAATAAGAAATAGGAATTCCATGGAACTTCTTACCCCTTAAGCCCAACCAAAACCCCGGTTCCAAATTTTTATAAACTAAGCATAGATCAATTTAATGAAATTTATCAAAGTAACAAAAATAGGTGTAACATTATTTTCAAATTGATTCTTCTTTGGACTATATTGTTCTCGTTATTATCATTGCTATACTATGTGTTGTGACATTTTTTTGGATTTACACCAAAACATCATTAACAAATTCACTTAAAACTCCATAGTTTAGGGATGGTACCTTACTTAAAATGCTTTAATCAAAGAACAAGATACCACTTGTTTTTCAAGGTTAAAGTCCATTTTTTAGGTACTAAGTAGCCTTTATTAGAGTCATGAAAGGTCTCTAAAAGTTTCCATAATTTTGGTTTGATTGTATTGCTATATTTTATTCCAAATAGTTGAGAGGCATAGAAGAGCTTGGTGGTCTCCTTATATACGGAGTGTAAAAGCTTCATGGCCTCTTAACTCAGAGAAAGCTAATTTTGCTGCCATTCTATCCTTGAAATTAGTTGTTATTTTTTTGACACCACCAAGATGTTTCATACCAAATATGAAAAGACCTCAAAGATCTTCCATGACTATAAGCTATTAGAGTGAACAAATAAGATTACATCTAATAAAACTCATGTTATCCAAGTCAAGTACCCCATAAATTTACAAATAACTCAATTATGTGATGAAATTATGCACTTGAAGAAAGTCTCATTTGTGCTACCAATATTTTTATTAAATAAACAGAACATAGGCTGTGGTAGTAGCCAATGGACCAGGACGTTAGTTAATCCAATCACCCACGCCAATCTCACCTTGCTTGAAATGTCCAGAAAAGTACAGACCTGGAATAACAGACTGTACTGTGTTCTACAGATCTCAGTAGACTACAGTGAGTCACACTAGCATTTACAAAGTTAGATTCAATGTTACTTTTCCCTTCAGAAACAATAAAGTAGATTCAGCACTGCCATCACCCATATTCAAAATAGAAATTCAAAGAACTGTAGGCAAGATTAATTAACAATCTTCTAAAGTAATCTACACTAATTGATTATGAAGACAAAATGTAACATCATTAAGTAGAAAAGGTAGTTCAGTATGACCTGAGGCAGTAAATGTAAGGCAGGATACAAGGTATATGATACAAATGACTGGCAGTCATTCTCTGGCCCTTTCAAATTTGAGAGGACCCAATTCAAATCATCATTTCTGCCATGTCTAACGTGGGAACTCTCAATGGGTGGGTTACATGTAGTCTAAATTAGAATGTTAGAAGAAGAACTTTGGCCCTTGAATCATTAGGGCCCGCATGAATTATCTAAGAGTCTTGTTCCCTTAAAATGTCATTTAATACCTCTTGGTAAAGTAAGTTAATTCATTTGACATTGTAACGTTATTACATGAATCCAATCATAGGGTCTTATAGCAAAGGTAATAAAAGACTCCTTCTCCAAATTTCAGATTTAGAATCAAAATGATTTGCAAGATCTTAATCTCTAAACTTCAAAAATACGTTTTTTTATTTTTTATTTTTAATCTTTTCTAAAGTTGAAAATTTAGTTGTTCTAATTTTAAAAAATAAGGCTTTGTATTCTCAATTGAGGAAATGGATATTGTGGTGGATAAATGAATTGAGAAATCACTCCAAAAAAATCCAAAAGAAGACACTTCAATGTTTGCCTTTCAAATAATTATTAACCCCTAAAGTTCTAAGGGTATTTTTCATCAAAACTGCCCTCAAAACAGCCCCTCATCAAAGCAAGGTGGATTTTGCAAACTTGGGGTCTTTTTTAGTACATTTAACCGTAAGATCTTGTAGCTAACTTCTATGTCTACATGTCCACCAAATCTCACACACTTATTCCTCACCCATTGCAAGATCATGACGTTCAAAGTAGAAAAATAAGTTTTTTTTCCCTGCAAAGAAAGAGGACAGCAGAGTTTTGAAGGCCCCAAAAACCATTTTTTAACCCCTGAACGTCTGTTGGGGTCCCGCCGTACACACACGCGCCGTAGCAATACATGCAGACACCGTGCATCAGATGTCCTGGGTCGACAGAATTTTCTATTTTCAGCCGTTCTGATGGGGGCGGATCAGCATGATCAAGTCTCTCGAACAATTCGCGGAGAGAATGAGTGGCGCGATGTGAAGTTTTTTAGTGATCTCACTCAATCGCCATACCGTATGTGAAGAGGGCGGGTGGCCCGGAGCAGAGCCCTGGATGACGACCGCAGCTATGGCCACGCTGTGAGTGCGCGGAAACGTGTCTGCGACCCATCTTGACACGGAAGCACGGGAGTGGCGGGAATTTGCGAGCTCTCTTGCCAAGTCACAGCGTAGGGACGCCAGCTGAAAGTGGGATAGTTGGAGAGCAGTTACGGTATCCAAGCCCTCCCGTGAGCCCAACGAAAAATGACTTGACTCAAACAAGAAAGACCAAATGCACAAAGGTCTGAAATACATGTATTGTCCATGAAGGTTTATTACGATGCTCAAAATGGCACAGAAGGAGGTTTATAGTTTGTGCGTACTCTGGGACTCCGCTGAGAACTAACCCCCGCAACCAAAAACTACTACAACGCGTCTGTTTGAGTCAGGTGTGTACCTCCCTGGACTGATACTGACACAAGCTACGTCTGCTACATTCGAAAGTGCACAGACCCTACGCAACCCCACAATGACTACACGGAATTCTTCATCGCCGGCATCTGCGTTGTCAGGAGATGGAGCTGAATCAAATTTGGAACCAAACGACCTCATCGAGCCAAGCGAGAAAGCCTGCGATCTGTCCGCCAACAGCGCCATCCAGCCCCGACCCTGAAACAACACCAACTGGAACAACATACAATCAGTGACGAAAATTCAAATGGTACCCAAGTTGTGTATGGACAACTCGGTAGCATCGTCCCTCGCACATAAATCGCCTACTACAGCCACCGCACAAGCGCCGCGTCCGCTTCTGGCATACCACACACCTACGGCGCAGTGAGCCGTGAGCCTCAGAGACGTGCAACCCCCCTGCTGCAAGGTTGCGAAGGGGACCCCGGATGTGTCCAGCGCGCAAGCGAGGCCGGATCAGAGATTCAGCTAATGTGTAGTGCCAGAGTGCACGCGAAAACAGTGGCAACCCGCGGGCCCGCTGATCCTTGGAGTACAGTACATACGCGTTCAAGAGAGTGCTGTCAAGGATAAACATGAAGACCCGATGCCACCACTTGTGGGAGTGGAGTTGGGTGGTATACTCCTCTCGTTGTTGATCCACAACATCTACGCCACGCATCTCAGCCTGATACTGCAGGAGGATAGGGGACGTAGGAATGTCCACTCGCTCCCGCCCCACCCATCGCCCAGCAAATGTAGCCTCAACGCCGATTGGGTCACATGCCGTGGACAGCAGGAAGACGGGTTTGGCATCCATCCAACAGATGGCGGCAATTTTCCTGCTACGATGCATTTTCACGACCAGATGTCCTCGGTTGGGCAGCGCTGTCTTTGGAAAACCAGCCAAAGACTCCGGGAACCCTTTGCGAGTCTTCCTGCATGTACCTGTTGCCCAGAAACCCCGCTCCATCAACGACATGAAGAGCCGTGGGCTGGTGAAGAAGTTGTCTGTGATAATCACATGACCCCTCCCTTCCAGACCACGGATCGCTGTGAGAACAACGTCTTCACCGACAGAGTCCCCTTCTGCTCTCGCATCATCTGCACCAAGGTAGATGATAATGTTTGAAACATATCTGCACAAACGAGCACAGAAGGATTATCACTGAGCCCCGTGCCCGTGTGTAGCAGCAGACACACCCGGCAATGAATAATTGAAAGGGACAAATGCTGTGGACAGCAGAGAAGGAGAAAACTGAGAGGATTCGAATGTGTAACCATACCTGGACTCGGATGATACGAGTGCCCAGACCTTCACTCCGAACTTCACTGGCTTCGCCTTCATATACTGCCGAATATTGCAGTACCGACCCTTGTAGGGCACGATTATTTCGTCTACCGTGCAGACTCTGTCATTGTTGTATAGAGCCTGAGATAGAGAAGCAAAAGTTTCGCACAGCCATCTCACTTTAGCAATCTTGTCGAACTGTGGGCTGCTTTTGTCAGTTACTACGTCCCGGTTATCTACCAAGTGCACACACCAAATTATGGCCTCAAACCGATGCCGTGACATGACCTCAGATATCACAGGGCAGTTGTAAAACGGTTTCTTCGCCCAGTAGCATCGAATGTGAGGGAACTCCTTCAAACCCATGAGAATCAGCATGCCAAACTAAGCCAGTAACTCCTCTTCATCAATCGGCGTCCAATCCGACCTCCCGTTGGTCTGAGTTGGGAAGGCCTCGGATGGTGCGGCCGCATATCTGCAGAAGCACAGCAACCAGCAGTCAGAGCAAGCATAGCACAGCAAGCAAGCCAGTAACTCAAACAAGCATAGCACAGCCGAGCACAACAAGCATAGCCTCGGAACAGCACATCAAGCATAGCGCAGCAAGCAACGGTCAGAGCAGTAGTGTAGGCAAACAATGGCAAGTGAGCAATAGAAAGCAAGGACTGAACTGGAAAGAACGGAGGCTAACAAGGGAGGAGAGAACAGACCTATTGGTCTCAGCTAGGATACGCTCCAGCACTCCATCCGGCCTATAGCGCCGGAAATACTCCTCGTCATCTTCAGCCGGTTCTGACGTTGGCCCAGGCAGCGGCCCTGTGAAGTCACTTGTGTCTTGCAGAAAAGACGTGGCCTGATCCTGCCATTGGTCGTCTGCGAACTGCTTGTTGAAGGACCAGTTCGACACATCTTCATCACAGTCGTACAGGCCCAATTCCCTCAAGGGTTCTTCCACGAACGAGGCAGTGTCAGAGAAAGAGCTCTCACCTGATGCCTGTGAGCAGTTGAAGTCCTCGAATCCTGCTTCCCATTCCGGATCCTCCTCGTCTGATTCCCCTTGCCTCGTCTCAGTCCGCTGCTGTGTCGATCCAACCGCACATGATCCCCCATCCCCGCGCGCTGCTCGCTGCCTCCTTCAGAGACATGGAACTGCTTCTCCCTGTCAAGCTCCTTGTCACAGACTCTGACAATGCGTTGTCCAATGCCCCCGCCAAAGTCCACCGTGTACATGGAAAGATTCGTGACGGGATGGTAGTACCTGGACATCACAACCCCAGAGAACTTTTGCAAGTCCCCCCATAGTGTCTCATCAATGCCCAGTACTGAGAGCTTCACAAGCACGTTCAGAGTCCTCGGGAAGGCTCGCTCATCCACCAGCGTGATCGATTCACTCTGCACTTCCGGTGTCTCATCATGTCCACTCGCTCCAGCCCCAAGCATCCCCATACTGTCCGAAACCAGCATTGGGCATGCTGCGTTGCTGCACACATGCTGTGTGCCCTGCTCCGTTGCCGTCCTCGCTCGCAAGAATGCCGTTGGGGGGGTTGCCCTCGGCACAAAATCATTCGAAACAAATCCACAGACCCCTGCCTCCACAGTGGGAGTACTTCCGTTTTGCTCCGAGCGTGTGGGTGTCACAGCACTCAAGTCAACAGCGTCTTCCTCCTCGTGGGCTACGTGTGGTTCCTCGCAATTTTCCTGAGCATCAGTTCCATGGGGATCCAGTCTTCTTCGGAGAACAAAAGGACTCCTTGGAGTACTCAAAATCGGAGGTCTGACCCATCCGGCCGGTGCCGTCAAAACTCGGGGTGGCTCCCCGTTCTCGCCTTCATGCACACGCTGTGCCCCTCTGCCGCGGCGCGCCCCACCCCTTTGCGCTCCTCGGCCACGTTGTCGATCAGTCTGCGGAGGTCCCCCGGCCTCCATCGGAAGTCGGCAACGAACCCCGCCTTCTCCTCTTCGGCCCCGGCCAATTTGCGCCCCTCTGATCGCCCTCACCAAATCCCTGCGATTCACCACACGGTTGGGCGGATCCCTCGACAACGGAGAACCCTGCGGCGTGTCCCCAATGTGGAGGACGAACTTCCCCGACGCACGCCCTCGCACTGGGGTGGTCCGTTCCCAAGTGTAGCCCACCCGATTCGGATTCTCTAACTCCTCGACTCCCGATTCCTGGCTCCCATACGGCGGCGCTGAACCCATCACATCGACATGGTGAGTCGGTGCAGGGCTTCTGGCTTCCACTTCCTCCAACGCGATGTGCTCTGTGCCGGCATGCGAGCCCTGTACCAGTGCCTCCGCCGCCGCACTCTCCAGGCACAACGATGCTCCCCCCCCCCCCCCCCCCCCCCCCCCCCCCCCCCCCGCCGGTTGAAGGGATCGCCTCCCGTTTGCCCTCGCCGCTGCCCTCATCCTCGCCATCTGTGATCACACGCTTCGGTTCCGGGAACAGTTTGTCTCGTATGAGACTGTTGAGCCACTCTCCAAACCCGGATGGGTCGCCCTCTTCCCGTCTCGCAGTCCACTTCAATGTGTGCTGAATGTGGCGGCGAAAGAGAAAGCGTCCCCACTTGAAGTCAGGTGTGCCAACCTTCCTGTGAGTGCGCGGTGGAAGCGGGAGGCGATGAAGAGCATCCAAGTTGAGGAAATCGACAATGCGCGCTGCTTGAGCCTCAGAAGCTCCACGCTCAATTGCCCAGGTGTGGAGTCGAATCCTCTCCGGCTCTAAATACCTCTGCGGTTCCGCCATGGCCACTCACAGCTCCCAAGCCGTGCAAAAACAAACAGGTTCTCCCACGACCCTAAGCGCTCCTTCTCATGAACACCATCGCCGTCTTTGTGCGCTAATCTCGCCCCCCACTACTGCAATTCACTCATACTCAGCAACAGACGTGACCTGAATCGCACGCCAGAACAAGGTAATGGTCGCCCACTCTCTCAACTATGTACAATCTCCTCACTCTAACATGATGAGCCCAAAAATCCGTGCGCGCCCGTAACAAACAGCAAAGATCTCCCCTGCTCAGTTACCCCCGCGTACTCTGGGACTCGCAGCCTCCCCTCCGCGCAGCAAAGAGGAGCGGTTGGGGTTCCCGCCATGGCTCTCCCGCCAGAATCCTAGCGGGCGGGCCACGCAACCACAACTAAACCCTGGCAAACCTCGGGTGCTCCGCCCCTGTACATGTACTCAGGAAACCTACGAATCCGTATACAATCGGCCGTATCTGCCAGATGGAGCAACCATACCAGGCATACCATATACCATTCGATGCGTCTTTCCTCGACGCATAACTTTCATGTTGGGATCGAATTGAAATACCCTAACCCTGTACCTCAAAAATGCCGTTTTCTGCAACATACGGCCAGAAAGGGCCGTGGGGACGTTCAGGGGTTAAAGTAGATATGGAATGAATCTCTCCATGTTATTGTTCCTGATTGAGTTAGGTACATATCCAAGAAATATCATATTCAAAAAAGTTGTGGAAGGTTTCCAAAAAAATCATTTTCCGCTAGGGGGTATGCTGAAATTCACATACAAAGGCCGTTTTTTGACAATAAAAATAGCATATGAAAATTCTTGGATTGAAAATCCGAATAGTGGAAACATGCTCTACTGCCTTTTTTATAAATAGATTTTTTATTTTTGAAAAATATCAAAATCTCAATTTTTGGTGGAATTTCAAAGTTTCATCTTTGGGGAGTTTTGGGGAGTTTTGGGGAGTTTTGGGCAGTTTTGGGCAGAATTTGCTGCATTCACAGTGGCTTAGAAAATTTCAGCAGCTGCCCAACGAGCAGCATTTGACAGTTAAACCTTCATAACTTTTGATCCCAATGTCGGAATTGAAAAATAAAAATATGCGCACCGAGCTCTAAAAATAGCACACCTCCATTTAAAATTTCAGAAAATCACGATTCAAATTGCAACCGTAGGTACATGCCCAAGTTTCAAAAAAGCCCATTCTATGACTATTGTCCTTTAGGGTTAAGTGGATGGAGGTATAAAATGATAGTAAAACCCAAATCACTAATTATGTTGACATAAATAAAATAAGGTTAATTCTCTCGATGAGAATGTTGTAGGAATCAGTTGCAAACTTTTAATTTTATTTATTTATTTATTTATTTTTGGTTGCAAATTGTAGAAATTGAATTCAAGATGAAACTTCAAAGTATTTTTTGTTTGGAATTTTTGCAAGTATCTAGAAAACATGGCTTTTTTGTATCATTTGCTTGACTAATTAGAATGGAATGAATCAAATGTTCCTATATTCATGGAAATCTTTACCAACTTAATATATTTATAGATTTAAAAACAAAAGATTAGAAAATTTGTTAGTCCTACTATTACTGCCTTGATTCAATCAAAAATCTTAAAAATCTCATAACTCTTTCAGTGTTGATCAAAATATAATGTCAATTATTTCATTTTTTAAAAGGTTTTACAAATATCTATCTTTAGTAGAAATTCCAAAAAAATTAAAAAATATTGTGATCATACGTATTTACCAAAATTGACCAAATGATCCTTTTGTTCTTCTCAATTCTTTAAGGATTAAGTGTCTATTTGTCAAGTTTCGTGTGTCTATGTCTACAATATAATGTTATGGGATACACAATTCTAAATGGATCTTTTAAGAAATTTACTCCTTTTATTAACTTTATCCTCCAAGATACTTATCAAAGATAAGTGCCTAGGCATAAGGAAGGCTACAAGTTTGAACTCAATAATTTGAGCTTAGCCACGAAATGCAAATGTGGCAAAGGATTGACCACATCGGCACTTGTGACCCATGCGCAAAATGAACTAAGGACAAAAATAATGAATCGAGGATTAAAATGATGAAGTCAGATGATAATTTTTATGGCATTGGATGTAAAGCCAATGTTGATTTGGACATTGCTACATGCAATCCTCATGCCATTCTAAATAAACCACTATCAATGCAAGTGCGCTCACATGTCTATTCCAGAATTTCTTATCGATCATTAAGAATAATTGGATTGCAATTGCAGTACATGACAGTAGTACACGACAATCATACAAAGGCCTCAAAACTCACCTAATGGATGTTCTTTATTCATACACGTCTATGATGATCCATCTACAATCCCTTTCATACCTTGCATTTAATGACAACCTCCTATTGCCACGTCTTCCTTTATTACTACACTCCATCCTATATTAGCCTCTTCAAGTGCACCTTTTTTTATTAAAGTTCTCACTTCTTATGTAATTTTTAATTTTTTTCCTTTATTGATGCTCTCTTACTTCACATTCACATTTATGTGAAGATATAATGGTATTTTAATCCATTATACAACTAGATAACACATTTGCTTTATAACAAGTTTGTGTAGTTTAAATACTGTTTTTGCATGATTTAGTTTATGTGAGTGCTTTAAAATTTAAAATGCTACTATGTAAGAATATTATTTAAATATTTATATGAGTGTGGCCTAAAATGGAATAAAGAGTGAAATTTGTTAAATTTTCTATTGATTATGGATTGTTAGTTTGTGTTACAAAGACAAGTCAGTAGAAGATTTTCAAGAAGAATATTGTAGACATATTTTTAATTTTTGTTATATATTTTCCATCTTTTTATATACACAAGACTACATGATTATTTGGAATATTACCGGTTATAAAAAATGATGGACAATTGTTATTAGATAAGTAATCTTATCTCTTCTTTAGATCTTCAATGCACTCACATGAAAATGGGTCATTAAAATTGATTTTAGTATAATGTTTATGTGGCAAAAAAGTTTCATACATTAATTAAAAATTACCAACCACAGGATAAAGAGTTTATCAATTTAAAAATGCATAGAGAAAGTGACTTTCAATCTTCAATGTGGAAGTAGTACATACTTTAATCTAACATATGATTATAGTTTGCAAGTAACAAACAAATGGACTCTCACATAACAGACCTTTCTATTACAAGTTTATTGGGTTTTTTCTTATTAAACTTTTAGAGTCCAAATATGAACAACAAAATATTGAAAAAAATAATGTCTTTGATTCCTTTTAGTTTTGTAGCATCAATGTCTTCAAATAAAATTATTATTTAAAGACACTCATTTTATTGAGTGGTTGGCTTAAGTGCTTTAATCTAAGGGAAATACTCATAGCCAATCATTTAGTTTCAATAATCAAATAATGTAAAGATGGCGAGTTAAGTATGGCAAATGGTAAAATATGCAATTGTTCTTATACATCTTACCACCATATATTAGGTTTGGAGGAGACTATTTCATTATGCTAGATAAGAGTTGTCTCTACCTCATTGCATTCCTCTTGCAATTTGATGACAATTTGGAGAAGCAGTGTTAGATTTGCTTTGTTGTAAGACACATCCTTTCTAATTTCTGTAATTGTCTTCTTGTGCTTCTAGACAAGCGACTCTAGTCTAATTTTTACAAGATATTTTCTTGAAATCTATAAAAGACCAAGAAAATTTTATTTTTCTATTTGATTTCTTTGTTTATTATGCCCTATATATCTTTTTCTTATACAAATTGTCCTCTATGTCGTTTACACAAACTGTCTATTATGTCTCTTACCCAAACTGTTCATTATGTCTCTTACACAAACTATCTATTATGTCTCTTACACAAACTGTCTATTATGTCTCTTACACAAACTGCCCACCATGTGTTTTCCTTATACAAATTGTCTACTACGTCCCTTACAGACTGTCCATCATCTTCCCATGTGTTTTCCTTACACAAATTGTCTACTACGTCCCTTACAGACTGCCCATCATCTTCCTCACACAAACTGCCTACTATGTCATTGTCTTATACAAATTGTCTAATACAAGCTGTCTAATACATCCCTTATACAAATTTTCCACCATGTCTTTCCACCACTAATATCAATGTCCAAATGTTATATCATCCTCCAACCAAGAGTACTAACCTTCAAAAAAACTCTTCAATACACATGCGTTGTCAAACCTAGTAAATATACTAAAAATTTCTTTTAATATGAGACACAACACATACTCTTCCCAATTTCCACTTCTCTGAACCATGAATTTCTAGCCGTTTTTTTTTAAAATAGACCAAAAATAAATAAATCTTCTAATTTAGCCATCTTCTAACATGATTGCATCTGAATTTGAAAATTTAGATGACGATGGATCTTAGTTTTGTAAAAATTGACATATCAAAAATTGTAAATTAAATACATGTTAGAGATGGTTGTATCTATCCCCGAAAAAAACAAAAAAAAGAATACCATCTCTTGTGGATTATTGACTTGACAAAAATACATGGCTTCATGGAGAAGGAGAATTGCAAAGGAAAAAGTAACCAACAATCCAATATGATTAGGTTATGTTCATAAGGATTAATAAAATAAAATACAAAAAAATACTCTCTATGATGTGTTTTACTTAACACATTTTCATTTTTGTTACATAAAATTTGCAAATTCAAACCTTGTTCATAGAAATGGGAAAGATCCTGGCGGTTGTACAATTTTTGGTTTTCCAGTTAACCCTTAAACGTCATTTTAGGGCCTGGGGGGCCAGCTCGGAAAGAATCTTTAGCACTGTAGCACTGCAGTCTGAGGCACAGTAGCAGTGTAGCACCTGCGGCGCTGCTGAACTTTAGCTGCCCCAACCTCAAAACTTGTTCAATTTCATAACTTTGATTGCTTACCAACGATTCCACAATCTCTCAAACGAAGCATAAAATTGAAATTTAGATCGCTTTTTCAGTAGCTTTCCAATGCAACAAGTCTCGCTTGATTTGGTTGAGAAATGAAACTTTTGTCTCCAATTATTCCTTTAAACCAAGCCCGTGGGGCTGGCTCTGACGTTTAAGGGTTAACTTCAAGGACTCAACTACTCATCCAGCTCAAAACGACAACGGAATTGTCAACTAAGTCGACTCAGACTCAAATATTCAGAATCGGTATTAGGCACAAATATAATACTAGTATATGTGTATACAGACACACATTGTCGACACTGCACTAATGGGATATTTGAATATTACATTTGCAAAGTCCTACCAGACGCCAATTATATCACCACCAATCCCGCCAGCCAGTAATAAGATAGCCCTCCCCTGCACAAGTTGCACAACCTGGACAAATTCAATCACATTAATAGTGTGCCAGATATTATCCCTATCACACCCTCCCCAATTGTCAAACCATACTAATTCCTGGTTGTGCTCAAACTCTGACGAAGGAACGTTGTGCTGGGGATGGGTATCTAAAACCATTACTGGAACTAAAAGCCAACATTATCAACTTTGGCATGCCCGAGTATCTATGACAAAGCTAGATACGTTTGGATCTTTGAATCGGAGGTATGGATATTTAAAGCGGCAATGGGCTTGTGTGATTTCTAACCCTAATCATGTGAGGGCTCTCACCTGTCTCGGATCGCTTTTCTGATCATAGGAGTAGTTAAAGCTTCTTTTGACCTCCAAATAGAGTAATTCAAAGTATCTCTTTGTTTGCGCTTTGGACTTATTTCTGCTTTAACCCCTAATGTTAGGGTCAATTTTGGTCCGGTCAGGCTTGCAATTACTAAATTTAGATCAAACAAAGTTGCTATTTTGGCAGATTCTATTGTTTTTCCATACTTTTAGGTAAAGTCATCTCATACTTCAAAATTCCTCATACTTTAGGAGATATCCACAATCAAAGTTTGAAAACACTATTTGAAATCTGCCCAAAACTGCCCAAACTGCGGTATATGCTCATTTATTCTCAAAAACTGCCCAAAATCAATTAAATTGCAAAAACTTCAAAAATTCACCAAAAATTAAGATTTTACTTTTTTCAATTTTTGTTTTTGGTTCAAGTAAATATGGTTTTAAGGCATAATCCCACCGTTTGGATTTTCAAACCAATTATTCTTCACATGCCTTTCTAATTCTCAAGGATTGGCCTTTGTAATCAAATTTCAGCATACCTCCATGTGAATAACCAAGCATTTCTTTAGGTTTTATAGATCATACGAGGGAAAAAATTGCAAAGGCATGTTCCTAACTTACCTATAAACAAGAATTTGAAGAGCCTCATATCAAATTTTCTACCAGAAATGGTTTTTGTGGCCCTCAAATAACTAGATACCCTTTTTCCAATAAGCAAAAAAAACTTTTTTCCACCTTTAAACATTATGATCTCACAATTCGTAAGGAATTTGAATTTAAGATTTGACATACATATACACATACAAGTTAGGTACAAGATCTTACGGTTGCATACTCAAAAATACATCAAAAATTAAAAATTTGCACATTGCATTTAAAGAGGGCAGTTTTGAAGGTTTTTGCAATTTTGAGGGCATTCGACATTAGGGGTTAAGTTGACTACTGATGTGCTCAAACCTCGTTGAAGAAATGAAAGTCCAAGGAATGTACATCCAAACTTCATAGTACATGAAAACAACATTATATAACATGGGTTTCCAGAGATACACCCTCTCTATGTGGTTACCAAACTAGACTAATTTTGTGGAGGTATTCATGTCTACAACTCCATCAATTAATCCCTTGCAAGGTTGCATTATCCATTCACCTCTTTTTAAAATAAACTTTCTAAAGAAAAACACATCTAGAACTTCTCACAATCTTAATAGAAAGATATTATTGTCCAATTCTTGTTTCTTGGAGTAATTACTTTTGAAATCCATAAAGTCTAAACTCGGATTGTCGAACTTCATTTCTATACTCATAAGAAAATTATTCCTTGTATTATATCAACGTTGTTTTACTTGAGGTCTAAAAGCAGAGAGAGGATGAGAAAATAGATACAAATGAAGAGAGGTCATAGAATTAGGATTGTAAATGAAAATGGGCTATCTCCACTTTCTTTCAAATTTTCGATTTAAACCTATACCTCTCGCCCTTAAACTCCATCCAAGAAAGAGTATCTTGTCTCGATTATGCGGCTATGTGTTTTTTTCTTATTGCAATGGGATTCTCACCATTTGACTCAAAAAAAAAAGAAAAAAAAAGAAAAAAAAAAAAAAAAAAAAATTGAAAAAAAGAAAAAAAAAAGAAAAAGAAAAAAAAGAAAAAAGAAACCCTTTGAGAAACAAAAACTTGGAGTTCCGACCACGTTCACTGAACCTAAAACCAGTGTTGCTCCAACTGTCAACCATACTAATTTCCAAGTCCTCACACTCCGTTGAAATGACGCCGCGTGAGGGTTGCTCGTCCAAACTATCACTGCACCCAAAACCACTAGAAACTACGAAAGGCGTACATCTAAGCGCCATAAATATAGGAAATCATAGATAGTGTGGCACCCTGAACTCATTGTAGAACTCGTGTCCTCAAACTACTAACGTTGAACGGCCGCCGAGGCAGCCGCCCGCGGCCGTCGAGGACTACCGCCAAAGATACCGCGCGTTCGCGTCCGCGGCCGGCGACCACCGAGGCCAGAAACAGACGGCGGGCGACGCTTCAAAAGCCCTAAACCCTCTCCCGGATTCTCTCGGGAAAGATCTGCCTTTCATGCGATGCCGTCTCTCCGCGGATTCGGGCCTCACGTTCCTCAACAGTCGGTCGGAACAGTGTCTTGGCGAGCAATCCAACGAACGTCGCGGCGCTGCTTTCCGTTATGTGTTGCCTCCGCTAGCACCATCTGAAGTCCACGCGGTTTTGTTGAAGTAACTGTTGAATCGATCGGTAAATGCCACTTGACCAGAACATCTCCTCGTGCCGGAAGGTCACTAGCTTAAGCAATCCTGGATCAGGGAATAAATATGCGAAGAACGCTAGAATATACTCAGGATCGGGGCTTGATCTCAGTCTGATCGAAGACTGATCGAAGTCTGATCAAAGCCTGATCGAGGTCTGATCGAAGTCTGGTTGAAGTCTGGTTGAGGAGTGATCAGAGGATGATCAGAGCTGCAGTTGTACCGACTAGCACGCGGGATGTCGGGGAGGTGGTTTGTGGGGCCATCAAGGAGATCAGAACCTTTGTCCACTGTGCAAGAGGACCCAACTTGCTGCAACCGGGAGGATGTTGCGGGAACGTGAGCTGGGAAGCGCTGGAGGAGGAGTTATTTTCCCCTTTTTTTTAACCTTTTTTTGGTGATCTCGGTGGTGGTGGTGGAGGGCGAGCCGGGGACGAGAACAAACGTCCAACAGTGTTGCCGGTTTAGTAGTTAGGGGCGGTTCAGACTATGGCCGAACTTCGAGAGGAGAAGGGCCCCAACCAATGAAAACGCAGGAATGGCCAAAGTTCCTCCTCTCGCCCTTCACACTAGAGGCCCAAGTCCAAAGGCCGTCACCACCAAAGGAGCCTAGGTGGCAGCACTTTTAGGCCGTTTTGGCGCCAAGAGTTTCTCCTCTCGACCAAAGTTTGGGTCGAGCAAAATGCTCGACCCAAACTTCCGTCGAGAGGCCAAACTTTTTTTTCATTAAAATAATCAGAATCTGACAGAATCTGGACCGTTAGATGGAAAAGGCAGATTTTTTTCAAGGATAAAGTCGGTCATCTCTCTCTTCTCGCCCTCTTTCACTTGTGCCGTTGGTTTTGCTCCAATTTTTTTTTTTGCCCTTGTTTTTTTGCTGTTTTGCTCAATTTTTTTTTTCGCAATTTTTTTTGATGGATCAGTTTTCTCAAGAGGGAGAGTTCTTTAGGCAAGAGGGGAGGATGGGGATAGAAAATTTTTTGAGGGCCAATTCTTTTGGTGCATTTCAGCCATTTTCAGCACCTAGAAGAGAGGAAAGTATGAAGGAAGTGGAAGTTGAGAGGGTTGAGAGAGTTGAGGAGAAGGTTGTAGAAGAGGAGAAGGATTGTGAGATTGTAGGGCCTTCAAAGAAAAGGGCTGCTCCAAAGAAGAAGGCTGCCCCAAAGAAGAAAGCTACAAAGGTAGAAGTGAAGGTTGAAGGAGAAGAAGTGAACCGAACTTGGCTTGATTCCGAGGTACATCAGCTCATTGCCTTGAAGGGAGAGATGGAGCCCGAGTTTGAAAGGAACGGCAAAAAACAAGGTAACAAAACCCTAAACCTAACTATATTTTTTTGCAAATAAAAATGTTCAATTTGTGAAATTTGTGAGGCCTATTTGGAGGCCTAAAGGCCTTTGCCTTCGCCGCGCGACCGTGTCCCGGCCCCAGGCCCCCCTTTCCCCCCAAGGAATTTTCAGTAAATGGCCATTGGGATTTGAACCTCGTACCCTCCCCTTACGGCCGAGGGCCTTCCATCGAAGAGAGCCTCCTCTCCACCTACTCCCTTGGTGACAACGGATGGCCACCAACTCAATTTACCTACCTCCCAATTCTTCAATTCCCTTCCCTACACTTGCTGAATTTTTTTTAAAGGCCTTGTTTTTGACTGTTTTCTTCACTGTTTCACTGTTTCTGAGTGTAGGAATTGATACTTGGGTGCGTCTTCATGCGAGGATGGTTGTTATGCTTCCGAAATTCAATCGTACAGTCCAAGCTTGCCGTAAGAAGTTCAATCAAGTTTTTGCATCGTACAAAGAGGACAAACTTGCGAATGGAATTTCAGGTAACAACCGGCAAGAGAGCAAATTTTATGACGCTCTTGATCAATGGTACCACCAAGCCGGTCAAATTTTCAAGCATGTTTCAGCAACAACAAATGATAGTGCCAATTTCCAGACCAACTCTTCTCCGGAAATTGAAAGTACCCCGACTTCCACCCCTTCATCGGCATCAAAACCGAAGAGCAATTTTCAGGAGAGATCCATAGATATTTTTGAGAGAATGGCCGAAACCAGCATTGGATTAATGAAGAATTTTGAAAGAACAAATGAACTACTAGAGAGAGTAGATCACCAATTCGACCGTCTCATTAACAAACTCTAGTTGAAACTACTACTCCGATTCAGAACTAGAGCTATCATAGTTGCAACTCTCAAATCGAATAGTCGATTTTTGGGCCAAATGAGCCATGTAAAAACTCTTGGCCAAAAGTAAATGCACCCGAGTTGCTTCAGCCAGCATTTCTTTAATTTTTTTTTGACGTTCAGCTTTGGTTTCCTCTCCTTCATCATTTCCGCCTTCTACATCTTCTTCTTCTTCCATTTCAATGAATGGTGTCTCCTCGGCCTCAGGATTTACCTTCTGCAATTCCCTCATTTCTCTCAAGGATGCTTCTAGGGCTTTAAACATATCAACGTTACGTAAATTCCCTAAAGAACTATTAGCCTCTTCCTGCAAATCCTTCTCTGCATCAACCGCCCACTCCATATTGAAATCATCACCTTGAATAATACACAAATTGTGTAAACACAAGGCTGCAGTAACAATATCCGGAACATTTCGAAGTGGCATGTCAATCCGCTTAAGTAAAATCCGCCATCTTCCTTTCAGAATCCCGAATGCCCTCTCCACAGCCATACGGGTGCTTGATTGGATAAAATTCCAATGGGCTTTTCTCCTAGGTAAACCGTCCCTTTCTCCCTTGAAAGGTGAATAAAACCAAGGCCGCATAGGATAAGCAGCGTCCCCGATAAACTTGAATGGTAAGAACTTCCCCTTCATAGTTTTCTTCCCAATTTCAGATTTCTGAAATAATGCCCAATCATGTATCCTCCCGGCCCATCCAAAATCATAATCCCAGAATTTACACTGTGCATCTACAACTCCTTGAAGCAAACATGAATAAAAACCTTTCCTATTGTAATATGCGACTGGATCATGAGAGGGTGCTAAAATGGGTATATGGCTGCCATCTATTGCCCCTAATATCAAAGGAATGCCATGTAATGCCTCAAATCCAGAAGCTATTTCCCTCATCCTCACAAGAGTTGGTTTGGGAAAAACTAATGGTCGGAGATGAATTCTAATTGCCTCACAACATTCCCTCACAATTATAGAAGTTGTACTTAACCCGATGCCATACAAATCTCCAATCATCCGTAATGAATTTCCAGTTGCCAATCGGGACAAAGTTACAGCAAGTCTACATTCGACACTAATACTATCTCTCAAATGTGTATCTTGTTTCTTTAAAACAGGCCCCAGCAGAACACACAAGAAATTGAACGTAGATTTACTCACCCTCAATCGACGCTTAAATTCCCTCTCGGGAAATGATCCCAAAAGAGTTTGCTCCAAAAACCCTCCATATCTCTGAAAACGCCAACAAGACCTCTCAAAATTCACCCTTCGGCCTTGGGTGATAAATACCGCCATCAACATCATTTGGACATTTTGTTGAAAAATTGCAAGTTTTTGCAATGCCAAAATGCCCACAATAACATACTTCATAACCATGAATATCGAAAGGAGCAAAAGTATTTTTTCCCTTCTAGAATCCATGCTTAGAGAGTGAGAGAGGAAAATTTCAGAAAATTCCCCCATTCATGTACCAAATGGTCATTCCTCATTTTGGCAAATGCTATGGGGTTTGGCCTTTGGCCTTCTCCTTTGGGCCTTCACACTATGCCCGGCCCAAGCCCCCAACTTCATTATTTTAAGATTACTTTTCAGCCCAAAACCTTGTCCTATGGACCAAGTTCGGGACAGTTGACTTGGGCTTCTCCTCTCGACTTGTCCACAGTCTGAACCGGCCCTTAGTCAAGTGGTGACTCGGGTGAGTCTAACCGCACGGTGCGACGGACGAGTGAGAAGGAAAAAAGTCGCGCACATCACGTCGCATGTGCTTGCCATTTCATTGCAGCGTTTTCTAGTACTGGTGTACGTCATAAGTTTGGCATGTCTTCGCAGGATTGACGTCGCTGGATGGTGCTCTAGAGTGTAGTGTAGTTTGAACTGGAGCACCAACGGAGAGCTTCTTCGACATTGCCGCTCCGTTAAATCTAGATCTTTTGGGTTCATGCTCATGGTGGGGAAGAGGTTGGAGGTGATTCGATTCTTACAAGGCAGCTAGCTTGTTGGAGTAGAACTTGAACGAGAATTTGACTGTTTCGAGTACGCGTAGGCTGACGATCGGCGTGTCTGTTCGACCATAGTCTAGCAATTTCGCTGTATGACTAGCAGGCGGTATTTGAAGCCATTGCTGCCGTTTCCTGCAAGTTTGATGATGTCGTGTTCGATAGCTTGCGGGGCCTGGTGATAGTACTTCTGGCCTTTGAGGTGTATTCAGGTTTCGAAGAGGTGCTAGTTTCGGTGGAGATTTGAGCGGGAATCTGCCTGAAGTCATTTGTATTGAAGATTTTGTTCATGTGTTGTTGGAAGCTAGCGTAGGAGTACTCGATTTTTGTTTTGGAGGAGATTTCTGATCGATTGGGTCATCTAGAGAGAGCCAGGTTTGGTTGTAAGTGGTGGGGTTCGGGTGTGGGACGCTAGGAGGTAATCTAGAGGCTTTGAGGTTTAAGGCGTGGAGCACACTCGTCTGGAAAGGAATCAGGAAGTTGGGAGAATCGTGGAGCAGGCATTCGAATTGTTTTCAACTTTGTATGAGAGAGTTCAGTGCTCAAAAATGTTGTTTTCAAGGAATCAATTGAGAGGGTCGGGGCGGAAGGCATTTTGGAGTACTATCCTCGCGATCTCTGTTTTTCTAGGAGTCGGGACGACGGTGTGGCTGTCTTTGGTGTTCTCGTCGCACAGGTCGCCCTGCATTGCCGACAACCACAGTAACCTCGCACCCCCTTCCGTGTTTTGGTCACCCCCGTACACGACTCTCTCGAACGAAGCTTCTTTCTCAGCGCCTCCGTATGTTCACCCCAGCCTGTCAAACAATGGGCTGGCGATCAACCATCTTGTGTTCGGGATTGCTGGCGCTGCTCAATTATGGGACAGGCGAAAAGAGTTCATCAAGCTATGGTGGCGGCGCGAGGAAATGCGGGGCTTTGTGTGGCTGGAAGAAGCTGTGAAGGTTCAGGAGGGGGAAAATGTGCCCCCCGTGCAGGTCTCCGAAGACACCAGTACCTTCTCGTATACTCATCCACTCGGACACCCTTCAGGAATTCGGTTATCCCGAATAGTTGCGGAGACTTTTCGGCTCGGGCTTCCGAATGTGCGCTGGTTTGTCATGGGGGACGACGACACTCTGTTTAACACGGATAATCTACTCCGAGTTTTGAGCAAGTACGATCCTTCTGAGATGTGGTACATCGGCAGCAATTCAGAGAGTCACAGACAGAATGACTGCTTCAGTCATAGCATGGCGTATGGAGGCGGAGGCTTTGCAATCAGTTATCCCTTGGCTGAAGCACTTGCAGCGATGCAGGACAAGTGTTTGGAGCGGTACCCCTCTCTATTTGGAAGCGATGATCGTCTACATGCTTGTATAACTGAACTCGGCGTTCCATTGACAAGAGAATCTGGGTTTCACCAGGTGGGTTATCTTCTTGTGATTCCAAGCAATGTGCTACTTGGTTAATTGTCGTTGCTTAATTGTTGAAATCGAGGATCCTCAAGCTGCACTGCATTTGAGAGAATCTCTTGGCATCCGAGACAAGCGTGGTAATAATGAAATTTATGTATAGATTTTTTTTGTTCTGGTGGCTTGGTCAATTTTGGATTGCATCTGTAGTACCGACTTAACACCGAAATTCTTGTCCTGATTGGTGCCGTTAATTTGCATAAATAGTCTCCTGAGGACTCCTTGAGGACAGTGAATTGCCTTGTCCGCATCAGCGCGCTCATCTGTGTTTCTTGCTCATTACTTGTGTGCAGTTTGATGTTTTCGGCAACGCCCATGGTTTACTTGCGTCTCATCCATTGACACCCTTCATCTCTATGCATCACTTGGAGCTTTTGGATCCGATCTTCCCTCACATGTCAGCCTTAGACGGATTGAGACTTCTGACCAAGGCTATGCGAACGGAACCTGGGAGCTTCTTGCAGCAATCGATTGCTTATGATCATAAACGCAGTTTATCTTTCTCGATATCAACAGGCTACGTCATTCAGGTATGATTTAAGTGAAATTTGTACTCAAATCTGAACACATGCTTTCGCTCGGCATTATACCTTGTGTATGTTAAAAAGTATGTTATTGTGAAGGCTTATCAATTCATCTTTCGAGAATTGAATTAAGATTCCTTATCAGGACTCTTGCCCTCACAATTGGTGCAATGTGTTGATGTCATTTTGAGTACGACTCTCATTTATAACTCAAATATGCCTGTCTTTTTCCCCTGAATTTCTTTGATATATGATCTTTAACTTACCGCGTTGCATTGCTTCCACAGGTCTTCCCAGAAATCATTCTACCGCGATTGTTGACTCGAGTTGAGACTACTTTCACAGCATGGAACAGAGACAAAGCACCGTTGGAGTTTGCATTTGACACAAGGCCGTCTGTTGATTCAGTGTGTCAGAAACCCTATTTGTTTTATCTGGAAGACATGCAGATTGACCCAAGCACATCACGGGTGGTCACTGTGTACAAGAGGCTTCAGAGTGTTGATGAGGAGAAATCGAAGAACTTGTGCTGGTCGAAGGGATTGCCCCCATCACAAGTTGAAAGCATCAGAGTTGTCAGTGAAAGAGCATCCCAAAAGTTTTTCTCGGTAAGCTTTGTTTGCCTTGTCCAATCCAATATCCAAACCATTCTAGTTTTTGATACTAGATTGCTCAATAGCTAAATGGACACGTAAATTTCATGCAAATGATACATAGTTTCTGATCTAGAAGTTCACGATCCTTGTCAAATCTGATACGAATTCCTGTTGACAGTTACCGAGAAGACAATGTGCAAAGCTTTTGGAAACAAAAGATCGTGTGCTACACATCAATGTCGGCGCCTGCATGAGCGGTGAGGTGATCAGTACTTCGTGATTGGAAAACTACTTGGCTCGAATTCTGCCTGTGCCTATGCACTTATTCATTCTGAGGTGTCGGTATCCTTTACACGGCGCTTTGGACGCGTGAGGGCAAGCTACCCCTCTTCTCACAGGAGCTTCAAGTCTTTTGCAACTTCGAAGTGGTATGCAGTAGCATGGAAGACGAATATCTGGGGATCAGCTTGACAATTTTTGTCCAGTGCTTGGACTAGTCAAGCTTCATAACCAATCTGCGAATCGATAAACCACTCTGGAGGTGCATCCTCTGCTGTGCATTGAGAAGATTTAGTTAGATGAAGAACTCAACCAGTCATCAGGTGAAACCATTCTGTGCGCTGTACGTTGTTGGGTCCAAAACGGCTATTGCTCAATTCTTTGCTCCCCGATTCGAGGGAAGCCTTGTTTCAGTTAGACAATCTTTGTAGACTCGGGATGATCCTGTCTACCAGTAAGTTACAGCTGTTCATTCTTGTAATTGAAACACATGTATTTTACAAATCCTTGCCTGGCTCCTCGCTGCTGCAGCATTCTCACTGCTGTTTGAACAATGTTGGAAATAGAAAACAAGGTCTATGCTCAGATTCTTCAGGGCTCTGTGATGCATTATTAATTTGTGAGGGATGAAGTTGGTGTCTCATCAGTGAAATCAACTTCCGAAACATACTTTCTGAGGCAATCCATCCGAGATTTCCATACGCTCCGCTTGCATTCAATGGCTCCGGCAATGCTCATTTGTTTGTTTGGACTGAGCCCTCTGCTTGAACCACTTTCACTTATGTCACCACCTTAGCACCTCACCTAATTTTGAAGCGGCACGGTCTCAGGATGTCATGATATGTTTAGTGCGCGATTTCGGAAGAGGTAAACATCATGGTTCCCAAGTCAAAGTGCTGTTTCTGGATGCTTCTACTTTATGTGCGAACAACTCGAATACTACGAAAGCGGAGTGCCCGACTCTGAAGTGGGTAATTCCACACACGAACAGCCGCAAACTGCCGTTCACGAGAAGGCTTCCCTAAAGTATTTGTTGTAGGAAAGGGGCGGACTCGGTGCTCTCACACTGGGTTTTGGGGGTAATAAAGGACTTGTTGCTCTCACACTGGGTTTGGGGGGTAGTGGGGGACTTGGTTCTGTGAAACTTGCTTGGGGAGTTGGTTCTGTAAAAGTTGCTTGAGGAGCTGGTTCTGTAAAAGTTGCTTGAGGAGCTGGTTCTCTAAAACTTGCCTGAGGGCTTGCTGCTCTCAAACTGGGTTTGGGGGGTAGTGGAGGACTTGGTTCTGTAAAAGTTGCTTGGGGAGTTGGTACTCTAAAACTTGTTTGAGGGCTTGCTGCTCTCAAACTGGATTTACGGGGTTTTTTAGGGGCCACGGAGGAAAAAGGGCTCCCAGGCACTGGTCTGTTTGACATCACTGAAGGTGACCTCGTGACGCCACTATTTGATACTACATTGGACCATATCCCCTTTGAGCGAGGCGTGAATGCCTTCACATGAAGCTCTCCATCTGGAAACACAGACACCTGCTCACATGTTGCAGCCAAGTCTCAGAGCTTCAATGAGATTACTGGGAAATTCGATGCTCATTAAATTCACTAACAAACAAATTCAGGCTTGAAAACATTCTTTTTCTTACCTGGTCCATGGCCATATTATTGACTTCATACATAACTTCTGGAGTAGCAGGAGCCGCTGTCATTCCCTTCTTAGTCAACTGCAATGTATCAGGTATGATATTACTTACAGAAGACAAGAATCAAGGTTGGTGTGGTTAATATGTACATGAGTGTACGTAATCTACAAGTTCTTATTGCATGGAACGTATTCACGTACATCATGTTTCATGACCTTCATCAAGGTGTTGAAGCTGGAGGCTCCCTTTACCAGGAGCTTGTTGCGCTCAAAATAATTATTCTGTAACACGACAATATTTTTACTATTCAGCGAATGCGTGGAATGCAAGACAGATTCTCGACTTCTTTCCTCAGCCTAAACAAGAACCTCATGTATGCTTTGGAAGTAGAAAATCTACTATACAGGATCACTTGTGGTATGAGGCTACGTTCACCTCTGTAACAAGCTGACCCTTCAGCTGCTTGATCTCATGCTCCTGCAGCTCTTGTTGGTCGAGTGCTGATTGATGCTGCCGCTGTAGGCGTCCTATAAGCTTTGTCAAAGCAACTCGTTCCGTTGAAAGAACTTCATGCGCTGCTTTCAAGTCAGAAACACGCTCTTTATTCCAATCACCTGTGTCAATGATTGTTGAAAGTCTTTCATTATCTGAACGCAATTTCTCGTTCTCCTTTTCCGCTGCGCTTGCAAACTTCTCCACTTGCTGCACTTTCTTTAGTGCTCCCATCTGGGACGCACTTGTATAAGTTAAAGAGCAAGAAAACAGGCTCCAAATTTCCAGATCATAACATGTGAATACTTTTGAGAGTGCAACTGGAACTTACAGTGGTGCATCTAAAAAAAGGGTTTAGATTCAGGCTGATAGGTGTTTATAAGCACATGATTGAGCTTGTTGCTGTTCCTCTTGCTTCCGTTTATTCTTAACCTTGACATCTGTTTAGCTTTACTGTAAACAGCACTTTGGCAAACCTGAACTGGTAAAATGGAAATCAGACCTGCATGAAAGAAATCCACTTCTGGAAGCACCGGTTAACAAGTCTCCTGCCCGATTTCTGCAACTGGCGCGTAATAAGTCCCCGAACGCATTTTCGAGATCTTACAACTTCCACATACGCCAGAAACCTTCGATGTACCATTTTACGATCGAGCTTTTTAAAATTGCCAATCCACTGCTTTCTTTTGTACTTTTCACCCTTCACCAAAGTCCTCCATTTAAGAAACATAGAATGCATCAAACGGTTTTCAGGAGCACTACGGCGGAAGTGCCGATTTCTCTCTAACAATCTCCACCAGCCCTTAAGGCACTTCTTGAGCAGCATAATTCGTAACCTGGCTCTGCTCTTCTACACGAGAATGGTATTTGTTATTCTTATAAATCAAGTGCGTGTCTCCGATTCATAGAATCATCAAATGTCTGTTGCTTCACTACGCCGCACAAATGAATCAAGAGGCTAATGAAGGGCCTGACAAGCCAAGGTCCTGTTCAAAAATAACAAAAAGCCTCTAGGCTTGCTACAAAGCAAAGATTGTTCTGTGCAATATATTCTTGAGCGAAATTTCATGATAATACACTCGCAAGAATTGGGTATTTCAGTAAGATTCCTGTAAAAGACGAGTATTGAGACTTACTTGATGTACTTTCGGTCATGTGCTCGTTTTCGAGCAGCGTCTCTAAGCGCAACAAACGCACGGAAGGCACTTTTCTTAAGAAGAAGAATCAACATCTGCCTCAGAAATGCTCGTGCTTGTATTTTTGCATCCACTCCCTCCTGCCATTCCCACCATCATCTCATCAGCTCCTCCTAGAGGATGGTTTGAAATTTGACATCTTATTCTCTTGGATTAGGAGCTAGAATAACTATGGTTGAGTAATCAAGCACAGAAGCATTCCTGCAAAATTTGATTTATGCAGATTCTTGATGCAAGTAAAGGAAACCATCAGGTATGCAAAGAAATACCTGGAAGAAACGGAAGTAGCGACGCAACATAGATCGTCTCACAATGTAAGCGGCACGCCTAGCCAAGTCTTCTCTGAACTTTTTGTCTATACTCTTCCGCAGCCGCTTCTCTTTCCTGTATACAATGATCGTGCATCACAAGGAGAGTCAATCTTTAGAGGATTTTGATTGAAAAGTAGTATTTATATAAAAGAGTATGGGCCACACACACAAATGAACAACGCTGAATCATCAGGCTGAAGTGAATGTACCTCATGTCTTCATGCTTCCGTCGTATCTCCTCGATGAAACCCCTCCACGCTTTCCTGTAACCCGCTTGAAGTCATCATGATAAACAGACAGAACAATCATGCCATATGAGGCTCTTCTCCTTATGATATTTAGCGACGCTACCTTTCTTGTTCGAGAGATCTAACCAGGTTTGGGATAGTTTTCGGCGCTGAAGCATGTTAGTGGCAGAAGTTTCGAAACGCCGATTCTTTTTGCCTAGTTTCTGCGCTCGGCTCCAACCTTTGAACGCACGTGATTCCAAACTTCTTATCGACCAAGTGAGGGCCCTTCTCAACTGCAGCTTCTTGTATTTCTGATATTCCACTTCCAAGCTCCAGGCCATGAATGCAACTCGTAAAACTCTCTCGTTGGTTTTTTTCACCTGAAAAGAAATTTAAGGGTGATTACAGCATGAATTATTGCCAACGTCTACTCTTCACCGTTGTTTATGTCAGGTTCATTTCCCTGTTGCAATCGCGTTGCAGCGGCATGAATAAAGCACCTGAAGAGTGAGTAAGGACCGATTTTTTTCGATCGCAAACTTGACGCGGTCCGCGTTGGCGGCGAGTTCATCGAGTTGCTCATACGCCATCCGCATAGGCATCTCGTTGTCCTGTACCGCCCTGTGAAGTGCCTGCCCCAATCCAGAATAAATAATGATCAAATTATGTTCACTGCAGCACACAATAGAGTGCAGAAATTGCGTAAGATTTTGTTTTGGCTTACACTACGTAGTTTTACATTCGTCACTTGAGCATCAGTCATGCAAAAATGAAATCAAAAAAGGATTTCTTGAATCAACCTTAATCCCGCGATGGTGTTCACCAGGTTTTGGAGAAGCAAGCTTAGCCGACACTGCGTGCCCGCTGCTGCTGCTGCTGCTTTCTAGATCTTCTGCCTCTTTCAACCTACGTAACAACTCTTTCGTTTCCGGCATCTCTAAATCAACATGCTCTATGCCCGTCGACGCTCGCTGTGATTCCCACTGTCTCCGAGGCGGTTTTCCCTCCGTAGTCGTCGACTCTCGCCCTCTCGATTTGCTCGACTTTCGCCTCTCGCTGCCTAATTCATCCCCCTTGCTACCCCTTTTTGACATTGACCCTCGTCCTGGTTCGCCTCCCTGGCTACCCCTTTGTAACGTCGATCCTCGGCCTGGTTCACCGCCCTGGCTACCCCTTTGCAACGTCGATCCTCGGCCTGGTTCACCACCCTGGCTACCCCTTTGCAATGTTGATCCTCGGCCTGGTTCACCACCCTGACTACCCCTCTGCAAAGTTGATCCTCGCGCTTGGCCATCAGCTGGTGCCTCAAGCTCCGAGCCAGATGTGCTTTCATCAAATCCTATGTCTGTTCCACTTGATGGTCGTCGGCCATCTGGGAAACTTGGTGGCGGTGGCGGTTGATCGGAGCCAGTCTCTCCCGTATCGCTTTCCTCCTCACTCGCCATATTGAAAGACTTCAATACTCACGAATCATTAGCAGTATCACTACCACACTGCTGACTATATTCTCCACCCTTTGACGGCGATCATATCCTGGCACATTGGAAGACGTTGTCGACATTTGCTTGCTCAAACGCCATCGCTGCCACTGCCTCTTCCCAAATTCACGCATCTCGCTTATCATGACCACAAACGGTTCTTAGTGACTTCTAGAGGGTGAAAGATTTATTTCAGATTGTCAGTGTGGTAGCTTTTATGCTGTCGCTTCGGTTAAGAAGCGCTTCAAAACCACATTCTCAACTGAAGAGCAACACTAACCATAACTCTCCGGCAGTCTCACCAAGAGTCAAACGTGTTTTCTTTGTAGCATAATCCTTCCATCCTTCTTCAGATAGCTTCTTGACGTTAATCGAAGAGCGATCTGTGGCGCCATCCTCAAGTGCTCTCTGCAAACGCCGCAATTGACAGTCAGCTTAACAACATGAAACTCGTGCTTCAAATTAAGATAACATAATCATGTCTTCCTGCACCAATGTCGGCTCTAATACTCTAACAAAGGTTCAACTAAGCGCAGAGAATGAATTGAACAAATACACGATATTCCATGGTTCACCATTCCACAGGGAAACCTAATTTCAACGTATAAGTAACCCGTGGATTCAAGATGCTTGCAATTTCTGCCCATCAACTGACTGAATGTCTCCTCTCTCCAACCGCCATCTACTAACTCATTCACCAAAGTTCGCCAATCGAAATCCAAATGGAAACTAAACGCCAACAAAGAACTCAAATTACGAGAAAACAGCGAAGTTACCACAACAGGACAGCGACATCCAAGAGCCTCTGCTGCCGCTCATTCCCAAATCCACAAGACACGTCAATCACTATTCACATACAGCTACGATCTCTGCATTTCCGCCCCCCTGAACTCGTAAGACCAAACGCCATAAAACAATCCAAATGAGAAAATATGCTGCTCGATTTCAGCACCAAAAGAACAGCGCTGTCCAACAGCCTCCTCTGCTAGTCTCACTCCCGAAAGGCTTTCCAATTACTGTCCACATGCAGCTAAAAACGAATGAGCAACAGATCCATTCAACGGAACTCAGATTCTCTGGAACTAACCACTATCAAAGAACTCACATGAGAAAACAGCGAAGTTACCGCAAAAAGAGATTTCCCAGAGAATCCACTGCCGCTCATTCCCGGAAACATAAAACACGTCAACGATGTCCGAACACAGCTACGCACTCTGCATCGCGAACCGCAGCATGCGCATCCCTGGACTTAGACGTAAGGCATAACAGAGTTAATTGTAAACTCGTCCCGTTCCTCACCTGAATTGTCACCGTTGCCGGCTCATTCATTTTGATTAAGGAGCACATATTTTAATGCAATCAGTTCACAAATATCACTACTGAGACCATCTTTGTTCAGAGACCAAACGCTAACGACAATTCAAACGAGGGAAATGCCGCAAAATTACCACGTGAAGAGGGCAGCGACGTTGAAGAGCCTCCGCTGCCAATGGCCCTCTGAAAATGTATGACTGTCCGCATACAGCTGCGCAGTGTGCATTGCGAGCAGGAACATATGTGTACGTCCACAGGAAGAGGGATTGTTTGGGGATGTGAGGAGCAGAGCGAGCGGAGGGGAAGGGGAATAAAGGGGAGTAGGTTTGCTGTGGAGAAGAAGAGGTTTGGCGGATGGTTCGTTAGTCTGATGGCATGCCGCGCGGCTCCCATGGCCTGCCATGTCTGCCGGCGTCTTAACCTTCTAGTCCTGACTTCTCACGATATACCTCTAATGGACACAACTTGCCACGACCAGGCACGATCAGGCTTGGCAAACCCACAAAGCAACATACGGTGTAAGTGTATTGTACTGGTACACTACGCAGAGATTTTGTGGACCGTGTCAAAATGCACCCATAGAAATATAATACGAATAACAAATAAAACCTGCTAACCAGATCTCACACTTAAGCAGAACAATATTTGAAAGGAAGCTTCATGCAAAAAATCTGTTTGATGAGGATAGGGCTCTTCTCAAGTACATGAACATACACGATCCAATATTTTAAGGTTTCAAAATGTACAGTTAATCCACCACATTCCCCTCAGCAAGGGGATGAATGCTTCCAGAGCCTACTTTGCAACTGCTTTGGGTTTACGTACAAGATCAGTGAGGTCAAGCGCCCCAATCTTTGCTGCCACGATGAAGTCATTCTCAGTTAACCCACCTGCATCGTGAACGACAGAAGATCGTTAGAGCAATCATCCCCGACACAGACAAAAATTAAGGGAGTATTTTGAATGCTTCTGAATACATCGATTCTTGAGAAACTTATGTCTCTAATGTGATAAAAAAAACAAAGACCCCAAGACAGGATATTCATTACGTTCTGTTCTCAATTTATGGCCCTCGAAAGAGATTGGATGGAGCTGACGAAGGCGTACCTACTGCATGGGTCGACATATTGATGCTCAGCTGATTCCAATTCACCAAGTGGAGGTCTGGATGATGCCCTGTAAGACGATCAATCTTACAACATCAGAACACCGGCGACAAGAAAAACATAGACGAAAGTAACAAACAATATTCAAGTTCATTGTTCATAAGCATCATCTCAAAATCGATCACTGAATATGACTCTTGTGATCAAGAGATAACAGAAGCGATTGATATTGTGTATTTCAACCACCGTAGAAACAGAGTGATAAAATGTTTGAGATGAACATACCTTCGGCCTCAGCAACATCAGCTACCCTCTTCATGATCTCCAAACCTTTGACAAAACTCTTTGCTTTCCAGCTTCTATGCAACTGCAGCACCCCATCGATCTCTTTCAGCTCCCAGCCTGCAACCTGTTCAAAAAAGCCAGCGATTTAGGGTTAGCCTACATATCAGAATCGCTTCATGTTGAGTTAGAGAACTACGAGAGCCACGAGAATTTCATCAGCAGTCTTGCCATCAATGTATGTCCTAAAAGCCGAAATCAACCAAAGTGAAAATTTTAAAAGTGGAAAGATGTGCTACCTGCTAAACACAGATTTCAAACAGAGAAAAGAATAAACTCGCAAAAAGGGTGGAAGAAAAACCTCCGGAAGTAAAGAATGGGCTTTCTCTTCAGACAAGGGCTGAAGCTTGCCAGTCTCACAGGGGATACACTTTTTCTTCTCAAGCGCCATCTCACTGGAAGCCTCTGCAAACATCCCGATCTATCATCAATTGCCAATAATACGATCCAGACCCATGGGAAGTTAAACGCTTCATGCAAAACCTCAAAATTGAAATTATCATCTCTTGATATAACCCCGTTAGAGCAAGGAGAAACAGAGACTGTTCCAAAGCACAACTCATTCAAGCCGTTCGACTACAAAAATTCTCACATGAAAAAGAAAACATCATCAAACATCAAAAATTAGGGTAGATTCAAAGCAACACTACTAATAAAAAAAACAAGAAAAAAACCAGAGAAAATATACAAATTGTGTCACCTTGGCTAGCGGCACGAATCGGAACCCAAGAACTGAGCGCTTCCCTGGTGCCGATCAACCTCCCGGGCTTCGCCGCTGCTCCAGCACATCCGCTACCTGTCTGCAAAACGGATACAGCACAGAGGTGACCATCCAGATCAGAATAAAGTAGACCCACCAGTGGATAATCCACAACTCCATCTAATAAAATTCTCCAAAGACCCCCTCTCAAAGGTTTATCTCCTCCAAAGACACCATTCTATTATCAGGAACTCGACTGTCATAAAGAACAACCACGCAACGAGTAAAGTTCACAAGATATGCTCTATCTCCCCAAAAACCCCTAGTTACCCTCAAACCCATGCGCAAACCCAGATAAAAAAAAATTAACTCTGTAATAACATCGACCTCCTCAAAGAATCTGTTCATTCAACACCATAATTTCCAAACCCAGCTAAAACCTTCTTCACCTCTAATAACATCAACCAACATATAAACCAAGAAGAGCTCGTTCATTCAACACCATACGTAAACTAAGAGAAAAATTCCAGTCTCTAACAAGACTAACCTACGTGAAAAATCTGTTCACTTCACACCCCACAATGACCAAACCCAGACAAAAAAACTCCAACCTTACAAACCCAACCAGAAGAATTACACCCTCCTAATAAGATTAACATACATTAAGTCTCGTAATTCAACACCACATAATTCGCAAACCCATTAACAAAAATCCAACCTCTACTCGTGGAATTGACATAGATGAAGAGCCTGCAAACTCAACACCGCATAGCATGCAAACCTAGATTAAAAAAAATAAAAAATCCCAACCCCAATTGAGATCGACATACATGAAGAGCCTGCTCATCCAACACCAGTGTTCAAAACCAGATGATAGAACTCCAACCTCTACATGAAGAGTATGTTTACTCGATTCATCACCTCATAGTGCACAAACCCTGCTGCTCTAAATCCCAATCCCATCCCAATCCCATCCCAATCCCATCCCAATCCCATCCCATCCTCAAAACCCATGAGACCAGCCAGCATAGGCAGGTGCTTGCATGCTTGCTTACTCACCAGTTTGATGATCCGAGAGGACGGCAACCGCACCAGGCTCCATGCAGCTCCTGCGCGTCCCACCGTCGCGGCCAATGCGTGCTGCATCATCTCCACAACTGAAGGTCGACAGCTCAACGAGGGATTGAACCAAAGCTGAGAGTCGATGGAACCGGGAGCGTCTTCCGAGGTGCCCGAATGGTTTGGTGGAGTGCCGGTAACGCTGACGCGCGTTTATACTCTGCCGCGGCCGGCCGCTGACGTGGATGGGTCACGAACTGTCATGGGTTTTGCGTTTTCTGACGTGGCATGGGCGTGGCTGATGAGTTGGCATCTACTTGAGTCATTTCTGGACCAGCCATTCTAATTGAGATTAAGTTTTCTTGGGTTTTTTCATGTTTATGTTTTCCATATTAACTACCGTAATACCATAGCAGGTTCCCCACCTGGCAAAAAATATAAGTATATTTAAATTAGTTTCGCCTTTTGAAATTTGACTTTTTCTATTTTTGGTTTTTAGCAAAAAATAATTGGTAAAAATGACATTAAATGGCTTAGATATTGCAAAAACTGATTTGTTCTATTTATTTTTTTATGTTTTCATACTTTTTTAATTTTACGTTTTTTATTTTTTGAATTAATTTTAGACAAACCTCCTATGGTACTACGGTACTTTCTAAAACTTTTGAAAGTGAAAAGTGCTTTGTGACGGAACATTGTTAATATGTAGGTTTGCCATGTTCAAAAGTATGTGATACTAATATCCATTCAATGTGATGATGATTCAAACATACTTGGATAGGTTGGTTTTATTTGGAAAATGGCAAAAAGTTGAAGTTTTGAATGCATTGGAAAGTGACGTGAAACGCACTCTGTAATTTGGTTTGAACAAAGGTGGTAGTTCAAAGTGCTTTTAGCTTACCTTCTATGCATTGATGATAGAGTCTTTTACAAGAACAACAAGAAGACTCCTTATGACTAGAGAAGATCAATGTAAAAAGGTATTTTTTTATTTCTACCACTAAGACATAATCTCTTAGCAATGTAAAATTACTTACTTTCTTTAGAGTCTTGTAGAGAAAGCTAACATCGCACCATGACTAGTTCATCCACCATTTAATAAAGGTTTTATACTTTGAATGAAAAAAATTAGTTTTTGATTTTTGTATTTTTAAACAAAAATATTACCATCACCCTCAAATAGCTTAGAATAACCTAAAGATCACTAAGAATAATTTGTCACATGATTTTTTTATATATAATGTTTTGATTTATTCATTATATATTTCTATAACAAAGTTTAAATAAACAAGAAACATTGTTCCTTCGGCCATTGCAACGAGGGCCTTTGCAGAGGTATTGTTTCGATGAAGAATGAATTTTGTGATACAAGGATATTGCTTTGGCCATCTCCATGTTGAAATAATTGATGTTCACCATAGAATAGCTCTCATTTGCTTTCTTATGACCGAGGTCTAGAACACTAACATTTTAACTTCTAACTTTTTTGGTCTCTTTGTTTCCAATGCCAAAGATATATAAGATGAAAGTCTTCATATGGACACTTTTGAATATTCTACATGGATTGACATAATATAATTTAAAATAACATTTTAAATTGAGTTAACAACAAAAAGACAATGTAAAGCTAAAAAAACAAAGACTTCAAGTACAATCTTTTGTTTATATGCATTAAGTAGGAAATTAAGTTGTTGAACTTGGAAACTTCAAACTATCAAGGTAAAATATTATGTAGACTAAGTGTAATCTGTTAAAACTACAATTGGTTAAAAAACTTACCGCCACATGTTTGATTGTTAATAAATGAATGCATTATTTTTATATTTAGAATTCTCACATAACATTTCTTCAATGTTTGCATAAAAAGCTTCAAAAAATTGTCTATCAGATTATCAAAGATCCATGGATCTCTTATGGACTTCTAGTTTTATTCATATTATGTAAATGGACACTTGGGTGTATCTATAACTATTAGGTCCAAACTATTTTTAAAGCAAATGATCCATTCACTCTGATATACAACCAACTGTCTATATCTGCTTATAAAATAGACTCAAATTGAGGTTATTGATTTAATATTCTAATAAGATTATAATCACTAGCTTTGACAAGTTGTTTTTTAAGACCTTGTTACAAGACATATTAATGAATGTCATTTGCCTTGCTTATATGTCTTATTTGAAAAATATATAATTTATAAAATTTAAATAATGGGCATTATTTATAGACCATTTAAATTACAGGGAAATCAAGTAAATAAAATAAAATATTATTAGACTTATCTAGATATATAAAAACTATTTTCTAAATAAAATGTAAATAACTTAAAATTCAATTTTAAAGATAAATTTCTTAGCGTATGCAAGGATTATTGGATCTTATTATATGAATTGATGAGATTTTTGGATGAATAATCACCATTTGGCCTATAAAACATGGTGTATTATAAAATATAATGGTATGTGATCACCTTTTAGGCTTTTACATGTATGGATTCAGTTGACAAGCTTTTATGTACCTACTTCTGAATGACTAAGACTCAATCTCAATTAAATTTTCAATACAAATGACATTTATATCAAAAAATAATTCCATAGAAGGAATATGTTTTTTTTGTCTACTTTTAATAGTAAGGCTCTATAATTTACACTGTAGAAGAAGTAGTCAAATTGAAAAGAGTATGTATTATGTACAATAGCAAGAAATAGTTTTTATTTTGGCAAACTATACCAATGTATAATTTCTGTATGGTGCCAGATGTATATGGATTGATTCCATTGTCTAAGGTATATATGGTTGAGCATATGTGTTGAAAATTTTATGTAAAAGTTCATGGTCTTGGATGGAGGATAAGAAGACATGGAGACATTGATGTAGAATTAAGTGGTGTAGGGACATTTGCTTCTTCCACATCCACATGTAGTGCTGGCAATAATGTCAAACATTACACAATGGAGACATTATTGCGAGCACTACATGTTGCATTTATTGCGAGCACCACATGTAGTGCTCGCAATAATGCTTGCAAAGGTAGAGATCATGAAATATGCTTGTTGTTCCATGCTCTAAATCCTCTGGGGTCTCTAAAAGGCCTTTGGGTTTCTCACGTGCTAGAAATTTTGCGATAGCCCGTGCACTTTCTCTTGTTGGCACCAATGGTGCTACAAGGTCAACACGAGTAAATTGTGTGGATCTAGCCAATGGCTGCCATCGCCGGCTTGTGCAAAAGTTGTCAGCGCAACAAACTGTGCAGCACTAATGACACTCCTGCACTTTGACTTCTGCCAGCACTAATGAGACTACTAGCACTGCGGCTTCTGACGTTGTCAAAGGGCATGAAATCCACCAATGAGATTACATGGAGAGGGATGTGTGGGCAACATGTTCACCTACTTTGGACTGTCTTACATGTATTGTCTCATGTCAAATAAATCATAGTTTGTAAGATAAATTACAGTTTAATATGAAGTCACTAAACATACGAGCAATCATTTGATATTTTGAAAAGTCATTGAATTGTCTCTTACCATGTTCATTTTGTTTTATTAGTACATAGCCATTGTTGACGTATGCTGGTATCGTATTGCCCTGGCTGACCGGGTAAACAAAGCCCTCTCTAATATTTCAGCGCCACTGCGGAAAAACACCAATCATACTCGATAACATAAAATGATGTCACCTTCCAGCCAGAATTTGCAATTCAACAGTGAACGACCCACAAGGTCTCCCAGGTCAAACTTGGATAACACGCTGAAGCAAAAGCAACTGAACAAGGCATGTTCCATGAGAAAGCAACTCCATATCCCAACAGAAGAACTAGAAGCTGTGCTAGTTCCACCACATCAAAGCTCAAAAACAGCATCATCTTACCTGTAGGATACAAGAATTCCTGAAAGCAACAAAACCTCAGGTAACTTAACCATGAAATGAATACTTGGGTATGGACCCATGGAAACACTTGGACGCAATAAGTGAGAACAAAATAAGAAGTCCCATAATCAAGACAGTTCTGTAACTTCCCAAACCCAAGTGTCCAATAAACCATGATTAAAAAATAACTTAATCATAACACTAGTAGAAATGTGTCCCAAACGACTTCGGCGTCGCGACGGTGACTGCTCTCTTCGTCGTCCAGTGAGGTCTGATGGGCCAATCACTGACTTCGACCAATGAGGTGCTCTTAAGCTGTGGTCGCTGGAGCATATGCCACGGCGCGCGGTGGTCCACGTCCAAGGTCGAGGCCGCGTTAAGAAATCCCGGGTGCTAGTCTGATGGAAGACCCGTTCGTGGTGCTGCCCAGTTCCATAAAGTTCTCAACGAACAAACGCAGATAACAGAAAGCTTGACAGAAACAAATTTATCATTAAAGGGGGACTCTGTTCATTCCCTTCGCTGCGTTTCACCTGCCGGGATGGACATAGTTGCCTTTTCGAATTACAATCTTCACTTCGTAGTAACTACATTGTTAAATAGTATTTTCGCGGCTGGATTCGATGACTGAATTCTTATCAACGTTGGGGGGACTTGAAGATGAAGTGACTCTGTGTAATGGATGGAACAGTCACACAAAATGAGATACATATTTTCCGCATTTAATTTGGATTGAACATAATGCACCCTCGGAGTAGATAATAGTTCAAATGCAATTTCGGAAAATGATTTAAGGGATACAGCTCCGAGCAGGGGGCAGCGAATCTGAATAGCAGTTCCTTTACTATGTATATACTGCAGGGAATTCTCTAACCATAATTGCCATTGAAAACTGTCCTACATGAATCCTATAATCGTATCGTTTGCTCGGATACCCACGTCAGTAGAGTCATAACGCCTGAGACACCGGTGCCGGCAGTCTATACTGCGATTTAAATTGTAGGAGACAAACGTTGGTGTGCTTCAGGAATTACTCTCCGCCCTTGTGGCCTCCCGTGTTATCGTACGCAATATGTTTTACATGCAGTGAAGTTCGGGCTCTGGTTCGTCTTCATATTCATTGTCGTCAAAATGAGAATCGTCCTCCTCCCTGGTCAGTGAAGCATTGATCTCTTGGACGCGTGAGATTGGAACCTGTCTGATTTGCTCCTGATGATTGACCGAAAGGGGGACAGAAGGGGGTTCCTCTGCCTGGCGAGCTACATTACCGAATTCACTGCCACTAGGTCCACTGCCAAATGCGAACTCAGTGTTGCCAACAATACGTCGCGATCTGGGCTCGTGTTTCAACACTACTTTCCAGTCAGGACTAAGCACGTCTTCCATGAAAAAAACTTGCTCTGCATTGACCGGTAATAGGAAAGGGTTCATGCGTCTAGGATCCTCTCGACTGTTCAAGTTACATGTCCAAAATCCATAGCGATCCTTCCTCAGCAGCTCTTGTTTCACCCACTCCACTTTGAGGACGACAACGTCCCACCCCGAAAATGATACTCGATAAATGGCCTTCAATAATCCTATCTCGATGCGGTCCACTGCGCGTTCGCTCACAGATGTGCAGATCCCAGAGTCAAAAGTAGTGTATGTTTTTGTAGTTTCGTCTTCGATGCACCTAAGAAGGGCGCCGTACGACCACATGTATTTGTAGGACTCTGCTGCCGCAGAAGGTGGTGTCGCGAGTTGAATTAGTTTCTCATCCAGGGGAAAATCTGCAGCACGTAAATGGCGGATGTGTTGTTGAAGCCAAATCGAGAAAGGTGGCAATAGGGCTAGATTATCAGGGTAGGACACTGCTCGTCCGGGATGTCTCCGATGGAACTGAGCTCTGAAAGATGTACGCTCTGCATTTCTTCCGTCTTTTTGAGAATTGTATTCCCTGTCAGATATGGGATACATGTTAGTCTCTAAAAGATGATAAATTCCCAACATGCATGTTACGCAATTCTGAGTACCATTCAAAGAAACAAAAAGTGAGCTAACTATACATGACATGGTTTAGAGAAACTCACTCTAGCAGTTCAGCTGTGTACTCCGAGTGTTGAATTGTGTACTCGTGAATACGTTGAAGATCGGTGTCACTTAAGGTTATTGGTTTCACCTTTCCCATCACTAGTTCCCCAGAGTCACGTAACTCTTCTTCAGCATCCCAAATTCTGCGTCGTGAATGTGGGAACTCCGCGAAATATTCTGTTGCGAAACCAAGTGCCTCGTCGTCCCTGTATCCGGAGGCCATGCTCGCCTCCGGTCGGGCCATATTCCTGACATACTCTGCCAGTACGCCCATGTACCGCTCCACTGGATAGCACCACCTTGTGTGTACCGGCCCGCAGAGGGCTAACTCTTCAACAAGATGCACCGTAAGGTGCGTCATGATATCAAAGAAGGAAGGGGGGAAATGGAGCTCGAACTCACAAAGCGTTTCTGCTGCAAAATCTAAGAGATCAGGGATGTCCACAGGGTCGATGACCTTAGAGCAAATCTTTTGGAACAGTATCCCAATTCTTATCACAGCATTTCTAGGACCAGGTTGTAAGCTGCCGCGTAGTGCTGCAGGCATAATCTGCTGTAGTAGAACGTGGTGGTCATGTGATTTCATGCCTGCTAAACGGTCTTTCCCAGCATGCTTCTGTAAAGTGCTCGAAAACCCCGTAGGAGTGCTTGTAGCTGCCACCACTCGAAGAAATGTCCTGCGTTCAGATTCTGAAAGCACATAAGGGGCTCTAGGGAGACTAAAGGTATCCGAATTCGGACGCGGTTGCAGCCACAAGTGACTCATCACTCCGGCCTGCTCCATATCTTTCCTGACCTCCTCGTTATCATTGTCACCAAAAATGTGTTTTAAGATATTCGCAGATATGTTCCGTTCTGTGTGCATGACGTCAACGAGGTGACGAATTGGTAGTTCCTGCGCAATTACAATACACGGAGTCTATGAGTAGAGGGACAGCATCAAATGTCCTGCTGCGGTGTGCACAGCTTAATCATGGTAACACATACTGCTTCGAACAATATACTAAGTGAGTCAATGGTTAACACAGTGATTGTTACCTTCCAATATGGTAACTGATAGAGAGATGAGACTCTATTAACCCCGAATTGCCTTGCTGGATCTGCGTTTCTCGGTGTGCCCCCATTGTAGAGAAACGTCTGCCTAGATCTACCATGTCTTATGGTGGTTTCTCCGGTGGGGCGGGCAGGGGCTGATCCATGTTCTTGGCAACCACCAAAATTCACAGAGTCAAGTCTAAGTGGGTGGTTGCGTGATAGCCACTTACGATACTGGAAGCAGGAATAAATGTTTTTTCTTAAAGCAATTGAACGTCGGGAAACTGTGTGCTCACCGCAACATGGGCAGCCGACGTATCCTTTCGTCACGTGCCCTGAGACGACTCCATACGCTGGGAAGTCGTGTAGAGTCCAGATAAGAACAGCTCGCAGATTGAATGTAGGTTGATCCTGGTATCGGGCAGCGTCAATTGTCTGCACCCCCTCAGGTTGCCAAAGAGTAAGTAGTTCTTCCAGCAGTGGTTGTAAGAATACGTCAAAGCAGGCCCCTGTCACCGATTCAGGGCCAGGTATTATCATACTCAGAATAATGAACCCCTTCTTCGTGCTCAGCCATGGTGGCACGTTATAATTAATGAGGATAATGGGCCAAGTTGACCAGGTGGATCTCTTCACGGAGAAAGGATTAAGTCCATCTGTTGCTAGTCCAAGTCGTACGTTGCGGTGCTCCGATGCGAAGGGCTCATCCAACCTGTCAATGAAGTCCCATTGTTTACTATCTGCTGCATGCCTCATTTTCCCATCCTGACTTCTGTTCGAAAAGTGCCAAGTCTGAAGTGCAGCGAGCTTTGGTGTGCTGTAAATACGCTGTAGGCGTGGGATTACGGGAAAGAACCGTAAAACCTTACATGGCACCTTCGAGGTCCCCACACGTTTATACCTTGGAGCCCTGCAGTCTTGTTTCCGGCACGTCTCCCTATCTTGGTCTATTCCCCTGTAGAGCATGCAGTTATTAGGACATGCGTGTATATCCTGGTGCTGTAAACCAAGCTTACGTAACATCTTCGTTGCGGCGTACTCGCTGGGAGGGATGGTGTTGATCTCGGGCAGAATCGCGTTCTTCAAGATTGTTAAGAGCTCGTTGACGAATGCGCTGGTACATTTGTGTGTTCGGCATGCCTGTAGCAGAACCATGGTGGCGCTCAGACAGCTCATGCGGGCGCCTGCATATAAGAGGGTGTGCGAACTCTCTTCTAACATGCGTTGCGCTGCTGACATGTGCTCCTCCTCGGGCAAGTTATTCTGCTCCATTCCAAAGTCATCCTCCGAATCTGACAAGTCCGTAATAGTCTGTGGCTGATCTGAGTCTGGCCCTGTTTCTCCAGGTACTCCACGGCCTTCCGCGACCCGAGAGAGATCCTCATATTGATTGAAGGCGTGGTGGACCAAACCTGTGAGGTCCATGTCGGCATCTGTGGTGGCTGCTGCCTCCCTAAGGAGCCGTGCTCTTCCGAACCTCCCATACTCGTCTTGGATGTGTCTGTCCCACTCCTCGTCAGAAGAATCCGGAGCTATACCCTGCGTAGGCAAATGACATCATTGCTTACGGTCTCATTCCCATTACAAGAAATAATTTATAAGATAAAAATGAACATTACGATATAGTTGTTTTCTTGCTTAGATTACAAGTTTCTACACGTGCATCCATATAACGTTGAAATAATATAGAGATTGTTATTGCAAGCCGTCTCCCACACAGAGCGCGTTTAATATACCTAAACAGTAATGCTATGATTTGTGAATCTGTATACAACTGTGAAAAGGGATTCACCTGAGTGTGGCCCCTGTAATAAGGATGTCTGCCGAAATCGTTTAGATGATTTTTGCACATCATTGGCGATCTTTTTGACGAAGGGGATCCAACACAGATGTTGCATTTGCACTTGACTAGGTAATAGTTGTTGGTCTCGGCCCACGCCAATTCCCGCCTCATGAGTTTCGCATCCCGTGACTGTACTCGACCTAATGCATTCAACGGTAATCTTGCCGGCCGAGACATGGTTGTGGTGTTTGAGACCTGTCATCGCATGATAAGCAATGTCGATCAGACGGTAATGCACGCGTACAGAATTCAAGGATTTGAAGAATTATATGAATTCATATGGCGTGGGATTTATTTTATACTTACAGCACAACCATAAAGAGAGGGTATGATACAGGAGTAGGTGATTCTCGAATTGCTCCTCTCAGTTCTGCACGAATAGCGTCTCCTGATGTGTCTGCAAGAGTACGACATCATGTGTGTTAGATCGAGAAATATATGCGTGACCAAGGTAAATTCTATACAGTGCTCAATGGCTATGTCAGAGAAATGAATTACATTAACTACGTTGAGAAAATTGGTACGCGGGTAGTAGAAATCAAGTGTCTAACAGGATCAACTGTCTGGTGATTAGTTATGGCCATGACGTAAGAAGGGGCAATGAAATACCTCTGGAGAATCTACTGATATGTCTTGATCATCTTCGTGACAATGCAAACTCTGTCCTCAAGGAATATTGAGTGGTCGAGAAATGGCCCGATCAAACCGGTCCCATGGAGTCGACTAACAGGCCTTCCATCGGCAGCTTGATTCGGAGAGAAAAAAAACAATGCTGTCGACAGCGGATCACCTCGTTAGAATTTCCGTGTAGGTTTACCTAACTGTCCATCAAAAACTTAGGTTACAACGTATGCACTGAGATCTTAACAATACGGTGCCGAACTACAACCATTTGAGAACTATGGCCCTGCTGAATGCAAACTCGAAGAATTGAACTGCAGAGCCATCAACGTTACACTTACTTAGAATGAGTATAAACGCTTACCTTTAGAGGATTTGGTACCGCATAAGAGTTCAGCTTCGGAATGGTCTACTCCAGAGCGGACCCAACATGGTGGAAATCGTGAACGTCTCCCGCCCGTTGGAGTTTTCCGAGAACTGCATCACAGTGGGGTACGTTAGGTTTGTTCTACTGACTACAGCATCTAAATCCAGACGGCGTCAGATCCGAAAAAAAGATGGAACTCTGCACAGGCGACTGTACAGAGGCCTGACGAGGAAACGTATTCTATGCACGAAGGGAATAACAATGCCTTTTTCGGTGAGGACATGATCTTCCCAACGTTATTCTCCACGTATAGAGAATGAAACGGTTCTGAGAATTTATTATCTCCCAAAGGTTTAGGGTGATCGTGCCGGAAACAGACAAACACTCATAAAGACGATAACCATATATAGAGGGTCCACAAGTGTATGGCCCTTCGAGCATCAGGGTCGACTTCAAAAATAGCTACAGAGAGCCAATTCCGGTGGACAGCGCTACGTCTATGGCGTCTGCTAAAAAGAGACAAAGTTTGTCCCTTGCCCTAATAGTACTCGTTAACAGTCCTTTCTAATAGAAGATGTTTATTGTGAGATGGGGCCTCCTGAACAGCATCATATGTACGGCAGGAGACGGAGTAGCGCTGGGGGAGTGGGATCAGCAAGGGCACACTTATCCGTCCTGATGAATTCAAGGACAGTAGCAGGCATGGAGACACAGGATCGGATGGGAGCAGAGGTAGAGGTATGGCGGTCTGAATGGGTAATGAATCGATCTCGACTCTCCCCTTGGCTGATAGATTGTCTAACCCTAGAGTTCGAGGATAACCTTCACGGGATGCACGACATGTGCGACTGCACTTGCGGGAGATGTTACCAGCTAACATGGCTACGTAAGCCACAGCATTGCTATTGTACAGATTTCAGGAAGAGAGAGTACCTAGGGTTAGACGATCAGATTCGAGCTCGTCGCCGGAGATGTCGATGCAACCCAGCAAAGAAGGTGAACTGGGGGGGTTGGTTCTGCCATCGCTGCACAGAGATTTGCGAAATGACTGCGACAGGGGTTTGTGTTAGAAAACGCGAAGCACCTGACTCCGTGTTGGACGATCTGGAAGATCGAATTATGCGTGGGTATACTAGCAGCGATAGGAGCGAAACGGCTTCGGATAGTACGTCCTATGTCGAAGAATCCGTTTACGCCACTAGCGAAGAGGATACAGACCAGGGATCATCTCATTAGTTCAGTATGAGAAACATTTCCAAAAATTAGCACATTAGAATGAATCCATTGTGAAGACAAAGGAAACAGTCATGGACGATAGTTTTGCACTATTCCAAGGAGTGCCTTGTATCCACAATCTGACTCTGAAATTGCAACCCCCCGCGGACCTTGAACACACGAACGTCTCCCATTTCCACCGAAACGCTTTCATATGCCCACGGTTCACGGGTCTGTTTGTTTATTGTGCACCCCCTCTTAATTATCCCATCGCTGATCAGTAATGAAGGTGCAAATCAGACACGATCTCGTATCCCCTCCACAATCCGTCATGAATGGAAACATTATGATCAGCCGAACTCATACAACACATCAACACAAAAAAATCAGCAGTGTCACACCCTTACAGATGTATTGGTTACCTGTCTGATTCATTGTCACTCTGCGCTGTGAACTTCACGTCCTTGTTGTCGCACCCGTTGTAGCCGCCATCGTTGTAATCGAGTTTGAGACGAGCTCCATCCGCTCAATCTCTTGAACAACTCCAGAATGGAACGAACGAAGGAACAATGGCGTAGTTGGTTCAGAGTCAGCATGCTGTTAAGCGGCCAGGGCTTCACACCCGGCAATCCAAAATCACGCACGATCTGTGGCCGAACGGATGTGGAAGCTCGATTTGGCCCGGCAGTGGAGTATACAGAGGGAGTAGGTGCTCCTTGCCGGGGATTCGAGTTCCGCGAGGAGGACGGGGAAAGGTACCATTTATACGTGGTAGAATTGTTCGAGAGAGTGCATCAACGGAAGCTCCAGAAACGACTCCTACCGTATCACTTTGCGAGGGGTTTGGCTGTTGAGGCATCCGGGGGAGCAGTGAATTGGGTCGCATTCGCCATGTCCAGGTGCTTTCCGGCACACAAAAGGAGTCCCTTCGAGCCACTACCAGAGTACGTGGGAGCCAGCGCCCCAGTTCCGTGGGTTCACTCGAAAGTTCTCCCTTCTCTCGAAGATGGAGGTGAAGGACAAATCGATCCAGTAATTCAGGTGTTTTTCCAGACCATGGATTCATTATTTCGCAGAGCAGCTTCGCGCAAATCTCCGACCATATTCTGATTTATGCACCAGCCTCTTTCGCTGAATAGTGCCTCTGAGATGTTGGTGCTACTGTAGTTTTTGTTGAAGACGACAGAATTCGATTTGTGCATGTGCAGGAGGCAACACCTGATCACGTGCGGGGGCAGTTCTTCGAAAACCGGGCAGACGGTCCAGGAGGCATCTTTGCAGCAGACGGAACCGGTAGTGCTCAGGTAGGACGGTGTTTTTGCGGAGAGGAGTCGCCTCTTGTTATGGGGCTCACTGTGATTAGCGAAGATATCCTTGCCGCCGCACGTCTGAAGAAGAGGAAACTACAGGAGGAGTTTGTCTCGTCAGCTGCAGAAGTGGAAGTCGTGAAAAAGTCGCTGCTAAGTGCGCAAGACAGAGTTCAGAAGCTTAAAGAGAAGCATGAGGAAATGCAACGCCATAAACGACGGTGCGAACAAAACCACGGCAACGCTGCAGAGATATCAAAATCCGCTTCAATCCACCTGAACATGGCCATATCCGACGGAATGAAGCGAGAAGACGCGGAGACGCTACAGGGCCTGGCTAATATCAGTCGGGACGTGCTCAGATCGTCCACTCTTGAACTCGAGAGGGTTATAGTAAAGACGAATCTCATGTCGGCGAATCTAAATACCGCACGGACTACAGTGGAAGAAATCGTGGCTGTTTACGAGGGCCTCCTACTCCGTCGTGACCGCGCTTCTCAAGCACTTCAGGTGGACGATCGCCTCATGGACATTGTAACAATCTTCATGCAGAAAGAGGGACGTTGATCGCGAATTTAGCCATGTCTCCTGACAGTGTGGTGGGATACTTCTAATCAGAAATTGACATCTGTTTTCTTCTAGATATGGTTGGTCGTTAGTAACTGCTCCTAACACTTTCTCGGAAGGTGAGTACATTGACTCTTCCTAAAACCAATATCTAAGCGGCGTTTTCGAGAATTAAAAACTGGATGCTTGTACTACGAACCTGGCAATCCATTAATAGTTTTATATGTCTCGTGCCTTATTGGATTAGAGAGCATTCCTTGTTCCAGAAGGCACGCGTATTGGTACAATGTGGGTATCGCCTTTGAGCGCTAGTGTTGCTATGTAGGGAGGTACTGTCCCTTCAATCCGACCCATAGTCGAGCGTTCCGTTTTACTCAATAGGAGATTCAATTTTCTCATTTAGAGGTGCAATTGATTCCGCCTGTTTGTCCCACATTTGCTCTGAAACAAGGGAATTCCGAATCCAATTGAAGACGAACTCTGATTTTTGTTCTCAGTGGTTTAGCATGCGTAGCAGAATGTGTCGATTAGAAACGTAGCAAAGATACGTAAACGAAAGAGATTTACTGAAGCAGACACGGTCCATTACCAGAGCAGAGGGAGACAACCAATGTTAACTCAGAAGTGTAGGTGAGAGATAGCATTCTGAGATGCGAGAACAGGAAATCTCTTACAGAAATTCACCCGGCCCAGTTACGAATCGATGTTCCATTGCACGACACTTAGAATTCATAAAATGTCTACCTAGGTGACCAGCAATCTAAGTTATGCTCTGCCTCTTCAGTCATGTTGTCATACCAATCGACCCAAGCTCCTTTTCTCTCCTCTTCCAACGACAATTCATTTTCACCCGCTTCGAATCCGTCTTGAGAGGAAATATCTGCTGAATCAATCCCTACAGATCCATGCTGTAGCAGTCTAATATCTGGTGTCTGCTCTTCAACCCGCCCTGCCCCTTTGTCATCCCTGGTAACGACTTCTTCTGATTCACCTATCCTTTCCCTCTGCACGGAATACCGATGAGTAATCCCACAGGCAAGCCAAAAAAAAGAAACAAATATAATTGCTAGAAAGACTGCGATGAAACAATTACAACCACTGTGTAGAGGGTCCACAACAGTTTGGTCTTCCAAGGACCCGCAATGCGCAGTCGCTCCACAAACCCCCTGGAGAGATAGTACAAGCATAATCAATTTCAAGAGATCTCTCCTGAAGTTATCTGCCCCGCCGTACTCATCACAGAAAGAGTCCACCACAGCTAATTCACTCTTTCCGAGAGGTATAGGGTTAGGTTCAACAAAAGGATCAGGAAGACTCTCCTTTGCCTCCGAGACGTCCACACCATGTAGGATGTGGAGGTCCGAATCCTCACTCCCTACGACCTCTCTGGCACAGGAACTATTCTCCACGCCTGCACACTCCAGAAACCACCATTTGTCTTCTGTGTTGCTATCCTCACACAACATGACCTCGTATGCTTCAGCGGCCGCGTGACCCATACTTACGAAGTGCGCAAAGGAGTTTGCAAGTGACAACAACACTCTATCTATGCTGCGAAAGCATGATAGTGTCCCTCCAAGACCCTACTTTCTCGCGGCTGCCAGTCCCATGCTACAAATGGACAGCAACGAAATAGAGGTCTACGGGGCTGCGAATACATTCCAAAGAACAGAAGGTGACAAAAATCCCTACCTTAGCTTCCTGCCGAGTTCGCTTTTTTGCCGCAAAACAATGCAGACGCTGCTTGTAATTGCTCCACCTCGCCAAACGCTAAAGAAGTCATTTTTTCTTCTATTCCAGGGCATTCATCAACGTCACATCTAACTATCGTATTGGACGGAAATCCCGTGATTCAGAGACGGCCGTCATGGCATCCACTTTCTCCGAGTGCGGCAGCTGCTCCAGCAATTCAGACCCCGATGAGTACAAATCGGTAACCTCAGGGATCCCTAGTGGAGTCAGACTACTTCCCTCACGGCCGTGTTTCAGAGTTCTTCGCAAGTCCGTAATGGCCTCCGCCACACCGAGCTCAAGCGCGGGTACAGCACGCGCGACAGCCCCACACACAAACCAGGTAATTCTCTAACCAACCCTGTCCGCGTTTGTACAATGTTTTTAGGGTTTCGAGCTCGGCTGGATCAAGCTGAGTCAATAGTGCATCTTCTGTCCACCGGTTTAATATTATTGCCTAAATGGAATACTCACGTAGAGCATAAAGGACGCTATGGACGAAATGTTTGCGAAATGCATGTTGAGCTCGGTGGCGATTTCCATTAAACCCTAAACACGATAGCATATGAATTGTACGCTGTACGTAGAGCCCTTCTCGTGACCCTGATTTCTCCTGTGTCGTATCTTACACCTTCGTACTGTTCTGTAACATTGAATGATGCAGAGTCGTCGGGGCCCGGCCATATTGCGAACATGTTCGCAGCATGCACCACACCAAGACATTTCTCCACTTGGTTGGGCCCCCGAACTTACTCATCAGCCACACAGCGACTCCCGGAGCGTCCCACTCCACCCGCCTGCAGTGCATCATGGCTCTTCGCCGTTCCATAGAAGGATTCCTTATATCGCTCCTCGGCCTGCACACACCGCACCACCGGCGGTCAACAACGACGTGGACCTGTCTCCAGACCATGGCATTCCCATGCAACCAACACGAAGACGAACTAGGAGTCCCGCTACGAAAGAACGGGAGGCAATGGCGAAGCGAAGAGCCAGGAATTTACAGAAAGAGGCATATGCAATGCAACGACTTGCGCATGCGGAGGGGCGACAGATCAGGTACCCCATCTTGACAAACCCTGACGGTGAGATAATTGGCAATCGTGGGAAATGGCAAGCAGCTGTTAGGTCCATTGTAGAACTGACTGTCGACAGGTCAATTCGGGAATATCGAAAAAATCCACAGGAATGGAAATGGTTGCTTAGAACCATCCAACGGGAGCTGGATCTTCGATTCTCCTTTGTGTATCCAGTGAAACCGGAGATATTGTCGACATATCTCTCAATGATACTCAGTAACGACAGGTACAAGTGGCATAAACATTACGTTTTAACCTTGGGTGGACAACACGAAGATTGTCCGGATGACGCTTTTGCAGCACTTAGTAAATTCTGGGAAAGTCCAGAAGGCAAAGCGAAGAGTCAAACAATGAAAGGAATCCGATCTAAGGTGGGGAGAGATGTTTCATTCTGCAGTGACCTAGGTCGAGAGCAAACTCCAACACGCCCCCTTAGGAGCACATCTGCCACTGATGATTTACACACTCCTGTCACAGACCCAGTTAAAGTAAGATTCCCCCCATCCTCGTCCCAAAAGCTCCGTGCACATTATGAAAGCTCTGTAAATGTTATGTTCTTATATTTTTTTCGTACTAAACCTGACCATTTTGTGGATCTGCCATGGTTGTTCCTCAGTATGCAAGCCTGTACGAGACACCGAACTGCTCTGATTGGTTAATGGATGCTCCAACAGAGTATGGAGGCACTGAGACTTTTGGCTCGCATGCACACTCACCGGAGGTGGTGAACTCTACATCGTTACGCCAAGTAAGTGTCTACTCCATTGCCCGTGTGACTATAATATTGAGTCTTCGAATTACTCAGCAAATAAGACTTAAGATGCTGAACATACCACGTTGAACTGTGCTGCAGGGCACCACTAGTCAGAATCACTCCATCCTACAAGAGAGAATTACGGACTCATGGAAAGAGGGCATGGAGTCTCGTATGGACTTCTTGCAAACCAATCTGACTGAGCTGCTACAACTCTTCAAACAAGGTGTTGCAACCGCACCGAAATGCTCAAATGTAGTTTTGCCCTCAGTAATCACCCAAAACACTAGTGCTGCAGTGTCTGACCATTCACAGCCAATTCCATTCATGGGAACACCGTCTTCTCCAATTTGCCACGCCGTCACGGGGGATCCATTACCATATCGATTTGAAGGTATGTATCAGTCTAAGTATCCCTCGTCGTTATCTGGTTAACCACATTCGACAGACATGTTGTGGATCCACTTAGTCACACCAAGATCACGACTCGTTGAAATTATTTTCCGTTGATATCGTTTTCCACGTTACCTCTTATATACTGAGTTACTTCAAGATTACCTCTAACTGAAATTATTTTGCTCTGTGCAGCATTGCCCATCCACAAAGACCCCTTAGTAACAGATCTTCCTGATGTTCCGTCGCCAGAGAGCGGAGAAACTGTTATACTGATCCCAGAGCTGGACAGACAAGACGAACATACAAACTCAGAGTGCGCACCTGCGCAATATTCACCCGACAGCAGCCGCGGGACCGATATCTACCCCAATGGCACCCCGAGTGTCACACAGAACTTCCGGAAGCAAGGGACTACTACAAGTGACATAGGAGACAATGGCAGCAGAGCTCTTGAAAATCCGTCTGTAGTTCCAATTACTTCGATCCAGGGTATCGTCACTAGAGGGGCTCGGGGGCGGAAGACAAGCATATGTAACAAAGTGCCTCCAGAGTTCCAGCCAGCGAAGGAAACAGATGCAATAGTCCCCGCGAAGAAGCCGGTGTGGATCATCCACCCGGACCATGGGGAGACGGTAGTAGCAGCAGGGAGAACAGGCCCGGGACCGAAGTCAAAGCTACTGAAGGACGGTCCCCAATGCCCTCAAGGTGCCCAGTGGGTACATGTCCTTCGGATTTTTAAGCACTCCGTAAAAGTACTCTATCCTTCCTCATCAGACGAACGGCACTCTCTGGATTGTGCTCTACCTCCGAAACGAGGACGCCATTCTTTACTGATGTGGGATTCAAGACTCTTAATTCCATACAAGGCTGAGGAGTCGACATGTACTTCGACTTAAACTGCTTTAGCTCTTTGGATGTCTACGGTAATTCAGCGGTATGAGGCAATAGGACATATCACCGGAGTACATCAGATTTAGGTCTGACTGAAGCTGTAACCATCTTCTTATACGAATGCAGAGCATGTATGGATTAAAAAATATCAGCTGTCTTAATTGCATGTGATTTCATGACTGTGCAAAATGATATATTTGCTCTACCGACCCTGTATTATTGTCATCCGAGCATCAGAAGATTGTGCACCGAATCAGCTGGTACATATGGAGCTCCCGAAAAATCTGCGACTTAAAATAAGATGATTCCGAGAATAGATTATAAATATAGAGAGAAGGGAAGCTGATCTGACTCCATGATTAGCCTCGTTAAATATAAGCCAAAAGTAAAAGCGATCTCGGGTCTGCATTTACCCGGATAATATATTGGGACACGCTTTATAAGCGGTCCTCAACTGGCACCAGGTCATCCACATCTCCGGGTACGGGTACGTTTCCTACCCGGGTAACAACCGTAAATGGTTCCATCAACCCGAACATAACGTCTTCCGGATATCGATCAGGATATCGAGGCACCGGATATCGTCGCAGGGCATGTGCACTAGACGGATACCGATGGGACCCGAGCAGTAGAAAATTTCCACGCGATTACTGTCAGTAAGTAGTCCAGGTCGACGAAACTTTCCGTCTGGGCGCATCATCCAAGCAAACCCCATCGGAATGTGGGCAGCAAAATATTACGAACCCCTTGCCCGGGCCCCGTTGCTCCAGGGTCCCACATGCCGAAGCCCGTCATTCAGAACCCGGTCCGATGCCGGTCTGACAGTGGCGACTTCGACTGGATCCCGACCCCTCCACGACGCGCCTCGTTCGAGGCATACACCGTCATGCCCTCCCTCGCCAGGTCCCTCGCCCCCTCCTCCATTTCCACTAGTGTAAACAGATGTTGAAATGCTAGTGTGGACCATCATGGTATGCCCAACAGTTGGAAATTCAGATAAGTTAATGTATGCAATTATTCTGGGAGTTCGATTCTCCCGATACCCCGCATTACTTGGTAAATTCAAGAGCATTCCAATGCACCATCATGTCTATAAAACCCTGTCCCTCTGTCCTGTGGGCACCGGGTCAATGGCTCTACGAACGGACACTTCATTCACGCTGGCCCTTGCAGGGCCAGTGTTTCTATCTATCTATGCAATTATTCACTTAATATCCAAATAATATTTGAACCCCTTGACGTCGTCCAGATCCACAAAAAATGACTCGCCATGCCCTAAAATAGAAAATCACACTCGACTTAAGTCCCAGCAACGGGATCTGTACCCTCCGATCATGAAAAGGATTTGATTGGAACAAACGAGTGTCTAATTAAGGAACGGGTCCCCAACCAACACACCGAAATCCGTAACCGCAACTGTAATCTACCAATTTACATGTCATATCTAGATTAATTGTTAATGTAAAGCGGTTAACAGTAGCGGTTTCAAATGCGTTGACGGTTCTGGGTATAGGTCCCGAATCGAGGATATATCGAAAAACCGCTAGGAAACCATTTTCTACTTCCGGTGTACATTTAGGTCTAAAGTAACGGTTTTGGATGCAGGAACGGATTTTTGGTCTAGTCGGGCAGTACCGCGAGCGGAACCGAAATAACCGGTCGTTCCTATCAACACGGTCCGATACTGACCGACTCGGCCAGTCACCGGTGCTGGAATCGCATTCCCCAAAACCGTCACTAAAACCAAAAACCGTCACAAATATTAAAACGGATCTACCAAAGAGGTATTTAAATGTACGCCGCAGGTACTTGGTGTTCGATTTAGGTCTGCCGGTTGTTCCCGTCACCGCGACCCGGCGTCGAAGGCGCTTTGCATTGACATCAATCGCAGCTACGTAACACAAACCTGGAAACCGTCACAACACCCAAAACCAGCATAAACTACGAAATACGTAGACTTAGAATTCTAATATGTATGTAGGGTATAGAGGGTGTTGGGTTTGGGGTATGTGAGGGGTTTAGGTCGTCGTTCTCAATGCGCTGTTAGCTAGGGTTTCAATGGCGATGGCGGAGGCGTAATGGCGTCGCAGATTTTTTTTTCTTTTAATTCTCCAGCACCGAGGGGGGGCAGCAATCGCGGTGCCGTTCCCTGGGGTCCAGTTTCCCAACGGCCGTCTCCAGTCGCCCCTTCAAGTGGCGCACGCTGAACCGAGTCTCATTCCATGGGACGGGCTGCCGAGTCAGTCTCATGCCGCGCGTGAGCTTCACCGTCTCTTCGACCTCACGGACGGGGTGGCCAACATGGACCTCAATCCTCGTCCCTTGTGGCGGGAGCGTGTAGTCGAACTGGCTCCATAGGTGCACTTCTCGATGGTGATGGTGGATTAGAGGTTCGAATTCCGATGGGGGAGGCTCCAGAGAGTAGCTAGGGTTGGTGGTAACGGATGCATTGGTGGAGAAGTAGTTGGTGATTGGAGTCCGGGAGCTTGGGTTGAGCGTCGTCCGTTTCGTGTACTGTAGGTGATTTCCAGGAGCATCGTTAAGTCGGTTGATGATTCCCGGTGGTTGGAGTATGTCGAGGTTGTGATCATTTCAGAGCTCGGTGGTTTGCTCTGGGAAGCAAATCAGGGTTTGATTTCTGTTTTTGAGGAGTGAGAATTCGGCGTCAGGCAGTTTGGGGAACGTCATCGCTATCTCGGGATTGTGGCTTTTTTGAAGTTGGCAGCAGATATTAGATACAATTGTTGGAGATTCGAGAACCCCGACAACTGAGATTCCATCTATGCGTTCGGAGTGGGCACAGTTCAATAGGAAGCTTATCTTTGAGTGTGCACTGCTGCAGTGGTGAAATAAAGCTTATTTTTCTTCCAGCATTCCTGAGTGGCGTCTGTGTGCCAGTCTTGTGACTGCCGTGAGCACCGTTAGTCATCGAGTTCACATTATCTGGCGGGGGCCGCAGACTGGGATCAAGTGCAATGCTATGATGCCGAATTTATGTAGCTCTGCATTCTGCCATCCATCCAACTACTCCTGGTTCAGCGAGTCGGGTATTCATCTGCGATGCCGCTTGGCTTTCCAATTGCCAGTATTCTGTACTCACTTCTCTACGTTTTGATTCGTTCGTGGAGAGGATCCCAGATTTGAGAATCACAGTCGAAGCTTCTACCTGGGTGGAGGGGCAGAAAGTTATCGTCTGCTTGAAAGCGATCCACACGGTAGAAATTGTTACTTCGTTGCTGGTAGCAATGACGCAAGTAGCCACTCGTGCCCGGGTATGTTCCCTTTTCAATCGGTTATTGGTATATTGGTTATTGGAGCTTCATTATCTTGCGTGTCCTATGTCTCAGTGCCGAGGCTTTTTGTGCAAATGTCACCGCTTATGCCATGTATTCGTAATTGTGTTATCTTCTCCAACGTCGGTGAGGTTTTCAATCGGCACATTTGGAAGTCGTATTGTCTTTCATCATCAGTTGTTGGAAACTTAGAAGTCGAAACGTTTCGTTGGATGATTGATTGGTTTTGGAACTTGCTGTTTGCAGCACCAGTTGAGCTCCTTTCGCATTAAAGAACTGAAAGATGTACTTCATCGTCTGGGACTTCCCAAACAAGGGAAAAAGCAGGTAATTACTTCAACTCGATTACCAATGTGCACATGATATGTTACCTGTTACCCTGCATCTGGAACTCATATGGCATAAGTTTGGGCCTCCTTCAAATCTCAAGTACCTCTGTAGTACGTAGATTGATTCTAAGGTTTTTGAGAAACCGGTTACAAAAATTTCTCTTCGTCCGTGTTTGTTGCACGGCATGGAAATTGTGTAATTTTAAAAACAAACTCAGCACATTGGTAATTTAATGTTTTCAAATTGAAAACTGGGGAATTACGAAGCGGTCTAATGATAAGGAGAAGATGGCTTGTTGCTCGTTGTAGAGCACTGTGTCTTGTTCTTTCTCTCGTTCTTTCAAGCGCTTTGATTAGATTCTGCAGTTTCTTAAACTTATTCTTTTATGTTGTGGAGGTTGGATTGCGTGAATGCACGGTGTTCTTTTTCGCGTCTCAGGCCTTCACCTTTGCGAGTTCAAGTGCATAACATATTGCACTTTTGTCTGAGCAGATCCTTTTGGACAAGATCATGTTTCTGGTTAATTCTGGAGAGAAGGCGGCACCTAAAGGTGAGTAACTATCATGCTTAGCAGCCGATTTTGTGCTGGTGTGGTGTCTGCCGAGTCTATGCCAGAGTTTGGTTCGGCTAATATCATGTGGATTTCTTTTCAGTTGTGATACAGTCTTAACCAAGTTGGTGGTGATGTTAATCACCAAAGTTAGACTATATTATATGGGAACTGTTTTATTTGAGCATATCTAGAATCAATTCATGACTCGTGAACTGGATCTGCGTCCTGTGCAGGCTCGAAAAGCAGGAAGAATGTTGTTACGAGGGATGAGGCTATTGCCATCATTGATGAAGAGTACAGGTGTGTTCCCGTGCTTATGTCTCCTTGGTCAGGGTTTTTTATGGCTTATGGTGAGACTCTATGTAGGTTTGGTGTGTACTTGATTTGTTCTGAGAATATGCCTGTTTGCCACAAAATAGAAGTGTTGTTTGTCAGGTAGGTGGGGTCGGATTCATGTTTGTCTTACAGTGTACAGTTTTTGCTGTTTTGACAGGAAAAATCGATGTTCTGGAAATGAACCATCTAAGCAGAAAGCTTCTAAATCTGAATCCAGCAGTGGATATCCTTCAGCAGCGCCTGAAGAGCGAGTCTATGAGGAGACCATTACACGTTGCCCATGTGGAAGTAACGTTGAAACTGGAACCATGATACAGGTCTTTCTCACGAACCTTTTCTCTCGTCTTCCTTTCGACACTGTTGCTCGTCTTTGGTGATCTGAACCTTTTTTTACGTTGCCAACCATTTCTTTCTCCTCCTTTTGTCTCTGCCCGTGTTGTTTCATGGTGGATGTGGTAATTTGCAGCAAGTGTCCACTCGGGCACGTTGTGCATTTGTGATGTCTTCGTCTTCATAGGAGACAGAAATTTAATGCTGTCAAAATCTGATCATGTGGATGGGGTTTAGGATTTTCAGGTTTCCGGAATAATTGTACTAATGGGGTTTGGAATGGCCGCTTTTGCAGTGTGATGATCTCAAATGTCGAATCTGGCAACATATGAATTGTGTTGTCATTCCTGAGAAGCCAGTGGAGGGAGTGCATGCAGAAGTTCCTTCACACTTTTACTGCCAGCAATGCCGCATCAGCCGGGGTGATCCGTAAGTTTTCCCTACAGGCTCTCCTTTCTGCATATGTATGTTTGAATGGTTCTGAAATCTTGTGTGAAGTGTTCCTGTGAACTTTCGTGCTCGATTCTCAGTCAAGACGTTTTCTTGATCTGGACAGGTTTTCTGTAACACAGGCTCAAACCCTTATGCCTGCAAAGCTTGTTTCTTCCACAGCCAAAACCGATGGGTACGCTTTCTTAACTGGTTGCTGACTGTTTTTGTTGACGAATTCAGACTTCTGTTAAATCTGGAATCGATTTTGCAGTTTGTGACTTGTATCTTTTATTAGAAACCATTAGTATCTGGATTCTATGTGCTTGCATAAGTCAAATACATAGTCTCTTTTCGGGGCTTCATGCCTGTTTTATTTTTCTCTGAAATGGATACCATTCTATCGACATACGTCATTTTGAACTAGTGAATAACACTCGGATATGCAGATCGAATACTCTGCAGAGCATAGAAAAGTCATTTTATCTAAGTCGACAAGAGCGGGACCTTCTACACAAAGAAGATTATGATCTGCAGGTACGAACTATCACGGTCGTAGTTTCACATTTTTAGACAAGATGGATGTCAGGCAATCAGAGTTCACTCGGTCTGTTTTCGGACAGTGAACTGCGTTGTGAAACGATATTTACTTTTACTGACTTGGTCGATGTTGTTTTAGGTTTGGTGTGTGCTCTTAAATGACAAGGTCTCCTTTCGTATTCACTGGCCGTCCTATGCAGATTTACGAGTTAATGGTAACTTGCATCCTGACCTTACATGCTTTGAGCTTGTTATTTTTATATCATTTCCCCTAGCATTCGTGTTGGTCAGATTCTTATCAGAGTTGCATCATACTGGCCAATGTTCAATTATTGCTTTTCGGTGCTCTTGCACTGTGTGGAAGGAACCAACGTTCTACGACAATCTGCTTATTATAATGAAAGAATGACGGTTGTTCCTCTAGCAGTGTTGCAGACCAAGCTATTCAGTGTTTTCCGTAGTGATTTATGTAGTTGCTAGATTTTTGTTGGCTTAGGAAAATTTATAAACTAGAGGCACGTGATATCACTAGTATGACTACTAATGACTTTTGTGTTGCCCTTCATGGCAGGAGTAAATGTGCGGGTCACCAATCGACCTGGTCAGCAGCTCTTAGGAGTAAATGGTCGGGATGAGGGACCCGGTGTAAGTGTGCTATTGAATCCATATTTGAGTTGCATCCACTCTGTTTGATTACGACTTAAGCTTTGCGATACAGCTCTTTCTGCAGCATTATGCACAATCATGCCAGTTCTATTATTGTTGACACAGGTTTACTCTTTGTTGTTCAGATAAAAGCATGTACGAGGGAGGGACTGAACAGGCTGAACATGTCAGCTTATGATGCCCGACCTTTCTGTTTGGGAGTGCGACTTGTCCGCCGCCTCTCTCTAGAGCAGGTATGTATGCTTTGTCAGTAGGCAATATATCCGTGTTTTACACAATATTGTAGCGCAATAATTGGAGACTTGGCAGATATTTGAATCTGATACTGTGAATAGTCAAATTTTATCTGAAAGTTGGCTCAGTATACACACCGACTCTTTTACGAATTATCTTGCACTATTGTCTTTCTGATTGCGTTTTTGCGACCTTTGCCGTTCCTAAGGTGATGGAACTGATTCCAAGTGAGAAAGAAGGTGAACCTTATGAGGAGGCAATGGCCCGAGTTCGGCGGTGCATCGGAGGGGGTGGTCAGGGAGTGGGCTGTGACGATGATGGAAGTGATAGTGATTTGGAAGTTGTGGCAGAGTCTATCAACGTCAACTTACGTTGTCCGGTGAGAACTCTGCTTCTGTGTTATACCACTATTTTCTACAAAAATGGCTTATGCCCATCCTATTTGCCTAAGAAATGCCGATACAACTTTGCCGGCTCTGCTATTTATCTTCTCTGAAGTTTGCGGCGGTTTCACCCTTTTAAAGAAACCTATAAAAGCCTTTCACGTTTTCAAATTTTGATGTGGAGGTTTGCTTTTGTTTACTCTGACCTGTTCGGATCCGTAATGCACAGATGAGTGGGTCTCGAATCAAGGTTGCAGGCCGATTTAAGCCATGCCTTCACATGGGCTGCTTCGATCTTAATACATATGTGGAACTCAATCAGCGAGCACGCAAGGTATTTGCTCTTCGTGGTGCTGCATGTTTTGGTGTGTCGGAAATTTGAGACTCGCTCTGGTTTGTAGTGTTCCTGAGAGACTATCGTAGTGAACTCGATATATCTGGATACTATTTAGAAAATAGTCTTTGTCCCGAGGTTTGAGCAAGTATGGGTGGAAATGTATTGTTCTGACACTTCCGTGGTGTTTGTGTCTGATGCAGTGGCAATGTCCGATTTGTCTGACGAATTATTCTATAGAACATTTGATTATCGACCCTTTCTTCAATCGGATTACGAATGAGGTATGAATCAAAATCCAATGTCCTTCATTAAGGAATTTTGCAAGATTTTTAGAGTTTTACTTTAGCCTTCGACCATTAAACTGTCACTGTCACTGTCACTATCTTTCATTGAAGGAGTGCATTTATTATGAATTTGTCTTAAACCGAGTAACTATATTTTGAGGTCAAATTATGACTAAGGTTCTAATTTTTACTACACTCAAGATCTAACACCTATGAAAATTTTCAGGTAAAAATTATGGATGAAGACATTACAGAGGTGGAGCTGAAAGTTGATGGTTCTTGGCGGCCCAAATTAGAAGGGAACGCAAGAAATGCAGAGCCTTGGCGTCCACCTCCGGCCGCTGTTGGAACACATATCACTAACGGAATTAGACCAATACCTGTTACATTCTCCAACCATGTCAAAATGGAGGAGAATCTTTCTTCCCCTGAGGATGGTTCATTGCGACTTCAACCGGGACTTGGCGGTAATTGGCCCTCGAATGGGGCGAAGCGGCTGGTTGGTGGGCCTAGCCAACAGGTTCTGAACATTCCTAGAAGTAGTAGTGCCACTAACAGCAATCTCAAAGTTGACGAGGATGATCACAGTGTAAACCAAGATCCAAGTGAGAAGAATGCTGTTTCCTTGGATGATAATGATGAAGTCGAGTTTTCCTCACGACAACGAGATGCACCTGGCTCTACGTGGCATACTCGTGATGATGACGCTACAAATGGAGCTGATGTAATAGTTCTTAGTGATTCAGATGATGAAGGAGCAGAAGAAACTGTTGTTGGATCGTCTGGTGCATCAATGTATGCTGAATCTGATGTTGCTGGCAATGGGAGAATGCGTTCCCCTGAGGTTAGCGGACCCAACGATACAAATGGTGACTCATCAGGACATGGCCTCGGTTTAGAAAGTGCAGCTATAATGCCTGCGAGCGGCTTCGTCTCTCTCCCATTTGAGCCGCTTCGTAGTACTAGAGTTGGCATCGGTGTCCCTGACGAAGGGACGAGCAACAACGGTGGGTTAGGCTTGCGGTTAGACAGCAATAGCAACTGGGCAGCACCTGCTGAAAATGCCAGTAATGGGCAATATAGGTACTATGATTCACGTACCGAGGCAGTTGTTCTACAACATCCTCCTCCTGTGAGACCTACTCCTGTACAAGCCTTAGCTGGTTCTGGATTTTTGTCTACACCTCTTGTTAGCGACGACACATCACAACCAGGGTGGAAAAGTCATAGTCGGCCTTCAACCTCTGTGCTTTATGGAGCCACAGACGGCGGTAGTATGGACAGTGATACAACTGCTTCGCCCCTGCAAAACTTTCTGCCAGCCCAACCAGCTCGAGCTGAGGTATTGTTGTTGGAAAACGAACATTCGTTAGAGGAATCTAAGACTCTTGAAAAGTTGAATCAGTTAACGTGTACTTCCTGAAAAGTGAATCGAATTCACATCAAATTTACAATTACTTGCTCGGGAGTATGAGACAAGCACTTTTAAATTGTACTCAAAAGTGCGTCCCTTGTTTCTGTATGCTTGTCAGGCCTTTGCGCTATCCTATGGGATTGTCTATGTGATGATAGAGCCATAATTCACAATCATCAAAACTGAACAGTCAGTAACAAATAATTTTTGCAGGTTCAAGAGAGTTCACCGGGACTGTTACTTCGTGAGGGAGATGTCGACAACTCAAAGTGGTTTTCCCTCAGCCTTGGCGGAGGAGAAAAATTGGCAGAAGCGGTCCCAACTCGAAGTACACGCACTAGTTCCGTAGAGCGGCGTTCACCAGTCCCCCAACCTAGGGTTCCTAATATCGATACTAATGGTGGAGGTATGTCAGACTTTGGCTTATATTGTTCGTTTCAGTTATTTAAATTCCAAGGTATCATGAAGTTATAAAAAAAATTGTATGCAGGTTGCAATTCTGGTGCTTAGTCCTTAGTGATTAGGGTTTAGTTTTGTGAAGAAAAATATTGCGTCTGCAGTTGATATTTGTTTAATGTTCCGTTGCCAACGTATCTTTCGACTTTGCAATCGCTTGTGTTAATTTTCTTTGCTATTGTAATGCTAGGTCTGGGTAGCAATGGATCTTCTCAACGCCTAATGGACTCACGACCTCCAGTGCGCAGTCATTTTACCGCAGACGGCCACCCTTTTCCAGTAAGGCCACGTAGTAGCCCTATGCATGCACGGAGAGTTTACCGGGAAATAAGAATGGATGATTCAGATGATGATTAAGGTCTCGTTCTTTTCTTCTGGCGGGCTGTGACCGGAGTGTTGGAATGCGGTTTTTCGATTCTGCACCGGCATTTTTCCTTCCAGGCAGCTGTTGTTTTAGTGCGGGTGAAGCATAATTCTTTGACTGGGAAGGGAAGGAGCATGATAGCCATCAACATTTGGCGAGTTCTGCCAGTCACCCACTTCCTCTATGTTTGGTCCTGTACTGCAGGTAGTTAACTTGCAATCCTTTTGGTAAAACTGGGATAATTATCCATATTCTGCTTGCTAATAGGGAGTTTTTTTAATCTTTTTTGGAAATACACGCACACTAAACATGTCAGATATTGTGGTTGTTAGTCATCGGTATATTGAAGACACGATGTTCCATGTCATAGCAATCAGTGGTAATCTATACAGGCGTGTCAGGCATAGCAAATAATAACAAATAATTTGTTCGCGAACTGTCTTTAGGTATATTATCGTCTCTGTGAACTAGTCCACTGTCTTGTTTCTTTGTACCGGTAGCTGTCTTTCTTTTTTTTCTCACCCTGTTTCTTATAAAAATTTCTGGAATCAGGATATATTTCACCTGTTTGGTAGCGTACGCACCGTGCTGTTTACCTATGGAGCACTTAGTATGAAATATCTCGGCTCACTTGTTTTTTGTTAACAAATTCTCTATGTCAGAGTTCCTCTAACTCGTCAAATTTAGTGCTTGCTTCAAATATCAAATTAGTTGGTTCACTTTTAAGGAACTAGGACTTCACAATTAAACCAGAACAACGTACAGTGACGCTATTCTTACTGTGAATGGTTCTGCTGGACTGCTGCTGCTGCAGGACTCATGGAATCATATGAAGGAGTTTCAACCTTAAGAGCATTTGGGCACCTGCAACCTCTTTCAGCAATGTACCTTACTCTGGCAACAGTGTAGTCAAAACGTTTCAATCGATGTTTACTCATCTATTGTCAGCTTTGTAATATTATAACTTAGGATATAACTGACTTGATGCAAAGAGTACACCCAAGACTAGTGTACATAGATGAAAGCGAAGGGTGATCTTAATTCATTTTTAGACAAGTTTCTGGCAACTCTACTCTGCCGTTCCTTAGCATCTTTTTTCCGCTTGGTTTCATCCCGAGTGGTACTGTTTCCCGCAGGATAAATTTAATCGAGCAGAATGGCAGGTTGTAAGGGAACCAATGGTCGATTTCTTGGGAGGACTTCGACGATGTAGATTTTCCAAGCCAGTTCAATTCATTTTCCTTATTCTTAAGAATCCTTAAGAGCATAATTGAAACGTATTCAATTTTTCTGGAATTCTGATCCATCTTACATGTGCCACAGTTTGACTCCACATTATTTGAAAATGTACCGTGTAACATCTAGGTGTGATGCATTCTCACACGACATTAGCAGACGTGCCTCGCTGTTGCAAATATCAAGTTTAATGCTATCTAGCCATGAGAAGAATTTGTAGTTCCTGGTTGATTAGACACTCAGGAGACCCGTTGCCGTTCTCGGTAAATTAGAGGCCAATCTGTCCGTTTTTTTTTTTTTTTTTTTGAAGCAAATGAAAAGAATTCCATTGCAAAGAAAGAACACAATACAAACCCTCATCGGACTGAAAGCCCAGGGTAGGAAGAACCAGAGTCACCAGTTAACAATAGGGAGCTGAGTGGGCATCGGGTGCCACTTCACCTTCATATCTAATCTAGAGCATAACACATCATTAGGTGTCCAGACGGCATCAAATTCGCTAAGGGTGTTCTGAATCTTCTCGGCATCATTCGTATTTCTAATTTTCCTAACAGTTCTCACCCAATCAACCTTGCCACTCTCCACAATAGAATCCCACACATAAATCCTGATTCTTTCAGGGGTCCAGCGACTGCTCTCAAAAACTACGTCGTTTCTCGAAATCCAGCATCCCCAGATGATGATCCCCCGTAGCAGGGACCAAACCTTGCATGCTCCCTTCATTCTGAGACGGACCGCTTTTCCAAAGAGACACTGTTCCATAGTGAATTCCTTGGGCGGGCTGACGTTCTGAATTCCCTTCACCATCCAGTGTATCACTGTAAAGCCGAATTTCCAGAAGAGCCAAGACTGCGGACAGGTGTAAAATCTATGAATGTAGGATTCCTGGGAGCCATTTACACACACCACGCAATCGGGATTAGCCTGAGGATTAAATTTTGCCCTCCAAGTATTTGTAGCAATAGCCTGGTGCCACATCGACCACATGAAGGCAGCCTCTTTCTGCGATCGATCCGCCCACACTTCTTGCCACATTTGTCCGTTTTTTGGACGTTTGTTGAGATGTGGAGTCACTGGAGTGAGTTGTCATGGTTATCTTCACTTCAAAATTCAAAATTTTCAATCTACAGAGAGGAAGTGAACGTTGAAGTGAGGCCCACACCTAAACTGAAGTTGGTTATCGTTTGGAGAAATTTCTGCAGATATAATGATGTCATTTAGGCATAATAGAAGCAGCATACATCAGAACACCAATATTGTACACATAATACACTATTCAGGTAGAGAAACCAAAATCGGTGAAAATAAGGTGATTTGACCAGAAGGAATGGAGTTAGAAATTATGTGAATTTTTTTTGAGATGAAGAAGTTATGGAGTTTGAAACCCCCCCTTCTTGTATACTAGACTCTTCCTGAACCAAACGTGATGGTGTTCTAAAACGGTTAACTGACATCATGGAAAAGCGGACGCAAAAAAATCACAATTGACATTATGTGGCAGAACTCGGTTGGTCTACTAAAACTTGGTTATTTATGCAGAAATTCTCCGTTTTCAGTCCACAATGTCTCCATTTTCATTCCACCATGTCCCTGTTTCAGTGCAACTCTACTGCACGCCTTGTGGGCATTAACGGTTTTTGGTTTTCCTACCTTAATACTTTTGATTCATTAGAAATATGATATGATTTTGATAGAATATAGTGGTTTGTACAGTCTATTCAACTTAGCTTGTAGGCATAGTGAAATGACAATTTTTGTACATTTTTTACTACTATGTGAAGAAGTTGGTCATATAGGATCATGCACTTACTCATTTCTTCAATCTACAAGATTACCCATTTATGTAATTATTCTTAAAGTAATGAACATCCTTAACATGTACTTGAAGAATTTTTTTGTTGTAATTCTTATAGTTTTTTTGATAAAATACTTTCTTGAAACAACACGGACTGAAAATTTGCAAGTGATTTTCAAATCTTCATTAATTGTTCTTTGAAAAAAACAATTTTTAGATCAATGAAAAATTCAGAACATTTTTCATAGTCGACTATTTCACTAGACTATCTCTTTAGACATATAGAAAAAAACGTAGTTATCTTAGACAAACTAATGATATTTAATTTAAAAATAATGTACAAAGTACATTTTTAGTTTAAAAGGAAACATAAAACCTTATATAATTATAGTCCTTTTTTTAATAAACATTCTTTTTATAAGAAAGCCCAAAATGATTGAAATACTATGAATTGGGATAATAGGCACTTCAATCTTACTCCAACATGTATGTTAAATGGAGCTTTGGATGAATATAGAATATTATTTTGAAATGATGTCATTGAATATGTGTTTTCATGCAAAAGACTACGTTATAAAACCTAGTGTTCATTAACATGGACGAATTGAATGGCCTTATTTATCATAGGCTCATGATAGTAATTACTACTATTTCCAATTCAATAAAGCAAAGAAATAACTCCAAAATCATAGCTCAATCTTGGGTAAAAAACATGTTGAATTCACAAAATATCCTAATATCCAAAACCCAATTCCAATAATAATAAAAAAAAAATGCAGCCAATCTTACACAACAAAACTTCTTTCTTGAACTTTTGAGTACAATTTTGAGTACAACCCACGGAAACAATATGAAACATGGCAAAAAGAGTAACACACTTCCACATCCATCATTTGACAACAAAAGATCGATGACTTGACCATTTTGTACCCAGATTAGTAAATCACTTCCCAATGAGTGCAAAATGAAAACCAGGATAAGAAAAGAGTGAAAAAGGCTTCACTCACAAGTGCACCAACCGAGAAAGAATGCACATGAAATGAAAAACAAAACTCCACAACTGAAACCTCCCAGCAAATGCGGAAGCAATTCCAAAACACTCAACAGTAAACTCAGCATCCAACCACACACAAACAGACACACAGAAACACAAACACAGAGAAAGAGAGTGAAAGAGAGAGAGAGAGAAGAGAGAGAGAGAGCAGAGAAGAGAAGAGAAGAGAAGAGAAGAGAGGGAAACAGTTTCAAACGTTCATGCCCACCTTGTTTTCAAACCCATCTCTCTCATCTCACACACTTGGTGGAGCTCTTCCTGGTACTCATTGCCAAGGAGACGCGGTGCCATCTTCAGCTTGCCGTGTCTCACACATACATAGACATACACATACACAGGTCTTGCAGGAAAAAACCGGTCCAGGAAACGGTGCAGTGGACGGTGCAGACAGGGAGCTCTAAGGTTACACACAGGGAGTATCAGGGAACGGGCACACAAGTTTTGGAGACATCGGTGACATGTGAGTTATCATCATCTCTTTGCTTCTCTTGCTTTTGTGGTGGTTATTTTTGGATTTGTGTTGATGTGGGTTGATGTGGGTTGGGAGCAAGCGCTTCGGGAGTTTTGGTTTTGAGGTGGTGGAGTTTGTGGTTTTGTGGGGGACGGGTTTGTGGTGGAGTTTGATGGTTTTGTGGGGGAATTAGGATTGTTGTGGTGAGGTGGAGTTTGTTTGCTTGCTCGTGATCGGGAGGTTTGTGTTGTTGAGGTGTCGGTAGTGTGATGAGGGTGGGTTTTGTTGAGATTAGGGTTTCTGGGGTTTGGTTTTGGGTGGGGGTGGGTTTGGATGTCGGCATTGGTGAGGTTTGGGTTTGTTGTGATGTTGATTCGTGCTAGGTGGTTCCTGTTAATGTTGCTAGTTTGAAATTGGAGGTTTCGTGGTGTGAAGAATTTTTTTCCAGCGTGAGAATGCTGGGGTGTGATAGTGTTGGTGTGAGTTTCCTTGGCAATTGGAGTTCATGTTGATATTCTAATGTCCGGATTTTTGAATTTTTTTGGAGCACAGAGAGGAGAATTTATAGTTCGGAGGCCGTGTAAGAGGTGGAGTAGTCTTTGCGAGAGGGTTGTGGCATCAGGAGGTTCTCGAAGATGAATATCTTCAAGAAGAAGCCGGATCCCAAAGGTATGTGGACAATGGATTAGAGAACTTCTCTGAGGTGCTTTCTGTCTCATCCTTGGCACTGCGGAGGACGAGGTTTTTTAGTAGCAGCAAGTGCGCATGTTTTTCAACCTCTAGTCGTGTTTCCTGGATGAAATCTGGCTGTTCTTTTCTAGAGGTTCAATCTACCTACTATGCATTGATTATATTCTTGTTGCTGACAGAGGTGCTCCGAGCAAGTAAACGCGAAATGTCTGTTGCGACGAGAGGTACTTTGCTGCATTTCATTTTTTTGAGGCACGTTTGTGTTCTCAGTAGGACTGTTAGGGTACCCTACTCTGCACGGTAGAATGCAGAATGGGAATATTCCTTACTTCTAATTGCAGAGAACCCTAACAAATTTTTTAGTGTACTCTATTCTGTGTGTGCTTTCATAGGCTGCAGTACTCTGTAGTTCTGGCTTGGGACTTTCTGTGAGTAGGGCTACTATGTCTGAATATATCTGACCTCCAAGACCTGACTGCATCTTCCGGGAATCGATTGCCCAATGAACAGGATTTGACAGAGAGATTGGTTCTCTGCAATTAGAAGTAAGGAACATTCCCATCCTGAAAACTGTTCCTACATAATGTTCTGCACCTGTTGTAGATACTCTACTGTATGCTTTGTTGGGAATACTTTGGAGTCTTAATTCCGGGGGCTTCAACTATCAAGATTCTCTCTAGTAGTAGTGCTTCTGAACTGGGTTTATGAGCAAGTCCTTCGTTCGTAACTCGATGTCACTGCATTTTTTGTTGCTCATGTGTAATTTATCGGACTTCTCTGAGTGCAGGAAAAGAAGCTTGTGGCAGAAATTAAAAAGACAGCAAAGAGTGGAAATGATGTGAGTTTCTTTTATCTCTCACTCCTTTGTTAAAATTTTAAAATATCTAATTATTTAATTTTTTCATATAATTGTATTATACAACAGTGTTGATCTTCGATAAATAATTTTGAAATCAACATGCTGTGTGTCTGTAAGATTGTTCTAAGGTTAAAAAATTCCACATTAAACTAGGTGCTAGGATGTGAAAATTTCGACGACACGAAGCAAAGCTAGCTTAACGAGTCTGGTAGGTGTTTAATGTAGAACCGCTTTTCTTCACAGGTCCTGTGTATACACGTTCCACTATCATCTCTTGTCATAGGTCACATACTTTTGCATCTCATTGCCATTTAAAATATGTAACTGGTCAAATCAATGAAATGGTAACGAAATTATATTTTTTGGCTGGCAAAACCATGTTCTATATGAATAACTCGAGGTCTTTTGTTGGTTCATGCAGGCAGCAACAAAGATTCTGGCTCGTCAATTAATTCGGCTCAGGCAGCAGATCGCAAAGCTGCAAGGTAGCAAAGCGCAACTGAGGGGAGTTGCAACTCACACACAGGTGGGACGAGGAGATAATTATTTCACAATGTAGGATAACGCTGTATTACAGACGATGTAACTCTTATGCCATTAGAGTAGAGGGGCCCAAGATTACCGTTGCAATGTTGAACTCCCATGAGACTAATATATTCGTATCTCTGGTTGGTATTGTCAGGCTATGCATGCTAACATGGCAGTAGGCAGTGCTATGAAGGGAGCTACCAAGGCTATGTCTTCCATGAACAAGGTAAAGTTCTCTATCATATTTTTGTCCGGATCAAACTACAATGTTACTATTAATTTGGAAGTCAACCTCAAGGTTCGACGGTATGCCATGGTTTGTGCTTAAGCGGTTATTGCACTCCCACATTCGTGCTTGTCTTTATCTGCATTCTAGCTCCTCAGAACGATCTGATGTTTTTTGTGTTCTGTGGACAGCAAATGGAACCTGCGAAGCAGGCTAAGATTATGCAGGAGTTTCAGAAGCAGTCCGCTCAAATGGATATGACGGTGAGTTTCTGTAATGAATTGAATCAGCTTGTTGGAGTAGTTGATAAGTCAAATGGGTCTTCTGGCGCTCAATGATTTCATCAGTTTCTTCATACTTTCCTTGTGCATCGTATGGTGTAATATGTGTGAATCCATATCTGCTCTATCTTGAAACACATATTTACCTCGATGTGTGACAGACTGAAATGATGTCTGATTCGATTGACGATGCGTTGGATGACGATGAGGCTGAGGAAGAGACCGAGGAGCTGACCAACCAGGTACCCTTTTGTGAAATTTCTTGTGAAGACGAGTGATTGTGATGATGTTTCCATTGATGCCAGGTTCTCCTGCTTCTAGCTTGTACCTCTATTTTGATTTTGTCTGGCTTCGTGTGCTCACTTGTGAATTTACCAAAGAATCAAAGAACTCACATTGCGTGCAAATGTGTCTTACACAGATCCTGGATGAAATTGGCGTTGATGTCACAGCTCAGGTATATACGCTGTTCCTAGTTTCGTTTCCTAGTTCTAATTGTGAATCCGTTAGCTTGTGTGTTGGTGCTTGTACTTTGTTGTTGTTTTCATTGACCAGCATCCAACCGTCAGCGTTTTCATGTCTCTGGTAGTATTTCCTTTTAATTTCTGTGTCCTTTGTCAAACTCTCGTACTGTAGATGTCAGCCGCACCAAGAGGAAGAATCGCAGGAAAGGCGGGAATTAAAACGGCTACCAGGTATGACAGTCTTGTTTACTAACTACCGGTTTGACTGAAAGCTTGTTAATCAATAATCAAATCTTTGGGATGATTGTCGAGTGCAGCATCGGTGTGGTTATATTTCTACATTTGTGTAGTGCAATTAGTGTCATCTCGGTTGAGGAATATTTTGAGTTAACTCAGGGAAGCCGTGGCTGTGAAGGCGGGCGTCTTTGGGTTAAACGTTGTGGACGAGTCCTTCAAGTTGGAGAAGACCGTTCCTATTTTCGTGACCGTGTAGGTGTTGTGTAGTAGAAGAGGAGATAAATATGACTCCCTACGTAGGATGTCACAGTATAGTTCAAGGCTAATATATGTATATCGCATTTCAATGTGAACATGCAGCTCGGGTATTGATGATCTGGAGTCAAGGCTAGCGAACTTACGAAGTGGTTGAGGGGCCAGTTGACTTCCGGTTTGTAAATACTGAAGGCGGTCTCCTACTTCTGCTCCCTTAGGCTGCATAGTCTGCCTGAGTGTTGCAATATAGTTGCTGACCTCTCTGTCCAACAGTTTGTGAGACCTGATCTGGTCCTAGATGTGGCATGCATCTACCGTAGCCTTGTATTTCTCCAGACTCATGATCCGTGTGGTTGCTGGAGCTCTCAAGTGGATGCAGTTTTTGTAACATGATATATCGAATGAAAAGCAAGAATACTCGTTGTATGCTTTGTCTGCACTTATCACAGTGTTTTTATGCTGGTTTGTTAGATGATTGGGCAACCAGCCGATTTTCTCGATTATCCATAAACCCAAGCAGAGCTATATTCGAAGTTGTCCTGTTATTTTGCTCGGTTTGTTGACTTGATGAGAGCTAGTATGTTGAGGGTGATTTAAAGATCCAGTCTTCTTAGCTCTTAGACGACATATGTTGGTAGCTGATGCTTCTTTTCTCAAGTTACATTCGTGCAAACAGAAATTTTGGCATGCGCAGATGATTGTACAAGTGCTTAGAAATCATGAATTCTTCACTTGAACGTCCACCTAAACCAAGATAAAAAACCTTTGGCAAATTATTGAGCTTCGAAATAAAGCAATTCTCAAACTACCCAACATACACCACCACCATGCCACAGATGCCACTGATGAAAGAAACAAGCATGCCTAACCAGCTAAGCCAGGGACAATCGTCTTAGTACATGTGCAAACTCTGCTCACGTAGAGGTAGCGTAAATGATGCCACCTGGTTAAAATTTACTTCAGCTGCTTTTCAGCCCGACTTTTATCTAGAGTCTCCCTACATGATCTTTAGATTCATGTTGCAAGCATTGTGTAAATCTACGCTTTCATCCTCTGAGCATCGCCCTCAGTGCTTTTTGGTTGCAGGGAAGCACCATAAACATGTGAATTCCCTATCAGAATTGGAAACACATGTATGGCCTGACGTAGGTTTGGACAATGGGACACTACTCCAATCACACAGCAAAAACAACTAAATATGACGAACAAAACGCACGTAACAAGACTTCAAGAACTCTAACTTTAACATTAAGCGCAGACATTAACAACGAGGTAGCATGAACGTAACGTAACTGATGCCAGGCTTCGGTTGACTTCAGTTGCTTTTCTAATCGACCTTCATCACAGATACCTCCAACTACACTGTGGCGCTATCAGTAATACACAGAAATACAATCCAAATGGTAGTACAAAACTAGAAAACCAGAATAAGGATACAATTTTGGAAAACCCATTTTCCAATTCTTATCATTATCAGAGTTCACAGTGTTTCGCTCATTCGATTCCATGAAAGCTTGACTAACTTAACCATGACAAATTAGCACAGTACCATTGAGATTTCATCACAAATTTTCAGCTTAGTTGGTTCAATTTCGTCTTCTTCCTCTCCAACTTCTAGATTGTCTGCATCTTTATCCTGGCGTTGCATGACGTCATTGATATCCTTCGAGACTTGTATGGCTCAAACGATCTTACTTCAAAAGACACACGCGTCTACAATCGAAGTATCTATACTCCTGCAGGCCTCGACAAGTAACACGAAACAAGTGTACGTATCAATGTGTACATACAACTTGCAAATGAAGCACAAGGAGCAATTAAGCAAGTAATCAAACTTTCTGGTGTGAATTTCCCTTTGAAAACTTTTACAATTACTAAGATAATGATGCATACATCGCAATGAACAGAAACTGTGGCCCATAGAGTACCAACCCTCGGCGAAGCTGATCCATGATTCTCTTAAGCAGGAACTATTTCCATGGTCTTGTCTCGCACACCTTCTCGCCTGTGTTTACCACACACCCAAGCAAGTCTTCTACTGCCACATGTGTATCTTATTCTGTGAAGATCAAACAAACCTGGAATGCTTTTGCCTGAAAGAAAATCTACCAACCATTGCTCGGCAGCTTTCTGTTTCTCCACTGGAATAGAAGCCTTCAGGTCTTCTGGCAACAAAGTTCGCGTCACACATCCCTCATCCAGATTGGATGGTACTGCATTCAGTGGTATTGAACGGGCAAGCCCTCTGATCAATTCCCTCTCCGTACCTTCGACCAAAGAACCAACACCCGCGCCAATTGCAACACCACCTATCTTCACCAACAATGAGATTGCTCGCACTCCCCATATCACATATGGAAGTGCGCTCTGAAGATGTTCACTTGTAAGAAGCAATTTGCAACCTTTTTGTTCCGTCACCAGGTGTATCCCTTCAATGTGCTCACACATAAGATGTACTTGTACGGATTTCAAACCTGGCACAACACTTGTAATCAACCGCGTCACATTGCCCGCAGCCGTGAAATACAGAAGACGAGGCACTCGGCATTGTTGCAAGTGGATTGAGAAATCCATCACTTTTTCGATGTTTCTTGAGATGTCGAGGACCAACTTCTTCTGCAACTTAATGTTCTCCTTCACTTGTTCGGATATCTTTTTTGACAACATGAGGACCTCGTCCAACTTATCATCGAAGGCATCAAAGCGATGATTTATTTCTCCCCGTGTTATTCTGTGATTCTTCTCCACTTGCTCTTCCAAATGTTTGATAGTCTTAAACAGAAAGACAATCTGTGGGTCCAAGCCTACCAAGTCATTCTCGTTGGCATCAACGCTTGTAAGATCCTCTAATTGATCATCTTCTCGCAGAAAGGATACCTCAGCTTGAACCTCTTCCAGGTCCTGGTATTGTTTGTTGACTTCAACGGCAAGTTCTTTAGAGCACTCCATGATCAAACCTCGCCACTCGTCATCGCCGAGAAGATCTTGTGCTTTATTACTTCCACCAGGAGAAGGCCATTCATGATCATAGTCTAGATTGAAAGGCTCTAGTTCTGATCCAAACATAAGGTTAGACTTAACGTTTCGAATCAAGTCGTTCACTCTTATGGCTTGATTCTGGCGGTCCCGCATCCCCGAAGGTTTCTCCACATACTTGGGATTCAAGATACTCTCCACAAGTAGAACACCTGGACAACCAATGTTTGCAGAATAACATACGTCTATGATCAGTCCCAACACATGCTTCTTTGTGAAAACTAAGGTCTCAGCCTTCCTTTTGGAAGATTTCAAGAGTACATCAATGTAGCCATCCATGTGATCATAACTGTGTGTAGGTGTGGATTTTCCACAGTACTCCACGAAGACCTCTTTCCCATCGTACCGCAAAGAAATGATGTTGTGCTTTACCACACAATTGGCATTCGATTGAAATCGTTTCATAAACTCAACCTGGACAAGATACTAACACAATATCAGAAGTAAACAAACAAGACATGGAACACATGAACATCAGCCTAATCATGTTTATCTAGTTTCTTTTGAACTTTTGTTAGGGATTACTTGCACACTATTGATATCGGTTCTTTGCCGTCTCTATTTAAAGTCTAATGCCCTGAAATTATAGAGCATCATATTGCTCCGTAAAACTTTTCAAGGTATATTGTTTGAGAACTGAATTTCACATGTAGAAAGGTTTATTGTACATCAAACAAAGATTTATTCTGTACCTGGACTCGAGGGAAGAATCCTTGTGTTAGAACTGTTCGCTCTTCATCTTCACATTCAAGGCGGTACCCCAGATAGCAGATTAGAGGGTCGGAACATGATGGTTCAACTTGCCATTTGATCATCTTATCTTCATCCATGCCCGGTTCAGCTTTGTTTCTCAACGTTGCAGGGATAAATAATCCACCATCATATCGTCTGTCTTCTGCCGCAACTTCATAGCACAAATTCATCTCTTTCATGACTTGAATCAAGTCATCAACAAGTATACCCTCCACTTCTCTTTCCTTCTTGCGTATACTTCCATCATCATATGAACCATCCAAAATTTGTTCGAGCACTTCCTTCTTGACAAAACCATTCTCATTTGCCACAGGTTTTCCAGTGTACAAGGTTGCACTCATGGCATCAAGACTGAGAATTCTGCCCATGATATCGTGGCAGAACCAATTCGGCCTGACCACTACAAAGTTCAAGCTCTCAAAATAGATGACACTTCCACTATCATGTAATGCCAAGGCAACTGCCTTGCATATATCTTGAACTTTATATTCTCTCTTGATTCGGATGGTCATTGCAGGACTCTTCTGGCACAAATCCTCAAACTTGTACATCTTGATGAGCGGCCTTTGGGGATTGTCCTCGTTCCATTGCATGAGAATTTTCTCAACTTCAACACATAATCGATAGACCCTCGGCCCGTCCTTTAACATCGTTTGGGCATTGTCTGCCAAACCTTGGAGTAATGGCTCAACAGATACTTTTGATCTTGAATTAACAAAAGACCATTCAGGGCCAAAAGAGATTTGAATGGAATTTCCAAATTTCGGCTTTACCTTCAGCTCCACGATATCTTCCACGGATTTCTTAATACCGGCAATCTCTTTCTTCGGTGCAAAATCAAGATGAGTAAATACCAGAGTAATAAAAGGCTTGAACTTCTCTGATATTTTTGAGTTGGAGACAATAAACCGCAACCAGTAAACAAGTTCCTCCTCGATTGCGTCTGGGCCTTTGAAAGTGGCTATCTTCTTTCTCCCATCTTTGAAAATGACCATTCCACCTTCTTTTGCCACCAATGAGCAGAGTATGACAAAGGAGCCACCACTCTCACAACTGGATGGAATGAACAGGTCATGAAGAAAATGGTAATCAACTTGACCGCCAAAGTCCCAAAAAGAAAACTTTGCAACTCTTGCATCAATATTTGTCACTTCAATACCACTGGTACGAGGAATGTCTTTATGCCTTTTTAGTAGTTTGAGAAGTGCATGTTCTTTTCCAAAAGTGGTTCGGAGCTGAGTCTTGCCTACAAAAAGTACACATGATGTAGTACTCAACATGTTTAATCTCACACTTCAAAGACATTTAAATAAACACTTATGAAATACAAAACCACAACATCCATAGAGATCTTATAGATAAGGGTCAGAAATAAATATAATACAAAGTGGTTGAAAATGTTGATTAATTAGTAGTCAAGTAGATTATACAAAACTTGACCTTTTGAAATTTATATGCTACAATTACATTTGCACCCCTTACAAATATGAAGTTTTCATCCAAAATTTTAATAAGTGAACGACAACTGCTATCATTATAATGTCACATCAAACTTAAAAAAAAAATGGGTAATAAAGTTATTCGCGTTTGAGTCAAAAAAAAAATTAAAAATAAAAATAAAAATGGATATCATAATATTCTTCAATCTAAATTACATTAGGCTCATTTGAATTTTATTTTTTTATATATAACACTATATCTTCCAAAAGCCAAATAAAACCTATATTAAAACAAACCATTCAAGACAATTAATGACAAGCTGAATTAAAAATATGTGATATATTCAATCGACACTTGACAATTTCATTAAATAATAAATGGATAGTCAATTGTACGCCAATAAGCTTATTCTAATATTCACAATATTCTTTGAATGATGGAAGTCTCACCTTTCATTATCTCAAAATGTGTAGAGTTTTAGTTCACAAAATTTCTTATTGATCATTAAAGATACAACTTTAATGGTGATCATAACATTCTAAGTCTCAACTCCTTTAAAAAAAATAAGTTTAGATGAATCCAATAATAATATTTTGGTGAAATTCTAATATGCAAAGGGGTAAAAATTAACTACCCTTCTTGTCGTCAAGATCTATTGTCATCTACAAATTGACGATTTCTTGAATTTGTAGAAAATTTATTCAATGAAGATGCGAGTAGAGGAATAAATGTACCAGCATATGGAAGTCCACATAGAAATACACGAGATGATTCAGGGTTGATCAACTCCATGCCCTTTAAACCATTCTTCCTCACTTGAGTCTCCACCCTCCTAAATTTGAGTGGTAAATCCGACGGGAAATAAATTTCTTCAACATAGAAGTCATGACCTACGAGATCCAATAGCTTTCCAACAATTTCTTTAGTAACATCTTTCTCACTTGGCTTAATGAGATTGGGTAGAGGTTTCATGTCAAGCTTTTTAAGGTGTTTGTTTCCTTGTAAGCTTTCGAAGATGCCAATCAGGTTCTGATAACTCCATACACCATTACCATAACCATATCTCTGATTACATAACTCAATTGTCTTCAGCCTTGAATTCCTCATCAAAGTGATGAAGACTTCATAGAAATGTTCAGCACTGTCGCCTGCAGATATCCATACAAGCTCCTCGAGCATGCTCTGATCTTCAGTCTGTGCCACACTTGGACTTGACACACTTGGAAACAAGTGCTCCAGCAGAATCTTGTCCATTCCTGAATAATTTCGAATCAGCACTAGCCTCTCCAGAGTTTTCATTTTTCTTATGCTTTTACCCACCTCAGCAACAAAAGCATCCGAAACAGCCCCCCAGTTCCAAAATCGTAACCCAAGTACACGTACAGCAGATAGTCTGCCCAGTAGGTCCTCAATTGTCGTAAAATCAATGTCACGGAAAACCTGAATGAAAAAACACAAATCAAATAACAAATTAGAATCTTTACGTTGTCAAACCATCTTTAACCAAGAGTGCAGTGCAACATAGATTTCCTAATGAAAGAGCATGTTTCATTGTCCTAGCAATACTGTACTTAATCCAATACAGTCCAATCTGTCCACCTATTACTCAAGCAAATATCATTTTCTTATGAATTCTGGAATTAATTTTAGTCCGGTCCTGGCTACAAATAAGATTTCTAATCCACTTGGTAAAGAGAGAAAAACCCAAATCAAGTCTAAGTAGCAAAACATGATCGCATTAGTTTCTTTAAGAGATTGTTCCAAAAGTTGAACTTGCACGTTGGAAACAAAAGTAGAAGAGTGGTGAGTTATCTGCTCTTTGTTACTCTAAATGATGCTTATGAATGAATTGTTTATGAAGGTTGGACCATATATAGAGCCAACCTGCACAAGCGTCCTTTATGGACATCCATCGAACTGATCTAAATTCTAAGTGCTCTAAAAGTTAAAATTGTGTTCGTCTCCAGCTCTAACAATTAGACACAACAAACTACTCTCAACTTCATTTTCTCCGATTAGATTCAATTCAGAAATGTACTCTGCACATACTACAAGTGACTTCGAAGTATAGGGAGCCTTGCCCAGGAAACTCAAGAACAGTAAATAAACGTCTTCACAAGCTCTACCATCAATCAACAGTTTATGGCTGTAGGCATTTTCACCGTACCTCGATCTCCAGTTCTTCCAATACTGGGCATTTCGTGACAGCATTGAAGATGGATGCCCACTCATCTCCCGAAAACCTGCTACTCGGATAGATTGGCCTATATCTCATTGGCTGCCTCGCACCGGTGCCATGTGGTCGGTATGATTCAAAACCGTAAGTATCATTGGGCTCATCCTTGCATTGTTCCCAGTATGATTGGCCCTGTGCATTCTTGTCTATACCGCACAATTCCACTGAATCCCAGTCACGTCCAAATCTTATAGCACAGTGCAATTTAGTGTCAGAAGGACATGCTTCCAAGGCAGCGTAGAATGGTCTAAGAACTTCCTCATTGCTTTTTGCATCGTCTGGGGGTTTGAATTGGCGCCACCATCCAGGGGGGTGAAGGCGATCGCAGTCTTCCATGAGCAGTCACCGGAATCCGAACAAAGATTCTCACTTCAAGATAATGCTCATTTGTCACTTGCCTAATCCAGACAACAAACGGGTACCACAACGAACCAACCACAAGCCGATGGAATACCAGCGAACGGAAATAAAAGATGGATGATCCCCGAGAGAACAAGCAAGTGTGGAGTCGAATCGATGGCCGCAACTTCCAGATTCAAAAGCGTAAGGGTCACCAGACCAGCCAAGTTCCGAGGAGCAGTCAAAATCTGTAAACACAAACGAGAATGAATGCTTAGAGATGCTCAGAATCTAGTAATTGAACGCAGCAGTTGCAATAAGTTTCTGGAGCTTATATGTCATGTCTGTAATTTAATTGATGATGGCGTGGAATAGCTTAGAATGATCAGGAGAAATCTCGATTCGGGAATGTAAGAATGACATGAACAGACCGACAAACATGCATATGACTGCGAACGAATGTCTTTTTCAAGATAGTTATTTTGGTTTCTGCTATTCGATATGAACCTCAGTACAGTTGCACCTGAGAGTACACAATCGCAGATTTAAACATGGCGAAAGCTAGCTATCCTACAACAACTCATCGATCTCATCAAGAGCCGCGAGTTCTAAGCTGACATATCAAAACTCGTGAGTAATTAGCTATCGTTGCATACAACCTATCAAAACAAGCTGCACGGACTGCGGACCAGGTGCAGCTTGTCTGCGTTGCGCTACAAACCCTTCGTTACACTCAACGTCCTCTATTCCTAGGTCAGAAGCAAAAACCATGGCTCTCAAGCATCACTAGACAAGCATGGCACAAGGGATGGATCATTGAAACAAGAGTTAGCAGATTCGGAGACGAGGTGATACCTCAGAACCAGTTCCACAAGTGGAACATCCGAGACTTGCACCAAAACATCCCCGTCCCAACTTTGTTCGCCGACGAAAGTTTATGCAAACGTAGGAGGCGATCACAGACGAGATTTCGGAGACTGTAAGGCAGAGCGTAGAACTAGTCTGCAAGACTAAATGACACAGAATGGAGCGAGAGTAAGGTAGTCGTACAGATGTGTGATTGAAGGGGAGTGGAATGGGTGCCATCAAAGTCGCATCCGATCATCAACTTGGCGGAGTCGGTCGCGTTGAGTTCGGAAAATCTCAATTTAAAAACGAATTGATGATTAAATTACCATTAAAAATCCCTGGAACTTGGGTTACCGCGTGGCTACAGTAGAATCAATATGGTAGAGCGTCCAATAATGGCGCAAATTTCAGGCTGGGGAATCTACTGCGAAATTAGCAGTGCAAATAATTTTCATGCATGGGGAAACTAATTAAAAAATTGGAGCAAGTGGAATCATCATTTCTGGATTCTTCTACAAATAGTTATGAATTTTGAAGATGGATTCATAGGTGTTTCTAAAATGGCGCACACCTTATAATGTTTTCCATCAGTACATGGTACTGTTGGGTGGGGAAGCTATTATGTACCTCTGATGGAAGATGACTAGAGCTCCATTTTTGGCACTGCGCCATTTTTGGACGCTCTACTATAATGCACATAACCACTGGAGATGCCACAGTGATGGTCTAACAGTGTTCATTGTATGCCTTTTGTGTCATGGTTATCATTTTCAACAGTCTCTTGTGCCCATCTAGGTTCAAATAGTTGGTTGAAATACTATACTATTTGTGCACCGTACACTACATAAATATGTCTCATTGAATTTAGTTGCATTGCATATTGCCACATCATCCGTTATAGGAAAACGAATTATCATATATGAATTTGTTTATGCACATGTCATTCCATCCTTGAAAACTAGTTTTCCTTGAGTTTAAAGACCACCAAGCTCTCACACACCGAATATAGTGAAACCACGAAGTTCTTTCATGTCTCCCAACTATTTGAAGTAAAAAAAAAATAATACAATAAAGCAAAACTCATGGTATCTTTTTTAAAACACAACATGACTTTACTGATAACTCTATTTTGTGTTTGAATCTTGTGTTTCATTGTCTTTTTAGAAGCCGTATGCCTGAAGGTTTCACTTAATGTTCATGCACAGAAGGCTTTGAAGTCTGGATGATAAATATAAAGTGATATGTTTTTCTTGACATCTTGTTCAAAGGCATTAAAAAGTAGATGTAATCTTTCATTTTTTAATTAATTTACAGAATATATTTTTTACAATTTTAGTAGTTTGAAAACATAACATAACAAATAAATATAAAGCTATCCTTATCAAATATTAGTTTGGAAAAAATCTTATTGTCTAGCATTTAAGGAATCTAAAGTCAAATGTAGAAGATACATATACATATATGTATATATATATATATATATATATATATATATATATATATATATATATATATATATATATATATATATATATATATATATATAATTAAATGCAAGTTCATTATTTCCTAGACTATATCTAATCACCAGTTAGGTTCATCAAACACAATGTTATTTTATGAAATGATATTTCAACTATGCTATATCAAAGATGTATAGAGTGAAGAAGAAAAACTAAGAATAAACGGGAGTTTATTCAAATAGAGTATATGGATATAATAACATATACTAATACAATTACAGTACTAAATCATATGATATTTATAATACTCAAATCCCTTCATGGTATAAAATTCTAGGAACAAGTCTAAATAATTACTACAATGATAACAAGTATAATCTTTCAAAATTTATGTTATTTGCTATAAAAGTTTTATTCCTATCTATTCAAAAAGTGAACAATCCTCAAATTTTATGGTGGATTCTATATCTGATATGTATTCATTTCTAAAAACCATATTTTTATTTATTAAAAGGTACAAGGACCTCTCTTCCTTACAACTCTTCAAATTTGCAATCTTTATGTTGTTTTCTATCCAAATTAGTATTAATAAGTCTATATAAATCACATCATTGTTCTAGTTACAAGTTTCTGTAGAAGTACTTGAGCTTCTTTAACTCTATCTAAAATCTTTTAAAAACCATGTATTTTCCTCCAATGACCATAGAATTAAAACATTTATAATTTCTTTCTCTACCAAATTGCATACAATACGCATTTGGAAAACTAAATAAAGTTTCTTCAAACACCTTATACTTGGTAGAGCATTCATTTTATTTCTGAATATGAATTATTTACTATGCACTTTTATAATATGTACATTTTTGATAAATTCACTTTCTTCAGGTTCCCAAGATTTATGATATGTACATTTGTGATTTCGAGACGGGGATAGGAATATAGAGGATTTATTTGAGACTTGAACAAGTTTGCAGTTGAGTTTGATTTCAATGGAAAGCCACATCAGAAACTCTACTGAACTATATAGATAAACATTGAAATGTGGTCCTTTGCAATAATTGGAATGAAGTTCAATGCTAATTCTAACAACTACATACTAATGCCTGATTGATAAACAACATTCCTAAACTGCTTGATCATCAGTGTAAATTACCGTTGTAAACAAAACAACTCAGATATTTACATACATGTTGATTAATTTGAATTCAAATTCTTATGCCTTAGAATTGTGTTTACAGGTGAATTGTCTTGAAATCAAAGACATATCACTATTACAAAATCCAAAGCAGAAAAGGATCTCCTTGAATGCTAATGATTTCAGAAATAATCTTATCAATGTGGTTCGAGTTGTAATTGTGTCAATAAATTACAATAAGTTTTTATTTGTTTATATAAAGTCAATTGGTGTTCTTATGTAAACCTAAGTTGAAAACCACTTAATCATAAATCCAAAATTTCAAACTCAAACAATCAAACTCAACTTTGTGTGCAGTCCATGTTTTGGCTGAAAACTCTCACCCTTCAGTTGGTTGAAAGAAAGAAAGAGAAAGATAAAAACAAAAAAAGAAAAGTCCGGTCTTTGCAAGAGAAAGTTGGTGTGAATAAAGTGTTTGTTTGTTTAGCCATGGAGCCTATGTCCACAAGTCCCTTCACATAAAAGTTTTAATCAATCCACATTAATTCAACTTAACTAAACACCTATGTAGCCCAACACATGAATATAAGGTTGACACCCTCATAGTTATGAATACTAAAACATTACACCATGAGCATGGAACATAAGTTGTTCAAATTCCCGTAAGGAAATTAGTCAACATTATGTATTTTTTGGTCCTACAATGTAATGAACATATAGTCAATCAATGGTTGATGTTCATATCCAATATATTTACATAAGATAAAAGTATGAATAATAAACAAGACCAATATCTCTGAATTATGAACCTCCCATTAACAACTCATGATGGTGCCATTTTCCAACTCTTGATTGTGAGTCCTCATTGGCCTACAACATGTTTGAATACTTATGTTTTCTATTGGTTTTGAGAAACACAAACTATTGATTCTCGGAAGCACCCACTATTAGTTGTAGGAACTCTAGTTCGAAGACATTCAAAAATTCACATAAAATTTACAAAAACTTCACACAAGTTTCAACAAAGTTCCAAAGAATTTGAGTTACCTTTTTGGGTTCATACTCTCTATATTTGCCTGACCTTTATGTGATTTTTTTCACACCTCATGTGCCATTTGAGGAGTAAAAGGACTCCAATTTTGTCATTTTCAGGAACCTGAAACCAGTATGGTGAGTACTCATAATCTGGTATCCTGTGACTATATCCGACCCTAGAAATATTTATTTTTTGGTCCAAATCCAAAAACAAAAAACATTTAAATTTAAATTTTGGCCCTTCTGCAAAAAATTGCACAATAATAACATGCATTTATGTGTTTTTGAGATCATTTAGATTTTTATATCAAATAAAATAAAATGTAGAGCAAATATGTTGTTCATTATATTAATGTAAATTGCTTGGAGTATATAACTTTGCAAATAATGCAAAAATACCTTAATAAGATAAATGTATGAGTTTTTTTTAAATGTGAAATTCAAATCAAAAAATACTTTTGCCGATACAAAACAAATTTGGTCCATAGTGACAATTTTATATAATTTTGTATATATTTACATGATATTTACACTTTAATGTGCATTTACTTTTTTTTCTCACTCATTGAATGATTATGTTTTGGTACAAAAGCGCTAATGATCTACACTGACCAATAGGCCATCCCATAATCTATTACACATAAATTTTAGAAGAAAATAATTGAAATTATAATATGATTTTTAGCATTAATATGTAAAATACATTCTATTTTGGAATTATTATATTCCAACTACTCTCACAATGAAAATGATAAAAATTGGATGATGAGACCAAGTTATTGTTATGAAAGCATGCAAAATTTTCAACTTTGGATTTTTAGTATATGAAAAATATAAAAAATTTGGTATAAATTTTTTGTCACTTTGCTATAGTAATGAATATTGTTTTGGTAATATATTTTATGAAGGCTCCAAAGTTTCATCATAGTCATCACAATGTTGATGGCGGTTGGAGAGTCTAAGTAAGTTGTTTTTTCTTTTACTTTGCTCTGAAGGAAAGATACGTCCACATACAATGTTATGACAATGAGCTCTTCCAAACATGCCCATTTCAATCACATCAAATCAAATAAATATCGAATCATAAATATAGTTCATGTTTGTGGAACAAACAAACATTTCATTCATGTTGGTCTCCTTTATTTTTATTTTTTTTGACACAAACAAGAAATTTTATTACTTGTTGCGAAGAAAGGTACACTGCCAAGCGAAGAACACGCTGGTCAAAGAATTCAAAAAAGTAAACACCAAGAACCTAAATGAAAAAGCCCACCCGAGGGGGGAGCAAATTCCACTTCATGCTACCATTGGAAAAGTCGCCAAGTGCGGGTGAAAAAGCCCATTGTTCTTCAAATTTTTGAAGCAGGCGGGCACGTTGTTGAGGTTGTGAGCCCCCTGTATGGTGGGCCTTGAGCAGTGCCCGACGTCCGTAGTCGATCAGGCACTCCCAGAGGCGCTGGTTCGAGTGATCAGTCGACCACCAAGCGTCCTGGAAAACAAGGGCGTTCCTACGAAGCCATGCAGTCCACATCACAGTTCCCCGCAAGAGGGACCACAGATGTGTGAATGGGCGATAACGACGAGGCAACCCTTTGCCAAAGATGCAGAGGAACCAGGGGAAACGGGGGTGCGGGCCAAGAGGTTCAGCAGCAAATAGATGTATTGCCGATTGAGCCTGATTCCAAAGAGCCAACGTAGCCTGACACGAGTGAAAACGGTGGAGCAGGGTTTCTTCTTCTCGTTGACACAAAGAGCAGATTGGGTCAATGCCGGGATCGATTTGGTGGCGCCAAGAGTTCACCGCAACTGCTTTGTGATAGATTGACCAAAGAAAGGCTGCGTCCTTCTGTGGCCTAACGGGGCGCCATACGTCTTGCCATTCGGCTTTGAAGGTTTGCGGGAGAAGCCCAGGCCACTTCGCTGCAATGGGAGTCGAGAGCTGGCGGGTGGCTCTGAGCAGCGTCCGACCTTGTTTAGCTGTGTAGGCCAGAAGCGGAGTCTGATCTCTCCAGAGCCAGCGAGCAGGGTCGAAATTCAGGCCAGTAAGAAAGTCGACATAGAGGTGGCAGGGGTCCTTGTGGGGGCCGCGAAGGAGTGTGACAACTCGCACGTGCTGAACTGCACCGACGTAATCAGTGTCTCCTTCCAGATCGTCAGGCCATTCTCGTCGGAGGAGCTGTTGGGAGGTGGCGCCGATGTTGTACAAAGGGGTGCGATTCAGAACGGTAATTGGTTGGGCTCGAGGGAACGGAAAGGGTTGGAACCCGAAATCAGTTTTTGCCACCCAAGACGGGAGGCAGGAGGTCGGATCGGTGAAGAGGCCGATCCATTCGCCAGGGGGAAGTCTATGGTGTTGCCGATTAAGCAGGCGCATCCAAGCCGGGGGAATGTTTGAGATTAGGGTTTGATAGCTATGGCGATGGTATGGGGAAGTTTTACAGGTTTGTAGGATGGTATCCTAGGATTTAAAGGCAGAGGCTTCGTCGTCCCAAATGTCACTGATCTGCTGTATGCCTTGTTTGGCGAGGTCACAGGCAATGTCCCGGGAGAAGCCGAAATTGCCACCAATGTATTGGGACGCCCACCAAAGGCTAGTATTGAGTACTTCGTGTACGTTTTGGGGAGGTCGGATGTTGGTTTCGCGGACCAACCGGCGCCAAGCTTGGATGATTCGATTCCAAACTTTGGAGCCCTTGCGGGCTGCGAAGGAGTGTACCATCGTCCATTGGAGCGTGGGCTCCCATCGGCCTCCGGTGCGGCTTGGCGAGAGTTTCTCCAGTCTGAACCGAAGGAGGCGCTGCAGGTTTGTTTCTCCGGGTTCTAACGCGTGGATAATCCACTTACCCATTAGGGCAGTGAGGCCCGCCTCGGGGTCAATGAGAGAGAGGCCACCGGTATTTTTGTGGAGCGTGCAGTCTTCCTAACGGACTCGGGTCCGGGTGCGATTGTTTGTGCCGCCCCAGAGGTAGTTGGTGAGGGAGCTGCGTATACGCCGTAGCACGACAGTAGAACCGCCCCACAGACTGACAAAAAACCAGAGCGTTGATAAGAGCACGGAGTTCACAATGACTGCACGACCTGCAAGCGAGAGTTGATGTGTACACCAGAATCGGAGTTTTTTCTCCACCTTGGTGTAGAGGAACTCATCGACTTGAAGTGTGGAGAGGTGTAGCCCAAATGGCGTGCCGAAGAGCTTGGAAAGTGAGGCTTCTCTTGCCCAGGCACATTTGAATGTGCTGAGCCAGGGAGGGGGAGGAAGGGAGGAGAACCAATAAGCAACTGATTTAGACCAGTTGATTACAAGACCAGAGGCCAAGCGGAAACGTTTGAGGAGCTCCACGAGGGCTTGCAGGGAGGCTCGGTCGCCACGGATGGTGAGCGTGGTATCGTCTGCATAGAGAGCAATGAGCTGCATGGTGAGGCCGTCCGGGAGGAGAATTCTTTGCACCAATTGCTCCTGGGCTGCAGCCTTGACCGCTAGCGTAAGAGCTTCAGTAACTAGGAGGAACAGGTAGGGTGCCAGGGGGCACCCTTGCCTGACGCCTCTTTGGATGGGGAAGGGAGCCGTCGATAGCCCGTTGAGGTTGACGCTGGCCTCCGCATTTTGCAGCAGCATATGGACCATCTGCGAGAAGGAGGGAGGGATTCCAATGCGATCCATGACCTGGAACAAGAAGTCCCAAGCCACCATATCATATGCTTTTCTAAAATCAAGTTTTACAAAGATAAGGGGCTGGCTGGATTCATGGGCCCATTGGATTGTCTCATGTTGCAGGAGGACATTGTTGAGTATGTATCCACGGGGGAGAAAGGCTGACTGATCGGGTGAGATAGCTTCAGCCAGTGCACCTTGGATGCGGAGCTGGAGGGCCTTCGCCACAATCTTATAGCTTGTGTTTAGCAAAGTGATGGGGCGCCAATTCCCTATCAGTTCTCGATCTTCCCCTTTCGGAAGCAGTGCAATAAGGCCGCTCGTCATAGTAGGAGGAAAATGGCCGGCTGTGACGGCCTGTTCAACCATGGCCGCAAATTCAACGCCCAGAAAGTCCCAACATGATTGATAAAGTTCAATGGCAATCCCATCCGGACCCGGGCTTTTGCCTTTCGCCATCTTCATGCATGCAGCCTTGAGCTCAGGTTCGGTGAGGGGATCAAGGAGACTCTGCTGAAGGGAGGGCGGGATTGCTGAGCGGATGTGGGCAAGCAGGGCGGTACGGGCTGTGAGCATATCGGCACTGACAGGTTCCTGCCGGTATAGTTGTGTGTAGAAGTCGACACAAACTTGCTCAAGCTCAGGGCGGGTAGTCACCAGGTTACCGGCAGAATTTCGCAGGCCGGTGATGTGTGCTGACGCTGGCCGTTCCTTGACTGCTTTGAAGAATTCTTTGGAGACGCAGTCTCCAAATGTCTTCTAGCGTATCCGGGAGCGAAGTCTCCGGCCGGCTAGTTTCCGAGCTTCCAAGCTTTCAAGCAAGGACCGGTACGCATGGTGCGTATGTTGAAGGCTACTGTCCGTGGGGTCAGCGTGCAGGCGGCGGGAGACATCCTCTAAGACATCGCAAGCAGTGACTTCTTCTTGCCGAGCGGTCACAGCGGCTTGTTTGCAAAAGGTTTTGTACGCTTTTACAAGGAGGCGAATCTAAGGAAAGTTCGTATGTGAGCGGAGAGCGTAGAGCGGAGAGCGGAGAGCACAGAATGGAGAGCACAGAATTGACAATTATCAAAATTTTCAAAAGCAAAGTAGACCCTATAACCGTGGAAAATTACTAAATTAAGGTTTGATTTTGACACTTTTTTTAGGAAAAGAGTATATTACCGTGGAGATCAGGGTTAACTCTGGTAAGAATTTATTACGTTTGTTCTCTACGATACAAATTAGGGCTGATGTCATGATGACGTCATGCATACATTTTGTTAGATTTGTCATGGGTTTAGGGAAGATACAATGACCATGCGTTAAGTTTTAGATCAAACAAATAATTCTTTCATAGGATTATGTAAATGCACTAGGAAAAAAAACAAACTTGAAAGAACATAAAGGAGGCAAGGTTTGATCAAATCAAATCAAATCCAATGAAAACAACAATAGACCGAAGCCTCCTTCAAAATCACAACATGCTACAGTCGCTACTTTCACTCTCAGAACTAGATGACTCTGAATCTCCTTCTACCGCCTCGTCATCGACGAATAGAAGGGCCCTAGGATCAAAAGTAGTTGGCCGACTAGGAACATAAGTGAGGGCTCCAGATTGAAACGCCTGTGCTAAGTCCTCTGCGTAGTCCGGAAGTATGAAAGGCTGAATCGGGCTGGAATGAAGACGCCACGATGGAGTGGACACTGATGATGGCCCACGTGGCGGTGTTGCTGAAACTACTCTGCAATAGAGAACCGATTGTGGTTAGATCGAGTACGTAGAGCTGCAAAGAGAAGCAATGCTTGGATAATTTGAACAAAGAATAAAAGACTTACACCACTTGTCAGGTCTTGCTCTCTTTGGAGGCGCTTCGCCTGCTGCTGCCGGCCTTGGATGTTTAGGAGGACCCATGGCGGATGGTTTGAGAAGGGCGTTGAATATCGCTTCGTCATCCTCAAAAGCGAGAATGTGACGACCAACAGCCTGGGCGGCCTTGATGGAGGCCCCTGAAACTCGGAGAGAAATAAAGAAATGAGAAACTGTGGGAAAAACGAGAGGAATAATTAAGCAGAGATATGTAAGAAGAGTTACCTGTCCCAGCATTCCAATCAAGGACTATGTCGCCGGGCTTTGATAGCTCCTCAATTATGCCCTGCATCATCTCAGGGGATTTCTCCCTTGGGCCTCTCCACGGCAACTCCCCATTCATGAGCTGCGATTCCAGATCGGTGAGGTTGAAAATGGCATCACTCTCGGTAATGTTGAGGAGCCCATGTATCAGCTCTTCCTTCTTCGTCTGGAAGGAGAAAGTACTGCCACTACGAACGTAGACGCGAATCCAGAACCGCATAGTCTGCAGTCAAGCAAAAGTAGTGAGTAAAATTAAGCGGAAGGGTTAACAGTAAGTAAAGAGAAGGGTATGTTTAGGAAAAGTACCAAGTTCTCGGGGTTCGTAGGAGAAGTGAGGCCGAGAACATTGACGCCCCACCAGTCCTTGAAGAGCACGTAGTCACCACCAGCAGCTTCTTCGTCGATATCCTTAGCCAGCTTCTGATCAGTGTTGTAGATGAGGCAGATGGCACCATCTTTCTGCAGGAATTCATCTGCAAAACGGAAGATGTCGAACACATAATCCTTCTCGCGAGAGTTCCAAGGCGGAATACTCGTGGGGGGAACGGAAACGGATGGGACGGGAAGATTCTCAGGGATGTCGGCAATGATCAAGTCGACTCCCAGATGGTTCTCTTGTTTGCACCGGTCGGGAACTTCGTTTTCGCGGCCTGCTCCAAACTTGAGCAAACAAGAAAGGAGAGTTAGTAACTACGTAGCGAGTGGAGGTGGCAGAATCCATTAAATGTCAAAATATAGGAACAAACTTTGCGAATGAAGTCTTGAGTCTTGATCCAATCTGGGTCGCCACCTTTTCTCTCTTGTCTCTTATTTCGCCGTAACAAGGAATCCACAGATGAGTTGAAGACGGAAACATGTGTGGAAATCGAAGCTCCAGCGGAAGAAGTTGTTTGAGGATATAGTTTGGCCTTCCTCTGCTGAAGGAGACCTCTGGTGATCTCCGAAGCACTGATCGAGGAAGGACCCGGTGAAGAAGTTGAAGAGGGCTTCGTAACCACATTACCTGGAGAGGGCTCTGGTGCCCTCTGCTCTGGAGCGGAAGACGCCGCACCAGTTTGCTGTGAAGCTTGTGAATGTGATCGCAAAGATTTCAGTCGCCGAGCTCTCCCTTTCTTCGGTGGAGGAGCCGATGATTGGTCTTCAGGGCCTCCGCCATCTTCAGTAGCTTCCACCGCTTCTTCGGCCACTACCTCACCGGCATCATGTAAAGTCTTGATGTCCACCTCAGAGTCAATAGTGAAACCGCGAAAACAATCAAGGTACCAGCATCCCTCAAGCAAGTGGGGAGCTTTGTACCTTTTCAACTGTTGTGGAGAATAGATACACTGGTCCGAGGTTCTCGACGTCCAAGCAAGGAAGTAGCTGGGGAGCTGCTGGACGGTGAGGACGCCTTTTGGAACAAGCTCTCTCTTAAAGTACCTAAATAAACAATTTTATAGAAGGTTAGCATCACTAAAATAAAAACAGCCCATTATTGCGGAAAACGAATGACATGAAGATAACATACGTACCGGTAAGTAACCCGCTTAACAACCTCAGCGGTTCCAGGGAATTTAGCGAAGTTAGACTTCTTGTCATAAACCTTCTCAGCCTGCTTTCCAAGGAACGTCGGGAAGGCCTTGTCCCATAAAAGAATACGTGAACTCTCCACATAAGCCCCCGGTTCTTGGACATCAGGAAAATCCTTCCAATTGATGATGAGGTTCTCCGATTTGCATATGTCCTCGACTTCATTGATGACAGCTTCCTCCAACTATAATATAGACGAAAATATTTTAGCGACGAGGTACGACTTATGAAATAAAAAAACAATAATGTAATTTGAATAATAAATGTAGAAAATATACCCCAGCCCAAAATGAAGCCTTGTTCAACCAAGGGTCGAGGTCGGTTTCCTTGAATTCCAGCGGAAGGAATCTGTAAGATAGTCTGGAATTTGGGGATGAGTTCCACCACCACAACCAGCGAGCCTTGTATTTGGGCTCAACTGCTGCTGGGACAATTTTCTGTAGCTTCTCAATGGTCATCTCCGGTTTAGAGAAGTCACTGTAATGTCGATTGATCTGCATGAAGAGTGATTATTTTAGACGCTACGAAGTAAGGAAATCACGTTGACATACGAAGTATTATAAATGGCATTAGTGAGTGTTTCACCTCATTGAGGAAGTCGTCACCATTCTTGGGATTCGCAATGGCCAAGTACTTGGTGAAGTCCTTCTTCTTGATGGATTCGACCATTTTCTCAGATGCCTCATTCATGACATCCCAAACTGCATTTGCAGTTTGATCCTCCTCTGGTGTCTTCTCAAAGTAGGCCCTCACTGCTTCATCGGAGGCCAGTGCGATTTCCCGCTGTTGAAACAAAAGTAATTATCAGGATATCGGAATTTATCCAAGTTGCAGAAGCGAAGAGAGGATGGCGGCAAAACTTACACGATATAGAAATGCTATAAAAATTTTAGTTGTCAAGGGAAACCACGACGGATTAGGTGGCTTGTGTTTCAGACATGCATCATATTCTTCAGGGCTCAGGAGGTCTTTAAAATCCTCAAGTTTCATCATCCCGAATGAGCGGATTCGATACAACTTTGCAGGAAGATTACTCTTGACGTGGTCATTTTCAGTCGACCTGAAAATCAATGTTGAATATTAGACGAATAAAATGTTGTAGCACAAAGGATTGAGTGTGCACAAAGAAGGATAGCAACGGAAAGACTTACCAATTAATGTCGTGCATGGCGTGAAGCAACTTGCCAACATGGCCGCGGGGATCAAGTATAATGCAATGCACAGAGATGTGCCATGCTGGGTCGTCTGCATGATGCTTGTTTATATGTCGGAGCCAGGCAGCGAGGCGGTGGTTACCTTCCCAAACAAAAAACATCTTGTTGGAGAATTGCATCCAGTCCTCGTCTCCACGGATCTCATCATCAAAACGATCACTAGCGGCCCTCCATAAAGGGCTCCAACCGGCTATGGTCTCCGCCGCAACATCCTTCGTTTGGTCCTCACTGTTGTATATGGAGATGTACATGACGCGGTCCCCATCTCTATACCCCTTAACAAACTCCCGCTCCAAGTGCTGTACCCCCATCTCACCCACTGGTCTAACCTTGGCCATTGAAATCATCCTGCACAGGGGCACCATCAAGCGGGACTTCCTTTCTGGTTTAATCCTGAGTTTGTTGATGACGCCAATGGAGTCCAGCTTGTATTGTTTACGGTGCTCCAATTCGCCTTCTGAAGCAGTCTTCAAGTCTTCAGGACAAGATTGTTTTACCAACTCATCTTGTGTTTGAGTAACCTGCAAAACGGTGTGCAGATTAAGGTTGGAATCGCAACTTAAATACTCTTGCAAGATATAGAAATGCGAAATCACTTCATTATGATAAATCTAATACAACAAGTTCAATATCATTTAAGCCTGAAGACTCTATCGACGTGATGATCGCTTATAATACTCCCTAGACTGTCTACAGTTCCAATGACGGCGCCTCCTCCAGAAACGCCTCGTTTGTTGGACAGGGCATGGCAGAATTGCCGGTAGGGCAAACACAACATGGGCTGGCCGCCTCACTCTAATAGGCGAGGATGGAAAGGGTGGAGACATCGGAGGCGAATCCTGCGTAGGAGATGTGGGCATGTACCGAGGGGAAGTAGGCTCATATACAGGGGATGTAGGCATATAAACTGGAGAGGTAGGCATGTACTGTGGAGAATGGATCTCTAAAGGTACAGTATCTAAAGTTTAAACCTACAGGGTTTGCTACATCACAAGTACAATAGTGCTGATCAAATGAATCCGAAAGGTCGGAGACATTGATAACTGATATGGCGGAAGTGGCAGACATCTCAGGGGCATCAGAATATACCTATATTACAAGAAATGAAAAGGTTATATTCCGAGGTCAAAGGAAGATTGAAAGTAAGAAATCAACAAAATTACAGAAATGCTGAATCATGTAAAGGTTAAGGTACAATTCAAAGTACCTCGGTCTCCGCAGGAGTTGGTACTTGAATTTGGCTCCCCATATTATCCTCAGATGACTCCTAGATAACGTACAATTAAACGATGATTAGGATGAAACAATGAAACAATGTGAGGGCCCCGACCAAGTGTCGGGGCCGAAAGCTACCCTCATCGAGCTCAAAATGAAAAAAAAAAAGAATCACATCGCATCCTCAGCCCAGCCCCAATGGGCTGAGCCTCCGCTATCTGCTTGCAGCACCCGGGCCCCGACCAAGTGTCGGGGCCGAAAGCTACCCTCATGGAGCTCGAAATGAAAAAAAAAAAGGAATCACAAGGCATCCTCGGCCCAGCCCCAATGGGCTGAGCTTTCGCTATCTGCTTGCAGCACCCGGGCCCCGACCAAGTGTCGGGGCCGAAAGCTACCCCCATGGAGCTCAAAATGAAAAAAAAAAGAATCACAAGGCATCCTCGGCCCAGCCCCAATGGGCTGAGCCTCCGCTATCTGCTTGCAGCACCCGGGCCCCGACCAAGTGTCGGGGCCGAAAGCTACCCTCATGGAGCTCGAAATGAAAAAAAAAAGAATCATATCGCATCCTCGGCCCAGCCCCAATGGGCTGAGCCTCCGCTATCTGCTTGCAGCACCCGGGCCCCGACCAAGTGTCGGGGCCGAAAGCTACCCCCACGGAGCTCAAAATGAAAAAAAAAAAGGAATCACAAGGCATCCTCGGCCCAGCCCCAATGGGCTGAGCCTCCGCTATCTGCTTGCAGCACCCGGGCCCCGACCAAGTGTCGGGGCCGAAAGCTACCCTCATGGAGCTCGAAATGAAAAAAAAAAGAATCATATCGCATCCTCCGCCCAGCCCCAATGGGCTGAGCCTCCGCTATCTGCTTGCAGCACCCGGGCCCCAACCAAGTGTCGGGGCCGAAAGCTACCCCCATGGAGCTCAAAATGAAAAAGAAAAAGGAATCACAAGGCATCCTCGGCCCAGCCCCAATGGGCTGAGCCTCCGCTATCTGCTTGCAGCACCCGGGCCCCGACCAAGTGTCGGGGCCGAAAACTACTCCCATGGAGCTCAAAATGAAAAAAAAAACAATCACAAGGCATCCTCGGCCCAGCCCCAATGGGCTGAGCCTCCGCTATCTGCTTGCAGCACCCGGGCCCCGACCAAGTGTCGGGGCCGAAAGCTACCCTCATGCAGCTCAAAATGAAAAAAAAAAGAATCACAAGGCATCCTCGGCCCAGCCCCAATGGGCTGAGCCTCCGCTATCTGCTTGCACCACCTGGGCCCCGACCAAGTGTCCGGGCCGAAAGCTACCCTCATGGAGCTCGAAATGAAAAAAAAAAGAATCATATCGCATCCTCGGCCCAGCCCCAATGGGCTGAGCCTCCGCTATCTGCTTGCAGCACCCGGGCCCCGACCAAGTGTCGGGGCCGAAAGCTACCCCCACGGAGCTCAAAATGAAAAAAAAAAAGGAATCACAAGGCATCCTCGGCCCAGCCCCAATGGGCTGAGCCTCCGCTATCTGCTTGCAGCACCCGGGCCCCGACCAAGTGTCGGGGCCGAAAGCTACCCTCATGGAGCTCGAAATGAAAAAAAAAAGAATCACATCGCATCCTCGGCCCAGCCCCAATGGTCTGAGCCTCCGCTATCTGCTTGCAGCACCTGGGCCCCGACCAAGTGTCGGGGCCGAAAACTACCCCCATGGAGCTCAAAATGAAAAAAAAAACAATCACAAGGCATCCTCGGCCCAGCCCCAATGGGCTGAGCCTCCGCTATCTGCTTGCAGCACCCGGGCCCCGACCAAGTGTCGGGGCCGAAAGCTACCCTCATGGAGCTCGAAATGAAAAAAAAAAAGAATCATATCGCATCCTCGGCCCAGCCCCAATGGGCTGAGCCTCCGCTATCTGCTTGCAGCACCCGGGCCCCAACCAAGTGTCGGGGCCGAAAGCTACCCCCATGGAGCTCGAAATGAAAAAGAAAAAGGAATCACAAGGCATCCTCGGCCCAGCCCCAATGGGCTAAGCCTCCGCTATCTGCTTGCAGCACCCGGGCCCTGACCAAGTGTCGGGGCCGAAAGCTACCCCCATGGAGCTCGAAATGAAAAAAAAAAAGGAATCACAAGGCATCCTCCGCCCAGCCCCAACAGGCTGAGCCTCCGCTATCTGCTTGGAGCACCCGGGCCCCGACCAAGTGTCGGGGCCGAAAGCTACCCTCATCGAGCTCAAAATGAAAAAAAAAAAGAATCACATCGCATCCTCGGCCCAACCCCAATGGGCTGAGCTTCCGCTATCTGCTTGCAGCACCCGGGCGCCGACCAAGTGTCGGGGCTGAAAGCTACGGTCATGGAGCTCGAAATGACAAAAAAAAGAATCATATCGCATCCTCGGCCCTGCCCCAATGGGCTGAGCCTCCGCTATCTGCTTGCAGCACCCGGGCCCCGACCAAGTGTCGGGGCCGAAAGCTACCCTCATGGAGCTCAAAATGAAAAAAAAAAAGAATCACATCGCATCCTCGGCCCAGCCCCAATGGGCTGAGCTTCCGCTATCTGCTTGCAGCACCCGGGCCCCGACCAAGTGTCGGGGCCGAAAGCTACCCTCATGGAGCTCAAAATGAAAAAAAAAAAGAATCACATCGCATCCTCGGCCCAGCCCCAATGGGCTGAGCCTCCGCTATCTGCTTGCAGCACCCGGGCCCCGACCAAGTGTCGGGGCCGAAAGCTACCCCCATGGAGCTCAAAATGAAAAAAAAAAAGGAATCACAAGGCATCCTCGGCCCAGCCCCAATGGGCTGAGCCTCCGCTATCTGCTTGCAGCACCCGGGCCGCGACCAAGTGTCGGGGCCGAAAGCTACCCTCATGGAGCTCGAAATGAAAAAAAAAAGAATCATATCGCATCCTCGGCCCAGCCCCAATGGGCTGAGCCTCCGCTATCTGCTTGGAGCACCCGGGCCCCGACCAAGTGTCGGGGCCGAAAGCTACCCTCATCGAGCTCAAAATGAAAAAAAAAAAGAATCACATCGCATCCTCGGCCCAACCCCAATGGGCTGAGCTTCCGCTATCTGCTTGCAGCACCCGGGCGCCGACCAAGTGTCGGGGCTGAAAGCTACGGTCATGGAGCTCGAAATGACAAAAAAAAGAATCATATCGCATCCTCGGCCCTGCCCCAATGGGCTGAGCCTCCGCTATCTGCTTGCAGCACCCGGGCCCCGACCAAGTGTCGGGGCCGAAAGCTACCCTCATGGAGCTCAAAATGAAAAAAAAAAAGAATCACATCGCATCCTCGGCCCAGCCCCAATGGGCTGAGCTTCCGCTATCTGCTTGCAGCACCCGGGCCCCGACCAAGTGTCGGGGCCGAAAGCTACCCTCATGGAGCTCAAAATGAAAAAAAAAAAGGAATCACATCGCATCTTCGGCCCAGCCCCAATGGGCTGAGCCTCCGCTATCTGCTTGCAGCACCCGGGCCCCGACCAAGTGTCGGGGCCGAAAGCTACTCCCATGCAGCTCAAAATGAAAAAAAAAAGAATCACAAGGCATCCTTGGCCCAGCCCCAATGGGTTGAGCCTCCGTTATCTGCTTGCACCACCTGGGCCCCGACCAAGTGTCCGGGCCGAAAGCTACCCTCATGGAGCTCGAAATGAAAAAAAAAAGAATCATATCGCATCCTCGGCCCAGCCCCAATGGGCTGAGCCTCCGCTATCTGCTTGCAGCACCCGGGCCCCGACCAAGTGTCAGGGCTGAAAGCTACTCCCATGGAGCTCAAAATGAAAAAAAAAAGGAATCACAAGGCATCCTCGGCCCAGCCCCAATGGGCTGAGCCTCCGCTATCTGCTTGCAGCACCCGGGCCCCGACCAAGTGTCCGGGCCGAAAACTACCCTCATGGAGCTCGAAATGAAAAAAAAAAGAATCATATCGCATCCTCGGCCCAGCCCCAATGGGCTGAGCCTCCGCTATCTGCTTGCAGCACCCGGGCCCTGACCAAGTGTCGGGGCCGAAAGCTACCCCCATGGAGCTCAAAATGAAAAAAAAAAAGGAATCACAAGGCATCCTCGGCCCAGCCCCAATGGGCTGAGCCTCCGCTATCTGCTTGCAGCACCCGGGCCCCGACCAAGTGTCGGGGCCGAAAGCTACCCTCATGGAGCTCGAAATGAAAAAAAAAAGAATCATATCGCATCCTCGGCCCAGCCCCAATGGGCTGAGCCTCCGCTATCTGCTTGCAGCACCCGGGCCCCGACCAAGTGTCGGGGCCGAAAGCTACCCCCATGAAGCTCGAAATGAAAAAAAAAAAGGAATCACAAGGCATCCTCCGCCCAGCCCCAATGGGCTGAGCCTCCGCTATCTGCTTGCAGCACCCGGGCCCCGACCAAGTGTCGGGGCCGAAAACTACCCCCATGGAGCTCAAAATGAAAAAAATACAATCACAAGGCATCCTCGCCCCAGCCCCAATGGGCTGAGCCTCCGCTATCTGCTTGCAGCACCCGGGCCCCGACCAAGTGTCGGGGCCGAAAGCTACCCTCATGGAGCTCGAAATGAAAAAAAAAAAGAATCATATCGCATCCTTGGCCCAGCCCCAATGGGCTGAGCCTCCGCTATCTGCTTGCAGCACCCGGGCCCCAACCAAGTGTCGGGGCCGAAAGCTACCCCCATGGAGCTCAAAATGAAAAAGAAAAAGGAATCACAAGGCATCCTCGGCCCAGCCCCAATGGGCTGAGCCTCCGCTATCTGCTTGCAGCACCCGGGCCCCGACCAAGTGTCGGGGCCGAAAGCTACCCTCATGGAGCTCGAAATGACAAAAAAAAAGGAATCACAAGGCATCCTCAGCCCAGCCTCAATGGGCTGAGCCTCCGCTATCTGCTTGCAGCACCCGGGCCCCGACCAAGTGTCGGGGCCGAAAGCTACCCTCATGGAGCTCAAAATGAAAAAAAAAAAGAATCATATCGCATCCTCGGCCGAGCCCCAATGGGCTGAGCCTCTGCTATCTGCTTGCAGCACCCGGGCCCCAACCAAGTGTCGGGGCCGAAAGCTACCCCCATGGAGCTCAAAATGAGAAAAAAAAAGGAATCACAAGGCATCCTCGGCCCAGCCCCAATGGGCTGAGCCTCCGCTATCTGCTTGCACCACCTGGGCCCCGACCAAGTGTCCGGGCCGAAAGCTACCCCCATGGAGCTCGAAATGAAAAAAAAAAGAATCATATCGCATCCTCGGCCCAGCCCCAATGGGCTGAGCCTCCGCTATCTGCTTGCAGCACCCGGGCCCTGACCAAGTGTCGGGGCCGAAAGCTACCCCCATGGAGCTCAAAATGAAAAAAAAAAAGGAATCACAAGGCATCCTCGGCCCAGCCCCAATGGGCTGAGCCTCCGCTATCTGCTTGCAGCACCCGGGCCCCGACCAAGTGTCGGGGCCGAAAGCTACCCTCATGGAGCTCGAAATGAAAAAAAAAAGAATCACATCGCATCCTCGGCCCAGCCCCAATGGGCTGAGCCTCCGCTATCTGCTTGCAGCACCCGGGCCCCGACCAAGTGTCAGGGCTGAAAGCTACTCCCATGGAGCTCAAAATGAAAAAAAAAAGGAATCACAAGGCATCCTCGGCCCAGCCCCAATGGGCTGAGCCTCCGCTATCTGCTTGCAGCACCCGGGCCCCGACCAAGTGTCGGGGCCGAAAGCTACCCTCATGGAGCTCGAAATGAAAAAAAAAAGAATCATATCGCATCCTCGGCCCAGCCCCAATGGGCTGAGCCTCCGCTATCTGCTTGCAGCACCCGGGCCCCGACCAAGTGTCGGGGCCGAAAGCTACCCCCATGGAGCTCGAAATGAAAAAAAAAAAGGAATCACAAGGCATCCTCCGCCCAGCCCCAATGGGCTGAGCCTCCGCTATCTGCTTGCAGCACCCGGGCCCCAACCAAGTGTCGGGGCCGAAAGCTACCCCCATGGAGCTCAAAATGAGAAAAAAAAAGGAATCACAAGGCATCCTCGGCCCAGCCCCAATGGGCTGAGCCTCCGCTATCTGCTTGCACCACCTGGGCCCCGACCAAGTGTCCGGGCCGAAAGCTACCCCCATGGAGCTCGAAATGAAAAAAAAAAGAATCATATCGCATCCTCGGCCCAGCCCCAATGGGCTGAGCCTCCGCTATCTGCTTGCAGCACCCGGGCCCTGACCAAGTGTCGGGGCCGAAAGCTACCCCCATGGAGCTCAAAATGAAAAAAAAAAAGGAATCACAAGGCATCCTCGGCCCAGCCCCAATGGGCTGAGCCTCCGCTATCTGCTTGCAGCACCCGGGCCCCGACCAAGTGTCGGGGCCGAAAGCTACCCTCATGGAGCTCGAAATGAAAAAAAAAAGAATCACATCGCATCCTTGGCCCAGCCCCAATGGGCTGAGCCTCCGCCATCTGCTTGCAGCACCCGGGCCCCGACCAAGTGTCAGGGCTGAAAGCTACTCCCATGGAGCTCAAAATGAAAAAAAAAAGGAATCACAAGGCATCCTCGGCCCAGCCCCAATGGGCTGAGCCTCCGCTATCTGCTTGCAGCACCCGGGCCCCGACCAAGTGTCGGGGCCGAAAGCTACCCTCATGGAGCTCGAAATGAAAAAAAAAAGAATCATATCGCATCCTCGGCCCAGCCCGAATGGGCTGAGCCTCCGCTATCTGCTTGCAGCACCCGGGCCCCGACCAAGTGTCGGGGCCGAAAGCTACCCTCATGGAGCTCGAAATGAAAAAAAAAAAGGAATCACAAGGCATCCTCGGCCCAGCCTCAATGGGCTGAGCCTCCGCTATCTGCTTGCAGCAGCCGGGCCCCGACCAAGTGTCGGGGCCGAAAGCTACCCCCATGGAGCTCAAAATGAAAAAAAAAAGAATCACAAGGCATCCTCGGCCCAGCCCCAATGGGCTGAGCCTCCGCTATCTGCTTGCAGCACCTGGGCCCCGACCAAGTGTCGGGGCCGAAAGCTACCCTCATGGAGCTCAAAATGAAAAAAAAAAGAATCACAAGGCATCCTCGGCCCAGCCCCAATGGGCTGAGCCTCCGCTATCTGCTTGCAGCACCCGGGCCCCGACCAAGTGTCGGGGCCGAAAGCTACCCTCATGGAGCTCGAAATGAAAAAAAAAAAGGAATCACAAGGCATCCTCGGCCCAGCCTCAATGGGCTGAGCCTCCGCTATCTGCTTGCAGCACCCGGGCCCCGACCAAGTGTCGGGGCCGAAAGCTACCCCCATGGAGCTCAAAATGAAAAAAAAAAGAATCACAAGGCATCCTCGGCCCAGCCCCAATGGGCTGAGCCTCCGCTATCTGCTTGCAGCACCCGGGCCCCGACCAAGTGTCGGGGCCGAAAGCTACCCTCATGGAGCTCGAAATGAAAAAAAAAAGAATCATATCGCATCCTCGGCCCAGCCCCAATGGGCTGAGCCTCCGCTATCTGCTTGCAGCACCCGGGCCCCGACCAAGTGTCGGGGCCGAAAGCTACCCCCATGGAGCTCGAAATGAAAAAAAAAAAGGAATCACAAGGCATCCTCCGCCGAGCCCCAATGGGCTGAGCCTCCGCTATCTGCTTGCAGCACCTGGGCCCCGACCAAGTGTCGGGGCCGAAAACTACCCCCATGGAGCTCAAAATGAAAAAAAAAACAATCACAAGGCATCCTCGGCCCAGCCCCAATGGGCTGAGCCTCCGCTATCTGCTTGCAGCACCCGGGCCCCGACCAAGTGTCGGGGCCGAAAGCTACCCCCATGGAGCTCAAAATGAAAAAAAAAAGAATCACAAGGCATCCTCGGCCCAGCCCCAATGGGCTGAGCCTCCGCTATCTGCTTGCAGCACCCGGGCCCCGACCAAGTGTCGGGGCCGAAAGCTACCCTCATGGAGCTCGAAATGAAAAAAAAAAGAATCATATCGCATCCTCGGCCCAGCCCCAATGGGCTGAGCCTCCGCTATCTGCTTGCAGCACCCGGGCCCCGACCAAGTGTCGGGGCCGAAAGCTACCCCCATGGAGCTCGAAATGAAAAAAAAAAAGGAATCACAAGGCATCCTCCGCCGAGCCCCAATGGGCTGAGCCTCCGCTATCTGCTTGCAGCACCTGGGCCCCGACCAAGTGTCGGGGCCGAAAACTACCCCCATGGAGCTCAAAATGAAAAAAAAAACAATCACAAGGCATCCTCGGCCCAGCCCCAATGGGCTGAGCCTCCGCTATCTGCTTGCAGCACCCGGGCCCCGACCAAGTGTCGGGGCCGAAAGCTACCCCCATGGAGCTCAAAATGAAAAAAAAAAGAATCACAAGGCATCCTCGGCCCAGCCCCAATGGGCTGAGCCTCCGCTATCTGCTTGCAGCACCCGGGCCCCGACCAAGTGTCGGGGCCGAAAGCTACCCTCATGGAGCTCGAAATGAAAAAAAAAAGAATCATATCGCATCCTCGGCCCAGCCCCAATGGGCTGAGCCTCCGCTATCTGCTTGCAGCACCCGGGCCCCGACCAAGTGTCGGGGCCGAAAGCTACCCCCATGGAGCTCGAAATGAAAAAAAAAAAGGAATCACAAGGCATCCTCCGCCTAGCCCCAATGGGCTGAGCCTCCGCTATCTGCTTGCAGCACCCGGGCCCCGACCAAGTGTCGGGGCCGAAAGCTACCCTCATGGAGCTCGAAATGAAAAAAAAAAAGGAATCACAAGGCATCCTCGGCCCAGCCTCAATGGGCTGAGCCTTCGCTATCTGCTTGCAGCACCCGGGCCCCGACCAAGTGTCGGGGCCGAAAGCTACCCCCATGGAGCTCAAAATGAGAAAAAAAAGGAATCACAAGGCATCCTTGGCCCAGCCCCAATGGGCTGAGCCTCCGCTATCTGCTTGCAGCACCCGGGCCCCGACCAAGTGTCGGGGCCGAAAGCTACCCTCATGGAGCTCGAAATGAAAAAAAAAAAGGAATCACAAGGCATCCTCGGCCCAGCCTCAATGGGCTGAGCCTCCGCTATCTGCTTGCAGCACCCGGGCCCCGACCAAGTGTCGGGGCCGAAAGCTACCCCCATGGAGCTCAAAATGAAAAAAAAAAGAATCACAAGGCATCCTCGGCCCAGCCCCAATGGGCTGAGCCTCCGCTATCTGCTTGCAGCACCCGGGCCCCGACCAAGTGTCGGGGCCGAAAGCTACCCTCATGGAGCTCAAAATGAAAAAAAAAAGAATCACAAGGCATCCTCGGCCCAGCCCCAATGGGCTGAGCCTCCGCTATCTGCTTGCAGCACCTGGGCCCCGACCAAGTGTCGGGGCCGAAAGCTACCCCCATGGAGCTCAAAATGAAAAAAAAAAGAATCACAAGGCATCCTCGGCCCAGCCCCAATGGGCTGAGCCTCCGCTATCTGCTTGCAGCACCCGGGCCCCGACCAACTGTCGGGGCCGAAAGCTACCCTCATGGAGCTCGAAATGAAAGAAAAAAAGGAATCACAAGGCATCCTCGGCCCAGCCTCAATGGGCTGAGCCTCCGCTATCTGCTTGCAGCAGCCGGGCCCCGACCAAGTGTCGGGGCCGAAAGCTACCCCCATGGAGCTCAAAATGAAAAGAAAAAGAATCACAAGGCATCCTCGGCCCAGCCCCAATGGGCTGAGCCTCCGCTATCTGCTTGCAGCACCCGGGCCCCGACCAAGTGTCGGGGCCGAAAGCTACCCTCATGGAGCTCGAAATGAAAAAAAAAAGAATCACATCGCATCCTCGGCCCAGCCCCAATGGGCTGAGCCTCCGCTATCTGCTTGCAGCACCCGGGCCCCGACCAAGTGTCGGGGCCGAAAGCTACCCTCATGGAGCTCGAAATGAAAAAAAAAAAGAATCACATCGCATCGTCGGCCCAGCCCCAATGGGCTGAGCTTCCGCTATCTGCTTGCAGCACCCGGGCCCCGACCAAGTGTCGGGGCCAAAAGCTACCCTCATGGAGCTCAAAATGAAAAAAAAAAGAATCACAAGGCATCCTCGGCCCAGCCCCAATGGGCTGAGCTTCCGCTATCTGCTTGCAGCACCTGGGCCCCGACCAAGTGTCGGGGCCGAAAGCTACCCTCATGGAGCTTGAAATGAAAAAAAAAAGAATCACATCGCATCCTCGGCCCAGCCCCAATGGGCTGAGCCTCCGCTATCTGCTTGCAGCACCCGGGCCCCGACCAAGTGTCGGGGCCGAAAGCTACCCTCATGGAGCTCGAAATGAAAAAAAAAAAGGAATCACAAGGCATCCTCGGCCCAGCCTCAATGGGCTGAGCCTCCGCTATCTGCTTGCAGCACCCGGGCCCCGACCAAGTGTCGGGGCCGAAAGCTACCCCCATGGAGCTCAAAATGAAAAAAAAAAGAATCACAAGGCATCCTCGGCCCAGCCCCAATGGGCTGAGCCTCCGCTATCTGCTTGCAGCACCCGGGCCCCCACCAAGTGTCGGGGCCGAAAGCTACCCTCATGGAGCTCGAAATGAAAAAAAAAAGAATCATATCGCATCCTCGGCCCAGCCCGAATGGGCTGAGCCTCCGCTATCTGCTTGCAGCACCCGGGCCCCGACCAAGTGTCGGGGCCGAAAGCTACCCCCATGGAGCTCGAAATGAAAAAAAAAAAGGAATCACAAGGCATCCTCGGCCCAGCCCCAATGGGCTGAGCCTCCGCTATCTGCTTGCAGCACCCGGGCCCCGACCAAGTGTCGGGGCCGAAAGCTACCCTCATGGAGCTCGAAATGAAAAAAAAAAGAATCACATCGCATCCTCCACCCAGCCCCAATGGGCTGAGCCTCCGCTATCTGCTTGCAGCACCCGGGCCCCGACCAAGTGTCGGGGCCGAAAGCTACCCTCATGGAGCTCAAAATAAAAAAAAAAAAGAATCACATCGCATCGTCGGCCCAGCCCCAATGGGCTGAGCTTCCGCTATCTGCTTGCAGCACCCGGGCCCCGACCAAGTGTCGGGGCCGAAAGCTACCCTCATGGAGCTCAAAATGAAAAAAAAAAGAATCACATCGCATCCTCGGCCCAGCCCCAATGGGCTGAGCTGTTAGTCCGGGTTAGGGGAATGGTGATGCTTAAGACCTAGCAGTGTAGGGAAATCAGGGGAATCGAGGGGTGCATGGAAATGAGGCAAGGGAACTTGGGCAGAGAGTCTTGTGTGGAGAAAACGGCAAGACAAGGTATACGTTAGAGCAGGAGGGGGACCAGTTTAGGGAGAGAGAGAGCCATAGTCGACAAGGGTCTTCCCTGGTGACCCTGATAATCAGAGGACCTCGGGAAATTAGAAGAGGTGAAGGAATGTATGCCAAGGGGGAGAATAGAAAGTCAAGCAGATTCTACATGCAACCAAGCAACCAAGATCAGAAACAGGACAGGGAGAAGTTATAAGCAATGAGACAGGGTGAGCAAAGGGTAGCCATGATATTCATGGAGTTAGAGAAAAACCCCCAGGCTCCAAGAGGGCGAGGCAGGATACATGAGTCAAGTCTAAGAGTAACCAGGGACTCCAAGTGTCAAAAGAGTGTCTTCCTCGACTGTCCTTCCCTATTAGTACTGTTACCTCACTACGGTGGGACAGCAGTTAGCACCGCTGGTTCAGTCCCTGGTCCTAGCTAGCCTAGTATCCTAGGTAGTCTATAACCTGGCTGACCTACCCTCTAAGTACTCTAGTCTCTATCTCCTAGCTGGCCGGGTCTTGCCTTGATGTCTGGGTCTTCCGAGTCTTCCGTGGTTGCCATGGTATCGCCGGCAACATTTTGCCTCCCTTTCGAGAGTGCAATTCGTCCTCGGATTGCGTAGGTTAGCCACGGGTGCGGCGATGGGCAGGTCGTCGATCCGGCCGTGTTTCTTCACGCGGGAGCTGGGTGTGACGCCGAGGTGGAGCTTGATCTCCGTAGAGGGCGGCTATGGCTGCAGCAACACCCCTGTGGATTAGATGGTGCGAAGATCTAGATGTAATCGCATGCTGGTATACGTCGTATACGGTTTTTCCCAGAAGTCTATTACATGCAGGACATTGGACCTGCTCGGCCTCGGGATTACTGTAAAGAGCTGCTAAGTCCGGGTTGGCTGCGAAATACTTCTTGACCTCAGAAATCGCGGTCTCTAGTTCTGCCTCGGCGTCACTCTCATCACTCGCCTGCTCTTCTAGGCTAAATTCTGTTTCGATTCTTTTTAGGGATTCCTTATGATGTTTCATAGGTTTGGGTCGGGAGTGTACCATGGGTGCAGGGGAGCTTGGACCAGCTTGGACAGGAGGAGCGGCGCGTGGCGATGGCGGGGGGCTGGGCTCGACATCGGTCAGGTGCTCTGGGATGTCGACGCGATCGGCTTGTCCGCCTGTGTGGATTGGTGGGCTCGCTGGAATTGCCGAATCGAGGAGAGCATGGGCGGGAAGTTCCATTCCGGGGACAGGGTCTATGACCGGGTCTTCCAGCGTCCGTGGTGACATTGCCTCCATGTCGATGCTCTCCCAGTCATGATCCGATTGATCGAGCTCGAGGGCGACCAAAGCGCTGTCGATACAGCTGTCCAAGAACTCCTGGGTGGGCTCGGCCCCGGTTGGAGGTGCTGCGAGCAGTAACTGGTACGCTTGGACAGCAATAGTCTTGGCTGCGGCATGTACCCATGCTAGCTTGTTAGCTTCGAAATTCTCTTGGGCTTGGTCTGCTGCGCGCTTCTCTTGTTGCAGTCGCTCGATGTCTCCTAGGGTCACGGCTGGAGTGGACTGGGTGCCCATCCCTTTTGTGAAGGCCTCGTTGGCGCTGGTCAAGGCTTTGCATTGGTTGAGAATGTCGTTGTTTTGTTGCTCCAGCTTGGCCGCGCGTTCCAGTGCCCATGCCTTCTCCCTGGTAAGTGCGTCTACCTGCTCCTGTGTGTTAGTTAGCTCCAGTTCCTGGTTAGAAATCCTGTTCCGGAGGTTAGTTAATGTGTGCTGGGCTTCCTCGATCTGGCCTTGCATTTCCATGCGTGCGTCCTCCACGGCTTTTCTGGCCTGTTCCTGTGCTGTGTGAACGGCCGAGGCAGCTTTCCGTTTGATGCGCTCCTCACTCTCCACCTGGTTGGCACGCAGGGTCTCCAATTCATGCTCCGTGGTGCGTACCCAGCGCTGGAGGGCGTCAAGGGAGGCTGTCAGGGCGAGGCTCTGCTGCTGCAGCTGTGTGGCACGCGATCCTTGGACAAAGGAGATGGCCACGGCTTCCTCGGTGATGGTCTCAGTGGGGCGAGGACGCTTGCTGGGGCCTGGTCTGGACGGATCCTTAGCTGCGGCAGCGGCGATCTCCCTCTGCACATCGAGAAATGTACCCATGACTGGACCCTGCTGGTGGCGCTCATGGAATGCAAGGTAATGTGCAATGTAGGCCGTTAAGAATGGACCAATGGGGCTGTGGTAGCTCTCGCTCTGCCGATAGCCTCGCAGCTGCACCCGGAAATTTTCCTCCACGATGAGCCCCCAGTTGATGCGCTCCCCCTTATCCGCCATGAGTAGCAAGGTAAGCTGGTCGGGAGTTATCCCATTACAGTCATTCTTGAAGTATACCTGACTGAGAATACCCCGCATCCGTGAGAACCATGGTTCCTCAAAAATCTTCCCTAATGCAAATATATCATACCTCTTGCCATGCTTGTCGTCACGCGGCTGGAGTCCTTGGACGTGGTCAGCCAGGTCGGGCTTCGGATAAGTGCACGCAGGGCTCCACTCCGTGGCACCGGTGCCGTCCCAGCCGAAGAATTTGTGGAGGTAGCGACTGGAATATTGGACCAGCACGCCCTCCACCATGCCCGAGGGATACGGCTCGTCCTCGCTTCTCTCCCGCATTGAAGTGACGAATGCCTTACACCTCGCCACGTCCACCTTGCCTTCCAACAGTGTCCAATACTTGGAGAGTCCTGTTCGCGTGGTCCAGATGATGTCCGGGCGCCTCTTCCACTCCAAAATCATGCGAGGTACGTAAAATGGTGGGCGAACCTTTCTGCTCTCCATGGCTGCCATCTGCTGCTGTCTACTGTGTGGATCACTCGCTAACTGTCGTGGGCTATGGTGTGGGTGAACTATGTGAGGCGAGAAGCACCAACTACATGGGCGGTGAGCTACAGACCGCGCGAGAGAGACAAAACCAGGAGAATGCGGACCATGGTGACCCTGGATGCTATGTTGCCAAGGAGAGGAAGGGACCCAGGGTGATGGGAGATGCCGAGGGAGATTGGGAAATGGGAGAGAAGACAAGAGGCGGGTGGCGGCGTGACATGGACGTGGTGGGAGGAATGGGACAGGAGGGCTGAGATTTGGACATCCTTGGAATGAACTTACTCGAGCGAGGTCTAGCGTGGAAGGTGGCGGCGGCTCCCTATGGATGCGGCCCCTAGAGTGGGTTCGAGTGGTCTTGTCTCCTTGGTGGCTGGGTTGGTCCATGTCATAGGGGGGTGATAGTAGGATTTGAATGTGGCTGACATGGACTTCCATGATAGCTTGATCTTGTTGGGGCTGGTCTTGGGAATCCATGGTGTCGGCTTGTGTATTATTTTCAGCCTCGGCTTCCAAGGCAGTATAAATTTCGCCAAGGCTCTGCTTGGGAATTACAATTGGGGAATTAGTGTGGTAATGTTTGAGCTTGGTGGTGTTTACGATGGTTGCGTATTTGTCGTAATTTTCATTGTTGATCAGTAGCACAGTATTATTTGGTAGGACTAATTGTACGCGGTATGGTCCATGCCAAATGGATTCAAATTTTGATTTTCGGATTTTTGGATCCCTTGGGCACCAGAGCACTTGATCCCCTTTTTGGAACAGTCTGGGGGGCTGGGATGCTTGAAAATATTTGGCACTCAGTCCTTGCTTGGTTGTGATATTCTTGATGGCCACGGCGCGAACTTCCTCCAAGTGATGAATGTCTTCCAAGCGGGCTGCAAGGACTTTATGGGGCGTGTAGTCCCGTGGATGTAATGACTGGAATGTGGGTGCCACATATTCTGTCGGTAGTAATGGTTGAGTCCCATATACCATCTCAAAGGGGCTAAGTTTGGTGGCCGTTTTGGTGGCAACGCGGTAAGCCCATAGGGCAGCAGGTAAGCAATCATCCCAGTCTGATTGATTGGCGTGGATGAATCTTCGCAACATGTTTATTATGGTTTTATTTGTTGATTCTGCTTGGCCATTTCCTTGGGGGTAATACACGGTGCTAGTCCTATGTTTAATGATATGGTTGTCTAGCAGATCCTCAATTACCGCATTAACAAAGTGTGATCCTTGGTCTGAAATGATTTCCAGGGGACAACCAAAACGGGTGATTATGTTTTCATAAATGAAGCTAGCGGTGACTATGGCTGTGTTAGTCCTTAGCGGCCTTGCTTCCACCCATTTTGTTGTGTAATCTGTCCCTACTAGGATATACTTGTAGCCCTTCTTGGTAGCAGGGCGAATAGGTCCTACGAAATCAAGCCCCCAACGTTGGAAAGGTCCTAGCGGGGGTATGGATTTTAAAGGCACCTTGCCCTGATATTGAAAATTTGTCGTGGAAACCTGGCAGGCGTGGCAATTTTTGATGTATCCAAAGACGTCCTTGTATAGTGTAGGCCACCAGTACTTTGCAGTGAGGATTTTCTTTATCGTGGTGTCAGGGCCTTGGTGTCCTCCTGCAGGGCCGTCGTGGAGATGGGAGATGATTTTACCTTGGTCCTCAGCTGCTACGCAAAGCCTGATTTCCGAGTCTGGGCCTCGTCTGTAGAGCTGGTCTTGGATGACCGTGTATGGCAACGTGGTTCTTACAAAGCTAATTTTTTGTGTGCCTGTCAGGTGTGCTGGTACGCTGCCTGTAATCAAGTAAGTCATGATCGGCCTTCTCCAGTCCTGGATGTTGTCTATGTTAAAACTGGCTGATTGTATATATGGCTCATTGAATGAATCATCCACGCCTTCCTCAGTAGCCATGGAGTCTCGGGACAAATAGTCAGCTATGACATGTCTTTTCCCAGGAACGTAGACGACCTCAAAATCGTATTCTAAAAGTATCATTATCCACCTGGCTACCCGACCCGTAACTAGAGGTTGGTTAACTAGGTAAGACAAACTGTGGTGGTCGACCATGAAGCGAAACTTGTTTCCCAGTAGATAGTGTCGAAATTTTTTGACAGCATAAATCATGGCCAGAGCTTCCCTTTCAGTAGTGGAGTAATTTCTCTCTGCTTGGTTCAATAGTCGGCTTGCGTAAGCTACTGGTTGATCATGTTTTCCGTTAATGTTTTGCGCTAACATAACCCCAACTGCTATGTTTGATGCATCGGTGTGAACGTGGAAGGGTTTGGACCAATCAGGGGCAATTAGAATGGGGGCATTGGAGTATGCTGTTTTGATTTTTTCCAAGGCAGCTTGGGCTTCGGGAGTCCAATCTTGAGGGTACGTGTACTTAGCATGGTTGAGTGCCGTGATTGGCGCAGTAATATGTGCAAGTTTCTCAATGTATATTCGATTGAATTGGGACAAACCGAGTAGTCGTTGGATACCCTTCTGATCCGTAGGTGGTGTCATATTGAGTATGTCTTTGATTTTTTCAGGATCTGGCAATTTTCCATGTTTGCAGACTATATACCCCAAGATGACCCCGGCAAAGAAAAGAAACATACACTTGTCGGCGTTCAGGCTGACGCCATTGGCTCGGCAGGCTTGGAAAATCTGTCTTAAATGTGTGATATGTTCCTTCATAGGTCCATATACGGTTCCATCATCTAGGTAAATCCTGAAAAAGCGTTTGAGGTATGGCCTAAAGATTAATTCCATGACCCGTTGGAAAGTCATGGGTGCATTTTTAGCTCCAAAGGGCATACGCTCAAACTGATAAGGTCCCCATTCCGTGGAAAATGCAGTTTTATTTTTGTCTTGTTCAGCCATGGCGACTTGGTAATATCCTGAGAAGCAATCCAAGAAGGAGTACATTTCATGGCCAGCAACCTCATCTATTATTTCTTCCATATAAGGTAACGGGTAATGATCTTTTTTCGTGGCTGCGTTTAATTTACGAAAATCCACACATATCCTCAATGTCCCATTCTTCTTGGGAATAATGACCATCGGGGACAACCAGGGGGCGGAGTCCACAGGTGAGATAAACTTGGCTGCAAGGAGTTTATCTAGCTCTGTTTTTACTCTTGCTGCGTAATTCGGGTTCATCCTATATCTCCGTTGTTGCACTGGTGTGGCATTAGGCACTAAGTCAATAGTGTGTTCGGCCAGGGAGCTAGGTATACCTTTTAGATCCTCGTGTCCCCAGGCAAAGATGTCGTGGTACTCATGAAACAACGAGATAGCTGCCTGTTTAATGTGTTCTGGAGCCTCAGCATTAATCTTGACAAATTTTGGCTCTTCTATGGTTCCCAGGTTTATTAATTCGACTTTATCCTTGGCACCATGGGACCAACCATTCACTACCTCTTCCTGTAAAGCTTGTACGGCTGGAGTGGCGTTGACTGCCACGGTTTCTATGACTTCCTTGGAAAAATGGGGAGGTATGTCCAATTTTTCTTGGTCAGTTACTAAGCTTGCTAAATGAATTTCTGCCAGGGGTATTAGTTCTGGGTTGGCCTGGAAAACCATGGCTTCTTGTTTTTGGGACAGACCTTCTCCCCAATGTGTCCCAGCCGATTGTCTTATTTGATGGGCCCTGGCCCTTGTAATGCAACTGTCTACTGGGATTATCACGGTTTTTCCTTGGCGATGTATCCTGATCTGGTTCCTGGACCAATCGTGGATGGCGTCCATGTCGCGTAACCATGGTCTTCCCAGGATAATGGGAAAGTTGCTACTGTTGGGCATGTCAATTATGACGAAGGTAGCTGGAGTTGACACGCCGTGTGTGGTGATGGCTACATGTGACAGGATTCCTAAAGGCGTCACTGGGGCATCATTAGCCATCCGAAGTATGAATTGAGCGAGTTTGGGGACGGGCAGTCCTAGTTTCTGGCGTAAATGATTGCTCATAACATTTACCCCTGAACCACCATCGACGAGTACATTGGTAAGTTCATGGTTCCCTAATTGCAAGTGTATTACAGCCGCATCAGGGTCGATAGTGGTGGCATTGACTTCTATAGTCGCTGGATTTTCCGTGGATTCTTGGAGCGTGGCTTGTTGTATGTACTGGTGAAGTTCAGGGCTAATCTGCAAGAGTTTTGACAATGTAATGGTTACGTTAGTGTGATTTAACACTTGCTGAAGAGTAGAATTAAATGAAGGTGTTTCTAGCCCCTTTTGTAAATCCTTGCGTATGTTATGTAGTCTCTCCCAGTGCTGATCAGGAAATGGTTTTCTGGCCTCTACTACGTGGTCGGGCAGGGTAGCCTTGGACCTCGTACTGACTACTGCCGCACTGATGGTTGAGACATTAGTCTCGGTACCATGGACCTCCTTGAGTGTGACCCCGCCGCGCCGTGGAGCAGGTATATTCCTTGAGTTATCCATGGTTTGATTTGGGTAACTTGCTGGTTCGGGGCGTGCCTGGGCCCAACGTTGTCGGAGAATAGGGCATTGGCTCCTTCGGTGGTTAAGGGACCCGCATTCCCAGCAGGCATCGCTACGGCTAGGTTGAAATGCATCCCCATTAACTTCCTCGGTATACATGGCAGCCGTGGCCGGTTTGGGTCGTCGAGCATCCTCGGAGCGATTGTTGCCAGGGGCGAACCAACATCGGCCACTGTGTACCTTACCACAGGTGTTGCACAGTGTAGGGGCGGATCTATTGTCTGGACGATAAGGGGGTAAGGGCAGCAAGGGCGCCTGTGTTTTATTTAACACACTCAACTCTCGGCTGATGTCATTGGCAGCGTTAAGGATGTCACTGAGTGTCTTAACGCCGCGGATGACAATGCCCTGCTGGATCCAGGGAAGGAGTCCCTTTTTGAACCATTCACATAGGTAGTCCTCTTCTGGTCGTTGGCTGAGTTTGTCGGCCAACTGTTTGAACCGGTCATAGAAAACATCCACAGGTTCATTCCTTTCTTGGGTGATACTGCCTAGTGCTCGTAAGATCTCAGAGCTAGTTTTTAGTTTTCGGAATTTCTGTAAGAAACTGCGTTCCATGTCTTCCCAACTGGCTTGGGTATTCTCGGTTTCGAAATCAATATACCAGTTAATATGGTTTCCTTGGAGCGTGGTCCCGAAAAGATTTTGCAAGTCCTCAGTATTAGTAACTCCATTGGTACGAGCAATGACTTTAAATCTGCGAATATGCCAGTCAGGATCACCAGTTTCATCAAATACCGGATAAGAGATTTTGGGGAATTTTGCATGTTTGAGGTCACTTATGCTGTGCGTGGCCGCCGTATGATTATCCCTAGGTAATGACGTGGATCTCAGGGCTTCTCGCTCGGCTTCTGATCCCTGGGGTGTGGGTTGGGCGGCTTCTTGAGTTCTACCATCTTGGAGATTCTGATATTGTATGCTCAACATCTCCAGTTTGGCGTTTGTTGCATCGTTTTTGGCAGCAAGGTCTGTCATTTGTTGCTTCATCCACTGAAGGAATTCTTTGGTGGCGTCAGGGTCATCCTGTTGTACAGCTTCTTCAGCTTCATTGTTCCTTTCGGCAGCAACCTTTCTTGGTGGCATGTTGTCTTAGTTTTTCTTGGTGAGTTCGTGGTTTTGTTGTCTCAGCATACCATCCCCAGCATGGTCGCCAAAATGTTAGTCCGGGTTAGGGGAATGGTGATGCTTAAGACCTAGCAGTGTAGGGAAATCAGGGGAATCGAGGGGTGCATGGAAATGAGGCAAGGGAACTTGGGCAGAGAGTCTTGTGTGGAGAAAACGGCAAGACAAGGTATACGTTAGAGCAGGAGGGGGACCAGTTTAGGGAGAGAGAGAGCCATAGTCGACAAGGGTCTTCCCTGGTGACCCTGATAATCAGAGGACCTCGGGAAATTAGAAGAGGTGAAGGAATGTATGCCAAGGGGGAGAATAGAAAGTCAAGCAGATTCTACATGCAACCAAGCAACCAAGATCAGAAACAGGACAGGGAGAAGTTATAAGCAATGAGACAGGGGTGAGCAAAGGGTAGCCATGATATTCATGGAGTTAGAGAAAAACCCCCAGGCTCCAAGAGGGCGAGGCAGGATACATGAGTCAAGTCTAAGAGTAACCAGGGACTCCAAGTGTCAAAAGAGTGTCTTCCTCGACTGTCCTTCCCTATTAGTACTGTTACCTCACTACGGTGGGACAGCAGTTAGCACCGCTGGTTCAGTCCCTGGTCCTAGCTAGCCTAGTATCCTAGGTAGTCTATAACCTGGCTGACCTACCCTCTAAGTACTCTAGTCTCTATCTCCTAGCTGGCCGGGTCTTGCCTTGATGTCTGGGTCTTCCGAGTCTTCCGTGGTTGCCATGGTATCGCCGGCAACATGAGCTTCCGCTATCTGCTTGCAGCACCTGGGCCCCGACCAAGTGTCGGGGCCGAAAGCTACCCTCATGGAGCTCGAAAGGAAAAAAAAAAGAATCACAAGGCATCCTCGGCCCAGCCCCAATGGGCTGAGCCTCCGCTATCTGCTTGCAGCACCCGGGCCCCGACCAAGTGTCGGGGCCGAAAGCTACCCTCATGGAGCTCGAAATGAAAAAAAAAAGAATCACATCGCATCCTCGGCCCAGCCCCAATGGGCTGAGCCTCCGCTATCAGCTTGCAGCACCCGGGCCCCGACCAAGTGTCGGGGCCGAAAGCTACCCTCATGGAGCTCAAAATGAAAAAAAAAAAGAATCACATCGCATCGTCGGCCCAGCCCCAATGGGCTGAGCTTCCGCTATCTGCTTGCAGCACCCGGGCCCCGACCAAGTGTCGGGGCCGAAAGCTACCCTCATGGAGCTCAAAATGAAAAAAAAAAGAATCACAAGGCATCCTTGGCCCAGCCCCAATGGGCTGAGCTTCCGCTATCTGCTTGCAGCACCTGGGCCCCGACCAAGTGTCGGGGCCGAAAGCTACCCTCATGGAGCTCGAAATGAAAAAAAAAAGAATCACATCGCATCCTCGGCCCAGCCCCAATGGGCTGAGCCTCCGCTATCTGCTTGCAGCACCCGGGCCCCGACCAAGTGTCGGGGCCGAAAGCTACCCTCATGGAGCTCAAAATGAAAAAAAAAAAGGAATCACAAGGCATCCTCGGCCCAGCCTCAATGGGCTGAGCCTCCGCTATCTGCTTGCAGCACCCGGGCCCCGACCAAGTGTCGGGGCCGAAAGCTACCCCTATGGAGCTCAAAATGAAAAAAAAAAGAATCACAAGGCATCCTCGGCCCAGCCCCAATGGGCTGAGCCTCCGCTATCTGCTTGCAGCACCCGGGCCCCGACCAAGTGTCGGGGCCGAAAGCTACCCTCATGGAGCTCGAAATGAAAAAAAAAAAGAATCACATCGCATCCTCGGCCCAGCCCCAATGGGCTGAGCCTCCGCTATCTGCTTGCAGCACCCGGGCCCCGACCAAGTGTCGGGGCCGAAAGCTACCCTCATGGAGCTCGAAATGAAAAAAAAAAGAATCACAAGGCATCCTCGGCCCAGCCCCAATGGGCTGAGCCTCCGCTATCTGCTTGCAGCACCCGGGCCCCGACCAAGTGTCGGGGCCGAAAGCTACCCTCATGGAGCTCGAAATGAAAAAAAAAAGAATCACATCGCATCCTCGGCCCAGCCCCAATGGGCTGAGCCTCCGCTATCTGCTTGCAGCACCCGGGCCCCGACCAAGTGTCGGGGCCGAAAGCTACCCTCATGGAGCTCGAAATGAAAAAAAAAAGAATCACAAGGCATCCTCGGCCCAGCCCCAATGGGCTGAGCCTCCGCTATCTGCTTGCAGCACCCGGGCCCCGACCAAGTGTCGGGGCCGAAAGCTACCCCCATGGAGCTCAAAATGAAAAAAAAAAAGGAATCACCAGGCATCCTCGGCCCAGCCCCAATGGGCTGAGCCTCCGCTATCTGCTTGCAGCACCCGGGCCCCGACCAAGTGTCGGGGCCGAAAGCTACCCTCATGGAGCTCGAAATGAAAAAAAAAAGAATCACATCGCATCCTCGGCCCAGCCCCAATGGGCTGAGCCTCCGCTATCTGCTTGCAGCACCCGGGCCCCGACCAAGTGTCGGGGCCGAAAGCTACCCCCATAGAGCTCAAAATGAAAAAAAAAAGAATCACAAGGCATCCTCGGCCCAGCCCCAATGGGCTGAGCCTCCGCTATCTGCTTGCAGCACCCGGGCCCCGACCAAGTGTCGGGGCCGAAAGCTACCCTCATGGAGCTCGAAATGAAAAAAAAAAGAATCATATCGCATCCTCGGCCCAGCCCCAATGGGCTGAGCCTCCGCTATCTGCTTGCAGCACCCGGGCCCCGACCAAGTGTCGGGGCCGAAAGCTACCCCCATGGAGCTCAAAATGAAAAAAAAAAAGGAATCACAAGGCATCCTCGGCCCAGCCCCAATGGGCTGAGCCTCGGCTATCTGCTTGCAGCACCCGGGCCCCGACCAAGTGTCGGGGCCGAAAGCTACCCTCATGGAGCTCGAAATGAAAAAAAAAAGAATCACATCGCATCCTCGGCCCAGCCCCAATGGGCTGAGCCTCCGCTATCTGCTTGCAGCACCCGGGCCCCGACCAAGTGTCGGGGCCGAAAGCTACCCTCATGGAGCTCGAAATGAAAAAAAAAAAGAATCACAAGGCATCCTCGGCCCAGCCCCAATGGGCTGAGCCTCCGCTATCTGCTTGCAGCACCCGGGCCCCGACCAAGTGTCGGGGCCGAAAGCTACCCTCATGGAGCTCGAAATGAAAAAAAAAAGAATCATATCGCATCCTCGGCCCAGCCCCAATGGGCTGAGCCTCCGCTATCTGCTTGCAGCACCCGGGCCCCGACCAAGTGTCGGGGCCGAAAGCTACCCTCATGGAGCTCAAAATGAAAAAAAAAAGAATCACAAGGCATCCTCGGCCCAGCCCCAATGGGCTGAGCCTCCGCTATCTGCTTGCAGCACCCGGGCCCCGACCAAGTGTCGGGGCCGAAAGCTACCCTCATGGAGCTCAAAATGAAAAGAAAAAAAGAATCACATCGCATCCTCGGCCCAGCCCCAATGGGCTGAGCTTCCGCTATCTGCTTGCAGCACCCGGGCCCCGACCAAGTGTCGGGGCCGAAAGCTACCCTCATGGAGCTCAAAATGAAAAAAAAAAGAATCACAAGGCATCCTCGGCCCAGCCCCAATGGGCTGAGCCTCCGCTATCTGCTTGCAGCACCCGGGCCCCGACCAAGTGTCGGGGCCGAAACCCACCCTCATGGAACTCAAAATGAAAAAAAAAAGGAATCACAAGGCATCCTCGGCTCAGCCTCAATGGGCTGAGCCTCTGCGGCCCCTCAGACGTTGGTGCTCAAGCGTGGTGCGGTCATCCGCACATTCCAACCTGAATGTAACCTGCGAGCTTAAATAAAGCGAATTGACGCAGCAATCCTTCAAACCCACAAGCTGAATCAATCCCTCAAACCCATTTACCAAATCATAATCACTCAAACCGACAAACACACAAACCCATATACCCAATACACTCCCCAAATCACAATGTTGAATTCTAACCTAAAAACCACCCAAAATCCATATCACCACATCACAACACATTCTCTCGACAATGAAAGCTTACCTCTACGTTAGTGTACCGCCGTTGCTGTACTCTCTGCTCTCCCTCTTCGTCCTGTTCTCCACCTTCCCGGCCCTCCTCCTCCTCTTCACCTTCCTCGTCCTCGTCCTCCTCTTCTCCTTCCTCCTCGTCGTCCTCTTCGTCTCCAACCTCCTCGCCGGCCTCCCCCTCACCTTGCGACTGACTGCCGTCCCCGTCATCTGCCACCTCGCGGTGGCCGACCTCATCCACTCCTCCGGGTGCCCCCTCTTCGCCTTCGCGATCCCCTGCAGCCAGGGCCTCCATTTCGGAGCTCTCCGCTGGAGCCACAGCAGCAAGCCCTGCACCCCGCCCACCGCGACGCCCTCTGCCCCCGTGACCTCCGCGACGCCCTCGCCCGACCTCCATCCTCAAACACTCCCCTTCGATTCCCCTCCCACGGCCTCCTACTTTCCCACCTGCTCGCCCTCCCCGCCCCGCCCCTTTTCGCCCACCATTTATTAAACCTTTACGGGCTGCATGCTCTCGATCCACAGCTTCCCCTTCCTCCATTATGGCTTTCCTCGCTCTCGCAGCACCTCCCTGCCACTCACTAGATTCTTCTGGCGCTTCTGAATCGCCCCCTCTCACTCCTCCACTCTGTTTCGCAAATCTAGAGCCTCCGCCCTCGGTCCACTTCCCCAAAATAACAAAGTTAGCTTAACTACATAGAAAAATTCTAAATTTTACTGTATGAGAAGTACGTTTAGAAATGTCTAAGAATTCGCAAGTAATAAAGCACTGTAAAGGTCATCTGTAACAACTATAAGTAACAAGATAATCGGAGCAATCACCTCTAAAAATGAACAATAAACATTCGAGAATAAAACTAAGGGCAGTAACTTACTTCATTAGAGAGCCGATCCTCTGTGGATCCCACAGCTCTCTCTTCTGGAAGTGACTCGTTTAAGCCAAACGAAGGCTGTGGAGACTGTGGTGTCTCTAAACAATTGAACCCTAAATCTTCCGTCATCTCATTAATTATATTGTCCATGTTTACTACACCATGGTCGTGAACCGTGACATCTAAAACCTCCTCTTTTATTTCCACTAAAGACTCTAGAATGAGATTACGGATGCTACAAAATTTAATTGCTAAAGGCAGCCCAGCTCCTCGAACCTTCAGAGGTGCACTCAAAAGGTTGCCTTTCGACTTCGCCTTTCTACGTGATTCTCTCCTCTTCCTCGCTCTCCTATTCGTAAAATCTGTACTATATCCTTTCCTTCTAGGTTTAGGAGTGACATAAGTGGAGGGAGATGACCCCTCACTCTCCTTCATGTGTCTAACTAACGAGAGAACTCTCCGCACTATTCAGCTCTCCTCCTACCTCCCCTTCTTCTTATATATCCCTCACCTTCAATCCCTCTGACTAGGCCCTAAATACTTAGATTAGGAATAACCTAGTTAAATTTTTTGAAACTATAAATAAATGCAGTTTGAATTAAAGCTGATGAGATCAATCTATATTGGAAGAGAATAAACCAAGCCCACAAAATATTAAAAGTTTTGAATTAAGCACTGGAATACTTGTATTAAATATGGATGCAAGTGACGGCTCACTCTAATCTCACTCACAGTCTGTCTATCCAGCAATCTATTATGAAAATTGAGGGACTTTATCACTGAATAAAATATAGAATTTGAATAAATCATATGCTTGCAATCGTCCTATATATATATAACTAATGCATGAATATGATTAATTCAAATTCTATATATTTATTGTTTTAAATGCAGAAGGAAAATACGACTCTTTTCAATCCAATCACACCCCATAAAAAATAGAATCTACTCCAAATACTTAAAGCGATATTCAGAAAATCTTACCACATATTTATGGGCCTGCAAAAAGCACATTCTAATCAGTTAGCGCCGTCTCTCTTTAATCATACATTCGTTACGTACCAGAATGAATCATTACCTAGTCGTCCACATGGACATTCCATTTTGAAAAAAATGATCAACAGCGATGCATCATTCCTCTTACTTTGCTCTCGCGATACTGCTTTGCTAGTTGAGGGACTCTTCTTCGTTCTTCCTCTAGTACATCTGAGTTGCCTGCGAATATGGGGATGGTCTGTCTGTACGCCCAAGGCATGGGCATCCCTCTTAGGTTTCGCGTAGATGACGATGGTCTAGCTACGGTGTCCTCTCTTCGCCTCAGTCTCAGATTCCATTTTCGTGAGGATTCCATCAGTATAGAGGAGGAGATCTTTGATGACGTTACTGCCGAGGTTACCCACACTCTCGGGCAACCTTCGGTGAGAGATGAGAACAACATGTTGCAGTGGAGACTCCTCCCTGGATCCTATAGAGTCTATGGTCTTACTGATTCTCTTATGGCTGCATCCACTGAGATCCTCACCCCCCGTCGCTCTTTTACTTGCACAATTCAGACTCCCTTACCTCGTGATGTCAAAGTCAAAGTCGAGCCTGGTACCGAGACTTCAGATGTTGAGAAACCTCCTCCGACCGTCATATCTCTCTCTTCTGATGACGAAGTCAGTCCCGTCAAGTTGGTGCCTAAGGTCCACGCAGATGCTCCTCCTTCCAATGTGTCTCCTCCATTTTCCCAGGTCACAGTTAGCATTGTTCCGCTCCTTAAAGAGATTGCTAAGACGCGTGGGTCCAAAAACATTTTGAAGAAGATAGACTATTCCACTATTAGACACGAGAGAGTTGAGTACTTGCCTGCGAAGTTTGATGGTCCGGTTCTTTTTGAGTTGCCCCCAGCTGCTGCAGGATCCTCTAAGATCGCCGCCAAGTCTATGCAGGGAATGGATAAACGATACGACGGACACTTGTGGACCAAGACCATCACAACAAACATCAAAAACGACTTCGGACTCTCTTTTCGAAGTTCCACCTGCGTCGGATGGCTGCGCTGCAGCAACAAGGAGTGTGACTTTCTCAAGCGTGTTCCCAAGATCTTCGAGGTTAACGAGACTGAGTTCGAAGGCTGTACCCTGCAAGCTTTTGTCATGGACCAGCCTCCTCGATCTGAGTCCACGCTTGTGTGCAAGGTATGTAAAGAACCTCCATCATGTGTAGCTACATGCGAGGCTAAGATTTATTACGTTGTGGGCAAACCGAATCAGACTAGAGCTTGTATTCACATAGGAACACATGATCATCCAGTGAAAGTTGGAGACTACAGAGACTCTAAAGCAGAGATTAGTAGCTTAATAGAAGAGCAGGTAGAGATGAACAATAAAGCAACAAAGAGCGCCGTTGTCCTGGAGGCGAGCAAACTCCTCATCGGGAGCTACCTTCTACAGCCCGAGGATGCACCACCGAGGAAGTTGACGATGGAGGAGCTGGTTCCTGTTCTGGATCGGTGCAAAGACATGGCGTCCCCAAACATCCGCAACAAAGTCGCCACCTTCAAAAAATTCAAAAGGTACGGAATCATGGACGGTATCACCAAGCTCCGTGGAAACAGTCTCTGGGCGTATGTCCAGGAGAATAGGTTTCCTGGTCAGGGATCTATGCGTGACAAAGTCTTCCTCTTCAAGATGTCGGAGGTCGGGCCGGGAAGTGGTGTCGACCTGGTCAGCCGTATGCAAGCTGGTGGCGACTTGGAGAACGCATGGATCATGTTCGACCATGTCAAACGCGTCAAAGACTGGTCGACCATGGCGTGCCATGTGTATGACGCCACCTACTGCCGCGTGATGACAATCGCCACTTGCGACATGCAATCCGAGGACACGGAGGCCCAGCTCGTCTTCTGGAAAAACCTGAACCTGGTCATGGAGATCAATGGCGTTGCAGCGCCGAACTTCAAGGGGTTCATGGCGGATAACGCACAGGCGAATTGGAATGCAGTGCGAATCCTTTACGACAATGGCAACAAAGAGGACCCAATGGAGGACCGGGAGAGGTCGTGCTTGTTCCACTGGACTCAGAACATGGTGGCGTATACGCAGAAGCACTTCCCCGAAGAACTCTGGGAACAGCACAAGAAGATGTGCACTCAGTACAAGAATGCGACCAGCATGGCAGAGGCGGAAACTCTGTACCACGCGTTGCGAGCATGGTGGGCATCCACCGGGGTCGTTGGCGAGAGCGGGCTCATCAAACTCGATCAGTGGCTGTCATTCTGGCACCACCGCTTCCGCCAGTGGGGGGGATTCATGACCGAGGTATTATCTCTGAACTCTGTTTTCATGTTTTTGATACTGGTTTCCTAGCCCTAACCTACAAACCTGTAATCGGTGAATCTAACGGCATGTACTGTCAAATATGCAGAAATTCACGAAAGAAGAACTCACAGAAATGCCCAGTGACTTGTAACCTCGCCGAAACAGTCCACAACAAGTGGCTCCAAGCTTCGGGAAACAACGGAAACGACCTCTACGTTGCTACCGTGGACGATTTTGTTCGTGCTTTTCTAGAGGTTGTCAATTGTTACCAGTTCCTCAAAGGTGACTTCGGCGGAACAGGACCATCCAAGAAGGAACTCAGGCTCCGGATGGCTGAACGCAACGCAAAGAAATGGGGAAATCCTACACTGCTCGACAAGCCCATGCTCGATATGCCAGGCGCGGATGAGTTCTGCACCCGTCAGCCAATCATGCCTGGAGCGGAAGTCTTTGGTTCACAGAAGAGAAAAGCCGACGTCCCCATCGGAGCTGACGAGGAGTCTCATCGCCCGGACAAGACAAACTTCTCACGCCCAAGAGGCCCAAGACGTGCCGTCAGGGCTCGCCCTATGCAGATGCCTGTCATTGTGGAAGACGACTCCGAACACGACCCCGAGGTAGAAGGTACCCAATCTCCTGCCCAGGAAGTTGATTCCCCTTTACCTTCACCAGTGAACAAGGGCGGCATTCGCCATGTCAACACGGTTGAAGAAACTAAGGTGGACGTGAAGGAGTGGCACATTTCGAGACTTCACAAACTTTCTGCGAAGTGCTGCTGGGCCCAAAGAGCTGAAACGAAGAAGAAGTGCACAGAGAGAATCGTCAGGGGGCCCCATTGCACAGCTGCACCGACTTACACTGGGCTCTGGACTAACTATCGCAGGAACCTAGTCGAGAAGACTGAGTTCTTCTTCTGCTCCGACGATATTGAGCGCTGCGTGAAAGGCTCTAAGCGCAAGTGGGTAGCACACTACTCAAAGGACCAGGAATTCCCCTCCATTCCTGAGGTCTGGCCAGTGAAACTAGGTACTAACCTCAAACTCACTGAGATTCTTGCCCTCGAAGCAGCGGGCTTTCAACTTCCGCCGAAGAAACCGGTCTCCCCAAGACGCCTGTTCTCTTCGGCCCCGCCCCCTTCAAATCTCAGCTCAGTGCCAGTCCCTGCAGACGCTGACCGCTACCCAGGCAAGAGAGACGGCAAGATGGTGAAGCGCACTGCCACTCGTCCCAATCAAGCCTTGCGACTCTCCATGGGCTCCTCCGAGTCTCTTAAAGCGCGCCTCCGTTTCGTCACCATGATACCTGAGCCGGGCCACGGTTGCATCATTGGGCTGGATTCGGGCGTCGCTCCACACATCACACGGTACCAGATTACCATCAGTTCTTACCCTGGTTGCACTTGCCCAGCATTCAAGAAGACGATGACTACGTTCCGTGGCAAGACTCAGTTCACGTATTGTAAGCACCTTTATTACATACTCTTGAAGGTCTGCAACCGTGATCCCGAAGCCGAGCTTTTCATCCATGCGCCTACCTTCAGCTTCAACGAGGTCAAGCTACTCTTAGAGAGTGGAATCTTGCGTCACCCCTTGGCGAAGAAGTAGGTAGCCCTCCTACTTTAGAACTGCCATTTCCACAATGGCCATTTGTCACGTAGTGAATGATTTTAGTAATATCCCATGTACTAAGTCAGCAATATAGAAGCTGTATTGACTTTTTCATTATAAAGGCTTTGTCGTTCACATTGATTGCACTCTATTCCAATACATTCTATCTTGAACAAGTGCACTATATACTTCGTATCCCCTGACATGTATCTTTTATTACAGCAAACATATACTTGTTATTAGATATCTCAATCTTCGAACCTAACACGTTTAGACTTGCCCACTACACTATCAGCACGACTGCCAGCCGCTGACTGTACTACAGGACAAACTACATTCGCATTCACTTTCGTTCCCACACTTGGAGCGTGTCCTTGGTATGAACGTTTCAGCAATGGCCCACCTCCCCGCCTCCGATTAACTGATTCCCTGGAATAGGTTCCCCTTGGGATCTTTCCAACCTTCGAGTATGCATGTGGTTGCAAAGGCACATCTGCGTCCTTCTCTAGCACTATGATTTCATCCGAATTTTCTGAACGTGGAGGGTCAGCTCTTACATCCGGTTGTACGTCAACATCCGTTGTCGAAGGACTCCCTTGGCTGTTGGCCATCACCTCTTCTTCGTCCTCCACCTCAACATATGGTTGAAATGGACAAACATCGTCAGCAAGTGAAACAACAATATCTCTGACGTCTTCCATACCTGCTGTCCCGCACTACGGAAAAGAGCTTCACATAACACCAACACAAAAGAGGCAGAGACATTCCCTACTCTTATCTTAAATATCTCTGAAGAAGATGCTTGGCGCCCTTGAAAATCGGCTATTCATTCATTTAAAAGTTGTCATCCTCCTAAACCGAATGGAAAAAGTTGAAGGTTTAGCAGAGGTCATCTAGCATTTAAATTGTTTTTTAAAATTTAAAGAATGAAAAAAAGAAAAAAACAAAAAAAACCCAAAAAAAAAAACATTTATATAAATTGAAATTAAAAAGATTAAAGAAAAGAACAGCAATATTTAATATGAAGGTTGAAAATAATATAAAGGAGATCAACAAATTGAATGTGAAAATAAAATGATTGTGAAAATAAAATGAAGGAGAGAATTAAATGAAAGGAGGCTTTTGACCCCTCTAACTAGATAGATAGAATAAAGAAAGTTTTATAAAAAATACAAGACAAATTTCAAAAAAAAAAAAAAAAAAAAAAAAAGGAGAAAGGCATGTAGACTATGGTGGATGAATTCTAGCAATGTTAAGAAAATGTTACGAAATTAAATGTTACTTGATCCCTGTTCAGAGGTTGAATACCAATACATTTTAAGTAGTAATTTGCATATAAATTTAAGGAGATAAGGGGAATTACTGTATGCCTGAACTAGTTAGAAGGAGCTGGAGCATAGTAATTGGTGCACGTTAAAAAATAAATCACCAAGAAAAGAGAATATGAACTACAAATTCAATGAAAATACTGTAATTAGTCCACGGTTATAGGGTCAATTAAATTACTAAAATTAGTAAATTTCTAAAAATTCACTAAGAATATTCGAATCATCTAATTTTATAATTCATTTTTAGTAAAAAAAGTGCTATTTTAAGGTTCTGTCCCCCATTCTGTGCTCTCCGCTCTCCAAATCTGCGCTCACCGCTCTCCGCTCTGCGCTCTCCGCTCACGTACAAGCTTCCCTCAATCGAATCTTAGAAAAGAAAGGGGCGTTCGGGGGAGCCTGCTGCCAAGTGGAGAGGAGCAGGGGTTTGGCCGCTTTGAGGAGGTGTGTGGACATCTTCCACTGTGAGGCACACTGCTGGCGTGGGGCGAGCTGGAGTTTGAGCACCACCGGGCTATGATCCGATTGTGTGCACCCTCCCAAGATGCGGTAGTCAGCGACTGTCGCTAAGGAGATGGTGTCCCTGTCACGGAAGACGTAGGCGCGGTCGAGGCGAGCTAATACTCGGGCACCATCGAAGCGGAGATTGTCCCAACTATATTGGAGGCTGTCGGGGGCAAGAGGGGGCTCATCCAGGTTGAGGCCAGTTTTAAGTAATTCGAAGGTATGTCTTTCGAATGCTGGCAGCATACGCCCGCATGTAGAGGATTTGTCTGCTCGACGTTCCACCATGTTTAGGTCCGGGGCCAGCTATTAGGGAGTTCCCTCAGAAGAGCTTCCCATAAGGCGCTGCGGTCGCAAGGGTGGTTAAAACTTAAGGGCATAAACATTGATAAATCCGAGGCGGCCGCCAGCAACGCCATCGAGTATGAGGTAATGAGCTCGGTTTCCCATGATGGCGCCTTGTTGGGATACCGAGCCACTCCACTTGGGGTGGAGGAAAGTGGCGATACCTCCTTTACCAGCGGTAGCACCAGTGGGAGTGTATCCGATGTCAGCGTCGAGTGTCCAAGCTTTGGCTTGCCGCCAAAGGAGACGACCAAGCTGTGTTGCAGAGGTTTGACGCAGCTTGTGTTCTTGAAGGAAAAGAATGTCAGGGGTATAGGGAAGGGATTGGATATAGTTGCGGAGGTGCCGGACCGCAGTGGGGTTGTTAAGGCCCCGAACGTTTAAGGATAGGGTGTGAAAAATCATAGCCGGCGTCGAGGGGAGTGTGGAGCGTCTCCCACACTGTTGGGCCCGGTACAAGGTTGGCCCCAAAAGTCATAGAGTTGATTCCGAGCACCTTGGATTGTGCGTGGAAGGGACTGGGGAAGAGGTTGGCTACTAGGTGAACCATTTTGTCGAGCCATTTGCTTGGCCTCTCGAACAGAGGGCCCTTTGGACTGAGCAATTTCGGCCATTGCCTCTTCAATGAGACTCTGGAGAGGCTCGTGTTCCGGTTTACTGGGAACCGGTTGGTCTCCAGGAGCTTCGACGTCGGTAAATCGAGGGGATGAGTGTGTGGAGCGGGGTGAAAATTGGTTCGGTTGTGCATCTTGGAAGAATTCTAAGTCATCTTCTGTCTCGGACTGAAACAAGAACCCCCGGCCAGGGCCAAAGGAGATCGCCGGGAGGAGAGCCACCTGGTGTGCAGGAGAGGGGGATCGGGGGTGAGGAATAGTGGGTAAAGAATCCGAAAGGTTGGGAACTGGCCGAGGTCTGGTAAACTCCGGAGAGGAGGAAGCGGGGGCAGGAGTGACATGACCGGAGGGGAGGATGGAAGGGACCTGTGGCAATCTGGTTTGGGGAGCCACGGAAGGCGTTGAACCGAGGGCATGGCCGGATGCAGGATTGATATTAGAATGGGAATGGATAGGAGAAGGGGAATGCAAAAGGGGTTTTAAATCTGTGATATGGATGGGGTTGTGTTGGGGTAGCAGTGGCGGAGGAGGGGGCGTCCCCTCAAGAGCGAGCGGGAGATCAGCCCATGCTCCAGGCAGGTCCGGGGAGCAGAAGAGTTGATGTGGAGCTAATGGAGTAAGCTGAGTATCCGGGGTTCCATCGAGCTGGGGGGGGGGGGGGGGGAGGAAGAAGGGCTGGGGGGAGGAAGGATTAGAGGGGGAGCGGGATTAATTTTGGCTGGATTAATGTAAAGCCTTCGGAGTCTGTCTGGGGCTCGGGTTTGTACTTGCGTTGTCGGTGTCTTTCTGATTTCCGTCTGGATTTGTAAGCACTGCTATAGCCTTCAGAAGAGTGACTGTTGGTAGGCATTGATCGCCGAGGCCGGGGTCGGGGAGATCGGGGTCGGGTTGAGTGTTGGTGTTGGCGACCGATGGATCGTTCTGGAGGGCTGTGAGGTGGAAGAGGAGGGTGATACTGCCGGGATGGAGCTAGCGGGACCTTCATCACCGGGCATGATGAGGAAAGGTGGTCAAGGGAGAGGCAAGTTGTACAATGAACCAGGTAGATGTCATAGTCTATGACGACTTCAACCATGCGACCATCAGCTCCTTTGAGCGCAACCTTGGCAATCCACCCGTCAGCCACATTGAGACCAACACAGAATCGATGGTCAAGAGTGGGGTTGCGAGGAATGTCGGAAATAAGGATGCGGCCGACCTGCTGGGCGATGAATCTCGAGCGAGATAGGAACTCGAGCGGTACATGTCGCAATGTAATCCAGGCCGGGAGGAACACCTCATGGGGCCGGTTGGGGTTAAAAGAAGCCACCCACGGTTGATAGAACGCCATCCCACCGGGAAAACGCTGAGGTGAGCGAAGCAGCCGTTGAGTGGTCTGGGGGTCAGAGCATTTGACGAAGGTGAAACGTCTGCCGGCGTCGCGGTGGAGGAAGATCTTCCCTGGTAGGGCTTGGTCCGTCAAGGCGCGTAGCCAGGATTCCCTAGAAGAGGGTGTCAAGTTGCCTTCGGTGAATGTCGCAATAACGACGTGAGCCCTGAGGTAGGTAACTTCTTCTTGTACCGCAAGGCCATTGAAGACTTTGTCACTAACTTGGAAGCAGGTCTGAACGAGCATACCTTTGTGGTTGCGGCGACTTCCCGGTGGGAGCACTTCGTCACCCTCAGCGGTGAAGGGGTTTGGTGCCGGGCTGGGTTGCTTGACCGTCGCTCGTCCGCGGTCGCCATCACCATGAGAGGGAGTCAGGTGGTCGGAGGGACGCCCGTGAGGGTCCCAGGCTGGTGGCCCCATTGAAGCAGTTGTACTGTACTACTGTAGCTCGAAATGATTAGGTCGAATTCTACTGTACTAGGGTCTCAACGCACTGACAGAATACTCATTCAAAAAGCCTGATTCGAGTATCAAACGCCACAGGGCGACTGCCGTGTTTCAGACACAGTGACTGTAGAAGTCTTGCGAGAGAGGCCCCGCTTCTGTGCGCGGAGCGATCCTTGCCTGCGGCGGCCAGCGGCGCCGAGGCCGAGGAAGCCCTTGGGCCGCCTCTCCTCACCTAAAATTGCGGAGCTCACAGCCGCTCAGCCTCTCAACTCGGTTCCCCATGTTGGTCTCCTTTAGAGAACGGAGTTTCTTGTTGTTTTAAAACTTTTCCACATTTTTGTGTGTCCGTTTTGCGTCAAATTTATTGGTGTTTCGTAACATTTGTGGAGTGACTTTCATCTTTTCTTGGACTCTGGACTTGCCAAGCCTCTTATTACCCTCCCTCTTATGTGTCCCTCGATGATTAACTTGTCCATTTTTGTGTTTTTTTAGGAGTTTATGTGGATTGGTAGAAATGAAAGGTGGTTGTTTTTATATCTCTAGGAATATATGGGAGCTCGTAGAAATATGACAGCTTTTGGTGTTTTATAAATATATGTGGATTGGTAGAAATGGACGTGTTATTTCTATGTGGAAGTTTATATGAAAATTGATGAAGATTTCTAGGGAGGAATTGATGGAAGGAAGAATGTTTGTTATGTGGTAGTAGATCATAAAGTGGGTTGGTATTGTAGCTCGGAATAATATAATGGAGGTCATAACTTCAATCTTGTATTAGGATTAGAAAGTGTGATATTTCTTCATTGAGTTGTTTTACAAGTTCATAGCAAAGGAGACTATAATGTTTACTGTAACAACCCTTGATTTGGAATAGTATATTATACATGAAAAGTTTCTATATTTTTTCCTAGAGGTTGAAAGTGTAACAGAACTTTTTATCATGGAAGTGTAAAAAGTTGATTAATTTGCTTCCTTGCTTATTTAATTGTTAGAGGCCCTTTGGTTTCATCAAATTGAATTATTAACTTCTATATGTTTAAATTAGAAAGATACTGTAGTTCAAAGATAGTAACTTCTTATATGCATCTCAATTATCCCATGTTGTTGGGCAAACTTTCCATTCCTTTTAGAATGGAAAATGATTTCTTTCTAAAAAATATTTAGATGATTCATGAAATCATCAAAGTTGAAGTAAGTCCATCAACACTAATAATAGATAATAGTATTTTGATGTATTCGGAATGATTCTGCACAGTTTAAAATGGATTTTAGAAAATAAACTTCATTGACTTCAATTTGGAACTTTATGTAAGAGGTAAATGTTAGAAATCTATCACCCCCTCTTCTATCTCCAAGGGTCTTTAAAGGACTAATTTTGTATAGATATGGAAATGAACATTTATCATCATGGGCATTTATAAATGGATTCTATGTACAACAAGCACTAACTTTTTATATGATTTAAGGTTTACCTTACTTACAATTGCACTTAGAATTGGGTACAAATAATGTGATGCATGATTTAAGAAGTTCACATTGAATATATCAGCTTAGATTTTTATTTTTTTGCATAATGAATTATTTACAATGAGATGTTTCAACTTAAGTTGTAAAATAGCATAGGTCATAACATGGCTCAAATATTGTGTTTTATTTAGTTGAAGTGGTAGGAGGGGTTTTCAGATTATATAAATTGCTTCAGCTAATGGAGTTGATATTGAGTTGATATTCAATAAAATTAATAGAGTACTTGCATATACCTTCTTCATTCTTATAGTTGAGGACCTCAAATGTAAATGATTGATTTTTTATTGTTTTATATCTCATAGCAATCAAACCTTGCTTTGTCTTAACCCCTAACTATCCTTAAAACCCAAAATGGGTTTTTGCACTTTCGGGCAGCCCAGATGGAGGGGTTAAAAGTAATATTTTTTTTCAAGATTTTTACTGGATGCTCCCTTTACGGTAAGGTCTATGTAGTAAAAATTTTGAAGCCAAATTCCAATTTTAGAACCTTCATCTAGAAATTTTAGGTTTCAAGTCCAAAACGGGCAGTCTAAAATTAGGTCTTTTTACAAAAACAAAAATTGAAATATGTTCATAACCAAATCACTATACAAATTCCATAGTGACCCAAGTCAAAAAATTTACCAATTTTACAAGGGCAGCCTCCAAAACTTACAAAGACAAGCTTCAAAGTTTTTAGTAATTTTTGAATTTTTCCTTTAAAAATTTGTCAAAATTCGAGATTTTTGAATTTTTGAATTTTTTTTTCTTTTGAAAATCACAAATTTATGAAGGTACCTACTCACCGTTCAATTTGTCTTTAGCTCACAAATTGTTTTTGTAATGCATGTTTTACTATTTTGTCAATTTTATACCTTCTTACAGAAAATAATTTTTATGAAGGTCTAAAAAGCGTTTTTTTGGCCTAAATTTTTGCATGAGCATACCTAACCTAGTTAGCTACATGGAAAAAAATGTGACCAAAATGTTTGAAGTAATAATCATCAAGTCTCCCTTTGGCCCATTTGCACCATGCCTCTCGGCTCAGGCCCAAAAAAATATCTACTGAAACTTTGAACACTACGATCTCACTAATGAAAAACATCCAACGGTTGAAATTTGAATCAGTTCTTCCAAGTAGGGTTAGGTACAAGATCTTACGGTTGAATTTCCAAAAAAAGATAAAAAATTTGTTTCATATCCTCGGGAGGGCATAGTGGTAAAAAATCGCAGTTTTGAGGATTCAAGCTCTCAAAAACACAAGGAAATTTAGGGGTTAATGACAAGGAGCCTTCAAGCAAGGTACCCATTGATAAGGGCAGAAAACCCTTGCAATTTTATTCTTGACAAAAGAAAAAATGAAAAAGTTTTTTTTCAAGAAGTCCTACAAGTTATTTAAAATTAGCTAAATGGATCCCTACAACTAAATGTGTCTCCGTGAATGGGTCCTTTTAAGTGTAAAAGAATTCAATATTAATTAGGCAACTAAATAAATATGTAAGATTTAGAATCATAAACATTCCGTATATTAATATTTACAAATTGACTTGAGAATCTCTCAATTCCAAAAAGACTAAGCATATTTGGAAAAAAATGAAGGTATAATCACATGTGACTACTACAACTATGAATCATGATGCAATTTATTGTTAAAAAAGATGTGATGTTAAAACAATTTGAAACTATCCAGATGGTGAAAATGTCAAAAACATTATTTAATCTTTGTCAAACAATTTACGAGCTACAGCCTACAGGTGATTTGTTTTTGAGGATTCACAAGAATTTCAAATTGTATTATAATTAATTGGAATAATTTTAGAATGGTCAAGATCATAAATTGCATCTATAACAGAAAATCATGAAGCACAATATTTTGAAAATTATTTGTTTTCTAAAAAAACGTTATTTTGAACAATGTAAAAATTTAGATAATTTTTTTGTATCCATATAAATATATACATGTATATCTGTATTCTTTATGAGTTATTCAATTTGAACATGTTAATGATATATGAACTAAAAGTTTGTTCCTCCCTAAAAACCCATCCAATATAGTATTAATATAGAATTGCAAAAGGATTTGATCCTCAAGGACGTTTTAAGAATAAATATACTATTGAAATATACTCTAAATATATTTTTACTTCATAGGATATTTGCATTACTTTACAGTCTCCAAAAACAAATGCATGTGGTTTCCTCGTATATAACACAAGGCATTGTGTAAATATTTTGCAAGGTAGCAAATACTTATAATTCTATTATTGGGGACTTTGAGTATAAACCATATATTTTTTGTGATATTTTTAATTAGTTGGAAAGAGGTATTCAAAGAAATAATCAATTTTGTGAGAGTTTCTTGTAGGGCTTTCCTTGTACTCACCTTTTCAAGGTTTGAAAAATTATACATGAATTATTTGTTGCTTTAGATGATTTTGACCTCTGATCATTGAATTATAGTGGTTGATAGTTATGTAAAATCATGAGGTTTTGGAACTTCAAATGAGTTTCAAATTTCTTTATTACATGGATGTTTTAGATGTTTTTTATTACACAGATAGAGATGCACTTTCTTTGTAAAAAAGCCATTTATTTGAAAATGAGGTTTGTTTTCATGCAAGGTAAAACATACTTTTTAAGACCGTGTTTAGGAGAACTTGAAGAGTAATGACAAGCATATGGATCAGAAAATGAAAGGAAATGGATGTTGTTGATGACATCTATATATGAAGCTTGGTGATTTCTAAGTGATTAGTGGCCATTTTGTACTCAGATGTACTCATATGATTGATAATTTGAATGATTGCTTTGCACTTTATGATCATATTTTTAGTAATAAATTGTCTTGTTTTTTATCAAATAAAAAATTCAGTCTTAAGTATGCATCTCATGCTTTGTTTCTTTTTATAATACAGATATTAGCGATCTATTTTTTGAATTTAAATACAAAGTATGAACGTTAATCAAAGTACAGGTTTTGTTCAAAACATATATATATATATATATATATATATATATATATATATATATATATATATATATATATATATATATATACAAATTTCCATATAATTCATTTTTGCATTGTCTATATAAGAATCATGAAAATTTAATAATGAAAATTTAATAATGAAATTAAATTGAAAATGGTTTTTTTTCAATAAAACACTTAATTCAGAGTCATTTTTAAAACTCTTCAACATCTCCAAGACTTTCTAAAACATCCAAACTATGTACAAAATGCAAAAAAATTACAAATACTTAAAACTACAAAAAATGCTTCCAAATACAATTCAATGATTCATGTATTAGGTGGTATATCTTCTGTTTGAAAGTTTATCATCTCATTTTTAATTTTTCTTTTGTTTATTTTTCATAAATTAATGTATTCCAATTTTTGAGTAATATGCTTACTCATATTTACTTTATAACATATAAGCATTGTCCTAAAGCATGTATATCAATAAGTCACTCTCACTTGTAAAATTCTCAATATTTATGTTTGAGTCTCCTCTTCACATGGAAGATTACAACAAATAGGTGTTGAAACAATTGTTAAGGGTGCACTATAGAAATCCAAGACATACTATAAATAATTGCACTAATCACACCATAAAATAGTTTTCAGAAAAAATAATCTCCCCAATTTACAGGTTCTCCATAATATTTACCGTCTAAATGCAAGCATAAGCGTATACAGAAAGGCCCCATGTGGAGACACTACAAAAACAAGCTCCTGCCAGAACACTGATCGAGGAAGCTTCAAATTATGCAAAGTTTGGGGTTTTTGATCTCAAAATTTGCATAGTACATAGCTACGCAATATCTTGCGAATGCTCCTTCATCATGAACTGACTCAGGCACTTGGACCTCGGAAACGAGTCCAGCAATGACTAGGCTGCGATGGAATGATCTAGGAAGTAGAACGTTTCAGCCTGTAAGAAGATTTACCGTTGTAAGCAAGCTATGGAGATGTGCAGTTATGCTGTTTCATCATTGCTGTTGCCGCCTGCTCTGCCACTCCGGTGATGGTAGTTTCTTTGCTAATTCTGTGAATCATGATCCGAAGATAGTCTTGATGCTGTCTCGTTGTATAGCAATTGACCATAGACTCCCTGTCTACCGTAAACAAAGAGCTGGATTATCTGTGCATATAGAGGTAATATGGGAGTAGTTGAGATAGAGAAACGCAGCAATATGGTTACGAGATCTCAGTGCTCTGGCGTTGCTTGTGCTGATAGAATAATGTCAATATTGGTAACTTCGGAACATAATCATCATCCACCTTGAAGGGTGGAATGAACTAACGAAGTAAGAACTCCACTTGTCCTTCACCTAGATAACACTGTGTGGTGATGGGATATTATCACACGATTGCTGTTACTGAAGATAGCATGGAGTTGTCCAAAGATGCAACATCATTTCAGACAGGTTTGCATATCCAACATTGTAATGTCTATGGTTGAAGAGACAAGCCTATGCAAGTCCTGCCGACGTCCACATATGTGAACTCTGCTCAGGTAGCATGAAAGTAACGTAAATGATGCCAGGTTTAGATTTACGTCAGTTGCTTTTCTACCCGACCTGTATCCAAATTGACCAAAAGCATCATGACATTTCTGCTCGTATTAGGGATTAGGTTGGAGCCAAATCCAATGCTTCAGATTAAAACCAAACATCCAACGACAGTAAGCTGGGGCTATTAGCGGTGCAGAAATAATTAAACCCAACAGTACTACAGAAATCCAAAACTAGATAACTGGAATTTGAACTAATATTTTGGATAACCCATTCTTCAACTCTCACGGTAGGGATCTAGATTCTTCTGATTACCAGAGTTCACAGTGTTTTGCCAATTCCATCTCATGAAAGTTTAAGTAAGTTCATCATGACAAATTAGCACTCTCACTGAGAACTGAGCACAAATTTTCAGTTTGGTTGGTTGGTTTCATCTTCTTCTTCTCCGACTTCAAGGTTTCCCGCATCTTTATCCTGGCGTTGCATGATCCCTACACATCACATCGATATCCTTCAAGATCAAACGATCTGCTTTCACATTCACAAGCGTCACCTATCAAGCTGTAACAAACCTCGACTTGTAACATGAGACAAGTATGAGTAACATGAGTACACTACTACACACAACTTGGAAAAGAAGCATGTGTGTCAGTCGTCGAACTTTCCGATCTGTGTTTTACTTCAGAAAATTGAACAAATACCGATACGATCATGCAATTAATCATCAAAAACAAAAGATGAGCCTAGGGAGTACCCGATCTCGACAAAGCTGATGCATAATGCTTATTATGGTGACATAGTTGGAACTATTTCCATGGTCTTGTCTCGCTCTCCATCTCGCTTGTGTTTACCACACACCCAAGCAAGTCTTTTACTGCCATATGTGTATCTGATTCTGTGAAGATCAAACAAACCTGGAATGCTTTTGCCTGAAAGAAAGTCTACCAGCCATTGCTCAGCAGCTTTCTGTTTCTCCACTGGAATAGAAGCCTTCAAGTCTTCTGGCAACAAAGTTCTCGTCACACATCCCTTATCCAGATTGGATGGTATCGCATTCAGCGGTATTGAACGGGCAAGCCCTTTGATCAATTCCCTCTCCGTACCTTCGACCAAAGAACCCACACCAGCGCCAATTGCAATACCACCTATCTTCACCAACAATGAGATTGCTCGCACTCCCCATATCACATATGGAAGTGCCCTCTGAAGATGTTCACTTGTAAGAAGCAATTCGCAACCTTCTTGTTCCGGCACCAGGTGTATCTCGTTAATGTGCTCACACATAAAATGTACTTGTACCGATTTCAAACCTGGTACAAATCTTGCAACCGTAACCAACCGCTTCTCTTTGCTGAGACACATAAGACGAGGCACTTGGGATTATTGCAAGTGGATTGAGAAGTCCATCACCCTTTCAATGTTTCTTGAGATGTCAAGGACCAGCTTCTTCTGCAACTTAGTATTCTCCTTCACTTGTTCGGATATCTTTTCTGTCAACATGATGTTCTTGTCCAATTTTTTGGATATCTGTCTTGACGACTCATCGACGGCATCAAAGCGTTGATTCACATGCTCTTTCAACTGCGCGATGGCCTTATGCAGAGAGCTTATAAAGTCATTCTCGTTTGCATCTACATTTGAAACATCCTTAAGTAGATCATCATCTGGCGGAAGGGATATCTCAGCTTGAACCTCTTCCAGGGCTTGGTGTTGTTTGTTGACTTTAACGGCAAATCTCTCACAACACACATGGATCAAACCTTGCCACTCGTCATCGCCCAGAAGCTCCTCTGCTTTATGGTGTCCACCCGGAGAAGGCCATTCATGGTAATAGTCTACATTGAAAGGTTCCTCTGACCCAAACATATCAAACTTAGACTTGACGGCTTGAATCAAATCGTTCACTTTTATGGCTTGATTCTTGCGGTCCCGTATCCCTGAAGGTTTCTCCACATACTTGGGATTCAAGATACTCTCCTCCAGTAGAACACCTGGACAACCAATATTTGCAGAATAACATACGTCTTTGATGAGTCCCATCACACGCTTCTTTGTGAAAACTAAGGTTTCAGCCTTGCTTTTGAAAGACTTCACGAGTACATCAATGTAGCCATCCATTTGATCGTAAGTCTGTTTTGGTGTGGACTTTCCACAGTACTCCACAATGACCTCTATCCCATCGTACCGCAAAGAAATGATGTTGTGCTTTACGACACAATTGGTATTTGATCGAAAGTGTTTCATGAACTCAACCTGGACAAGATACAAATACAGTATCAGAAGAGAATAAAGTAGACATGACACACATTAGTATCAGCTTCATCATGTTTACCTAATTTCGTTTGACACTTTAACTTCTGATATGAGTTACTTATACACTAGAGATATATGAATGTATCTAAAAAATCAAATGCCCTAAAATTATAAACTTGATGCATGGCGCTGTTCCGTAAATCTTTCCAAGGCACATTGTTGGGTTTCCTGAATTTCTCATGTAGAATAGATTACTGGGCATAATTAAACTTGTAAAGAGTCAATCTCTACCTGGACTCGAGGGAAGAATCCTTGCGTTAGAACTGTTCGCTCTTCATCTTCACATTCAAGGCGGTACCCCAGATAGCAGAGTAGTGGGTCCGAACATGATGGCTCAACTTGCCATTTGATCATCTTATCTTCATCCATGCCCAGTTCAGCTTTGTTTCTCAACGTTGCAGGGATAAATAATCCACCATCGTATCGTCTGTCTTGTGCTGCAACTTCGTAGCACAAATTCATCTCTTTCATAACTTGAACCAAGTCTTCAACAAGCTCAACTTCTTTCCCCTTTGTGAGTATACTTCCATCATGGTAAGTACCATCGAGAATTTGTTTCAGTAATTCCGTCTTGACAAACCCATTCTCATCTGCCACACGTTTCCCCTTGTACAAGGTTGCACTCATGGCATCAAGACTGAGTATTCTGCCCATGATATCATGGCAGAACCAATTCGGTCTGACCACCACAAAGTTCAAGTTCTCGAAGTAGATGACATTTCCACTGTCATGTAATGCCAAGGCAATTGCCTTACACATATCTTGAACCTGTTTTTGAATCTTGGATCGAATGGATGGACTCCTCTTGCACAAATCCTCAAACTCGCTCATTGTAATGAGCGGCCTTTGGGGATTGTCCTTGTTCCATTGCATGAGAATTTTGTCAACCTCAGCACATACTCGATAGACCCTCGGCCCATCATCTAACATCTTATGGGCATTGTCTGCCAAACCTTGGAGCAGGGGCTTCACAGATTCTTTTGATCTTGCATCAATGAAAGACCATCCAGGGCCAAACGAGATTTGGATGAAATTTCCAAATTTTGGCTTTAGCTTTAGCCCTACGATATCTTCCACGGATTTCTTAATACTGGCAATCTCTCCCTTTGATGCAAAGTCAAGATGAGTAAACACCAGAGTAATAAAAGGTTTGAACTTCTCTGATATTTTTGAGTTGGAGACAATAAACCGCAACCAATATACAAGTTCCTCCTCGATTGTGTCTGAACCTTTGAAAGTGACTTTCTTCTCTCTCTCATTTTCGAAAATGACCTTTGCACCTTTTTTTTCCACCAATGAGCAGAGTAAGACAAAGGAGCCACCACTCTCACAATTGGATGGAATGAAAAGGTCATGAAGAAAATGGTAATCATCTTGACCGCCAAAGTCCCAGAAAGAAAGCTTTCCAACTTTTGCATCAATACTTGTCACTTCAATACCACTCGTACGAGGAATGTTCTTATGTCTACTGAATAGTTCGAGAAATGTGTATTCTTTTCTTTCAAAGGTGGTTCGGAGTTGAGTCTTGCCTATAAAAAGTACACATGATTTAGCACTCAACATGTTCAATCTAACACTACAAAGTGGTATTAAATAAACATCAATGAAATACATAACCACAACGTCCATGCAAATCTTATAGGTAAGGGTTGGAATTAGCAATATTACAAAGTGGTTGAAAACATTGATAAATAAGTATTGAAATAGATTGTACAAAACTCAAGCATTGAAATTATGTCTTGTAATGTGAAAGCACCTGATCAAATAAGGCTCACCTACAAATGTGGTGTCCTACAACAATCCCAACTTATTCAACCTTAAGATATTTATATACTACAATTACATTTAGACCTCTTAAAAATATGAAGTTTTCATCCAAAATTTTAATAAGTCAATAACAACTAGTATCATTATAATGCCACATCAAACTAAAAAAATAAATTGATATCATAATATTCTTCAATATAAATTACATTATGCTTATTTGAAAATATTTTTTACAGATAACTCTATATCTTCTAAAAGCCAAATTAAACCTATATTGAAACAAACCATTTAAGCCAATTAATCACAAGCTCAATAAAATATATGTAATATATTCAATCGACAAGGCAATTTCAATAATCAATAAATGGATAATCAATTGTTCGTCATAAAGCTCATTCTAATATTTACAATATTTTTTGAATGATGAAAGTCTCACCTTTCATTATTTTAAAATGTGTGAAATTTGATTTTACAAAGGTTCTTATTAGTCATTAAAGATACAACTTCAATGGTGAACATAACATTCTAAGTTTCAACTCTTTTTAAAAAAAAAAAAACGTAGAAGAATTCAATAATATTTTGATGAATTTCTAATATGCAAAGGGGTAAAAATTAACATTAAGGTCTATTGTAATCTATTATTTGAGGATTTCATGTATTTGAAAAAATACATTCAATGAAGAAGCTAGTGTAGGAATAAATGTACCAGCATATGGAAGTCCACATAGAAATACACGGGATGATTCAGGATTGATCAACTCCATGCCCTTCAAAGCATCCGCAGCATTCTTCCTCACTTGAGTCTCCACCCTCCTGAATATGTCTGGTAAATCCGACGGCAAACAAATTTCTTCAACATATAAACCATGACCTACCAGATCCAATAATTTTCCAACAATCTCCTTAGTACCGTCTTTCTCACTTGGCTTAATGAAATAGGACAAAGATTTTATGTCAAGCTTTTTAAGGTATTTGTTCCCTTGTAAGGTTTTGAAGACACCAATCAGGTCCTCATAACTCCATACACTTTTTGGATGATAATTCACATTAAGTAACACAATTGTCTGCAGCCTTGAATTCCTCAACAAAGTGATGAGGACTTCATAGAAATGTTTAGCATCGCAAGCTGGATATGTCCATAGAAGCTTCTTTAGCATGCTCTGATCTTCAGTCTGTGACACACCTGGACTTGACACACTTGGAAACAATTGCTCCAGCAGAATCTCGTCCATTTCCACATCATGTCGAATCAGAACTAGCCTCTCCAGAGTTTTCATTTTTCTTATGCTTTTACCAACCTCAGCAACAAAAGCATCCAAGTTAACCCCCGAGAACCAAATTCGTAACCCAAGTACACGTAGAGCGGATAGTCTGCTCAATAGGTCCTCAATTGTCGTAGAATCGATGTAACGGTATACCTGATTGAAACAACACAAATCAAAATAACGAATTAGAATCTTAACGTTTTCAAACCATCTCTAACCAAGAGTGCAGTGCAACATAGATTTCCTAATGAAAGAGCATGTTTCATTGTCCTAGCAATAATGTACTTAATCCAATGTAGTCCAATCTGTCCACCTAATACTAAAATAAATGTCATTTTCTTATGAATGTTGGAATTTATTTCAGTATGTTCCTGGCTACAAATAAGATTTCTAATCCACTTGGTAAAGAGAGAAAAACCCAAATCAAGTCTAAGTAGCAAAACATGATCGCATTAGTTTCTTTAAGAGATTGTTCCAAAAGTTGAACTTGCACGTTGTAAACAAAAGTAGAAGAGTAGTGAGTTATCTGCTCTCTGTCACTCAAACATCTGTAAACGATGCTTATGAATGAATTGCATATGAGGTTGGACCATATATAAAGCCAACCTACACAAGCATACTTTATGGACATCCATCGAACTGATCTAAATTCTAAGTGCTCCAAAAGTTAAAATTGCGTTCCTCTCCAGCTCTAACAAATAGACACAACAAACAGTTACTTCAACTTCATTTTCCCAGATTAGATTCAATTCAGAAATGTACTCTGCACATACTACAAGTGACTTCGAAGTATAGGGAGCCTGGCCCAGGAAATTCAAGAATAGTAAACAAACGTCTTCACAAGCTCTACCATCTATCAACAATGCATGGCTGTAGGCATTTTCACCGTACCGTGATCTCCAGTTCTTCCAAAACTGGGCATTTCATGACCGCATTGACGATGCATGCCCACTCATCTCCCAAAAACTGCCACTCATTTCTCGAAAACTGCCACTCACCTCCCGAAAACTGCCACTTATCTAAGTCATCTTCGACTGGCATATATGACATTGGCTGCGTCTCACCGGTGCCATGTGGTCGGTAAGGATCAAACGGCTTAACCTTGCATTGTTCCCAGTATGATTGGCCCCGTGCACTCTTGTCTATACCGGACAATTCCACTGAATCCCCATCCTGTCCAAATCTTATAGCACAGTGCAATTTAGTGTCAGAAGGACAATATGTTTCCAAGGCATCGTAGAATGATTTCAGAACTTCCTCATTGCTTTTTGCATGCTTTGGGGGTTTGAATTGGCGCCACCATCCAGGGGGGTGAAGGCGATCGCAGTCTTCCATGAGGAGTCACCGGAATCTGAAGAAAGATTTTCACTTCAAGAAAATGCTCACTTGTCACTTGCCTAATCCAGACAACAAACGGGTTCCACAACGAACCAACCACTAGCCGATGGAATACCAGCCAGTGGATTGAAATAAAAGATTGATCCCCCAGAGAACAAGCAAGTGTGGAGTCGAATCGATGGCAGCAACTTTCAGACTCAAAAGCGTAAGGGTCACCAGACGAGCCAAGTTCCGAGGAGCAGTCAGATTCTGTAACCACAAGCAAAAAAGAATGCAGCTTAGAGATGCTCCGGCTGCGGTCATGTCTTCCTGTTGCGCGCACAGCACTGAACCCACACAGACCTGCAAGACCTCATAAACCCAAAACGCTAGGACAACACAAACTTTCCGCAACATAGTCTACCACTCTCCAGCAGTGGGAGCAGCTTACAACACCCATAGACTCACTGTTGCGCCGGAACCAACAGAATCGACAAAGACCACAACCTCACAGGAAAAAGCGATGGCTTTGGATGGAAAACCCCCTCTTCGACTCCCGGCTGGCCGTTCCTACCCGAACCTCCAACGCCAACGGTTCTCACCGTTGCAACTAAATTAGAATCGGAGATTTCAACACAAGTGAAAGCTAGCTCGCCCACAAAAACTCATCGATCTCATCACGAGCCGCGAGTTCTAAGCCGATATATCAAAACTCTCTTTGCCTACAACCTATCAAGACAAGCTACACGGACAATGGAGGTGCAGCTTGTCTGCGTTGCGCTAGAAAACAAACCCTTCGTCCTGTACACACAGAACACTGTAATCTATTCCTGGATCAGAAGCAGAAACCATGGCCCTCAAGCATCACATCACAAGCATGGTTCAAGGGATGCAACATTAATTGTCACAAGAGTTTGCAGATCATTGGGAGACGAGACGATACCTCAGAAGCTCTCTGCGCTAGTTCCGATTCATTTATAAGTAGACGTACACCTGACGCTTACATTAATGATTCCAGTACAGACTTTCTTCAGCACTGAAGAAAGATTAAGGTAGAGGGCCCTAGAACCGACCACCTGTTTCCAAAACCAATCAGCTAAAATGTACAAAATATATTGCTACCTTCCCAGACAAGATTTCGTACAACTACATCGAAACTAGAACTGTACCAACTGACAAGTTACAGTTCTGCCCTTGACTGAATTGTCTGTAAAAATCCGTGATGAGATCGATGAATTCTCTGCATGTCATTCTCACATTCCGAAGACAAAGATGCATATGACTGCGAACGAATGTCTTGGTTTCTGCTATTCGATGTCAACCTCACAGTTTCAACTGATAGTATACAATCGCAGAGTTAGACATGGCGAGAGCTAGCTACCCTACAACAACTCATCACAAGAGCCGCGAGTTCTAAGCTGACACATCAAAACTCGCGAGTAACTAGCTATCCTTGCATACAACCTATCAAAACAAGCTGCACGGACTGCGGATCACCAGGTGCAGCTTGTCTGCGTTGCGCTGTAAGAAAACAAACCCTTCGTTACACTCAACGTCCTCTATTCCTGGATCAGAAGCAAAATCCGTGGCCCTCAAGCATCACTAGACAAGCATGGCACAAGGGATGGATGGATCATTGTAACAAGAGTTAGCAGATCACCAGGGTCTCATATGCGATTCCCTGTGACGTTTCCCGATATACACAGGGAATTTGTAAAAAGACAAAGGGGAAGAACAAAGACACACAGGGAAAAATGAGACACAACGGGAAAAATGAGACACAGGGAACCTTCAGTTTTCCCTGTGTCTCAATATTCCCTGTGTGTCTTTGTTCTTTCCAGTGTACTCTTTACAAATTCCCTGTGTAATGAAATTCACACAGGGAATACACACAGGGAATCCACTTTAAACTCCTTGTGAGATTGGGAGACGAGACGATTCGCAGTACCTCAGAACCTCTCTGCGCCAGTTCCGCAAGCTTTACACCCGAGACTTGCACCAAAACATCCCCGTCCGAACTCTGTGCGATGAAGAAAGTTTACGCAAACTTAGCAGGCGATTGCAGACGAGATTTCGCAGACTGTAAGGCATAGCGTAGAACTAGTCTGCAAGACTAAATGACTCAGAATGGAGCAAGAGTAAGGTACTTGTACAGATCTGTGATTGAATGGAATGGAATGGGTGCCATCAAAGTCGCAATATCCGATCAACTTGGAGTCGGTCGCGTTGAGTTCGGAAAATCATTTAGAATCCATGGAATTATAACTACCATTTAGAATCCCTGGATTAAACTACCATTTAGAATCCCTGGATTAAACTACCATTTAGAATCCCTGGACTTTGGTTACCGTGTGGCTACAGTGGAATCAATGATGCAAATAACTACTGTAGATGTGAGAGATGGTCAAACACGTAACACTGCTTTGGCATCTAAACTGTGTGTTCATTGGTGTGTTGAATGTGTCCTTTGTGTCATGCTTATCATTTTCAACAGTCTCTTGCATGCGCCCATCCACATGGCTCTGGGCCGTGCCAAGTTCAAAGAGTTCATTGAAATACTGCACAAATATGTCACAAATATACCATATGTTATATGCAAGTTAATTTTTTCTTAGATTATATCAAATCACTAATTTAGTCCATCAAACACAATGATCTATAGTTATAAAATGATATTTTAGATATGTTATATCCATATACTCATTTCAAATAAACTCCCATTTATTTTTTGTCCTTTTTCATCACTCAATACATCTTCAAGATGATAACTCATAGTAATACAATTGGATTAATATGTATTAAATCATATGATATTAATATTTCTCATATCTCTTTATGTTAAAAAAATCTATAAATAAGTCCAAATAATTACTACAATAACAAGTATGACCTTTCAAAAAAAAGATAAAAAATATGCTAAGAAAGATAAATTAGAATCTATTCAAAAGATGAATGATGTTCAAATTTTATGGCGGATTCTGTATTATATATAATTTATATTCATTTATATATATATATATATATATATATATATATATATATATATATATATATATATATATATATATATATATATGTAGAAATGAATAAAATATATTATATATATATTTGAATATTATATTTATTTCTAGAAACCATATTTATATTACTAAAAGAAATGAGGACACCTCTTGCTTTATACTCTTCAAATTTGCAATCTTTATATTGTTTTCTATCGAAATCAAAATCAATGAGTCTATATAAATAACATTATCATTCTATTTACAAATTTCTCTAGAAGTCATTAAGATTCTTTAACTTTGTCTAAAATCTTTTAGAAACCATATATTTTCCTCCAATGACCATAGAGCATAAAAATTTATATTTTTGGTACCAAATTCTGTATAACATGTATTTGGAAATCTAAACAAAAGTTTCTTTTATGCCTAATGTCAGAATCAACACGACCAGGGTCGATTTCGGTCCGGTTAGGCTGGTAGTTACTAAATTTATATCAAATGAAGTTTCTAATTTCGAAAGATTGTAGATCCATAACTTTCCAAAAAGTCATCTCGTGCTTCAAAATTCTTCATACTTTAGTAGATATTCCCAGTCAAAGTTAGAAAACACTATTTGAAATGTGCCCAAAACTGCCCAAACTACGGTATATGCTCATTTATCCTCAAAAACTGCCCAAAATCAATTAAATTGCAAAAACTTCAAAAATACACCGAAAATTGAGATTTTGTTTTTATTCAAGTTTTTATTTTTTGTTCAAGTAAATAAGGTTTTAAGGCATGATCTCACAGTTTGGATTTTCAATCCACTTATTCTTCACATGCCTTTTCTATTGTCAAAGATTGGCCTTTGTAGTTGAATTTCAGCATACCTCTATGTGAATAATCAAGCATTTCTTTAGGTTTCATAGGTCGTATGAGGGTAAAATTTGCAAAAGCATGTTCCTAACTCACCTAAAAACAAGAATTTGAAGAGCCTCATATCAATTTTCTACCAAAAATGGTTTTTTTGGCCCTCAAAAAACTAGTTACCCTTTTTTCCAACAAGCGAAAAAGACTTTTTCCATCTTTAAACATTACTATCTCACAATTGGTAAGAAATTTGAATTTAAGATTTGACATATGTACATACAAGTTAGGTACAAGATCTTATGGTTGCATACTAAAAAATACATCCAAAATTAAAATTTTGCACCTTGCATTTAAAGAGGGCAGTTTTGAATGTTTTTGCAATTTTGAGGGCATTCGACATTAAGGATTAAACATCTTAGGCTTGGTAGTGCACTTGATTTTACTTCAAAAAATGAATTGTCATACAATGTACTTTTATGATAGATTCATTATATTGAGGTTTTTAGATCTCATATGGAGAGGGGCCAAGGAATATAGAGGATTTAGTTGAGACTTGAATAACTTCCAAGTTGAGTTTGGACAACTTCATAGTTGAGTTTGATTTCAATGGGAGGCCACATCAGTAAACTCTATTGAACCATGTAGATAAACACTAAACTGTGGACCTTCATATTACTTGGAATGAAATACATTGCTAATTCTTACAACTAGATATCAATGCTTGATTGATTAAAAAAAATTCCTAAATTGATTAATCATTAGTGTAAGTCATCGTTGTAAACAAAACAATCCTTCAAATATCTACGTTTATGTTGATTAATTTGATTCATTCAAAGTCTTATACCTTAGAATTGTGTTTACAGGTAAATTGTCTTGTAACACAAGATTTATATGACTGCAATGAGTTTTTATTTTTTATTTTTGCTAAAACACCTTATTAATGTAAAGCATATTTGTAAAAACTTAATAGTATAATTATTAAGAGTTCCAAAATTACATGCAATCGTTTTCATATATTTTAAGAGTAACTAGTCCTTATATCCACCATAATCACATACTTTTTATAAAGGATGAGAATTTTGTAATTTGGTTTACATAAAATCATAAATTTTTCCCAAATTTTCAATAATTATAAATACTGGAAACATACTGGGTTAATTTTTTTAAATAAAATGAAAATAATAAAAAATAAAAAATAAAAAATAAAACTCAACTCTATAAAAACCAAGTCAAAGACATATCAATATTACAAAATGCAAAGTAGAAAACGAATTTCCTAGTTATTAATAAATTCAGAAATTATTTTATCAATGTGGTTTGATTTGTAATAGTGTCAATAAATTAAAATAAGTTGGTGTTTGTTCATATATTTTTATTTGATTTTGTTCATAAATTCTTAGAAGATACCGAATCATGAACAAAAAAGCCTTCAAACTAGAACAATCAAACTCAACCACGTGTACAGCCCATGGTTTGATTGAAAACTCTCACCCTTCTGCTGGTTGAAAGAAAGAACAAAAAAGAAAAGAAGTACGGTCTTTGGAAGAGATAGACATGTATAAAGTGTTACTTTGTTCATCCTCGTAAAAGGAGAGTAGTTTTGTCTCATTGTCCCCCTGTCATGTGGGCACCGGATCATCAACACTACAACGGACACTTTATTTACGCAAGCCCTCCTAAAGCGTTGGAGTTTCTATCTGTTAGTTTGTACCATTGCTAAGCCTATGTCCACAACTCTCTTCACATGGAAAATTTTACCAATAATTTCATTTAAATTCAACTTAACTGAACACCTATGTGAATTCCTATGCATGCTAACATGTGAAGAGAAGGTTTATTACGGTAGTTTGGCTTCCTTACAGTTAAGAGGTTTTAATATTAGAGTATGCACTATGAATGTTAGACTATGATTAGTCAAATTCCCAAAAGGAAATTAGTCAAAATTCTTTATATTTAGTCCTACAATGTGATGAACATATAATTAGTCAATGCTCGATAGCCATATCCAATATTTTTATATAAGGTAGAAGTTCAAATAACCGTGCAAGATCAATATTAGTGTAATCTAGACTTCTCATTAGCAGTTCATGATGGTCCCATTTTCCGACTCTTCATTGCGAGTGGTACTGGCTCCTCATTGGCCTACATAATATTTGAACACTTGTGCTCTTTGTAGCCTACTAGAAGCGGTTTTGAGAAACAACAACTATTGGTTTTCAGAAGCACCAACTATTGGTTTTTTGAACTTAGTTTCAGGATCTTTGAAAATTCACTCAAAATTCAGAGAAAACTCAAACGAATTTTAACAGAGTTCCAAAAATTTAAATCGTTTTTTTAGTTCAGACTCTCTATATTTGCCTGACCTTTATGTGATTTTTCGACACCTTAACTACCATTTAAGAACCAAAAATATTTCAATTTTGTTGCTTTTAGATGCCGCAAAGGCACTTCAAACTACCATGGTGAGTACTCATATTCTGATATATCCTGTGACTACTGTAACACCATAGCATGTGGCAAACGAATATTCTTTTTTTAATTAAAAAAATAAGTTTCGCTGCTTGAAAAATTGAATTTTTCAATATGCATTCTTGAAGGAAAATATCAATAAAAATGACCTCAAATGACTTAGAACAAAAAACATATTTCAAAAACTAACTTACTCTGTTTTTTTACCGTATTCATTATTTTCTAATTTCACCTTTTTATTTTGAGAATTGCTTTTGGGCGAACTTGCTTTGGTACTGTATGTCCGACCCCAGATATATTGATATTTTCCACCATTCTGGCTCAAATCTAAAAACGAAAAACCAAATAAAAATAAATGGTCTCCACCGGAGAACGCTATTTCGCATGTAGGAATGGTGGGTCCTGTCGCGGCGTCCGACGTGGCCCGCCACGGTGGCCGCCCGCGTTTCCCCTCGCGACGCGGTTTCGGTAACTCGCGAAACCGGTAATTTCGCGATGTCACGTAACACTAGCACACCGAGACACTGAACCACCGAGACACTGGACCACCGAGACACTAAATGTTTGAAACTGACCGTGACACTGAATGTCCTAAACTGACCGTGACACTGAATTTCCTAAACTGACCGTGAAATCAGAAAAAAGTGACGTCACACTTACGTATCGTTCGCCATCGTCTTCTTCGTCTCGGTTAGGGTTTCCAGTGTCTCGTGTGAGCTTCAGTGATGGTTTAGGTAGACGGGTTACGATGTGTGCATTCAAGGTCTTTCAATGCGCTATGGATTCTAGGGTTTAGTTGTAATTGTCTTAGAGAGTAGGATTGTAGGTTTGTTGGATTGCATCGTACTCTCCGTGTCGCAAGCAATCCCGTCACGCCGATGTGGAGTCGAGTACATCATTGCTCAATTAATATGCAGAACGCCCTGGATTTGACACCCTTGGAGACGCGCTCGGGAAGAGCTTTGAAGGTGTTCGGGGGTTCACTCAGCAGGGTTTCGCGGGATGGAGGTAATGGTAGTCGAGTTTCTGTGTCGTTTGTAATTTTTTTTTGGGGGTTTCGGTTTCTGTCATTGCGCGCGGTATGGATTCCGTGTGTACTCACCTCACGAACATCTCTGTTCTCAGCAGGAGCTGCGCGGAGACACCCACCCACTCGCGCTCTATATTCTGGAGCATTTCAAGGTATTCAGCCTCCGGACCAAAACCATGTATTCGTGATTTCAGAACTCCGTTAGGGTTTAGGGCATCTCTAGTGTAATCGGAAAATGCAATGCTGTTGTTTTCCAGAATGTGTTGAGGGTATAAATGTGGACATTCGGTACCTACCTTCCGGGGTTGTTTAGGGTTCCGTTTTTCTTATGCGTTGGTCCCCTCTCTATCTCTACAATCCTGTATTGACACTCATATCTTTTAACTGACAGGGACGACGTCGAAAATACCGACGAAGACTGGTTCTACCATCCTGAGTTATGCCCACGTAACTGCGGCGCTACAGTTGGAGTCGTGAACAAGTTTCGTTTTATTTGTTTCTTTCCTACTGGTTGTCCTCTCTGTGGCACTTCTACGCAGGTTTGTAGAGCTGAAGACATGGAGGACGAACTGGTGACACTGACGTGCAAGGTGTACGGAATCTCGTACGAGGTCAGGTACCCTAGTATGAAGCGCGTTGAAGACCTTAAAGCGGAATTTGCAACCGCCGCCAAGGGGAAACTAAAACCTGGCGCAACAAGGAAGTATTTCGTGTGCATCTATTGTGGCTGAGATACGTTCAGCAACAAGATGATGCTCAACCGTCACAGGTACATTGAGGGCTGTGACGGGGCAAGGCATCCAGATGGATCGAGGGTGCTACTCTTACCCTACCCTGATTTCAAACGTGGGGAGGGTAAGAGAGTTGAGGTGTTGGGCAAGGCAATTCTAAACGCCAAGAAGAAGGCTGCGTCGGCTACATCCAAGGTCGGGAAGGGAGTGGATATTGGAGCGAGGATAAGCATGTTGGACCAGAGAGGTAAAGGTGTAGGCGATATCACTGGGGTCGAAGATGGACTTGGTGGAGAGCGCTTAGAAGCGAACAGCCGGAACAAGATGAAGGTTACGCCACAACCTGACTTAATCTGCGGGAAGGTTTGTGAACCATCTGGGGAAGGCGAAGGGGGCGGGGATGTGAAGAAAAAAGGCAAGTCAGCACCTACGGGTGCGGCTCCCCCATTCCGAGCTTGCCAGAAATCTGCGAAGGAGGTGTCTCCGGATACCAGAGTCACAGAGACAGAGGAGGACACCAATCAGTGTCACGATGAAGAAGAGGACGAGCGAGAGACATCGCCAGAGGGAGGGCTGAATGTCGCAGAAGGAGGGAAGGGGGGAAGCACAATAAAGTGTACCACAAAAGTGCTTAGCTCATTGCCAATTTCAGCCATTCTTGTAAACACTAAGAAAAGTGACATATAATTTGATGAGATGTTGGAAGGGGCTTCGAGTATAGAAAATAGACTCGGTCATCTTGAGTCTACAAAATTTTGGAACCGATGTGTGCCTTTTAGGAAGCCTTACGAGTCAGGGCAAGTGATCCAAAGTGAATGCTATCATTTGAAGAAGTGAACAAAAAAGAGTGCACAAATGTTAGAAATCACTTTTGACTGCGTTGTACCCTCCGATTGTGAATTGCGGTTTCAAAAATGAGCCTCAGCAATTCCTTTGGAAGTTTGTACAGCCAAAAAGTTTCGTTGGGATGTTTTTGAGGAGCCGTTTTCGACGAAACTTTTTGAGAGGTTTTTTTCGCCGAACACTGTTTTTTAAATTGGAAAAAACATCCTCTAAAGATAATAGAGGGCTCCAAATGAAGAAATTAAGACTTTGGAAAAGTTCATTTTCATGATTTAGAACTAGCGGTCAAATGAAGTTTCAATTGAAGATGTTTTTCTTATGGAGAAGCCTGTAAGATACCTTGTGACACCTTAAAAAGTGACTAAAATGCTCAAAAACTACACCAAAATGCTCAAAATTAGCTTTGAGCAATAAAAAACAGCACACTTCATATTCACTTCCTAGTGATCACGTGTTGCACTTTGTGGTACACTTTATTGTGCTCTCCCCCGGAAGAGGAAGCGTTCGGTGGCATTCCAGTTAGACGCTGTTGAACGACTACTGTCTCCCAAAAGTGCGGCAAAGCAGGAAGCAGAGGGGACACGCAAGGGGACTGAGGTAGGAGTTCAAGCCCGAGTGAAGGGACTACTGGTACTGAATTGTGACACTAATGCGCAACGTGAGGACTCACCAAGTGACGACGAGGCGTTCATGCAACCTATGGTACGGGAGGTCCTGCCGGGGAATGCCAACCCCCGAAAGGATGACCACAGTTTCCATGTCGCATACCGAGAACCACCTCGACAGCAGGGGAAAAAAAGGAAGAAAACCTCCCATGACGCCAAGGCTGAGGTACGTGATACACAAAGGGCAATCGAAGATTCGAAACGTTACGTGATAGATTTGAAAAAGTAGTCAAGAGTGTGATTCGAGGGCCGCATAGGGGGTACTGCGGTAGGGGTTGTGCAGGTCTAGGTTGTAGAAGTGACTGTAACGGATGTGATTTACAGCACCCCACTTGTGACACTGGGGACGATGTAATAGATAGTGTTCATTTGCAGGAACATTGTATACCAGAGTCCGATTTGTTGCAGAGTCACATTGACACTGTTCTCGAAGACGAGATTGTCTTGCCCGACACTCCCTTCCATGGAATTGATGTAGACTCCAAAGACACTTCTCTAGACTGAATCTACGCAGAAGTCCTCTGGGTAGGTGACATAAGAACCATGCCGAACATTCAGCAATACTGGGCGAATGGTAAGGGCTCTGTGGAACCTTTTGCTTTCTATCCGGAAGCATTACAGAGGTATAGGATACGTTATAATCTATTGAAGGAGGTAGAGGAGAAGGAGGTCAGGAAAATGTGCAATGAAACCGAGTCTGCTCAACGATTTAGGCCCCCACCAGAGTGCCCAATGGAACCCCGAAGACCTGGACTCTATCATCTAAGGGATATAGGGGGGGATGTGACACTGCCCTGGAGTTGGGAGTGTCACAGTGGTGAAGAATTCGTCCACAACTGGGAAGAGGCCGTCAAACGGGAGGAATTCAAGGACAAGCTTCCGCACTGCACGTACTGGTGGAGTCGCAAAAAGGTAAGTCCGACTTAACAAAATACACTGCTGTCAAAGTTATTGTTCATTCGCCAATTTGTACTATCCAATGTTCGGTTGGTAACTATAATATGTGTTCGAAATTGTACAGGGGGGCAAGAAGAGTCCACTACAGAAGGATGTCGTCGATGAAGTCACTACAGCCATAGATGCGCTCGTGGAAAGCGTCGAAGACGGCACACCGTATGAAGATCTGGATGCACTTCAGAAGTACATTCAGTGGACGTTAGATTATGGAGAATACGAGCATGCGTTGGCCAAGTACAAGGACGATTTGAGAACTTCAGAGGCTAATCGGGAGGCAGCTGCGGTGGCACAATTCAGAGCTACAAACGGCAAGATATTCGAAAAAGTGAGGTGGGAGTGGTCCCCAATATGGCAGGTTCTCGCTGTGGAAGAGGAAATTATGTCTGCTTTGCCGGACCTACCGTGGCGTCACGACGGTGAGGGTCTCTAACATACAGAATCGATTTCTTAATGTTCACTCCCTTAAAGTAATTGGCATACTTGGTGATGGATGCGCTTCTCTGATAGCGATTGTGCTGAGCCCGTACAGGAGAGGAAGCAGCGGCAGTGCGGAGGATTCTGTGTACCAGTAGGGTAGAAGCGTTGACACCTCCAGCGGTACTCTACATTTTACGAATACTTTTCAGGTGCCATTACGGTGCGTACAGAAAATTGTCCTGTCCGAGGTTTGGATTGACGAGGGAGGTTATCTCAGAGGAGTGCCGAAGGGGAATTGACATTCAAAGAGCATTGTCGACATTCATAAGTGAAGGGCCCTATCAGTACTCTGGTTTACGGTTTGTGTTGAATGAGACATTCCGCATACGGATCATGGAGGACGTCGATAAAATTAATGGAGGTGGTGGTCAAGAAATTATCGAAGAGGTTTTAGTCTGGGTGAGGAGAGTACGAGTTAGGGCGTTACAAGACCTGGCTATGTCTCACGCAACAATATTCAATGGGGCCTGGACTGCAGTGGAGCATGAGTTGTATGCAGAATTCTCTCATACGTGGGCAGAGGTGTTGAGAAGAAGGGAGGAACGTGATCTTCGGTGGGTGCTAGATTCAGACTGCCCTACACAGCTTGGTGGTGTTGCGAAATTGCGTCTACAGATTCAGGGGACGGTTAGTGACTTAGGGGAGGCTATCATGATCGAGGACAAGGCGAACTGGGAGCTTTTCAGTGGGGAGTTCAGGTCTACGGAGTCGAAGGGACACGACGTCTTAGCATCTGCTATAGGGTTGTCTGAACATGGTGACTCTGTAATAGACAGTGTATGTGAGGAAGTTCTGCCTGATTCAACCAATTCAGGGGACCAGCCGAAGGGTACTTGTGACACTGAAGTCCAGTTGGAAGACGACAATCACGGTCCAGCGGCAACTGCTCAGGGGACACCTCGTGATACTGCTGCTGACAGTGATGTCACTGATGCAGATCACACTCCCGCAGAGACGATACCCAAGTGTAGCACACGTCCTGCGGCAAGTCAGACCCCCTATCCGGAATGTGGGTCGACCACCGACGGCGCCTGTCGCACTGGCTGTAAGCGCGAGAAGGATGGTATCGAGGATAAGGGGCCTTCTGACACTGCAGTCGTGGGTGAAGTCACTGAGTCTACGCTGGGCTACAGTTCTGTTAAGGGTAGAAGTACTGTCGTTTCACAGAGCACTGAAGAAGGTGTACCAATACTACCAGTGACAATATCTTCAGAATCAGGAGGACCGCTCCAGCCTGAGTGTGCAGCCGTCGCAACCGTGTTCCCTGAAATTACGAACATACTGGAGAACCCCAGGACGTCTCCTGGGGGGGCACCGTTGATAACTCTAAGTCAATTCCAGAATACAGCTCACGCCGGTGCGGACATGGTTGAGGAAGGGTCTTTAGGTTTCTCTCAGGACCCAAGCTTCGTCTAGTGGATGAAGGCACCGGCTGAGGAGGCCATTCAAACGCCGTATAAGGGGGTCTCTATTGTAACAGGCCAATGTGGGCCAGGCGTGGACGTCTCAACTCATGATTTGCAGAAGGTGGAAGGGCCTGCAAAAGATCCAGCATGTAGGAATTTGGAAGCAACATTCGAAGAAGAAAAGCAGCTTGAAGCTACGGCGGAGCAACTGGTGGACCTCTCTCAGCGTGAAGACGTACAATGTAAGCAGCAAAGTACAGGAAATATGGAGGATCGGAAATATCTCGATCGGGCCATGGCAGCTGCCCCGTGGCCAGGTGCTGCCCTTGTTAGAGTGGAGGATGTCAGTATTATGTCCCTACCAGACGCATATAACTACTTACACATAGATGAATTCTTGCAGAGACTGTCGGGACGGAAAGGACGTAGGGATGGTGCAGAGGAGGTGGTCTTCTACAACGAGAAGCAGAAGGAGTTGGAGGTTCGGTTCGAGGCTATGAGGGCTCTAAAGCGTGTGAGAGATAGGCTAGGGAACGACATAGTTGATTTTGTGATGTCCAGGCTATATTACCAATATCCGGCCAGAGATAGACATGAAGTTTTGGTGGTCTTATCCCGCATCAGTTCTGTTTCAAGACCGTCAGTTTCTAATGATGAAGCCTTGGGGAAGTGGGCTTCAATTTTCTTGCAACCCCCTCCACCTGTTAAGGTGCATCAGGAGAAGGAGGTCATCGTTCCTTGGGTGATCAGAGACCATTGGTCCCTGTTGGTGTTTACGTTAGATCGTGTTTACCATCTCGACCCACGTACGGGTAACCATAACCATCAGGGTAGGGATTCTCAGTTTATCAACTTCATCTCTACCGCTTGGCAGCATATGAGAGGGGTTGAAGCGTATGAGGTGCCAGTCGAGACACTGGATGTTATTCAGCAACAAGGGCAATATGAATGTGGCCATCACACTCTACATAACGCCATACTCTATTTGAAGGTCAGTAATACTTTATCAAACTTCATGCAAAATCTTTTATCATTTACGAGTCTGCGACTGTATTTCTGTTTGTGACCTTGATTTATAGTTCTGATGGTATTCGCTCTATTTCCTTGATTTGCTGAAACTTGAATGCAGTTCCGTGCATGTCGGTCTGGACGTAGGGAGCACCTGCTGAAGATGGCACTAAAAGAGAAGTACAAAACTAAGAAGATGAATCAGGAGATGCTCTGTCTCTTAGCCCGTGAGGTAGATCCTGACAGACGTGACACACGGTACAGGGCCCCTTTCTGTGATCCCAGGAAGTAGAAGTCGGTCCACACCGAAGTAGATTTGGACGACATAGTGTCATTTTCTCAGGGGTCATTTTACATAGGCTAAGAGGTTGTATTTATACTGACTTCCATCACTCGTCCTAAATTAATTTTCGCATTATTCCTTCTACTGTACACTGTAAACGGGAACTCAATGACGGATACCATTTAATTTGTATATCGAAAGCATCTACATATGGCATTTTATGTGGTTCCACTTCGTTATCTTGGAGGTTCATTTAATTCTAAGCCGCTTACTTACGTGTATGTTCGTCCAAATACTTACTTCCGACATTTTTCTTTTTTATACTAAGGTTCCTCTATAATCAACAGAAACGGTCGACATATGCATATAAACTGATGCTGTGTGAACGAAAAGAAGTAGGTGACACTAGCCGGATAAACCGTAAACATATATAAGTCCAATGTAACATATGTGACACTGAACAGTTTTTTTATACTCATCAACTCTGTGACAATAACAACGTGTTCTTCAATAGAACATTACGTGACACTAATGTAGCCAAATCAATTCTCCGTTTTCTGCCTACATGAAATTGATATTAGAAAACCAGGATTTAGAGTATACCAATATTAAAAACTAATGTTTCATTGACAACCATGCTCGTCAAATCTATAGTTATGAAAGTCACAATGTCACAGTGTAAGAGACCTGCACTACTGTCACGGCAATAGAGGCACATGTATCCTAGTAGGACGTTAAGACATGTAAGTGCGTCGCAATACAGAGGATCATAACAAGGTAGATACTATATTGCTGCTCTTGTCGTCCCAATATTTATTCTCTGACGAATATACACAAATGTCCCTTTAAGAAACATATATCTAATTTCATAAAATTCAAATTTATCAAGTACTGTGAGTACAGGATACCATGGAGCTACAACCACAAACCATGCTCTTCACGTCAGATGCCAGTTTCTTCTACTTCGACTGCCCTTGCAATAGTGACACGTATGTATTGTTACAGTGTACTCCCTTGAAATGTTCTCTTCCGGGGAAGAGAACGACCTTCTTCTTATCCAGAGCCCTCGAATTAACACCCAGAGGAAGGGTCCTCTTACGCTTTGGCTGGGCAGGTCCTAAAGTCAGAGGCAGAGGATAAACTCGATCATTATGCGCAGGAACAACTGTAACACTGGAAGACAGACTGGATGGACGCACTCCTGGGACAGCTATATCCACAAAGTCGGCCATGTTTGCTAGAAACTCCAATACTTCTGATTCTAGTCCTTCCATATCGCAGATCGAATCAGAGAAAGTAAGACCGTCCTCAGTTGTACAACGGCATACGAAATGAAAGTCCGAAGGACTCACTACAAAAGAAGGTTTAAGCAATGAAGTTCTCCCTTATATACAGACATTGGGGAACCATTAGATGAGAACGGACCACGTTCCTGTCCTGCGGGAACTTCGTGACTTTTAAAAGTTTGAACCCTAAATCATATAAAGCTCACACAATAAGAACCGTACGATATTAATGTAATTATTGAGAGAAAATGTTCATTGACTGAAAACATTGAGCCCTTCAAATCTTTCTAAGTAATGTTAAGATAATACATAATTATAGCATACAATAGTACTAAGACATTCCAATACATTTAATTGGTTTCACATATAGTGATGGTAGCCCTTAAAACTATATAGAAGTCCTCTAATATACGGTTATGATTGTATACATATGAGAACATAAACCATGTTTTGTATGTAAAATTACACATATGATTTTTAAATAAACACATGGATATCTTAGGACATTTAATTGAACGTGTCTCATCCTGGTTTTATTATTGTTTATATCTTTGAAAAGTAATCGTAATTTATTATTTATTTAACATATAATTTAGCGGTAATGAACCACCTAAATTTATAATTTGGAGTTGTTTCGTAAATGTTTTCATACGCATATAAATATCAAATTACGGTAATATATATAATTAAAGTCATCTCCATAAATATAATAATATGAAATTAATCTTCCGTGACCTCAACAAGACAAAAGTACTTCGAGGTATAGGGTTTCATAGGTAAATAAATAATTGTCAGTATAAAAATTATAGTCAGCATATAATAATCAACAACGTCATATGTAACAAACAAGGATGCTATGAATAAACCCTTACTGGATAAGAGTCGTGAACAACATACGTGACACTGACAAGTTTGTCTATGCTCATCAGCTCTGTGACAATCAGAAATTGTTTCCAAACAGAACATTTCGTGACATTGATTTATCCCAAGTAGTCCTCCATTTTGTGCCTATATTAAATTGATGTTAAAACGCCTCTATACCTATCATATTGTCTGCATTTTTCCTGTAGTGTTCTAATATATAGACTCACGTAAATAAATAATGACTCCCGCATTTACCTTGTGCGTGCTTATTATTGTTATTGTCAACGAAAAGAGCAAAGAATTTTTTTCTTAGTCCCTCGAGGAAATGTGGCTGTCGGAAAATACCTTTACGTCCCTGTACTCGTATTTGATTATATTGTCTGTCCAACGTGTAATTCCGGAGAATATAATTGCCGTTAAAATATGAAGTTGTTTAACAGGATATCTACAACGACCATAGGAGTTACAAACTAAAGTAATAGAAGACACTTGGTCACTCTCCCCCGAAAAAACCTAACAGAGTAAATAAAATCTTCCACTTAAATTTAAATAGATTAAATTGAGATAATTCCTATCCAAATAAAGAAAAATTCATATTTGGATATGTGAAATTTTTGAAGTTCGCTCCAAGTTTAATTTTGTATAAGTGTTGCAAATATTTTGAGTAATGGGCGAAAGTAGGATGTCTAGGCTACAATATGATTGCTTAGCATTTATACTCGGTAGGTAGTCAATTTTAATATTAAAAATTTAAACTTATTTCTTCAGGGGATGTTTAAGTCCAAACATGATGATCAGTACAGCAAAAAAAACTTTAGTAAGACTGACCACATACGTTACATTCAGTAGTTCTAAAACATTCGATGCGGACAATCACAGAGAAATATGATGATGAATCATTCACCCACTCATATGAACAACGTCAGACATGTCATAGAGTAAAATGTAATATACTAGATTATGGGAAAATTTTCCAGTGTCACAACCTGCGTGAATAATAGTGTCACGCTAGCACAGAATCCCAATACAGGACACTGCGTAGATTCTTCAAGCCTCCAGGGAAGGAGCATTTGAAAATGTTTTACCGCTATACATTGTAGACTATTCAACTACATTCTACTTTGCACTGTAATTGCTGATATTGTCCTCTGCCTCCTCGCCCAAACCACTGTAGTATTGCTTCAAAATCCATGCGGAGTCATCTAAGTTATTCCCCGCCATATCCCCAAGTTTCTCCATACGGGCTTCACCTTTGCCAAGTTCCTGTCCCTCACGAACGCGACGACCATCGACATCAGCTACGCATGCTCTCGCCTGACACGACACGCAATGCTGTCC